>CP136870.1:24615676-25215676 GCA_033000465.1 Sciaenops ocellatus | reverse complement strand
TCCAGTGAGCATCCAGTGTGCTTTAACACTGAATATTGAGGGAAGAAAATTAGATTTCCTTTTAGTTTTTGGAGACATTTCATGATCATTACAGATTCATCTAAGAATTTTTTTCCCCGCACATCCTTAACAGGTTCATCCAGCGACTATTAGAGAGTTCCAAACTTCCCCACTAAGAGAAACAAATGAACAAGACAGGAATAAATTAAGCTCATTTATCCTGGATACCACACATCAGCCTCTCATAGTAACAAGCAGCTCAGCCAGAGAGAGAGAAAAGAGAGAGAGACTGAAATGCACATGCCATCTACGGCTGAGATGCAGTAAACCTTCCCCATCAGGAGAAGTAATGGATTAAAGGCCGCTGTGGCTCTGCAGTTTGCCAGTCAATGTTCTTTCGCTCTCCTCCAACCCGAGCCCCCCCTCCCCTCCTGCGTTCCCTTCCCGCTGGAAGAAGTTGATTTGCCATCAATTGCCATCTTGGCTGGCGCCATTAATGCACGCCCACAAAAGGATGACACATCGCATTATCACCTCACTCCCCTTCAAATTAGAGCTGAGCGATGCCTCGGCGCAGCTTGTGACTGGTTAACACTATCAGCTATTTGTAGGGATTGTTCCCTAATACGCAGCGTCTAAAGATTTCATCAGGCATTTGATGACGGAAATAAACCACTGCCCACAGGGAAATTGAACTGATTAATGGAATTATGCGTTGGAGGGGAGTCGATACAGGCAGCAGACACTCACATGGGGATGAACAGAGCTGTCTATCATGGGCCAGAATGGAGTGGCTCGGGCCGAGGAGCCTCGGCCAGCAGCACACTCACCTTGAGCGGGGACCAGGGTTATGTGTGTCCACTGGAAAAGCCAGGGATTAAAACCTTTGCTGCTAACTGTGGCTGTTCTCAGCCTGCCTCCACTCTAAATATCCACGACCATATGGGTCCTGTTGGGTACTGACCATTTTATGTCATAAATCTCACAGAAAAAGCACTATAAATCTTACCGCGTCGGGTAGGAATAGCACTGAAATGCCACTTCTTTTGCTTTTGTGCTCTTATTCCAAGACAGTTTTGTGCCCTCATTCAGACCGGCGTCCCTCAGCATTGTTAAGAGCTCTTTTAGTATGCCCTAATGCACCTCTACCCCGCCACCGAAACTGTAGACGACCCCCTTCTAACATCATAGTCTGGTCTGTCTGTGCTTCACATTACGACCTCTTTTTGCATGAATTGGTTCTCGCTCTTAAGGAGGATGCAGAAATGGTTGCTATGGTCCTTTGATAAGCAGCCGCACAGCAGTTAAAGCCGTTCACATTCACTCCCTCCTGGAATATGTACTAACTATTTGAGTGGAAATACAGTTTTACCATAAATACATCAGCTCACGGGCATTTATTATGGACAATGGCAGTAATGGAGCCAACAAAAGAGGCATTGTCTGCATGTTTGCACGCACTGAGCGCCGGTCGTCAGCGATAAAGTTGCTTAAAAAGTGTTTGTGCTGACTTCTGGAGGCATTTTAAGTAAAGCATTAAAGTAAAGGGAAGAACAGTCAGCGCTGAGCTCGAGTTTGTGGCAACCTCAAGGTCTGTCAAACACGCACAATGAATTAAACATAATATACAGTAACAACTGGCTATAGTTCAAATTTCTTCGCTGATGACTTCCTTTACTTTGTGTATAAAGCACCGACTGAGGCAAGAGCTGCAGTCTGTTTGGTAGGATTGTTTTCTTTGTTAAACAGCTCGTAACGTCTCTGAAGTCAAGTGAAAAGGCATTATCAATTATGTAATTTCAGTACTCATTAGACACAAACGTTCTGCATTTCTTGATAGTACCACAAAGTCATGATCGACCTGTTGAGTCGCACTGGAGGAACTTCAGATAATTGAATTTCTTGATCTTGTGAAATTAGTTTCACCAACCTACGAGCTTGGACTCAGTGAGGCCAAATTGGTTTAAAACTTTATTGTCATTGCACAAAGTATAAATACTATTTGAATATTTGTGATCGTCCACTCTGCAAAATATGACATACTGCTGTACTCTTCCAATTAAACGTACTTACATGCTCAGATTTAGTTTCCTAAAGATTTCATTGCTCTTTTCCTGCTTCTGCCACATGATGTTTCTTTAAAAAGGTTTTCACTCCACTCGACTGACATGATTAAAAAAAAAGTCTTTTCAGGTATTTTTTATTCAAAGTAATTTAATAAATGCTTCTGTTAAATTTGTAGAATTTAATGTACACATCTATTTCTCACCTCAGATTGTCGATAACAGACTACAGTCTGAGATCTTTCGGGAAATCAGGTTTTTGCACTGAGATTTTGTATATAGACAAACATGCACAGTCCAAATGAAATGATTAGTTTCTCATCTCATCTAACTTGTTTGTTTTGTCATCGTAATGAAAGAATGAAGAAGTTGAGCGCTGTATTCCAGGCACTGTGTGGGTGTATTCATTGGAGAAAATGACTGCTGTCCGTTCACGAACTTTAAGACAATGAAACCTGGATTACACAACAAGAGAATTATCTTTCCTCTTTGTCATGGCCCATGCATGCATGGGTATGCATAAGTCTTCTAGTCTCCAAGTTAAAGAAATTCAGAAATCTTTAATCTTAAAGAGACTATTAAGGTTTCAGATAGATCGCTGTGAGCTTTAATATTCACTATAAAAACAGTGAAGTTAAATCGTTTTTCAAATTTTGCCTCAGGGAATCAACATCACATCCCGTGTTACTTTAAAAAACTCAAATGTGTGACGTGTTTTAAGGTTTCTCCATCTGTGAGTGGAGTTGTAGATTCAAGGCCTTGACTGTGTGTCCGATAATATTTGTACATATAAAAGAATAATCATGGACAACACACAGATTGATCAATAGCAGAGTTAGTTCAGTGTGATGAAATCAAGAAGTATGTGCTGTTTACCATCAGGTGTAAACCTGCTTCATCCAGCTTCAAAGCTTTAGCAAGAGCGCCCTCTGGTGTATGAGCAGTGACACTGGAACAAGTTCAAACATACCTGAAACTAATGAGAGAATCTATGAGAGACTTCATGCTTCAATATTAAAGCAAATGAATACTTAACACCTGCTCTACATATTTACACAGATGAGGTAATAATTATCTTTCAATATGGATTATTAATTACATTATTCGTCTAACATTATGGGTAACTACTGGAGACATGCTAAGCTTTCATTACTTCTAAGAATGTTTATACTTCAGGATCATCACATGAAGCAAACATTTCATAAAGAGCTCGATCCCGTTGTCCCGAAAGCTCGTTAAACAAAATGATGAATATTAAAATGACACTTTTCTAGGATAAATAATTGGACATATTCCTAAATCTGTTGCACAATCACAGAAAAAAGAACTGCATGAACATGGGAATGTTTCTGGATGTCATGACATAATTTATGACCTTGTGTGATTATGCAATTAGTTTCATTATTTTATTGGTGACCCAAAATGAATGTGCACATGCCATTTTGTTGTGAACACACAGGGTTTATTTTTTCTATTTTAAAGTTCCCAACACTTCATACAGAAGTTTTGTGACTGCGGTGCAGCAGTGAAGCCATTTCTACAGATGCCACGTCGTTAAAATGCCTTTTTACTGCAGACGAGAGAGTGTAGAATGAATAAGGAATCTTTAAAAGCATCATTAAGGCATCGCAGAGGAGGAGCTGTTTTATTGTAGGACAGTGTAACTCTTTTTATTAATTTGTCTTTGGTGAACCTTTGGTGACACATTCAGAACCACTGGATCATGACCAAGACTTTGCTTAGATATACAGCATGTAGGGACGTGTTAATGTGTACTTTAATAACTGCAGTTAGCTTCTTATTACTGTAGAAGACCAAGTTTTAGTTAAAGTGTTGTTAAACATTACAGTTTAGACAATCCTCATGGATTACAGGGCATGCACAAAAGAAGAATACTTGTTTTTATTACTGTGATAACGCTCTTTATGTGCATTCATTCATAAACTTAAAGGTTCCTTTGTAATTTTATCTTTAACACAAAGCACAGAGCAGAGATTATCTGCCCTGCAAAGCATTGTGGGTTCTTCTTCCACTGATTTTCTGTCTTTTTTGTTTAACCGCCGCTCATGCTCCACTTCTTTTCACTCTCACTTCCTGGGAGTTTGTTTTTTTTGGGTTGGAAGTGCTACAATCCACCCAACTAGTTTATCGCCTGACGATGTCTCGATTACTGTCAATCGATTTGATAAAAAATGTGACTTTACAAAGCAAAAGTTCACATTCCCACCGAGTGTAGCAACACGGTGAATCCTCAAACTCATGTTTGGAAACACAGAAGGGCCAATTAGGGTTCCAGTTTAAGAGCAGAGGGATAAGATATCTGTGCAGCGCCTCGCCTTCAAATCCCCTTAGTCAAGGCTTCTCTGCAGTGATCTGCTTTGCTGCAGATCCGGCTGAGACTGGAGTCTAACGCTCATGTCTGGAAACAACCAGACCTTTCACCCATTAACCCCTAACTATGAACACACACACACACACACACACTAATGAAACTTTCAGTTCATCCTGTCTTCACTACTGTCCCTGCAGAGGACGGGCTCGCACAGGAGAATGTGTGTTTTAGTCTCCTAATGTGGAATGACTGCTAAAAAGCTCTGAGGAGAGCAGACAGCGGCATTATGGGAGTGTTGGCAGGTTCTCCGAAGCGACTGAATGTCTGAGGATAATGTGACTACGAGTTAATCACTTCATATTTCTTCCTCCAGGTTTCATCCGTCTCCCTGTGATGACTTACTGCTGGCAGCCACAGAGGCATCACATCTGAAAGTGATGGGAGTCAAACAGACTTAACTTTTAGCTCCAAATGGTTTAGGGAAACAATATTTAAAAACAACAACAACAAAAAAAAAAAAAAACAGGCAGCGCTCTGAATCCCCGGAGAATGTGTTTTTTTAAAGCTTCTGCTGGTTTGTTCTTCAAATACATTAAATAAATCCCCTTTCCACTGGCAAGTCGATAATGAGATTACGCACAGAGGCTGTGTGGAAAGTGGGCCGGAGAGAACAGCATGGCTGAGTCAGGCTGGAGAGATGAGAGATGGAGGATAGTATAAATCAGGAGCGGGTGGAGGAAAAGGGCACGGCGCAGAAATAAACGGAAAACTTCACATAGAGCTGCTGTGGTACGACGAAAAAGCAAAAAAAGACGTTAAACAGATAATGCAGACATTTTGACTTATCAGACACAGGAAGGACTAGGGTTACAAAGGGGTAGGAAAGTTTCTGGAAAATTTCCAGAAATTTCCATGGGAAATTAAGCTGGGGCATTTTGGAAAAATTCCAAATCGTAAATTTATGGGAATTAACTGTAAAATGGGAGTAATTTAAACAAACAACCATATCTTTTTATGCATTTTGTATGTATCATGTTTATTCCCATGAAAAGTTTCCAACTTTGAAAATTCCTGGAATTTTTCAACCCTAGGTATGACTGTATCAGCGTTACTGCTTCGTTGCATTGCAATAATTGCTGGAATCATGAATGTCAGGAGTTTTCCACCTGTGCTGCTGTGACGTCTGATTCATTTCAAAACAGATTAAAGAAGCTCGACGGCTTTATTTAAGTTATCAGGACTGAAGTTAACAAGAAAACAACATAAAAACTGATTCAGAACTAATGTTTGTTTGTTTGGGGCCCTTCAGCTCTGAAACTTTGTCTCTCTGTGATCTGATAATTATATTTATTATTAACCCTTTTGGGTAATATGTTCATTCCCTTTTCTTCTGACATAAGAAGATCAGTACCACTTTAATATTTGTGCACTAACTAACTGGCTAGCTCAGCTCAGCACAAAGACTGGAAACAGAGGGCAAAGAGGCTAACTCCGTCCACAGTTAACAAAATCTGCTTAGCAGCGTCTCTAAATCGGACTATTTACAGACGTGTCATACTTGTTTTAGTTCACGGGCCACATGCCTTCCAAACCATTGCATAACAACCTATAAATAACACCACCTCTCGTTCTTCCTCTCTTACAGTAAATGAGCACAAGTGCATACAAACAAATGAAAATCCATTGTACAATTGTCCCTCGGCTTTGTCTGGTCTCCAGCAGCCGCCTCCAGACGTCACAGCAAAATGAACCAAACAAACACAAACGGCGATTTTAGAGAGTTGCATGTTTGATTGACAGTTTTGACAGCAGGGATATTTTGCCACATTATAATTTGCACCGGACAGCCAAATTGCCCTGTCATAAAATGTGCTTCACATTAGTCACGTGTATGTAAGAACAGAACAGCAATATATACTTATTTTTTTGTCCAGGTACAAATCAGGAATAGCGGGCCGGTTGTTTGACACCCCTGACTTACCGTGTTATGTCTCATTTGTTTGGTATGCACAAATAGAAATGTTGTGATTTTAGTGATGTCTGCAGTGAGCGTGAGTGTTTTTTAATTGTTTTATTGCACATCACTGTTCATCTTTTCTGCTTTTTCTGTGCTATATGTTCATGTTTTCATGCTTTTCACTGTGTGTGTTCTTTGATTTCATCAGGCTGTGTAAAGCAAAGTCTTTTTTCATGATATCTTCTTCATTATCTTTTTTCTCTTTCCTGTTATCATTATTATTGGTGGTCTTTGCTTCATTTCATGTTACTGATCAACATGATGTTTGAAGACAAAGAAAATACAGTCAGTCGATGTTCAGGCTGGAGTGAGTCTTCCAAAGAGGTGAAACATTTCTCACTGAATTTTATTGACCTCTGTTGGTGACAGGTGGGAACAGCAACAACATCAGCAGCTCTGTGAGCTCTCAGCTGATCATGACAGTTTGTGACTGACTTGTGAAAAGCTGCTATATGATAAATTATTTGCAAAAACAAATAACGCATCCAGTTTTTTTGTATCTACCAGCTGTCTCCTGGTGGAGTACTGGTGCCATTTTGTGCTATACGACATGAAAAAGCTCACATACGGCAATGTTCCTATCATTTTTTTTCTTTAACAAAAAGTTCTGGTTGCCATTCACGAAGCCTTTCAGCATTTTCACTCGAGCAATGAAGCGTCGGTTCACTGTGTAAATAGATGGACACAGCAGGGCATCATAAGAAAAGCCTTTAAGCACCTTGAAAATCGCTGCCTATTGAATCATCGCATTCAACCTGGCTGCTGGGCCAGAATACAAAAAAAGCCTGCTCCGCTCACGGCGTTCACATGTCGGCATCCTTCAAACATTTCTCTTTGAGAGGCTGAAGCGCGATGGCAGATGCACTTTCATTGCAATCATTTCGCACTAAAAGTCTTTTTGATCAAACCGGCGTCACACAAATTGATTTTACTCAGATGAACACTTTTAAAGATCGTTTCGCATCTTTACTGCAAACTACAGCAGAGGCACTGCAATGCACCAGATCTTTCACTCTTAGCATTCAGTGTTTATTTCTCTATATTTTAACCACCATTTTAGTTCCACACCGTCTGTACAGTTTATACTTTTATTCACCAGTACCACCGGGTCTTCATGTAAGACGTTCTGACGCAGTGGCTTGCACAGACTATGAAAAGGGCAAAGGGGGCAAAATTCTCTAAATGTTTTAAAATTGGTCTGGAACCTTTGTGGGTTGTCACATCCCTCTGTAGTCCGCCTGTTCTGTATTTTCTTCCTCTGTGCGAAGTGTTAATAAAAGAGAAAAGGCCACAAGAATGATCTTTTAAAGGGCATTTCTTCTTCCACACTCCAGAAATGCAAGTGGTGGAGGGTCAGGAGCATTATGATTCATTGGGGAGAAGTTCTGAAATTATTTTTAAGAAACGTTTTCACAGTTACACTTCACACACTTCATCTCATGGGAGAGAAGAATGCAATATCCTTACATTTCTGACCCCGACCCAAAGAGCAAGTAATACGTTCTACAAGTGCAATGTGACTCTAAAAGAAAATAAAGTGTCGAGAGCTCTTTTAGGCTAAATCAACAAAACTGAACATGTAGTTTTGTTGATTGAGCCTAAAAGAGTCCAACAGTGTGTCTAGTTTCTGAATATATATTATTTTTTTGGTTCATCCAAAGAAGTCTTTGTGTTGAAATGTTCATAGATGTTCATTCATGTAGCTCCACTGTTTATTCTCTAAAAAGTGAAACAAGTGAAGCCAAGGGCTAAAACTGCATTTACAGACTGGTTAAAATAGCTTTGTATCTCAAGTCTAAAGGTGTTTTTTATGGTGCAGATGAAAATGCTCACAACGCTCTCAAAGCTGGCTGCAGATCAGTGTGACTTGTTTGCGTAGCCCACATACGGTGAAGTGACTGCATGGCTGCCGATCAGTGCCACAGCCGGGTGTTTTGTTGCCTTCTTCTTCTTCTTCTCCTCCAGTTTGACCTCCCACTGCAGGCGCCTGCACATTTCTGTTCTGCTTCACATTCACATGAATACTCCACGCTCCACTCAGCCACTTTATGAGGAAGGTAGGAAGTAGAAATAAGCCAAAGGCTAAAACTGCATTTACAGTTTGACTAAAATAACTTTGTGTCTCTCATAATTTATGTATTTTTCATCTATAAAAAATCAGAAAAGTGTTTTTTTTATGGTGCAGATGAAAACACTCACACAGCTTTCAAAGCTGGCTGCAGATCAGTGCGACTTGTTTGCGTAGACCACATACGGTGAGACGACTGCGTGGCTGCAGATCAGTGCTGCAGCCTTCTTGTGTCGTGTTGCCTTCTTCTTCCTCTTCAGTTTGACCTCCCTCTGCAAGCGCTGTCCTGCTTTGCATTCACGCGAATGCTCTGCTATACACTCAGCCCCTTTATTAGGTACGGTACACCTGTAAATATATAACGCACCTCAGTCTGACACATCATTAACTAAACAACCCTGACAGCGTGCAGAAAATCCTAAACATTATAGGCACCATAAAAGGAAACTTTATGGTAAAACACTTGCATTGGATTGTGCAGGTGTGCCTAATAAAGTGACTACTGAGTGTATACGCGTTGCTGAATGCTTCTCAACATACAGCATGCTCACTGTTTACCTCTGTGTCCTTTAAGGCCTATAAAATTGCCTCTGAATGAGGCATTCTCTTAATATCTTCTTTATGTTTATTTAAGGTAATTATTGCATTTAATCCTCCTCGGAGTGGCTCCTCTTGCTTTCCGTGATGTTCTTTCCTCTGTTGCTTCAGCAAGTTTGTTTCCTCCAGGTGGTCATTGAAGTTACATCTAATCATTTCATGTTCATTCCCTATAGTTTGTCTTGATTTTAGCGGTTTGGAAAGGAGGACAGATGGTGAAGAAAATAAGATTTTAAAATGTAAAAAACTGGAAGTGGTGCATTTCTCTGGAGAACAGCAGGATTGCATATGTATAACTGTATGCTTGGGGAAAAGGGAAAACACATGAGAAGTATTCTAATTGATAGATTTTTTTTTTTTTTCAGTTCATATTTATTTTTTCCTCAAACTACTGTACGGTGCCAATCACAGGCTGAAAAGCACCCACATAACTTTAGAGGGCATTTCACCCATAATTTCCCCCGAGGAATCAGACAGCATCATTCTGTTGTTACAAAGCTTTTACCTCATCTCATCATGTCTCTCGGCCTCCTTTCATTTGATATACTGTTTACTATTTCAACCCATTTGCGAGTCATTATTCTAGGTAATGCGTGCCTCACAGCTCCCATTAACTCCGAGCTGCTCCTAAAGTGCATGAAAAATACCCTCGAGAGGCTTCGGCTGAATGTATGCACGGCTCTTCCACCTTCGCAGTCACTTGCTGCTGCTGTTAAATAACTTTCACATCACAGTTTGAACAGGGGAGGCGATGTCACAGGAAGGTACAGTGGAAAGGTTAGCAGCAGCGAAAGAGAACTCCATTTCAAGTGCAAATATTGACACAGGAGCCGCAGCAAAGCCACCTTCTGTGATCTCACCAGCACATTTGACAATTTACCAACATGCACGGCGTTCACATTACAAGCAAATCTGTGGCACATTATGCAAAAGAAATGGGGAGGAACAACTGATCCCTGCCAGTTGAAGCAGGCACAGGTGTGTTTCCTCTCTCATAATCCCCCGAGCTACATGGAGGCGTTTGTTGCGATTTGGCTCCTGATGGATGAGAGTGATCATATTTACTGAGGGAAAAAAAAGAAAGCCTCTTCAGAGGAGGTTGTTTCAGGGAGAGACAGCAGAGGGCGCACAGCTCAAATATTTGAAAATGGCAGCGTGTTGTCTCCCTCCTGTGAATAAAATGGGTGACAACATCTTCAATAAAAGAATAAGTTATCAATGACTCACGAGCGTGACCGAGATTAATTAGATAAATGAAAAATGGTAACGTATTTCAAATATAACACAAAGTGAGCACCACTGCTAATTAGTGCATTATTAGAGTCGACACAGATTTTCTCATTTCATGGAAATATACTTTAAATTAGTGATGCAGACTTCACATGTGCCACTGTCGGTAATGAAATGACTGCACAGAGCCTCACATACTCAGACATGCGAGATATAAATAAATAAATAAATACATAAACAGAGACCTTGTTATGCTAATACAATAGAGAGGAGACTAGAATTTGTTATTGCAGTCTGAGAGATCATATTCCACTCCTTCCAGACAGACAGAGTCAAATGAGGCATCTCATTAGGCGTTTTAAATGTGTCTCAAACATTACAAGACAACAACCCTGGCAGCACTTCTGCACAACACGACGAAAAAAAAACCTGCGTGAGAAAAATGAGTGAAGGAAAAATGTTCCTCTTGTTAACAAAGAGAGAAAAAAAACAAAAACACACAGCAGCCAGCCAGCGTGAGATGAAATGAGCAACACAGGGACGGCAATTATGAAGACTTCTCGACCTCAGGGTTGATTCTTATTACTCTTGAAGGCTGATACATTCACACATTGATTCACCTGCTTCAGGTTCTTTGATGTACAGAACACTTTGGACCGTCCACTGCAGCGAGAACACATGCATACATACGTAGACTCATTTGTATTTGCACTCCAGTCTCAAGCTGTACGTCTCCTGACAAAGTGGGACAAAGTGCACATGAACACCACATATGAGCACATTCACACTCCGCCGTCTGAAGCCAGATCAGAAATCAAACGAAGCGGTTCAGCTTCAAGCTGCTTCACACAACTGTGAGCTCACGTACGTACATCATAGATGTGTGGCTCTGCTACCTTATACATCAATGACCGTACCTTCTGCCAGCTGTCCATCAAACTAAAGGTTTGAGGGGATAATGGCGCCCTGGAGGTCTCATCGCCAATGATGAAAAGCTCATGTAGAAGACAGACTGAAGCTGGGGATCAATATATATCCAAACTGTGCCGCGCGGGGTTGACTTCTGCACAAACCCATTTGCTCACCCTCCAATAAAGGTTAGATTTTAAAAAAAAATTGAATACACTTGTCTTGTCAGACTAAATGATGAGTTGCAGCAGAAATCCCAAGTCACAAAAACGAAGAATGAAAACTTAAGAGCCAAAAATGATCACCTCTAACACCGATCAGAAAGCTGGATTGTCGCTGAGGAGCCGATTTTAAGTGAGGAGAACTTGTGATTTTTGAGTTTTGAATCCTGAAGTGAGAAGGTGCTTGGCACAGCTGAAATTGCTCAATTGTGACTTCAGCAGAGTCATACAGTTTTTTAAGTGTTCAACATCACCAGTGCCCGTAAATGAGAACATCATCTGTTTAATCAAGAAGACCCAATAAAGGATTTCTACCTGCGGCAGTTGAGCAAGCTCAATGACTCACGACTGATCCAGGTCCAATTCTGCTGCTCAGCACTTGAAAGTGCGCCCCTCGAATCATCTATCTTTAAGTTTAGGACCTTTCTAACTCCTCCCACCCCAAGGTGGAACTCCATCTTATTTTTCTGCACTGGTGAGAGGGTCACTGAAAGCTTCATTGAGAAGAGAGAGACGAGAGAAGAGAGGGACTGAGAAACATGATCTGCACTCGTAAAGCTGAACCACAAAAACACAAGACAGTGCCCTACAACCTGTGTCTGAAAGACTAAAGTAAACATTTCCAAAAAGATTCTTAAGAAATAGAAATAAATCAGTTTGTGGCATTATAATAACAACAGGAAAATAACAAAATAAATGCATGATTCCCTGTTGACAGCCTTCAGATGCAACTGGGAAGGTTCAGTGAACCCTGGGTACTGTTGTTGTTCCTTTAATAACTATTGAATGGATTGACAAGACATTCATGGTCCCCAGAAGATGAATCTTACTGATTGTGGTAATCTTGGTGAAAAACTATTCAGTGGATCATCATGGATTAACTATAAAAACGTCTGTAGCCAGTGTCTATGCATTAGTGATCAGGGTTGGCACGGTGGTTTTGAGGTCCCAGGGAATCAATCGCACATGAAAGGTGTCATGTGGAGGCTGTTCACCTCCTCCCTTCCCGCTGTTTTTCCTGTTGTTTTCCCCGCCCCTTGTGTTTCTGCCTGTCTTGTCTGTCTCTGTGTCGCTGGGCGTGGCCTGCCTGATCGCTTCGCCACCTGTTCTTCATTCACCAATCAACTGCTGCAGTATAAAAGACCGGCTCTTCCTCCCAGACACCGCCAGATTGTTCGGTCTCCTCAGACAGAGCTAAGGTATGCACAACATTGTTAGTCTTGTTGCTTTGCTTGTGGAAACTCTCCCTATCTCCGCTCCTGGGAATACATCACCGCCACGTCCATCTCAGTCACGTCTGCAAAATTGTTCCATGTCCTACCTGCTAACATCTGCAGGGTTTATGACGTGTACTGCAGGCAGCCACCAGGTGGCGATTGAGGTGTTTTTCTTTCCTCACTTTTTAGGAGCTGTCATGTTGTCCCTTTTTATACAAGTCGATGGTTCCTAAGTAGAGCCTCAAGGCTGCCAGTGTGACACTAGACTTAATCTTGTTAAGAAACACCTGAGGTTTGGCCCACTTTACATGATTTGACTTCTTACACCGACTGCTGAAGAAACTGAAATCTGGAGTAACCCTTGCTGTTTCTGTCTCTTTTTGTTTTTGCAGTCTTCCGTCACTCATGCTTTCATGTAAGGTCATCTGCTAGTCCGGCACTCTGTATTGTCCTTGCTGAATAACATGATTCTGAAGAAGCACATAGAGAAGTACAGGACTGAAAAAGCAGCCTTGGAAAAATGGACTCCTCGTGAGCTCATGCAGGGCAGCCTCCTTTTGTTAAATCCTACTTGACACCTCGGTTTATAGAGATAAATAAATACCCCCCCGCCCGTCCCAAATGTGGTGTGGCTCATCAGTAGTCAAATAAGGAATGATTATCACCGCAGGTCCTTCTCTTAAATTATTTTCACAAATGGCTGGGCACAGGAAAGACAGATTACCACAATGCCGTCTCTGCGTCGTCTCTTTTAGGGGGGCTGAACTGGAAATTATCTCGCTCCTTCCAATGGTCAAGTCGCCACTGTTATACTAAACACTGCCGGCTATTGTGTAGTCTATTCTCGCTCTGAAGCATCCAGCATTCAAGACATGAAACACTACTCAATTTTATAGAAGTTATGTTACAGATAAATAAAAATGGCAGCCATTTTAGTTTTACGACAGGAGAATAGCATTCAATAAAAAGGACTTTCTATCATTTAATAAGTCTGAGCACTGGTTCAGACCACTTTCCCGAGGAAGACGAGGGACGCCTCAGTTCATGCATTCTACATGGAAACCAAACAATGAAAAAAGAGCTCTCTTCACTCAACAGTGGAGAAATTGGAGGCTATCTGCTGTGGGAAAACAGAACCCTATTCACCCACTTCCCTCATTCTCCCATCCTGCCTATTTGAACCAAATACTGGCCTGCTGCACAAAGCTGCTTCATTATCCCACACACATAACTCCACACACCTACATGAATGCATGTCAAACACATGCATTCATCCAGTCAACCCACTGCACACACATAAATATTCCACATTTGGAAGTTGATTACAGCACCGTTAAAGTTACTGCGTGTCGAATTTAATGTGATTGTAGCATCTTTGAAATTGTTCTGTGAGGCAAATGAGGCAATCCTTGTAAACACTTGCTTCAGCCTTCACATCTCAGTGATCCGACCTGGGGACGTGGCATACATGTGTGGTTGTGTTGGTGGTGGTTGGGGGTGTTTGTGTGGTCAGTTTTGGATACATTTCTTGGAGGCAGAGTTGCTGTGGCTGGTGAAATATCACGCACCAAGCCAAAGAACTTTTCCTGAAGGGAGGAATGACAGTTATTGTTTTCATTAAATCCCGACCACGCCACTGGTAATCAAGCATCAAATCTGTCTTACTTGGACAACCAGTACGTTCCCTGAAAGCACCAAGTGCTCAGTCAGGTTCACAGGTAGTATATCCAGAAGCCTTAAGGTGCTCTTAAAGATGAAAAATAGTTTTGTTTCTCTTTAAAAGCACCAAAACAAAACCAACAAAATAACTTTATTTAGGCAGAATAAGGAGATCAGTTATATTAAAAGCTTTTATGTAGGCACATTGGTTTAAAATGTAGACTTATTTAAACTAATGTCTGCATCAGTAAAGGCTTTAAATATAATCTCTCTCTGCTCTGCCTGAATGTTTGGAAAATGTTTTCTTTCTGTGACAAAATACATGATTTATTGTTGCCTTCCAGAGTGACTCATAAAAGATTTTCTGATCTGATGTCCCGATCAGCGGGGCGACATTGTTTGTCAATGCTCTCCAAAAAAAAAAAAAAAAAAAAAAAAACTGCTATAAATCAGTAAAACTAAAGCGAAACAACGTGAACAGTTTCTGATCTGACACCACCTTGGATTAGGATTGGTTTTTGAGTCACTTGGTTAAGGTTAAGGAAACAACAAAACACCACCTAATCCTGCAGTTCTGAATATTGATTTGCTCGTGGCCAGTTTTCCAGGGGCCAAAAAGGATTGAGGGTGTTAAATGTTATGCAGAAATCCCTTTGAGGCAAATTTGTCAAATAAAATTGCCCTAAATCAACATAACTTGTACATTTTTCTTTCCTCATTAGATGTGCATACGTTCTGTGTGACCAGATAGTTATGAACAGCAGATGCAGCCCGCTCAATCTCTGATTCAAACTGTCATTTTTGATGTTGAATCTGAATCAACAGCTACAAAACTGATTAAAGCCCCATTGTGTAACTTTTCTATCATGAAATAATTGTAAATTATGCTACACTGACTTGTAATCAGGTGAATGGTATCTCTGCCATTCCCACTCTGTGGAAGAAGTACGTAAAGCTTTTCCTAGTAAACGGCTGCCAGCTGTAGCTGCTGTTAGCTCATGTTAGCTCAGTTTGTTAGCTGAGCTGCCCGGACTATTAGCTCAGAGCACCGGGGGGATGTTAGTGTTTGTACCACAGGAGTTTTGGACCACCATGAAGAGGAGGCTTTTAGGTCCAGAGTAATGCAAACAGGAAGTGGAGCCAGTGTCATGCCAGAACCAGAGCTGGGCAATGTAACCAAGCTCAGCAGCCTCTATGGACACAATGACAGAGTAGAGTAGTTGCTTGCTAGAGTAGAGTAGCTGCTATGTCTTGTGTTGTTGCACTTGCTTGATGTTTGGTTGTCAGCAGTAATGTAATCATGACAAATACACATAGCAGAATGGTATTGCACTCTGAAACTGGGGGTGCTAAATACCCAAAATACCAATTTCTATGCAATGTGGCTTCCCCTCTTAATCTCACCTGCCCTCTTCTCTAACGCTCCTCAGTCAGAAAGTTTTTGGTTCTTTAGATCAGCTGTCTGGAGTTCATCTCACACACTAAAATTATTTCTTTTTTCCGAGCAACTCTTCCTCTGAGAAATGTTCTTGAACCTAAAAAAACCCCAAACTGCTCTCACTCATCACAATAGCACTTGGTCAGAAATTGAAGCTATTGATAGCCACAATATTCCAATATTCAAGGCCTTGAAAACAGCTAGCAGTCTTGTGAGAGCATAGACTTACCCAGATGGGCTCATCATTGCAATTGATTGAGTTTGTTTATGAAGTTCAGTGGATTCGTCTGCAGGCTCTACCACATGACGGAGGTCTAGAGGCTCATCCTTCACCCTCATCAGACAGTTTTCTAATCAGCTCCACCGACTGCTCTTGTGGGCGTAGGGCAGCAAGCACTGTTTACTGTTATAGTGGGAGCAGATGAGCAAAACAGTATTGGACTGGACTTTCTCTCAGTGGTAACACCGGTAATTTAATAAAAGTGGCCCTGAAGTGGATTTCTTTTCACAACAGATACCGTATACAGACCTGTTAAGGAATAAAATCTATTTATCAAGTGGGGTGTCCGTCTTGCATGACATTAGAACTGACAAGATGAAAATAATAAAAACAGTTATATGTAATTGCAAAGTTCTGGCAGTTGGTTGAGGCGGTTTAATGCTACAGACACATTCAAGTGATAAGATATTGTGGTAGTGATTTGTATGGGTTTGTTAATCAGTGAATTCAATGGGAACAACCACAGACTGTAGAAAACATGGACGTAATCTCCTGGTTTCTGAAGAGCCTTTGTGAAGCTCATGGTGGCACTCGTCGTCGCCATCTTGGCACTCCTGCCCCTGCTGCCTCCTGGCTAATCTAAAAATGGGCGTAGACGGCAGAATGATGCCTGGTTGCTCAAACAAGCCACCTGTAACAGCACCCACCTGTCAATCAAAGCGTCCACGCTCTTAATCCTGCATAACTTTAAGCCTTAATATAATCTGAACAGGTGAGTTGTATAAAAATTCACCCTCAGTACAGTTGTCATGAACGGGGAAATTAGCTATAGAGACCAAAACTGTTTTTTGTACCAGGCTGTAAACATGTTTATTTCTGCTGTGAAGTTGGACATTTTAACATGGGGACTTATGGAGACTGACTCACTTCTGGAGCCAGCCTCAAGTGGATGTTTAAGGAACTGCAGTTTTTGGCACTTCCGCTTTGGTTTTACTTTACAGCCACAGAGGTTGCTGCTCGGGAACAACCCAGATATATACTGTATTCTGCAGAGAGGAAAGGTTTTGTTATCGTGATGGTTCATTCGTGGAAATATTGGTTCAAGTTTTGGTCACAGCCTGGCGCCACTACAGATTTACCTTTGAGTGAAAAATAAAGAATATTTCACTTGAAGGAATTGTGTCATTATGACCTGAAAAAAATAAACTTTTATTTTATTAAATAACTTTTATTTTTTTGTTTTACAGTGGATGATTTTATACATATTTTTTTTATTTTCTAGACATTTTAGAGAAAAAGCTGCAGACAGGAAACGCGGCTACAGGAAGGACAAAGGAAAAGTTGTCGATAAGGTTCCTCATACTGCTGCATGTTCAGTTTGAAGCACCAATCGCTTTTTCCATTATCCTCCCTGTTGGTAGAGGCTTTTCGAATACTGTGCTCATCTTTCATTTGATGCATGAAGATCTGAGTTGTCCCTGCATTAGGATTCAGCAGACCATTATGCACAACGTAATACTCTGAACAGAGGAGCCTTTGTTAATGGCTCCATTGAGTGGTGCACTATGTGACTAGCAGGGACAACTTAATTACTGATCACAAAGATGAACAGTATAAGTGGGGGGCACAATTTAATAAGTATGGATAGTGCCAAACTTATATGGAATTTGTGGACAACTTTTATTTCAAGTGACGCTCCAAAGTGGCTGTGAACTCACCAAGGTTAGTTAAATGGTCCTGGAATGGGTCCGCCCAGCCATCACATATGCATCAGATCCATCAGTGTTTCATTTGACCTCCAACTGTCCACAATTTATTCTTCTCAGTCAAACCACTTTCTTAGCCAGCATTTAATCTTATTCATGGTCTATAATGAATCATATCTATGCTTCTCATTTCCATCCAATTTTCAGACCCTCCGTTCACTCTTCACCATCGGTAGTCTGACAGTAACCGCACTATTTTTAACGTCCCTCAGCACGAGTTTACTGCGACTGATGCAAAGACTCCACAGTTTGTTCTCAGCTTCCGAATTGCCAATATTTCAGATGAGCTATTGTTTTCATTTCATCAACTGATCACACATAGGTATATTTGCATGGAAAGCTGAGCTTATGAAATAGCATTGACACTGTTATATTGTCTTACATTAAAGGTGCAAGACTGAAACTTTTTCTGATTAAAAATTAGAGAAGGAGCATATGTGAATCGTTATTCAGTCACCATGTCATGATGGATTACCCTTCATGCAAAAAGTGCTGAAAAGGTGCTATAAAAATATATATGAATGTTTTTTTTCACTTTCACTGCATTAAATCTTTTGACCAACTTCAGTCCTGATCATAACTATTAAATTTACATGTATTTCTTAAATACTTTTAACCCTTTAATGCCGTTTTGGGAATATTAACCCATGTTTTAAATGAAAAAAATACAAAATATGAATGGTTTTCAAGTGTACTTCGCAGGAATATTTGCTTTCACTTGCTTGACCTTTCACTGTTGTGTGCAACAACAAAATGTGCGTTGCTTGCTCCTCTTCTTCAAGGAGCGACACAGCTAAGACACAGCTGTTTGGGTGCGAGTGAAGGAGAACACTGAGGACAGCGGTTCTCTCAGATGAGCTCCGGCTTGTTTTTTCGAAAAGGTGTCCATCAGGGTCATTTTCTTCTTCCGTAGCTCCTCTTCCTCCTCCATCTCCATGTCCTCACTTGAGCTGGAACTGGAAGACCCATCTTCAAATTCAGGAGAAGCCTCCCCTGATGTCTCCTCACTCCCCTGTGCCAGTCCTGCTGGACGCCTCCTCCTGCGCGCCCTCAGAGGACTGCAGGACAGCAGTCAGAGCCTCCTCCAGAGGAGAGTCTCTTAATTTCTGCTGAAGAAATGAGCAGCAGGGCAGGCTACATGCATTTATACGTTTGCAGCAGCAGCACCTGAGTAAACATGCTGCACTGAAAACCAAAACAAGTGAGTGATCCTTTGATCTTTGACCTTTTGACTTTGATTGATCTTTGCACTGTAGTGTGTATGGGGCGTACACACACACACACACACACACACACACACACACAAACACACACAAATTGATTCTTATTTGTCTATTTTTAGATTATGTTGTTACATTGCAGGTGCAGGTGCGAGTGTCTGTGTCGAGGCACCCTCTGACCTCTGTATGACCTTTGTTTACCATGTATGGCCTATGTTGTTTAACTATTGCACTGTTTCGAGGTTCCCCCCTGACCCTTCAAAGAGCAGCAGGTGTCTGTCCCGGCTGTACCTGGCCACCTGTGTTGGGAACACAGACTGTTTCAAGGCCCCCCCTGAACTCTGTTACCACTGTCCCATAAAAAACATAGAATATACAGTCTGACGGTTTCAAGGTTCCCCAGAACAACCATTTTCCTTGATTTGACCCACACTGGTGGCTCTAAAATCCATCTCAATAGATCTGGGTCAAATTTGAGGGTGGTTTTCTTGCTGGTTTTGGCTCCTGGCACCCCTGGAATCCTGCTCAGCTTCAGCTCTTGGTGATTCACAGAGTTGAACAGATAGCTTTACTTGTTGCTAACTGCTAGTTAGCTAATTATTTTCATTTGTGTAGCGGTAGCAGAGCAGAGGGGAGAGCACACATCCCCTGTGGGGTGCCTGTGTGGATTGTTTGGGTACTGGATGTGATTTTCCCCCAGCCTCGCCTGCTGCCTCCGGCCTGTCAGGAAGTTTGTGATCCACTGACAGGTGGAGGCTGGCACAGGGAGCTGTCTGAGTTTGGAGTTGGGAGCTTCTGGGATGATTGCATTGAGCTGAAGTCCTCAGACAGGTTGTGCATGTCCTTGGGAGGTTGAGGTGTTGCAGAATGGAATGCATGTCGAGGGCGCAGGGGGGCCTGTGATGTCCTTCAGGTGGGTCAACACCAGTCTTTTGAAGGATTTAATGACCACGGGGGTAGCAGGGAGGGCAGATGGTTGCTTGATGCCTCTGGATCCTCCTTGGCCTGATAAAGCTTGAGTATTTTTGTAAACCAAGATTTATTGTTGTTGTATGTGCAAAAGATTTTAGTCTGCACACAAAAACTTGGAGAGATGTCAGTTTCAGTGAGTTCGTCGAGGTCTCAGCAGCCTCAAACTCTCCAATCAGCGCACACAAAGCAGGCCTGTAATTCCAGCTTTGCCTCGTTGGTCCATCTCCTCACAGTGTTGACCACAGGCTTTGCAGATTTTAGTTTCTGCCTGTAAGTCAGGAGAAGATAAACCAGACAGTGACCAGAGAGTCCCAAAGCTTCACAGGGGAGAGAGTGATAGGAGTTATTTAATATGGTGTAGAAATGGTCCAGTGTGTTTTTATCCCTGGTGGGATAATAATATGCTGTCTGTATTTTGGGCTGAGGTGTGCTCTGTTAAAATCCCCAAGAACAATGAGCTGAGAGTCTGGATGTTTTTTCTCTGCGCTTGTTATCTGGACAGCCAGATGCTGTAACATCTCACTAACACAGGCCCGAGGTGGGATGTAAACACCCATCAGAATAAATGAGGAACACCTCGGTGCGCAGTGAGGATTGCATGATTTCCCTAAAACTGTTACATCTGTACACCAACCTTTGTTAAACAGATTCCACCTCTCCTCATTTCCCCCCGAAAGCTCTGTTACACAGTCTGCTTGGAGGAGTTGGAATCCCACAGATGTATTGTTGCGTCCCAGATGTGCTCTCCAAGCCAGGTTTCAGTGAAGCGCAGGGCAGCAGATCTGCAAAAAGTCTGTGTTTGCTCCACTGAGGAGCAGCGGTTCATCCATCTTATTGGCTGGAGGGCGGACATTTGCCAGATGGATTGACAGGAGAGCAATTCGAAATCCCCGCTGTCTCAGCTCAATGAGAGCCGCGGCTCGCTTCCCACGTCGGCGTCTCCTGCAAATCCCACAGAGAGCTGCCTCTCCTCCTCCTCCGAGAAGCCCGGAAACACACAGGTTCAGTGAAAAGTGAGGGAAAAGTTTGACTGGTGGATTGTCTGATGATTAAAGTTCAGAGAGGGAGAGAGCTGAACACAGACTGATGATGCCATCTTCCAACTAAAGGAAAATATGCTTTTTCTTTTCATTAGAGTGATTTGTGAGTCTGAATTGAGGGTCTAAAGATAGTTTGTGTCGTACCGTGTACGGATTGTGAAGTGATTTTAAGCTAAATAAATAATCAGACAAATCTGCCAAAGTGTGATGCTGTTAACAATTTAAATGCATTAGTGGTGGCAGTCATTTAAAACTTGTCACTGGAATTTAATTAAATCATCTTAAGGTAGAAAAAGAAGAAGATGAAGAACTAAAATGTACTCAACATTCGATATTAAAACAGTAACTAAGTCTTAGTTCTCTGATGGTTTAGTTCATTCTGTCTTCCTGTCTGCCTTTGGGTTCCATTTGAACTAAAAGCTACAAGGACATGCAGGATAATGCAACATAACAAAAGGCAGTTAAGGAGTCCAGGTAAAAAACAAACTTAACCCAGAAAAAAATCCTGACAACAAAAAATACAGAACCGAGATACACAAGGAAGCAGGAAAACAGAGGGGAGAAACACAAAGACCGAACAAACAGGACTGGAGAACAGATGACCTGACAAGTGAGAGAGGAAAAAACACAAGAACTAATTAACTAATTAAACACAGTGGAAACAGGCAGGAAAAAGACAAGTAAATTTCACCCTAGTACACCTGAGGAAAGACTCTTTCAACATATATCTCACAGACGTGATGCACTGCTGTAGATTAAACTAGCCAACAGTATATAAAGTAGTTAAAGTGAGCTCAACTGAAACATCTACAGCAGTAAAATGTCTTGTTTGTTTTCTTAATGAACTGATTAATTAATACAAAAACAAGCAAACAGGCGTCTTTGAATGATACATCACAAATATAGAAATGTAGAAGCTTGGAAAAGTTCTAAATAACTGACACTTGATGTTGCGTGTTCATAGATTGGAGCCTGCACATCCCAGTGGAAATCATGGCTATTTAGAAGGTTCATGCTTTGGCACAGAGCTGATTAGATCCACCCCCAGAAACTGAATTTTTAATTCCAGCAAGTAACCGGTGTCACGACCTCCCCAATATGGCCACTGAGCAGAAGCACGTCAAATAAAAAAAAATATAAAAAAAGGTGCTGCAGCTACAGACAGCATGAGAAAAATAACATCTTTTAAATAACATTAAATCATGTAAACCTATTCTAGTACTAAAAACCTGAACCTGAAAATGAGCATAATGTATCTCATTTAAATTAATATTTTAAAGCGGGGTGTGGACAGGCCTGACTCTGCTGTATATTACTTCTCTTCTGAAAAGAGTAAAGTGTAGGTTTCTTGCCTTGGGCTGTACAATCAAAGCTAGTTTGAAGATACATTTAAATGTCTACGAGCCATTAGGCGCCAAGCCTCACAGGCAGCCTCATGCCCGAGGACATAAGAAAGGCAGAATTTATATCCTCTTTTAAGCACATTATTATTACCTTTCATTAATGAGCTCGAGCCATCCTCACTTCAACAATAACTTCCACCCACAGTCGATGGGATGAGTTCTACTATAGTCCTTCAGCCCCTGTTGTGATCTGCTGTGCTCATACAAACAAAGCCTGCAGTGTCGGCGAATCTCTCGTTGGTGCTTGCTAAAACTTGAACATTGTTGTTGCCATGTCTTTTCCGATCACATTATTTATCAGCTGATTAGACGTGAAGCTGAAGCTCTGAGCGCAATCACGTGAAATCCTTGACCTCGCTGTTTGTCAGGTCCTGATTTGACAGCTAGCCTATCAGATGGTCAAGCTGTGATTATCATGCACAACAGCAACACAAATAAATGTCAGAAAAAGTCAGGCCGTTCATCCGTCTCTCTCTCTCAGGCGGAAGCGTCATTTACCATGAAAAAGATTAACCATGACTGGAGAACATTCAAGCGTGGCGAACGCAGCAGCCGTCAACTCATCAAACGCAATTCAGGTTTTCATTAGCAGGTCGCAAGCTCTCTGCTCTGCAGCACTCAATTCTCCTCAATGCCATATACTGTATAACATCTCTCCATCTCCACCTTCCATCTCAGGTGCATCGTTTAGCCAAAACCGTACAAGTTAAACATTTCTACTGGATAGTGTTTTGGGATTTCCCTTTATTGTAAGCCCCAACACACACACACAGACATATTTTTACAGTTCCCTACATTCACACCTGCCATTCTCCTCTTGGAGTCATTGCAAATCCCTGTACAGTCCCTATGAAAGAAAACTGACACTGAAATTTATGTGGATTAATATGACTGGGGGGTCGCTTTTGTATGCAATACAAGAGAAGCTGGTGGTGAATAAAAATGCATGAAAATGCTGGCATTAAATATGCCATCCTCTTCCCCCTAGGTCCCTGGAGTTGGAGCCTCTGGCATATTCATCTTTTCGCTCTCTATCTTGCCGCTCCCAACAAAACTAGCCTGTTAAAAATCATCTTGAATTCTCTTTCTCCAGCTAGATTTTTTAGCACGGTTTACCAGAATGCTGAAATATTCTAACAATTGTTCTTTCTATAGCAATGCTGCTGGAAGAATAGCTAGAATAGATAGCTGGTTGCTATTTTCTGGCATATACAAGCAAATAATTTGACACAGTGCAATTTACTCTCTGGGAGGCCCGCAGGCATGAATCATAAGAAGTACAGGGGCTATTTTATTTTTCAGTTTTCAATGCTGCTGCATGAAATATCTGCCTCTGTCTGCTCTGTAACTGTCATGACGGGTGAGGCTGAGTTACTGTAAGGAATACAGCATCAGTGGAGACGGCTGAAATATGCATGGAGGCATACATAGCCAAGTGGATGTTCACACAGAGGGCCAAATGAGTGGAGTTCGAAATGAAATCGATGGTTCACCGAGCACAGTGGTTGATTCTCGAGTCCCCAACCTGACACCTTTCACTTCACTTTCAGAGCTAACGATCACTTTCAAGCTGCTGCACCTCTGCTGTTAGCTTTTGATGCTGGAGCACGGGGACGAAGAACGTTGAGGTCGTAAGACAAAAGCAAAAACTGCTGGAGTTCTTAAGGAGGGGTTATAAATGCATGTGTGCGCGTCTGGCAGACCTGAATATGGCACATTACTGCTTCAGCCCTGTGGGTATGATCCTGTATGTATGATTCTATAGCTATCACAGAAAAGTAACAGAAAACTAAGTCCTCAGATTTAACAGCAAAATACTGTACACTCCATTCCACTCCTCCACTATGACACATAAACATTTTCTGATCTGGACAGTAGTACTTTCCAAACTTGGCTATCTTTGAGATTTGGCAAGGCTTTAGACACAAAAAGTACCTTGGGTAGTCTTATAAATATCATTTTGTTGGCTTAAATAACTACTTGGTTAACGAGGAACAATTCTCGTCAAGTTACAAGACACTGTAGTGTAAAACTTTAGAGGTTTTGTTATAGTATACTACATTTACATGGTTTGTTGTTGCATTTTAATCTGTGATCATCATCCTTTTTTTGTTAGATAGATTGTTTGTAATGTAACATGAGTGAAAATATAAGTAAGACAATCAAAGCCATAAGCCTTAACAATGTGAATCAACAAGTGTGAAAATGTGTAATCGTTAGAACTCTTAAATTCTTGTAACTTTCAAAAAAGCAGTATACAGAGGTTGAAAATGAATTGTGTGGAAAAGGGAGGACAGATGAGACAGGAAACATAGACAGTCTTCGCCTGGGCTGTGGAGGGTGGTCAAGGACACACGGAAGTTGAAATAACATGCATAACACGCAGCGCGGCGTGTCCGCGCTCTGTGGACTTTGGAGGTTAGTCTCTGGCTGAAGATCCAGACTTCTGACATGCAACAATAACATCAACACTGACTTGGTAGGAAATGGGAAGCATACCACTTTTTACTCTTTCAAAGTAGGAGGTTTTGTTGTCCCATCCATCCAACATTGCTCAACAACAATGTCAACCTGTTTCCTTCTTCACATCACGATGTAGGCCACACGGACATCAACAGATGTTTAATGCAGTTTCACTTGAGAGGACAGTCTGAAGACAAAGTAAAGGACTTCTTCCTGCCCTTCAATTGAACTGCTGAGGCTACGGATTCGCTTTAATATCGCAACAACACTTCTGTTTAAAATCTCGTTCATAAAACCTTCAATTCATCGAGTTTGTATCTCCCATAAATGAATTTTTGGACTGCCTGTTGAGAGAGTTTCCTCATCAGGGTCTGCCAGCTGACCTTCGCTATACATCTGTTTCATTTCCTCAGTACTTGACATTGACCTCCATTACAATTTGGATGACACATTTGGATGAATGCATCTTTAAAATCTTCAGGATTCTGCTACCTAAGCCAACTGTTGTTTTCTGACAGTCTCAGTAGCAATATATATTCTGTGAGAGTAGGCAAGGTAAAGCGGGGGAGGCTGGTACATCAGTCGATGTAGGCTCAAATGAACAATAGCAGGTTAATTGCTCAAAAAGCTGTGTGTGTGTGTGTGTGTGTGCTCTGTGCATCGGAGAGGCTGATATTGTGGATTAAGCTGGTTGTTCGTGATTAATTCGACATGTAGAGATCAGACGGTTGGCAAACAATCGCACTTTATCTGCTGTGCTAAACATAACTGTTACTGATCGTCAGACTGGTCAGCACACTATTTGTGTGAGTGATTGTCCACAAGTGTAATGATAATCCATAAGGCTTGGCTTGACGTGTGGAGTTAAGCAGGATTGTCAAATAATCAATCTAACCCCAGCGACTTACTTTTGGCGGCCGTGCTGTTCCTTTTGGGATTTGTCTCTGATTTCTTCAATTGATCCGCGGGATTTTATAGACACATGGGCTTGACTGCTGTTGCACTTTGCTGAACTTCGTGGCAGTCGAGCTTGGCCAGCGCTGCTTAATGATTTCTTTCGTTGCATATTTATCTACTGAGATGGCTGTGTTTTTCAAAGCAGAGTGGTACTAATAGTGCATCAATGACGTATCTGGTGGCCTCACAAATGAACTGTTTGATAGACACCAGAAGAGTGACTGGGAGAGTGTGAAGGGAATTCAAGGGCCCAATTAAAACTAATAATTCAGAAGATTTTTTAAGGAACATCTGTTTTGGTACTCTTATCAGTTCCTATGACACAATAGTGATTTAGTCTGTAGTCAGTTCATGAAAGCTTTTAATGCAGTCTGCCATATTTCTTTATCATATTTAACGCATGATTAAGTGTCATTCTATAATACTATGATCTCGTATTCTTTCATTAAATCTTAAACACTAGTCCTTTAAACCTTTCTTGATGGTGCATTCTAGGACAATCTGACATCCAGAAACTGACTAAAACAAATCAATACAATCATAAGATATTGTATGTCGTTAGAAAGTCACGTCTGGACAACATGCAGCGAATGTGAATGTTCCAAAAAAGGATTATGTTGTTTTGATTGTTTCTTGCATTTTTCAGGGCTGCCATTCAGCAGCTGTCTCTGCGCAAATTCAGGTGTCCAATTGTCCCTGAAAGCACCAGCAGGAAGAGCTTTCAGATGAGTACCTGCTTGCAGCTGCATCACCATGTGACAACAAGGCCTTAGGCCTGAGAAAGAGCAAATGCCAAATGCCAAACAAATGTTCATTGCGATGGATTTTTAACCAGAATTCTGTTGACGACACCAGAGGCCACATGGAAGGTAGGAAGTGTTTTTAAAAACACTTTTTAAAACATGTTTTAAAATGTTTTGCAGTGATTTTATTGAGATAAAATTACTAATCATCAATTTGATCACAGTCTTGCATTTGAGTCAGATATGAAGCTTCATTTATGATAGGATGGCCAGTTTTCCAAAGAGAAGATTTATGTTAAACAATAGAAGTGATGAGGGAAAAGTCACAGTACATTGTGTTGCAGGGTGGCTGTGCTTCAGGTGGTAGTGTGGGTAGGCCAAATATTGGAGGGTTGTGGTTCAATTCACGGCTCCCACAGTCCAGTTGATGTACAATGTACAACATACAAAAGGCACACACCAACTTCCCAGTGGCCTTGTGATCTTTGTTGGTCAGTTTGAACCAGTTTCTGCTCTTTTATTCTAAGTTTTACTTTGTGCAAGGACAAAAATCAAAAGGCGCTGTCAGTGTTCAGACTTCTGACTGAAAGCTGCAGGGTTTTTTTATTTTTCCTGTCAGTATGGTCCCTGAGCGTGTGATGAGTTGTGTGACTGAGCATTCATCCGTTAAGCAAAATGAGTTTCTGTGTTTAAACGAGCAATATATTCCTCTCACTAAGCGTGTTCTTCATTAAGTGCACCAGTGTTTATTTTCTTACTTTGTGTCAAGACATAGTTTTGAGTAATGCGTGGTCATGGATGGATTTTTGGAGCGGAAATTAATAATGCTATTCCTTCACGCTTGCTGCCAAATGCACTGTTTTGCAGGGATTTAATTTGCATTGTATGAATAATGACTAATTGCTGAGGTTATGCAATGAAATTGTTTAATTATGACTTTTTTGGTTCTGTTGTTGGGGGGGCAACATATTTAAGCATTAAATATGGCTAAATATTTAATATATATTGGTAAATTTGGTAGCCACACCGTGATTGACAGTGCACAAACATCACAGCAGATAAAACAAATGCTAAAATACAAAATAAAAGCAGGCTGTCACAAAGTGTATTGAGTGCAGAATCACTTTGAGCACGGTGAACTAAGAAGTAAAAAGTCCGGCTGCAGACGTTTTAGCTTGATGGATGTGGTGTTAACACAAAAGACGGGATGACTAACAGACTTTTCAGGAACCCCCACTGCCTTCCGTTGAGCAAGTAGAGGAACACTTATGCATGTAAATTACAAAGACTGCTCCAAGCTTTCAGGGTTGACAGTGATGCTCACTGTTATTCAGATTAACGTAGCAGTTTACGGAGGTAAAAATGGCGGGTGTAGAACAAATCAGAGCATGAGAGCCAGTTTAAAAGTCAGAAAAATAAATATATTTCCTTTTCTACTGCTTTCTAGATGAATTTGCTACATTGGGCTGAATGTAGGAAGCTGTGTGCGCATTTTTAATGATTTACTATTGCCTATTTAGTACTTACAGGTGTCCATTTTAGGTACTGAATCTTCTCTGCACTCATTTTCTTACCAAATTCTATTGTGCAAGTTTGAAGGCGATTAAACCATCAAACTCCATGTCAATCAAAACTTGAGTATTATCCCTCACTGTTGCACAGAGTGCAGCAGTAAATATTTTGCCGGTCAATAGAAGACTGAACAAAGCCACGGCCCACTTTCTTTTGATTGCTGACTTTTGTAACTGAATATGTTTGACTGATATTGGCCATAAAGCTTTCTGTCACTCACTAAAAGCAAATGTTTGGCCAAGTTGGTCTCCTGCTATGTGTTATTAGAATCTCTGCTGTTGACTCTCTTGACCCTCCATCTACATACTAAACCAAATCAGATCTATGGTGTCTACATAAAAGTGCAGTAAAAGCACTGGTCCTGTGACAAGGCACCTGACTCTGAAGGACACATTCATAACTTCTGCTGGATTCAGGAAAGTGAGCATTTTATTGACTCCTTACCTGCAGCTCCAGTAATTGAAGCAAGTGATAGCTGGGGAGCTTGCCATCCATAACGTATTGAAGAGCCCCTTGGTTTCTGTGGCAAGGCATTTTACCGTCTCATCAAAAGACGCTTTGAAGCTATTTATCAACGGCAACATCACTGAGGAGGTGCTTCACCTTGAGGAACGGAGAGTAGCAGGCATCCGAGGCAAACAGAGGCAAAAGATCGAACAAAATGAATTCTTTTATTGGTCTGAGTCTTCTTTGCTGGATGCACTGGCTCGTGAACAAATTAATGTTCTTTCACAATTCAGTGTGTACAGCCTCCATGGCCACTGAGAGCCATGACAAATCTACCAACCAAGAGGGCTAGAAATGTTTGAGAGGGAGTTATTATACAGCAACAGCCTCCTTTTTGGGGTGGGAGCTTCGTCTATTCAAGGGCAGGCACAATTCATCCCCTGTATGAGGCCAGAGATGCAATAGATTTGATTTCTTGCATACATCCGAGTGTCATAATTCTTTGCAGTTTAAAGACTCCACTTTCTGCTGGCACTATATCTTCAGAGTGGAATCTTTACCCAGGTTTAGGCCAGTGTTTCTTATGAAAACATGAAAGTTCTTAAATTTTCCTAGATTGAGAAATCGATTTGAAGAATTGGTTCATCTGGGAATGCAGCCAGTGGTCATGACGGAGCTTTTTCTTATGCTTTTGAAAGAGCTCAGGGACAAAAGCAAGTGAGCATACAAAAGAAGAAGCTGTTTGTGACGGAGCTGACTAAAGAGCTGGAAAGTCTTTGAAGGACTGTTTTAAGACGCAGCATGTTACAAAAGTATGATTGTGATAGCAGTTTGTGGAGCACTAGAGTAATGTGTTCAACAGCTGAAAGGCAGCATCATATATTATCTCTATAAACCAATATCTGAATATGAATGTAGAATTTATAGGCAAAGGACCAAGACTTTGGCACTGGAAGCATTCTGATTTTCGATTGCAGTCTGAGTAGTATTGACCAGTCATGTTTCAATGGGCTTTGGTTGCAGCAGTCCATGTGGAGAGCAAAAGAGGCGGACCGCATTGTCCCAAATGCAATCTCAGAAACCATCAGTTATTGTCTAAGATCGATTTAAATTTTTCTTTTAAGTTATAGATCTGTTTATGTCTGTTTATTGTTCACATATGAAATTGCAAATTGGACTGCAGAGGAGGTCTTGGCCACAGATATCTGTCCTCCATTTTCCGGATAACCACTGGCTACACTGGAAGTAACATTGGCCCATGACCCCAGAGGCTCAACTGTCATCAGATGATACTCAGCAGATTTTGTGATTGCATAAAGCATATCATAAACTGTAGTTATAGAACGGCCTACAAAAAGTAGTACATAAGTACATTAAACCTTCTGCCTCTGTCTCTGCTGCCTCACATAACTCTACTAAGCCTCATCCACCAAACAAACTAATTCAAATGGTTGCCAAGGGAGTCAGTTGTCCTGCCTCGTAGGGCCTGATCTCCACGGCTTTTTGAATTATAACAAAGTTCACAGTCACATTAAAATGAAATAGTTTTCTAGATGAGCTGTTTTTCAAAGTGTTGTTGTGAATTTGACTTGGGCTGAACTTTGCAGCTTTTGGCTCGTGGTCTTAGCCTTTTGTCAATGATTTCTTGTAAACATCATTCACTTAATAAGTTGTCTTTTCACTGTTTTGTTGTCTTCTCTCTGTAGTGGCGCGTCAAGGTAACAGGAAAAATGAAAATGAAACTAAAAATTCAGCCTGGCATTGTTTCTTTGTGTGCACTCCTTTTTTCTCTTTGAATTGACTTAAAACTCAACAGCACTTGAGCATTGTTTCCCCTCGTAGGAGTTAACGAAGCTCATGTCAGTGTTAATAACTTGCAGACGGATATGCTCAGTTCACCAAAATGCAGGGACATGCACTTGCATCTGCATTTGTAGAACAGCCAATAGGGAATGCCATCTCTCTGAATCTTGTCTGTGATTGGCCAAAGGCTCTCGTCATGGTAGATTTTATAAAGCCAAGAGAAAGTGCAGGACTCTATTTCTTCTCACACCATTTGAATTACAATATGCTGAAAGATTAATTCTGGAATTTTTGCCCAATAATTAAAAAAAATATTGCCCAGCCCAGCTTTAAGCCCCAATATTATAACTCATGTCAAAATCCCAACTTTATTTCAACTTCAATCCTTCATGGATTTCCAGCTTGGGATGCAGATAGAAAGATGCCCAACCATACTTAAAACAATGATCAGAGGTTTTAAGCACAGGTGGGAATCTTGTAGTAATGAACTGGATAATCAACAATACTCAACATAAATGAGCATGTAAATGTCGGCGCAGAAGTAGCCAATTACTACACAATGAATTAATAAAAGGATCGTCAGCTTCTGTCTAGATTTAATCTTGCAGAAATTGGCTTGGCCTCCGTTTAATTTAACAGGCAGGTGTTGGAACATTCTGTGCAGGGCAGCTCGCAGAAAAGCATTCGTCACTCTGATGGATAGTTTTAATGTTGATTTGACAAATGAAGGGCTGGAGCCGAACCAAAATAAGGACGCGTGCAGCACATCCAGGCATCTATTCTTCCCTCCTTGTTGTTTCCTTTTGTAAAGCTGAATAAGAATTCCTGTTAACTCCTGCATAGAAAGCTCGATAGCTGTGATTACCCAACACATAAAAAAAGAGTGAGACAACCCTTGGCTTGATTACGAGCTGATTGAGATTCAAAATATTTATCCATGTTTTTAGTCTTGCATCTGTTATGTGTGATAATTTGTGTCCTGACCGCTGCTGGAGATGGAGGAATTACAGCATCACTGATGCTCTCTAGATTACAGCGCTCTCCCAATGTCAACTGCATCGTCCCTGCCAATATTTTGCACCTGTGTTTGATTTATTCAGAGTTGAAATGTGTGTTTCCTGTAAGAGCCAAGGCTGAAGTAGGCATTGCTGGCTACCTTAAATGATGCAAGGAGTAAACCAGTTTCCTGATGGTGAGGTTTGGTTGATGTATCATATATGATAGGGCTGTATTGTGGTTTAACATCACACTTTGGAGGCTGCAAGTAAATGGTCAAACAACAGATTCCGGGGGAAGATGTATATATTTTTACAACCTGCAGTGAATATATAACAAATGTGACAGTAAAAATATCAGTGATTATAAGAATATAACACTTCCTATTTTAATAGCACACAAACAAAGTGGTAGGTTTTGGACACACGGACTGTGGGCGTCTCCAAGCACATCTTCTATTTTGGTTCATGTAGTAGCAGCACACAGTGCAAAAGAATATACTGTACATCGGTATCATCGTTTCATTGCTCTGAAACAGCCGAGCCACAATCACAGTGACACATGACAATAGCTCAACAAATGCAGAAAGCTGGAGACAAAAAATCTCATCACTTTGTCAGAAATTTGAACCTGCTTTCTGTTCTTTCTTCTGTACCCACATCCAAGCCCACAATAAGAACACAAACCAGCCATGATCCATATAAAACACATACTGTCATGTCCAGGTAAATGATATTCATATCACAGATATGTCAGTACAGTTTTTTAAAATTCATCATAGATTTGTCATTGTATTGGTTTCAACAGCTGGTTAAAAAGTAACACATTACCTCCTCTGTATTTATTTATCCGTTGTTACATATTTATTTTGAAAAGCTATGTATGCATATAAAATAGAAAAGATGTAGAGAGCAAGTACCCACACATCCTGTACATGCTATAGGCTACAGAAACCATCTGCTGTAGTATTATTGCTTCATCACCTGCTTTTATGGCTGGAAAAAGAATGTGATCTGGGTCACTTACTGTAATTGTAACACTTTCTCCATCTTTGAGCCACTGAATAGCTGAGTAGGTCAACGCATATTAACAAAATTTTTTTTTTCCATGGCCAGAGTTGTCAGCTTTTGGCCACCCAGATTAATAGTGGTAATTTCAGGGGCAGTAAAAATGTCGCATGTTGTCCCTTAGCTGTACATATCCAAGTGTAATTATCATGCAACCCTGCAGTAGCCTATATCTGCTTTACAGGCTGCTTTATATGATAATTCATTTACATCACTCATGCTCCCTGCTCCTATACATCTGTTTCTATTAAAAAATTCATTATTAACAGGGATATTTGGTTCATTATTATGTTTACGTTCCCCACGGGAGAACGCTTTAATATTTATTTGATCATTGTGAATCTATGGAAATGTAATACTTTCATTCCTGAATGTCCTGTAGGGCCAAGTTAACATTATGGGAGTGTTTGCTCTAGTTCAGAGCTAATTTGTCTGAACAGTGGGTATGCCAGGCCCTTAATCCCCCTCAAAATGCTCTGGATTTACTCCATGTCCTAGTTTTATCAGTTGAGTGCAGTCCATGCAACCATCTTCCTCCTTAGTACATGTTTGTACAGCGTGTGGGGGGAAAGTGGCAACATTCATTCACCCCGTCATATTAGCACACATCAGGTCCAGATGTGGAAAGTACTGGCAGAAAGTAGAGCGAAGTTTCAACAGCATTTTTGGTTGAGCAAAGTTATTGGTGCAGTAATTATCTAAGAAGCAATAAGTTGGGATTTTACTGCCTCAAGCATGACCATAATTTAGCTGGTGGATGTTATAAAGACTGTTTATCAGTGAGTCAGCAGCTACTCTGTGAGATGCTGCATCACATTGTGGCATTTCACACTTTTACCTACCCGTGTCTATCCTCACAGGTCAAATGACAGAATGAGCATTAGGTGTTAAGACTGAAAAGAGGCTGTGTTGGTTGTTTCAGGTCGCGGTGAGACGATGAAACATGATCCGGGCTTATCACCTGCCAAAACACTGCACAGCGATTTATGAAACAATGAGACAGGAATTTATAGGACGTAAAGTTATTACAGTGATGGCGATTTTATCTGCTTTCATCTTGTTTCTTACCAACAGTCATCATTTTTTTCTTTTATCCATGAAAACCTCCTCCTAACCTCAAGCAACCTTAACCAAACCTTAGTATAAAGGTTGTTTTAGAATGCAATAGTAAGTTTGGATGATTTTTATTTATTTTTTAAAATTATTTCTTTATTTGTTTCACATACATTGTTGCATACGTACGTTTCATGTTTTCAGTCCATGATATTTGAGAGAAAACTGACCATGTGATATTTTACTGACTGACTTAATGACTGATTGAATCATTTACACTAGGACAAATCCAATAGTACACCCATCCATCCATCCATCCATCCATCCATCCATCCATCCATCCATCCACTCTTCTGCTTATCCGGGGTCGGGTCATGGTGGCAGCAGATTTAGCAGCAACACATTCCAGCTCCTCCTGGGGGATCCCAAGGCGTTCCCAGGCTATGTAGTCCCTCCAGCGGGTTCTGGGTCTGCCCCAGGGTCTCCTCCCAGTTGGACAAGCCCGGAACACCTCCAAATGGAGGCGCCTAGGGAGGCATCCTAATCGGATGCCCAAACCACCTCAGCTGACTCCTTTTGACGCGAAGGAGCAGCGGCTCTACTCTGAGCTCCCCCCCGGTGTCCGAGCTTCTGACCCTATCTCTAAGGCTGAGCCCTGCCACCCAGTGGAGGAAGCATAATTTCGGCCGTGATCTCATTCTTTTGGTCACTACCCAAACCTCATGACCAGAGGTGAGGATTGGAACGTAGACGGACTGGAAAATCGAGAGCTTCGCCTTCTGGCTTAGCTCCCTCTTCCCCATTACAGTCCGGTACAACGTCCGCAGTATCCATCTCATGCTCCATTTTTTTTCCATCACTCATGAACAAGACCCCGAGATACTTGAACTCCCTCGCTTGGGGCAGTAACTCACTCCCAGTAGTACACTTCTAAAACTAATCCGAAGGCAGAATGTTTCTTCCAGTATGTGCCTGGTGAGATAATAATTTAGAGTTCATGTGTTGCTCGGGTCTAAAGCTATATTTTTAACATCAAAAGTAATGTCAAAACAACCCCACGCCTAACACTTGAACCTATATTTATGAAGTGTTGCAGACCAAACTGATTGCACAGCGCTGCGGAGTCCATCTGAAAACAGAGGCAGAAGAGCTTGGAAGCACTGATTTATTATGCCCATTCATTCCATTGTAACAAGCTCCACAATATGTTATTAAAATGGGTACAATTACAACTGAGCTTCAAATCTAATTTCACGTGACCATGTGGGCTTGTGTAAACAAAGGTTAAAATATTGTGAATTACAGGAAAATTAAAGGTTTAGAAAAAACTAGTTATTAAATAGAAACACATTTTTCACAAGGGCATGCTTGTAAATGTGATGTTTTGAAAATAGTTTCGAACATGAACTTTAATATAAGTATTGAAAAAAAAAAAAATATGAATGCCTTTACTGATGAAACGAGCAGTGAATGGCCGCAACCTCGAAAAATCCAGTGCGTCAGGCTGTATGAATGTGAGGCTTGAGGACATCTTTTAGGGTTAGCTCGGCCCTGGCTCTGCAGCTGCAGGTGGATGCTATAAAAGGAACAAAAACAAGGCAGCAAAAGTAATAATTTAATGTTGAGAATAAATTCTCAGGTTATTAATCAATTGAATGCTCTCTGAGTATCACTAACCTACTGCAGAATCTAGTAAATCAAGTCATATAATTGTAGATGGAAACTCTTCAGCAGCACGTCCCTCCATTGCATGCCTGCTCTGCACACTACTACCAGCTGCATTGAGAGAGTCTGTGGTACTCAGTCATGGGAGTATAGTGATCGTGCAGTTAGAATAACTGCTGTGCAGCAGCAATACTGCATATTTAATGAGCTACTCCTGAAGAAGAAGAAGACATGATTTTTTTTTTTGTATCTCCTTCTGCAGTTTTGCTACTGAGACAATTGACTGCCATTGCACACTAGCTGTTTGAAATGATCCCATAGACATCCACAGTAGTTGCATGTCAACTATTGTATACCAATTTCATTCACATATCAAATGCTGAACACAAGCTCACAATGACGACATGCAATTCATAGATTACTATGACCTATAATGCATTCATGAGAGTCACGAGATTCATTCTGAGGTCCGGATTCAATGCCGTTGTGTTTATAACACACTTATCTCACCATCTGGGTACAATACAAACTTAAAAATACCCAGTACTTCACACTGATTACCTGTGAATGAGCTCATTGTGGTGACATGGGCAGTTTATCGTCATTAGGGGTTACATACTGTAACACTGCATGCTAAAGTCTATGAAGGTCCATTCAGTCCTGTTGTACCTGTAGCACAGCACCTGTGCACACATAACCTCCATCTCAAAGTCAAATGATCGACTATGCATGAGCTCGTCATGGTATGTCGGCCTTCGAAGTTTTATAATGAGTTATACAATGCATTTGTGTCTATGGAAGCACATTCAGTCCCAATATATTTATAATTCAAGCTCTATTGAGTACAACCTCCTTTCAAACTTTATGTATGTAGGATTTAGTGGCATTAAGCCAACTGAATATACCCTTAACATCATCCTTCCTTCCAAGAGAAACTTGTGAAAAACTTACTAGACCAACGCTTGGTTTGTTTGTTCCAGACTGCTTTAGAAAGATGGTGGTTCCAATGGCGGGAAAAGAAGACTTGTAGCATCTGTAGATATAAAAGTCTCATTCTAAGGTAACAGAAACATAATGATTCTTATTTTCAGGTGGTTATACACTAATGGAAAAGCTTTGCATATTATATTACATTTCTGCTATATTCTCTAAATAGAACCTCCTAAATCTGACACACTCGACATTTTACAGACTAATGCTATAGTGTTCTAAATGCTCCATTAACTCAGCCAGTACATTAAGGTCAATGGATTTTTATATGATTACAAATTCATCCCTAAAATCTTCTCAGCAAGCATCGGCATCAATGCATCTCTAGTTATTTTTCCATTCTCTGTGGCATCAATATAGCACTCCTGTAATATTCCTACTGGGCCTAATATAAGTTTAACCTCATTGCAATGGGAATTTTCTCATTTTCCTTGATCCTCCAAGTTCTAGATTCAGAATTGTGGCTGAGCACAGTGAGAAAATTCAAATTATTTCACTTTTAAAGGTTAGATTTGTCCATGCTCTGAGATATTTAATCAGTGGTGCACCCACCAATGAAAAGTTACATTTGAAAATCTTTTTGAAATGCATTTGAATTGAAAGATCCTTTGTGGCATTGTGGTGGACGCACAATATCAGATGAGGATATCTGAAATTCTGGGTGAACATAGTTTTTTTTTCTCAGCAGTAACAAACGTTCACAGCCTTTGTTGTTGAAGCATGAATGAAGTCTGTAGTGGGCTCCTTCCCAGCAGTGTCTGTGGTCACAATGGATTCATAACAGTTTGAAAGGATTTAAAGGCGACAGATTGTCAAAGCAGACAACGGCATTAAAACATCCCAAGAAACTTCTCAGTTTTCCCAAAATATTGCAGAATAAATTGCTCAAAGCTCCACAGTCCTGTAGGAAGTAGCAAGAGTAGAATCATGAGACTAAACTCCCGCAGTGTGACCTGGAGATGTTGTGGTTGATTACTGTAATCACTGAAAACTGGGTGAAAGTTTGGCACAAATGGCGTTCATTAATACAATAAAATATTTAATTTGAATGAGCTTGCAAGTCTCAGTTATATATATCAACACAGGAAACACTGAGGGCACGACGGTCACAGCTTCAGATTCTGTGAGTGTCTAAACTTGAATTGGCTCCGAGTAAACCTTGACTTCCTGCCTCCAATCTCTAAGAAACCTGTTCCACTTTGTGCAACATGTGTGATGTGATTTTTTTTTTTCTCAATAAAATAAATAAATCAAAGATGAACACAAAAGAAATGTGAAACACGGTGGGAGGCAAAAATAATCATCACATTCAGCAGAGAGGATGAAAGTTGATGCGCTCGCTCCACGGTGCTGCAATTAAATCCCCACAGGTGCTACCTCTACATACATATCCGTCCATTTACTCGAGTTTTATTCAGAGTTAAGTTCAGTTCATTTATTTTATTGTACATGTGAACGGTGGCATAAATATGGAATATAATCAACACTTTAATATTGTACAAGGATGTGATGAAAAGTGGAATTAGTTTGACATGTTCTTGATTTATAGCAAATTTAGTTTCCCTCCTCCGATTTTATTAAAACCTTATTGACTTTGAAACATTTTACAATAAATACATTTAATATTAGAAAACCTTCACCTGTTGGCTCCCATTGAACTCTCCCGGTGTGCTGCTCTCACTAAAGAGAAAGTGACTCAACCTCCGTCTGCAGCTCCTGACCAGTCATTACCACAGTTAGGAGAGGGAAAAAAAATCAAGTGAGTGAGGCATAAATACGAGGAAATAAAATGTGAACTGTTCTTTCACCTGACTGAATAACGTTTTCTGAAAAATAAATAACACCTTGTGCACGGCGATGTGTACATATTATTGAAAACTACTTATTTTGTGAGGCAATGCGGCGGCATGGAGATTCTTTACATAGCTTTGTGCTCGGTCCCCAAACATATATTCATGAAAGACGTTTCACGCAGCAATGATTTTCAACAGTCTCCAAGAAAAAAATCAAAATTAAAAATGATGCAACCAAACTGCATACTTTCCATAATAACATAAGATAAGATCTGCCTTTATTGATACCCAGAGGAGAAACTCGGCTGTTGCAGCAGCACAAAGACAGAAGAGCGTACAGATACATGGAAGTAAAACTAAAAATGAATTACATGGAGGTAAAACTAAAAATTCAGCCCATAATTATAGTTAATTCCATGTAATTTATGTATATGAGTACTAAATTCAATGAACCTAATTTCAATTATAATAAAGTATTGCCTTTGCTTAAAATCTGTGGTGCTCTGACTGAAACACGTGTGTGTATATATATATATATATATATATATATATATATATATATATATATATATATATATATATATATATATATATATATATATATATATATATATATATATATATATATATATATATATAATAGAGATAAAATGGAAGAAAATCACAATATATGCACTTTTAAATTCAGTATATTAAAGTAGCATAATAATGCTGTATAACTTCTGAGCTCCATTAGAGGACGTGCATTAGATGTAGGACTGAACATGCCATCAGCCAATGTAAGGCTGCAGCTTTAGCTGTTAGTGAATAAACATAAAATGCACAGAGATATCAACCTGCAGTAAATTCAATATGAAAGAGTCTGCTGTTACATAAGCAGATCTTAGCTACATGATCAGGTCGAGTCAAGTGCTCTTTCTTACATAGTTCAGCTGCTTACGTGGAACAGATGTCTCAGGGATGCACAAATACTGTCACCATCTCTACACAACAGTGGATAGTCACATTGCCTCTCGTGTACAGTCCAGAGAAACTGTATAAAAGCAGTCGTGCTGCAACACTCATTTTGGTTTGAAATCTTCTTTGTACGACTGAAATTTAAGATACTGGCTGCCTACAGAGAACAACAAACGACAACAGGCTGCAGTCCCCGTGTAGTAATTATTTCGTTTTTCTCAGTTGTGATTTGCCACCAAAATGCAATATTCGACAAAATGCATTAAAAACAAATGCTTCTGCCCTTTTCTCCTGCTACATCAGGTGTGCCTCCAGCAGGCCAGTTCCGCCCACACTCTGGAGTTTTATTATGCATGTTTTCTTCATTGTATGATTTGGAATGAGAACAAGTCGATAAAATGGGTCTGTTCGTCCATCCAGCAGCACCGCAGCAGCAGCTCATCATTGGCAGGCTGGAGTAGAAAACAAACTTTCTCAAGTACACGGCTATAAAAGGCTTGCATTGTCATCCAAGACTGAAAAACTAACATAATAGAAGTAATGTCAGGTTATGTATATGATGGTGGACCAACCTTTTAAAGGAGGTACAAAGGACCCTAGTATTTATTCATTCTTTTAATTGTTACCCTGTAATTACCCTATAACAACCAGTGATGGTGTGTAATTAGTGGACAGACCTTTCAGTGTCTAAAACCTGCATTCTTTCTATTGGCCAGCAGGGGGGGACTCCACTGGCTGCAAACTGGCTCCATGCATTCATCCAAAGCTGATCACTTTGGGCTCCAAAAAGCCGAGATGGCAACAGCCATGGTGCTGAACTCAAGGCTTCAAAATGGTTGTTGACCAAACCAATTGGTAACATCACGGTGGTTTATGCACTGTAACAAGCTATGTATGCATTGTTCCTTATTTCCTAAAGACTATTTATTCATTTATTTATACCCTAAATGAAAAGTTTGGGTCTGTCTTCATCTTCACAAACCATGGCAACAAAAAGTGTCCAAGCTGGGTTCAGTATTTTTTTAGCGTCCTCTGGAAACACTTCATAGTTTTGTATATTTTTATACATGTAGTTTTTTTTTTTTCAAATGCGTGTTGTGGGTTTTTCAAAATGTGTTAAATTGATCTGCATTTGCTTGAGTTTTCTTCAGTTGCATGGCGTTGAGCGCTCTCAGCCACCCGTTCATACAACACATGCTGCATACATGCGAATACCTGGAGGCCTGTATTCACGTTAACGTGTGATGAAGTGGATTTAAACCCAATTAGTGCAACAACTGGGTGTGATTCTCACAGTCGTACTTTGTTGCAGGATGCACCAACGTAGATAAATCGGTTACTTGGTCAGGGGTGCGAGCTAGCTCTCAGGGCGACCGCTGTGAGTGCAATGAGGAGTGATTTATTTTTTATCTTTGGAAGGCAGAGGAAGAGGGACGCACCACAGACTGTATAATATGTACTGCATAGGTTATAGTCTATGGGGAACACACACCTGTAACTCCATCTCATTAAGCAGACAGAGGCACCATTATATAGTTATAGTTTATCTGCCCTCTTCTTCTACGTTGTTACTAAATAGATTTTAGATCATTAATTATTAATGGCAGTAATCAATAATCATAGACAGTTCTAACCTAAATAAACGATTTCGAGCAGCACGAGTCGATTGCCAAAGATCATTTAAATCAAATAAATTGCAGCGTTGCATCAATGCAGCATTGATTTTTTTTCAACAGAAATGTATCTACGTTGAAAATGGAGGCTGCACTCACTCACATGCACGTTTATTGAAAATGGAAAATGGATGGTACGGTGCTACTCTTTCTTTGGGATCCCACCCGCTGTGGCAATTCAGATGAACAGCGTGGCACACCTATCAACATGATAACACGCAGGGAGCACTGCAAATAATCTCTCCGATGGAAATTAAGTGAGAAATAAAGAGCCTCCGGGGTGCAGACACACAGAGCAGAATCAGAGCTTTCACAGAAGAAGTAAAGAGGATGTCTGTAACGTCTGCACACGCTGAAATGGATCACCACGACAGGTGATAGGTGTCAGTTGACACAGCATAGCGTGGCTTGTGACTCTTAGTGTCCTGTTGGACAACATCAATTAGATTAACATAATATGAGGCTGTCGCTTTAACCTGCAACCGACCAACATATTCAACATAGGACGATCGACTGGGGTCCCTGAGGACTGAAAAAACTACTGTAAGAAACAACTATAAGCAAGATGTTTGTGCCACATCAAGTCCTGACCATGCTCTGACTGCACGTCGGTCATATGCAATGATATGAAGGGTTATAAATGAGTTATAAAAAATTTGAATGACAGAATAAAGCACAAAAAGTACACCTCTGTGTTCTGCAGGTACTTCCAGTCACTCGACAATCATACTGTGAAGAAAACAAAATGCTAATTCGATACACTTTAAATGATGGATTACCTCTGTGAACTGTTTCTACAACACTGCAGACATAAATACATTGTGACGGGTAAATTCATGAACTCAGAACTTTTATTTTATGAGCATTGATGGCAACAGAAAAAAAAACAATCTTGTGCTGTTCTTTATTCCCCCCTGCTCTCCTTTAAAGGTGTCATAAGTAGTTATTCGTTATTAATATCCTGTTGAAAGCTGGACAGACTGAAGAATACATCAGAATTTCCCACATACTGTTGTGCCATTGGTCTTCAGCGTGCTTTTCATTTCAACTTATTCGTCACATATAATCATAAAAAAATAATTATAGTGAACTGTGTTTCTGTGAGCTCTTACTTTACGCTCTTAATTAAACTCAATAATTAATATACTGGCCGTTTACCACACGCTCCAAATTTCCTCGGCCACTCAGTCTGCAGAGTCGATCTTATTTTGACTCGTGTCCATAAACTTAATGTAATCACGATGCAACGAGGAAGGGAGAACTTGAAAGATGATTTATTTAAATATTAACAACTAACAATGCCATAAAAAATGATCATAAATCTTGACCTGCTCCATTACCAACTTGATGCTCTCCGTCACATGATTTACACGGTGGAAAACTTGAATCTATCCAGAACTCTGCTGACTTCTTCGCATATTATATTGTGTATTGTATCATGTGTATCCACACCTTGGTCTGGTAGTATGTGCACCCCAAAACTGCTTTACGGCGCTACCAAACCTGTCGTGAACTGGGATTCTCATGGACTGAGAGTGGAAGCTTCTTCTGAGTGCTGGTCTGGTGGATCCAGAACCTTCTTCCTGATCGTAGCAGAGAAGGAAGGCCGTCATCCAGGTGGTTCCTTAATGATTCGCTTTTTGCACCACCTGTTGTATGTTCAGCTAAACGAACCACTGCAGGGCCTTTTGGTCTTGCTTGGTGCTGTTTCCTGTACCAGATTGTGTTGTTCCCCATCAGTATGCTCTCAGTGATGCAGGTGTAGAAATTCCTCAATATCTGAGGAGATACCTTGAATTTCATCAAGCCTCTGAGGCGAAACACTCTCTGCCTCGTCTTTCTCACCACAGAGTCAGCATACAGCGTCCAGGTCAGGCCCACCAAGGTACTCGAAGCTGTCAGCTCTCTCCACTGAGGACCTGTCGATATGAAGGGGGCGTAATTCCTCCTCTTCTTCCCAAAGTCCACTATCATCTCCTCCTTTAGTCTCGCCGTCGTCCAGGAGGGAGGTGGGTGTCTTGACACCAGCGGGGTCGGGTTCTGTTCTTCCTTTTTAGATATTGTTTTCAGGGATCAGGTCCACCACAGCTGTCAGTCAATTCCAAGAGAGAGGCCTCAGTTTTTTAAAATTTTTATTTGCTTTTCTCAGATCAGATTGTGTGCTTTGTGTGCTTGCAGACTTTAAAGAACAGCAGAGGAGAGTTCAGCAGGAATCAACCACCAAACACCTGCAGACAGGTGAGCTGATGCACACTCTGATTGGCTCGTGACTGTGACTTGCTGTTCTACCTGAGATTGTTAAAATGAGCTCAGCCAATGAACCTAAAAGAACCCTGCAAACTGACCCAGAGTCAGACAGAACCGCTCTCTTTGACTCAGTATTGTTGCTTCATTTAAAATGTTAAATTAAGATAAATCTTCCACAGTAATGAGTGAACAAGCTGCTCTTCATCAGTGGAACACTGCCTGGCTGCTGGACGGCAGCGCCTCCACATGAAGTCTCCTCTAACAGCCGCTTCAAGCTCGCTGCACGCAACCGGGTCAGGACAGGAAGTCGGTCGTTTTCGCCCCCTTCAAATTAAAAGCATGCGGCTTAAAGCCGATGTGTGTATTTCACTCGAAAGCACAACCAAACCGGATGCGGTGCTCATCACTGGCGCGTGCTTGCCTCGTGCGCCGCTGCCAATAACCTCGCAGCTGAAGGAGGGACTTTGTTGCGCGCTGCGTTGGTGGATGCTGTACAGTCAGACCGGAGGACCGGGGACTTGAAGAAAAAGCACTTTTCGGGATTTTCACAGACTCACAGGCTATTCTTTTTCCTTTTTCCACACACAGCAGACAGACAACACACCGAGAAGCATGAAGAATCCTCTGTACTGGGCTGTGCTGGTCGGGATGACCATCCTGCTAATGGAGCAAGGTAAGTGATGGATTTTATTTGTCATTCTTGGAGCACTTGTTATCGCCATCTCTGACTCCTGTTTGCCCGTTTTGTCAATTCATCACTCGCCTTTAACGGATGTCGCTTGTCGGTCAGTCCTCGCGCCTCACACATCTGACATCATCCATAAGCTGCAGCTTAAATTAAGCGATTAGTGAAGTGCAGTTGAGCTGCTGTCCTGGTGCCAGTGGCTTGACTCTTTAAGTATCCGAGTGGTTGCTCTTGGATGTATTTTTTACACCGGTTCTATCAGGCTGCAGCCTTTTCTCTCAAAGTTTAATCCTGCTGAGGTGATTCTCATCTGCAGCTTTTGGTTGTGCACTTTTTGCACCTTTTTAAAGAAGAAGTCATGATTCTCCATGCAGGCTGCAGAGCCTTCACTCACACTGCTTTTTATTCTCATGCACCTGCAATTAAAACTCAGCCGTGTTGTCCTTTTTTTGCGCTTTTGTGGCCGCGGATCAGCCTGACGCACGGCGAATCTCACGGACGGTGGAGGTCTTTGCCGCAAAGTTGATTAAGTATTAGTTCTTAATCCACATTGACTGCGTGGTCAGGTCATCCAAGTTAAGCCGTGTATTCTCCTGGCAGGCAAGTTGGCTTTGCTATAGGAGGAGGAGGAGGAGGAGGGAGGGAGGGAGGGGGGGGGGGAGGAGAGAGAGAGAGAGAGAGAGAGAGAGAGAGAGCTCAGTCTTTCTGACCTTGTTTACACCTGACATTAAAAATTCAATCCAATAACCAGATTGTGGCTTAAAAACAGCATGCAAACAGAGGGCACCTAAGCAGAGTGAAAACTTCACCTTCATAATCCTTAATCAACCTATTGTGTGTTTATCTTCAAGCTTCAAACAGCCTATAATAAGACAGAGACTGAGAGAAAGATTAATGCCATTAAATCAACCCTGTCCTTTTGATAATGACCCTCGAAGTCAGAAGTGAACAGATAAATAAATAAGTGAGCCGAGGACAGGAGAGAAAAGGAATGAAGTGGATAAATCAGTGGACGTTGGAAGGATGGAGGGGCATTTTCACTCATCAGCTCTCCACACCTCGCTGTTCTGTTTGGCCAGCAGCCCCTTTTGATCTTTATAGATGTCTTCGGCTGCACAAAACGCCAGAACTCCACAATCAAAAGTCCTGCCATGCATGTGAAGAGTCAAGACTCCTGCACAGAAGAAATGAGCAGCAGAGTTGAAATAACGATGAATATTTAATAAAAGTTGCAGGTTTAACCGCCTTGATGATTTGTTGTTTCCCAGTTAGAGTACGCCGACTTCATAATTCTGCCTTTTATCTGAAATAACACTTTTTATTCCTGTCAAATCTTTAGCTGAACGTTGTGCAGCTAAACTGAGGCGCGCAGTTTTATCACACAAAGCTCTGAGAACGCAGACTCTTAGCACTTTTTAACCTAATTACGCATGTGAGATATGTCAGCGTTAAGAAAAAGATGGAATTAATCAAGTGACTCCTCGCTCCGTGTGCTTTAGTAGACCATAGAGAGCTTGTTTTCACCCATATTTAATGGAATTCGGACAAACTGTCACTGTTAATGCCGCACATCAGTACTTCTGTTGCAAAAGAAACATAGTCATTATTCTGCAGGAGTGAAACGGTGCAAAGTGGAAGAAAATCTCCATATACATGACAGCGCTTTAAAAAATACACAAATTACCGCTGGGACAGGCGTCGGGGAGATAATGTTTTGTTTCATGCCACGTTAACGCGTTATTAAAAATGTCTGCCTTTAATACACCTGCAAAAACACCCACCAACACCAGCCCCCTCCCATTTCAAGTCCAATCCATTCTCCAGGCGACATCAAAATTGTGCATTTGCATATCAGCAGATCTCTTGCAGAATCAGACATCAGATCAGATAAAGCTGAAATGGTCCCCACAGGGAAACTGGGTCAACAGAACAGGGCACAGATGATAGGATGAGGCCAATATAGATCATATTTGAAAAGATAAACAAAAAAACATGTGGAGGATAATAAAGGGATGAAGATTTACAGTGAGCAGAGGTATGGAGGGTAGATCAGAAATCTCTCATTGAACCTAAATATGTTTAGTTTTTAACGTTTAATGTTTAATTTTGATCTGCAAACACCTTTTTGTTGTCTGAGAATGCAGAAATATTTAGTTTGTAGCAGTGGATTAATTCAGTCGAGACATCTTTGGCCAAGTGCAGACACCCGTCTGACCTTTTAAAAATGTTACCTGCAGAATTAATGTTGATTAGCGCTCGCAGTGTTTGTCATTTTAACGATCAAAAGCATCGGCCAGGCGAGATGAGACGAGATGAGACAAAAGGTTTGTCGAGACGTTGTTCAGCTCTGGATCTGGGTCATTTTTCAAGCCAGGTATCTGATCCAGAAGAGAACCAACTAATCCAGATCAAACCTCAGTCACTGTTTCTATACTCTAAGTAAATGTTGTGACTTCCTTTCCATTACTCAGTTCATTACTCAGTTTGTATCAATATGGGTTTAGCTGCCAAGAGTGCTGTCATCATTGTTTAAACATGCAGGACTGTGGGTCTATTTTTAAAATGGAAAGTAGCTGTTTCAGTAGCTCCTCTTATGGTCTGATCTGATTAGAATCACGCATGGAAGCAGCTTGTGCATGTCGTGACTGCTCACGAGAGAAATAATAATATTTTGGCTCGTATACAGATGTGTGAGGGAGATATGCAGGAGGACCCCCGCAGGTCAGAGCTCTAGAGTCTGGTCAGGGTGGATGTAGAGATGCAGAGGGCAGATCACAGGAGCAGAGAGGAACGATCCGGAGCGATTGATAGAGACAGTAAGAGGCACCTGGGCTGAAGAGCTCCACTAGCTGGCTGGCGGAGGCTGCAGCCAACGTGGCAGGGAGCACTGTACGTCTGGATGGCAGTCGACACAAATAAGTGCTTGTAACGCTCCTCGGTGCACCTCGAGGGAGGATGAGCCGAGGGCTGAAATTGCTGTGGGGCTGCGTCAGCTCACCGGAGAGGGGGTGGGAGGGTTCGTCCAAAATGAACTATCAGTTTGTGTGTTGATGTATTTCTGCGCACTTTATTTTTCTTTTTTTTGTCATGAAGCAGCAAACAAACATCATCAGGGTGCATCAGGGTGCCATGCTGTCTTTGGCTTTTCTCATGTGCAGTGAGAAAATGTGTGAATATTTGGAGAAAGGCGTTGATGTGTTGCTCTGTGTAATCAATCATAGATCATAAATGTGCAACATGTTGGCTTTATTTTTATCGATTTAGCTGCTACAATAATGTAACAACATTTCCTTCTTCGTTATTAGTTCTCATATTTTGGAGCGCCTGGTTTCGCCTCCATGTCTAATCTGTTTGAATATGTCAAGGTCAACTTCACGGTGCCTCTCACTAATTGCTGTCTTACATTATTTTCCACCATCTCAAATGTTTGGCATGGACGTTTGTGTGCTTTCACGTTCAACAGCAGAGTCAGACAGAAAGGCACACAAAGACTGTGTGCCTGGAATCAGCCGCTCAGATCTTTTCATGTTTTCTGCAGGGTGACCTCGACTTGCTCTTCGGGAGCTGGTCGTACTGTTTCTGTCAGTGGATTGAATATGTAAGTAAATCCACAGTAAATTACTGTAAACCATTTCACAGTAGTGTACTGTGTATTCAGTCAAAAACTACAGTAATTGCAGAGTTAGTGTGAAAATTACAGTAACCAATGATGTGCTGTAGAAAATTCCAGTAGCCAATGAGGTGCTGCAGAGTTACTTGTCAACAGCTGCCAGTTAGTTACTGTGAATTTCACAGTAACCGGTTTACAGTGTAGCTTTTCGGGGGCAGCTGAACCCCAACAGTTGATCATCGTCCACCAGAACCAAATGAACAGACTCCAACTTGTGACGGGTAGGTGGGAAACAATCAAATGCTGATATCAGTGGGCGAGAAGGAAAGAGGAAGTTGCAGGAAAACAAAAACAGTCAAGATCAGAGCGAAACCTTCCAAAATGTCCCAGAAGAAGCAGCACATGTTTTTTTTGTTTTTTTTTTAACAAATAAAAGAACAGCGTTTCTTTTTGGAGTATTAATCCAGCTTAAGATAAATGCTGGTAATGAGGCAGCCTCATTGTCTGAGCGGGCTGCCTCCCTCCCTCTCTCTCTGTATGTGGCTGGGAGAAGACAGTGCTGGCTGTGTTGCCAGGATGCAGCACAAACTCTTGTGGTTTCTTTTGGCCGAGACCCTCGCAGGCCCTGTGTATTGTGCCCTTGTCCTTCCTCCGTCAGCCCGTGTCAGCCAAAGGCGAGAATTATAGCCGGTTAGATCGAAATTTGGAGCAACAGCTGTTATTGGATGACCAGCTAAGAGAGCAGAGATGGATAGGGGTGGTGGTGGTATGGGAAGCTGTGGTGTGCTCGTTGTATGCAGCCTTTTGTTAAAGACACTGAGATCATTGTTGATGGGTAGAGTGTGTTCTCTTCTTATCGCAGGGCTACAGCTACTCAGTGGGGATCTCAAGGCAAAAGAGGCAGAGCATGTTGCTGTAAAGAAAAATGTCTTTGTCCGTCTCCCAGTGCACAATCCACATAAAGGCTGTGAGCAGGATATGCGGGGAGAGCGGGCAGATGGCCGACAGTGGCAGGTAGATTTTGCCACCTGTGTACAGTGGCGTGATATCAAAACATGATGAATTAATGTCATGTAAAATGGCGATGAGGTGCTATTAAAGCCAGGTGGCTTCTCAGCTGGAAAGCAAGAATTCACCCTCAGACACTCCTACACTCCTACACACACACACACTCCACCTACTCCACCTACTCCTACATTAAGATGCATTGACCTGTGTGCATGAACATGAAGCATTGGAATGCATCTTTTTGATGCAGCTTCTGTGTGCTGCACCATCTACCTGTACTCCAGGTAGTGATACACCATCCTTTCCAAAACGCCTCAGAAAGACTGGGATGAACTTGTTGCATACGAGCATGGTGGGTCAAGACAACTTAAAAAGATCAGGACTTTATTTTCTGTGCTTTTATTCACTGCAGTGAAATATAGAACGGTGCTCTGGGGTCTCGCGGGTTAATCAAATCTGATCTGATTCATGCACTGACTTTAATTAAGTTATTTTTTTTGGCCTTTTCTCGTATGCTCTGTTCGACTGTATTGTCATACAGTTGCTGTATTTTAAGTCTACCAACTAAATACCAGGAAATTTACTTAACATACTTGCATGTTTTTGACTTAAATCTAATCTATGTAACATTTTTTTACAGTGCTCAGCTCTCATATTCTCCTTCACACCTCCACTCAGGCATATCAGCCCACTTAACACAGCATGCCATTGCGAATTCATATACAAATATGCAGTAAATCAAATTACAGTACGTCCAGTCAGTTGATATGAAGTGAACCCGGAGCCTTTGGGGGCCCCTCGGGGTCTTTAGGTGCAGGGCAATTGCCCGCTTTGCCCAGGTGATGTTCCAGACTTGACCCCAGACGAACTGTTCTGAGGTCAGCGGCGGCTGATTGCAGGTCTCAGCCGGCAACTGATCGGTGCTTCAGACTGCTGATGGTTATTTCTGCTGGGAATTTTGAACAAGGCAGTTTTATTTTACAAAGTCAGGAAAAAAAAAAGTGTTACAGGGCGAGCGAAAGGACAGAACGGGATGCAGCGGGTTATAAAGTATTCATTTTTTTCGGGTATATAAGACTATTTATTTGTTTGTTTAAGTTTTGCGGTTTTAGTAAAAGTGAAAATAAAATTGAGAACATCTCTTTTGCGGAAACGCTTAATCGTTAAATTGGTTAATTGCTGCACCCCCATTATACATGTGCCCTCTCCACTAGATAGAAGGTACAGCCTATTGTTGTTATTTTGAACTCAGACATAATTACAGACTGCATATTTTACATTGTCACACCTACAAATCGTCAACTTTTGAATAAAATGTACAAATTTTTGGTAGCAAGAGAAATATTGATGCAATCGAGCAGGAGAGTTTGTTTGTGACGTTCCCACAGACGTGTCAAGGAGAACTGGATACAGAGTTGGAGACGGAGCTTTGTTTATTCTCATGGAAGCTGTTCAGAGGTGCATGAAGGCCAGAAAATTTGATTTCCGGGCATAAAATTACCCAGATCCTCTGCATATGCTTTCAATCTGTGCACCCCGCAGAGCAAGCGCATTAAGGACAGACCTCTGCTAACTTGAATTGGAATAAATAATTTAATCACACAGCTCTTCTATACCTTCCACATGTCATCGGACACGTCATTTCACAAGGTGATGCTTCACAGCCGCTTCTTCTTTCACAATGTTGGCTTATGGTAAAAAAATATGTGCGTCATGTGATGGGACGCCATTGCTGGCATCAAATCCTGCCTCTCTTCCCGGTGCTGTACCCGAAATACAACCTGTCTCATGGCTGCATTGCATCGTGGTCTATAGAGTCTGCTGTTACAAGTCAAATTGGTATTTCTGCTTCTTCTATATGAGTTGAAAATATCTGGACGTGACATCCATGAAATAAGAAAGATACGGGGCTGAGCCACAATATAGAGTCAGAAATGAAAGATTGATCACCAAGAGCTATTTTTATATTTCTGTGTGTGTGTGTGTGTGTGTGTGTGTGTGTTTCTTGTTGTTCCATAACTTTATTTAAGAGCTTGCCTTGGATATGAAACTTTTTTTCATTACACTTCACTGTGCAATATAATATTAAGGAAATTAGACATATTATGAGATGATGAGTGCCTGTAAGTGAGAATTGTTCCTCCACGGATGTGAAATTGCCTGTTTGAAGGAAACAACAAGAGGCCGTGTTTGTTTTCTAAAAAGGCAAATTGCAAATTGGAGGTAATTGTTATCCAGTTGTCTTTTCGTTCCTGTGGCGGGAAGCAATTTTCATGTTGCATTCTATTCTGGTGTTTAGTAATGCCTTTTTTTGTTTGTGTGTGCGTGTGTTTGGTATTTCCACAGGTCCATATCACAAATGAATCATTTCTGTATTGTAAAAAAGTTTGTTGTGAGAGTTTAATGGAAGCCTGACTGATTTACTCACACTCGGCGCGGGTCAACGATCAATTCTCTGGAATTTCACTGAAGGCTTTCAATAGTGAGGCTGTGCTGTGTGCGGCATTGACAATTCACAAAGAAGGAAAACAACTATTCTCAGGAGATGAGCTGAGAAAAACATCTTTTTTTTGGAATATAATTAGATTATTACTGTACACGCTGTTATTCATGCCTAATGTATGACATGACAAGAGGCCCATGGGTGGAGGAGACAGACAGATCCACTGACTCTCTCCTCGAGGAAACTTCTGAAATGTTGATATTTGAAATGCAGATAAACATTGCCAGGTAAATCTGTCACGGGCAGAAAAATGCAATCGAAGTCAGTTTTTTGTTTATTTTTCATATTGTAGGTGATGGGAATGTGCTGAATAAAGTCCTTAGTTTGCACACGGCTTCACTTTCACTTCCTGGATATCACATAATGCACCGTCATCACGCAGGAGCAATACCTACAGTTGCACAAAAGTAAAGGGCTGAGCTTTTTGAGAAGCATTTCCTCCCCCACTTATTTTGCCAAGTCCCAGTGAAGTGGTCATGTGACTTGGTGGCCACAAGGGTCTATTGCCAGAGAGAGCTGATTAATAAGCAACAGGGATAGTGACTTCAGACTGCGTCCATTCACCAGGTTGTCGTGTCTGTGGAATGCTGCCTCCTTGAGAAACTCACAGCTCGTTTGTTTCTATGTAAGTTAGTTTGTATGATAGAAATGCTGCTGCATGTATATATAGTATATACATGTCCTTTGGGGTGAGGCGATGCCAAAGGCTGTTGAGAAGAGTTTCATGAAGCACTCAGAATCTGAAACTCCTCCGATGTTTTTCTGACTTTTGACACAAAGGAACAAGATTTCTGAAGAGTTCAGACGAGCTAAAGTAAAGAGGAAATCGCTGAAAGGCAAAGATTCCAAGTTTGTCAGGCATTTCAAAAATGATTCTTGTTTGTTAGGAGCATTATTTGTTAAACAATGCCAGTATGCAGCTGCAAGATATGGATTTTATAGCTACTTTTTGCATCTTATTTACATAATCGAACATCTGTTACTTTAAATTATTTATTTTTTGGCGTTTTTAAATTAAAGTGTAAGTCAGGCTCAAGCTGTGTCCTCAAATCAAATAACAAACTGAACTGTTGTCAGCTATTGTCGAAAGAATCTACCATTTTATATCATTTATGTAAACATTTGGTACCAAAGCTGAATTGAACTTACTAATATAGCATTAGAAGTTTTTGCCAACATATTCTGTACATGAGACGATGGTAAAATGATCCTGTTTTTGTGTTACACCATGTCCAATGTGAAGTATCATATTTGACTGAGATCTCCAGAATTTAAATCAGAGAATTAGTTTCATTTTTTGTGCTTCTGAAAATCAAAGTGTGCTTTTTTCTCCCATATTTCAGTTCTCTAACAAATAGCTCGCCGTGAGTGAAATGTCAAAGAGGCTTAACACGTGACCTGCAGTGAAAAAGCTATAAAGACAAACGCAAGGGATGGTACAGAATGCAGCAGAGAGAAGTGACATAAGAAGCTAGACAAGGAGTCACAGAGGAATCACAGTGAATGTCAGTGTTTGTCTGATGGTGCAAACACAACCGGGGACGTCTGTTTGACAATGCATGTCCGTTTCAACACGGCCACAATTCACAAATCAGAGCACACACATGTTGGAGCAGTTGGGAGAAGCTTGTAGCGTGTTGGCCACTGGACAATGGAACCACTGAAATCATGTTTTGATTGAAGCCATAGCTGGCGCTTGCACTATGGGAGTTGGAGTGTTATTGAGCTGCACATGGAAACTTCCATTCTCATGCAGGAAATAGTATTCTGGAGGCTAAAGTCAAAAGAGAAGGAAGAAGCATCCAAAGCCAGCCAGACAGAGTGACCAGAGGATAATGACATAAGTTGAAACAACAGTTTATCTAGCAAGAAACAAAAAGGGGCACAGTATAAATAATGAACAATATCTGCAACATGAACCCTGTGATAACAAACATAACCCTCTGTCTTGCTGTCTAACTCTAATTAAGTCTTTTGTTTCCTTTTTACGGGTTTTCCTGCTTGGAGTGACCTTGCCGTCGTATGGGAGTTCGATTGTCTGTATTCTAATCAGCTTACCTGTAGTTCTTGTGTCTTGAGTGTGAAATAGCTTCCTCTTATTGTGCACCTAATATCCCTGTCCTGTCTGCACTGATACAATCAACCTGTTTCTGGCACTATTCTTTACACACTTGATCGTGGAGACTTCCCGGCCTTGGAGGAGCAAACTAAATCTTCCATATGTTCTTTTTATCTGATTTGAAATCTCAAGTGGGGGGAAACAGATATATAATTTAGGTGGGCAGGCAGCAGATACCAACATCAATCTTCTACCATCACCTGCCCGGATCCTTGACATCGACACTGATGAGATGGCCACTCGAGACTCGGCCCGCCCTCGTGCACTAATAGCGGGGGAAGGCGTCTCGCAGTTGGCTTTATACAGAGGGGGGCGCTTAACTAGTGCAGCGGTATGGTGGTAATTCTGAAGCAGATGGTACAGTTAGTGGTTAGAAAGCACATGGTCTGTGGCATAATCTGTGTGCAATTATTGGGGACTTGCCTGGGCATTTGTGGGAAGCATTAGAGATAATATTTCAATTAGTGCTATCATTGATTGTGCTGGAAGCCCCTTGGCAAAGGCCTTTGTGGTGAAATCTGAGAGAGTGTTAATAGGAAACAGTTGGGCCTCCTGAGAGAAGGAGTCTTCATTAAAGATATAGTTGTCATATTTCTTCTCTCCTGTTAAAAACCTTATAGATGAGCTGCAAAGTCTCCAAAAAAAAAAAACTCAAAGTGTTTTTTTTATCGTTCCTTTATCTCCTTTTGTTTCTGTTGAGCTGATATGTAACCACCTGCCAACAAAGGTGATAGTCTTCCCAACAGAGGGAGAATGGATCACGAACATGGAGGTATTAATTTTAAATTTCCCACTGGGGGGGAGGACAGGCCATGCTGAAGTTATCTGAATCATTCCCGCAACCTTGTGATTGATGAATGCAAAGGTAACAGATCGATACAGTTGTTAAAGCACCCCCCCCTGAAAGGACCTACAGGCTCCCGCGGTGTCACGAAGGGCTGATAAGAAAGACAGCAGAGAGGAGTTATGAGCATTAAGAAGCTTAGTGTTTTCTGTTTGTTGTTCACGAGTGCATGAATTTGCAGGTCCACGTTCGGGATACTCATGAAAATTTAACCAGGATTTTCCACATTATGGATGTTATGACAATCATGTTCTAGTCTTGAGTGATTCAGCTGAGTAAACAAAGAACATGACATCCATAGACCCACCCTCTGTTCGTGAATATTTATGAAACATTGCTTATCCAAGGAGACGTACTGTATTATACTGAAGACTAGAATTGATGTATAACAATAGTTTGGAGCAGGAAAAATCCAATAGCTGATTAATCCTTAGCTTAATATTATGATGGGATGAAAAACATTGATGTACAGTCGCGGTTTGACTGTCAGCCAGGGTGCTATTCAGAATGTAAGTCTGACAAAGATAATATTTTAGTTATGTGCTCGTCTCTGTCAGTACATGGCTGCTTTACAATCAATAACAACCCGGTATTTCAAAAAGGCACCAGCAGACAACAGAGGCACAAAACACACATTCCATCACAGTCCTCAGTTCAACCAACAATTAGAGTATTTATCTCTTATGTTCGGGATCTCAGGAAGCAAATAAACATCCTCAGCTTGGGACCAAGCGACAACCTCTGTGGTTGTGAAGTAAAGCCGATGCCAAAGTGTCAAAAACTGCAGTTCCTCCAACGGCCACTTGAGGCTGGCTACAGAACAAGTTAATCTCCATAAGCCCCAATGTCCACAGCAGAAATAAACATGTTGGCAGCCTGGTACAAAGAACTATTTTGGTCTAATGTTGCTCATTTTCTCATTTGTAACAGTTCAAATTATATTAAGGCTTAAAGTTAAACATAATTCACAATGTGGCCACTTTGATTGACAGGTGGCTTGTTTGAGCATTCAGGTGTCATTAAACTTCGATCGGCGTCTTTGCCCATTTTAGATTAGTCGCTAGGCGACCTCCATGTTCTATGCTTAAGACTCAGTGAAAATAAACCCAAGTGGTGCCTCTTGTGTCTATTAGACAGGTTTAGTGATTCTCTTGAGATTTCCAGGTTTACCTCCCACTGCTGTCAGCTTGATTACTATGAATTACATAGTCTTTGCTCATTGCAAGCCTTTGGCAAGTTAATCAACAATCATTCTCAGGATGAACTGAGTCTCTTCGACTGGTGAGTAGATGCACCAAGATAGATTTTCCCTGAGTTGACGTGTGTGCATTATAATCACTGGTAGTGCCTGCGTAACCATCGGCCAATGTCCGAGACAAGAACGTCAACATGATGATAATGGGCAACCTTACATCACCAACAAGTATCTGAGAAATGTTGCTTCTTTGCATCTGGCCTGGTGTGTTGTGGACGTGTACCAGAGTAGATTTCTAATTGCAATCACATTAGCAGCAGCTGTCTGAGGTGAACCCATTTAACAGGTTGATTAGAATGAATGCATGAATCAGTGGATGTGACTGTTTATTTGAGCTTCCTGGTGGTAAAGCTGACAAACAGCAGCTTTCATGCACCTGACTGCAACAGCCCGAGTTAAGTTCTTATAATTACTTTAACATGGATTTACAAAAATGATCAGGATACCATTTTTATCTGGGTTTTGTTTTTTCTGCAGTTTCAAAGTGCCACAAACTTCTGCATGAAGCTATTTTCTTGAAAAAGGTGTAATTGCCAAAAAGAGTGTTTTATTTGTTACAAAGACCAGACATGTGATTTATCCTCCATCCCAGAACAAGTGTAATATCTTAATTTGGTTTCTTATCCAGTGTTTTCTTTGTATTCTGGGAGCATTGAGTGTAAATAACAACCACGTTTCCTCAGAAAAATAATATAATATTTCATTAGTGTGTGAACTGAAAACAAACTTGGCAGGAAAAGTTTAATATGACTGTTGTTTCAGGACTTCATTTACAACCTAATTCTCTTCAAAGCTACTTGCATTACTTCAGACTTTACAATGCTCATTAAATTTCATGGAAGCTTATGTAGGCCTGCCTTTATAATTAATGCTCAACGCTTGAGTGGCAATCTTAATAGTCTTTTAAATGGTCAATACAAAAATGAATGTTTCTCATTAATCAAAATCCAATTGCTGTGATTTCTGCTAAGCCATTTCCATAGCGTTGCTATAACACACTACTCATTTAGGCCAAAAAGCCATTGTCCCAAATTGAAAAATAACTTTGTCTTCTCTTCTGTTAATGTGGAAATCTTGTGGGGGTTAGAAACTACAGTATTTTTGTCCTGAAAAGCCAATGCGTGCTTTCAGTGGGAAAATAAGCTTTAATTATCAAGTCCAGCTTTTCAAAAAAGGCTTTCTGGACATTGTCCAAGTCTGCAGGAATCCTACATTTCCAAATGGCAGTGCAATTAAAATAGTCATAAAATCAGCGTGATTGTGCCCTGAACCAAGGCCAACACACTCAATAAATTTTAGACTGGTTGTGTATGTGCAAACTGCTCACTATTCCACCTGGTATGAGGAAAAAAACAATCCCACCACTAAAAAAGAACAAGTGCGAGCTTTTGTGTTGGAGTAACTAGTTATTACATAATTGAACTACAAAATTAATGTAATTGTAATCCATTACAGTTAATAATCAAAATGTTGCTTTAGGGGTGTGTGACTGACAACCTGGTGATTGACAAGCTGCTGTGTGTCCACGGGCTTTCGGTCAGATCCAATCAGAACAGTGGCATAGCTCCACACTCCTGTCCAAATGCGGTCACTTTTGACAGCCATGATGCCAAACTTGTGGCTTCAAAATGGTTGTCCACGAACAAATGGGTGATAGTAAGGTGGGTGTTGATTATAGTACACTAGTTTGCATCTGGAGGGGGGGGACAAAAAAATACTAAAGCAGCCTTGTTGGAATAACAGCGAACTAATGACACTCTCCCTGCTCACTCACCAACAATGCAGCTATTTAGGAGCCTAATATAGTGTCATGGTCTAGTTATAATTCTATTCTGTCGTATTTTCTGAACCATTAGAACAAACTCACCGCAGGCCGCTCGGACCTCACGTCGTCAGTCGACGCATCAGCCTTTTTTTCCCTGCTGTGTCATTGTACACAGAGCAACACAAGGAAACAGCATGGAACGTCTCCAAATGACCTAAATGCAAACCTAACCCATCATCCCCTGGATGTTTGAAGCATTGATGAGTCTCACTGGAAAATGATGGAATAATAATTTCCATCTATTCTGTGTTTTTTTTTTTTTTCTGCAAAAAATGTTAAATTACTGAGATAAAAAACATTTCCAGTGGAAATCAACTGTAGATACGGTAATTTATGCTACGTCACACATAGACAGGTCCTTATATCTGTCTTTACATTTTCGTATTACACATGAAGTCACATTTAGGTCTGTAAAATGGACTTGTAATAGCTTTCTAAGAATGAGTCATTGGGGTTATTTTATAGTGAAGACATCTAGTTGGAAACAGAATCACACAGCTCTGAAATATGAAAAATCCATTTTAATTTCACATCAACAGCACATCAGTTGGATGAAGGAAAATGATTCTTGATTTACCCGCCGGGGGGGGTGTTAGATAATGGCACAGAATTACGTACCTGCAAGATAGCTTTTGTTAGCATGACTGCATATGACTGAAGAGCACCTCATGGAATCGTATCAGGATGTAACGCTGAGCCATGTACACCTTCAGAGTGAATCATGACAAACAGCAGACAACCAAGCACCAGTTATTAGACTGAGGAGCTGTTTTACTACACGGAGCCACAGGCGTGAGACACATCATCTATAGTCTGGAAAAATAACTGCAGCACTAACTTGCGGTATATTCCTTTCTGCCATCGTGTTCCTGTGGGTCTCCTGAAAAATAAATCCTGGGATGTCAAAACTTTCAGGTACTAGCTTGACCCACAGCGTTCTGCTACAGGTTGGAAATAGCTGTTCACTCAGTATTTTATATCTCAACATGAAATACTGAGAGAGAACAGCTATATACACCGGCCTGGTGAAAGCAAGATAGCAGTTTGGCAAATACAACACGGTGTACTGGAGAGATATGCAATGTGTTTTTAAAGGTCCAGTGTGTCTTTATAGAATATGAAAGAAATGGAATATAATATGCATAACTACATTTTTATCAGTTTATAATCACCTAAAAATTAAAATATAAATTGTGGTGTTATGTTTTTGTTGCCACAGAATGAGCTTTTTGTACTTACAGACGTTGCATGTCCTCTTCCATGTTTAACCATCTACGGCACTGGTCAGGACCCCCCGAGGGGTCGCGAGGCAGCATGGGGGGGGCGGGGGTCGCAAGACGATTTTCAGAAATCAAATAAAATTTAAAAACTTTTAGAAATAGCATATTTTAGCCGTGATTGTAACAAAACATAAAAGTAGGATAGTGGGAAGTGATGTGACTGTTGTTTTGGGGGTTGCGGGCTGAAAAGTTTGGGAACCCCTCGTCTACGGTAGCCCAGAATGGACAGACTAAACGCTGGCCCTAGATAGGGGCTTTTACATTTTGCAGCCACCATAGTTTCTTCTTCATGCTAGGAAGGTGAAACGAAGGGGCCGCAATCTGTAATATTAAATCCTACACACTGAAGCCATTTTAGAAGACACTGTTATCGCTTGTGTTCCTGGAAGATTTTACTTCTTTGTGTGTATTTGCTTTCATTTTCTTCATCGTTTCTTATCACACTGAATAAATACGACGGTCTCAGTCTCAGAAGAAATCTAAGTTTAGTACAGCTCTGGACTTAAACAAACATAAGCTGTTGTTGACCCATAACGTGTTCTTCTCAGTCGCATATTGTGCTATGTTCGTTCAACTGTATCAGCCAGGTTTCAAGTGTGTTGTTCAAAAAAAAGAGAAAACAAAGTGAAACACAAACATCCAATTTCTGAAAATGAGAGTGCTTTGCAGTGAAGAACGTTAAGAGCACAGGCAGACAGTCGGGTTTTCAATGACCAGCCAACCAGCACAACTCCACAATTAATTCTTTCCTTCACAGTGTTTGTTTCACACTAAGATCACAACATGCTTTTAATATTTCATACCTGCTTCTCATGATTGCCTCAGTGCTGAAAAACAACTCACTTTAAAGTTTGTTTTCTTTTTGCATAAAGATATTAAACAGAAGCATTCTGCACAAAATGTTCCTCTCAAAGACACATGAAGGACACGCTTCCTCGAGACACACCCAAGATTAAGAGCTGGGTCGTCTCCTCTAAATGGGTGACTTAGTTTATTTGGCCAGTTAACAGATGCAGTCTAAAATCCAGCCTCAAATATTGGCCTCCAACCGCTCCGCCTACTCCTCTGGCTTACCTGCAGCCATCTGTCGAGAGGCAGCAAAAGACCAATAAGAGACTGTTGCTCGTGCAGACGTCTTCTCTTTCATCTTTTTTGTTTTTGGGTATATTAATTGCACACTGTGCGCTCGCGTACCCAGTGCGGTCGAGATGCTCTTTTCCCAAATCTCCAATCTCTTCTCCATTTCTTAACAACTTAATTAAGTTTTTTCCACAAGCTAACAATGAGCAGAGAACGGATTCTGGACAGATTAGTGCTGAGAGAGTTGAATGTGTATTCTGCTCATGGCATCATGTTTGATGTTGGTGTATCTGGAGGTGAAATACTGCCATCAGCAATGACAGCATCTTCACAGCTGACCTTAAAGCTCTCTCTCTCTCTCTCTCTCTCTCTCTCTCTCTCTCTCGCTCTTTTTCTTCCTTTCTACCTTTTTGCTGGGACGATCTGGAAATCTCCTCATTTAGCAATGACATGCAGAGTGCTCCTTCAGTTTGAAGTGCCTGTCTTGGATGAAAGGGATGCTAATTTTAATTAGTAATTACCCATCCATCCATCTATCCATTTCCTACTGCTTATCCAGATTATTAATTAATCTGTTGGTTATTTGTGTGATTTATTGTTCAGTCAATGAATTGTCAGATTCACTTAATAAATGCCAAGGAATATTTTACAACAACATATTAAGAAATATGCTAATCTACCTTCTTGGAAAGAGTTACATGAGAATATAATAATAAATATGGAGCTATAGACAGCAGGCTATTAGCTTAGCTTAGCATAAAGACTGGAAGCAGGAGAAAATAGCAAGCCTGGCTCCGTCCAGCATGTCTAAAGCTCACTAATTAACACATTGTATGTGGTAGACTTTTTCTTGACCAGGCACAGTGACTTCCCGGAGTCTTGTCGTCACCTTGAGGTTGCCAGGAAAGCCCAGTCAAGGACTAGCTCCACCGCCTAACTCGCTGTAGAACCACAACTTTTTGTACAAACGAGGTATATCGTGCTAATTAGTGAGCTGAGTTTTATTACCTTTGGACAGGGTTGGACAATTGGAATTATCACTATTATTGTTGTTGCTGTTTTTCTTACAGTGATAATTGTTCCAAGGTTTGTCAAGCTCCTGTTCATCGACTGATTATGTATTCAGTATCTGCATTCTTTTCTCTCAGTGGCTTCACTGTCTTTCTTTTTTGTTCGTTAATAAATATAATTTGCATAGACTGCAGGGTTGGTTAGCATGTTTGTCTGAGACAAAGGTAGCACTGTATGACTGCCATGTTCTTAATTGGTTATTATCAATCAGTTAATAAGTGGTGCATTCATGGCCACGTTGAGACTGTTTGTCACTGATTCTGTTAACATTGCATAATAGATATCGCGCTCAAAGTTGCTTAACGATGTAATAGGCTAATTGTTGAGTGTGGTTAGTCCAAGGTTAATGTGGCTTTACAAATGAAGCTTCATATTGTGTGCTGCACATTGTTTACAGTGCCAGCAGAGACAAGGAGAGAAGGTGCAGAGGGAGGCAGCTAAAGGAAGTCTCAGAGCCGGTTTCAAAGACACAGCTGGCTGACAATGGACTGAAATATAGGAGACAATTTTTACATCTTCACTGAGTAGTTTTGTATCTTGTTAAAGTTTTAATGAGTGTAAAATGATTATATGAGGTTATATGTCCACATTTAACTTATTCTGTAAATTAAGTGCATTTTTATGATGATGTAAACAAACTTTAAGCTTTTTAATTTGATTCCTTTCTTTCAGTTCATATATTAATGCGCACAAGTGTGTGTGCATGCATGTAAAAGATGTGAGGGTGAGGACAAATATTCCATATAATGTGATCAGGGTAAGGATCAGGGACACTACAGCAGAGATGAGGATGACTGCAACAAATGTGAAACAGCAACATTAAGGAAGCCATTACCTGTTTTGGCCCATTGTGTGCCTGACTGGCACCAACATCATGTGTGTTTCCAGGCGACGGCAGTCTGTCTGTCTTGCATACTAATGCTACACACCACGTAAGAGCTGGAATAACAGTAACTTTTGAGATGCCATTTCTTCACCTATATTACTGAACTTTATTTATATCGCAATTTATACCTAACTCAGTTGATACAAAGTGCTCTACGAGACACACAGGAAAGGAAGAAATAAGAGAGAAAATAACATTAATAATAATACTTATAGTAAAGGCACATCGTCACACAGTCCATAATAACAGCACAGACCTAGTTAGTGAGTAAAGTGTGTTTAAGATGACTTGAAAATCTCAATAGTGAGAGAGAATCGGATGGTAGGAGGTATAATCATGGGCAATCATGGGAAGCAGGTATGAAATATTAGGAGCATGTTGTGATCTTACTGTGAAACAAACACTGTGAAGAGGGAAGAAAAAGGGAAGAATTAATTGTGGAGCTGTGCTGGTTGGCTAGTCATTGAAAACCCGACTGATGTAAGTCTGCCTCGGCTCTAAACATTCTTCGCTGCGAAACACTCTCATTTTCAGAAATTGGATGTTTGTGTTTCGCTTTGTTTTCTTGAACAACTTGCTCGAAAACTGGCTGATCCAGTTGAACGAACATAGTTTAAGGGCAGTGATGGAGAAGACCCCGTCACCATAACACTTAGTCCTGGATCTCGGGGTCGACAGCAGTATTCGTTCAGATGAGCTTAATTCTCTCCCGGTATATATGGGCTGTTCTGTAATGTAAGAGGGGGCGAGACCAAACAACAGGATTTTAAAATCAATCCTGTCGTGAAGGGAGGGAGGCAAGAACAGAAGTAAAGTGGAGTAAAGTTAAAACTCTTTCTGCTGCATTTTAAACTACTCGGAGACGAGTGACACCAAAATTTAACGAATTGAAATAATTGAGGGAGGATATGAAGGCACGCGTGACGTTTAAAGTGAGCTTCGGTCGAAGCTCTCTAAATGTTGCTTTAGTCCTATAATTAGCTGTCCGTAGCACGTTCGTTCACCTGCACACATTTGATGGAGTTAAACGTGCTGCTCTGTCACGTTTCGGTTTCAAGGTCACTCGGCTGAACTGGAGTTTTTTTATAATTCATGTTCAGCGGGTCTGCACTGACATGGGACAGCTTTATTATCTTGATCTTCCACAGCAGGATGGCTGACTGCAGCATGTGGAAGTTCTTTCATTAATTTTACAGTCTTGTCTAGCGTCAGATCTCTTGCATATACTTTTAGAGTTCATTTGAGCTTCTTTACATTGTATTCGATGGGATTTTGTAAACCATGCATTCACTTTCATTTCATCCTGACTCTATCTCTTCGCTGCTGACTGCATGCGATGTGGTACACATGAAATAGCTCGGGGGTGGAAACAACTTTTTTTTTCCTTTTGCAACAATTTTGTCATTAACCCCAATCTAAGTGCTGGTTGACTCTGGTGGAGTCAGCTTTCTACATCATCCGTCTGTGCTCTGACTGGATTGTTTCAGAAGAGACACATCTAAACAGAGTTTTTTTGGACCAAACAGCAGCAGTGCAATTTTCCACTTCTACTGCGAATTACAAACACCGACGACTGCAAAACCTGCGAAAAGTACTGTTATCAATTTTCTGACCCTGTAATAAATTTTAATGGAACCATTGTGGGCACACATGTACGAGTACTCAGACTCCATGTGACTTGTACTGACTGTGCAGTAGAACATTCTGGGATTAGAGATGTACAATAAAGGATTTACGGACTAGCGCGTTGGGTTCGAGGGACTCGGCACATACACAGTGAAAGCTCTCATCTGTCTCTCTTGAGGAATCCCTGGATTTCTTTCTGAAAGCGGGAATGAATTGATGAAGCTGATCTAGTAATTTATTCACAAGGATATTTAAAGCAACTTAGAAAAATGGCTGATGCAGAATCTGACTTAAACCATTTCAGATTGGGACAGTCATATCCTTGAGGCTAGCCTGAGGCTATTCGGAAGGCCATGCATTGGTAATGCCCTCTGGGAAGGTGGACACCAGCCGGCGCCATCCATAATTTCTTTCTGCATGAGTGTCCCAGACAGCATGGATAAAAAAAAAAAAAAAAAAGGCTGAGGCACTCGTCTTTTGTGTGTTCATCTTGCTCAATATTGGAGATTGACAGAGGCCTATTTGCTCTCATGGTAATAGCTGTGCTTGCTTGCTGTATTAAGGCTGATTGGCTAAAGGTTTAAGCGCGTCTGATTTCCTCCCACTATATGCGCGCACTCCTATGTCTCCCTATCAGCAACTGTCAGCTGAAACCCATTCAGAGAGGCACACAGTCTTATCATAAATGGTGTAATGCATCCTCACCGTGCATTCTTTTTGTGCCTGCTTTTTCCCCGCATACCCACGCAAAGCAGATACGGTGGACAAGTTCATTGGTATGTACACGGTGTTCTAAAATAAGGCAAACCCACACTGGGATCATCAATAGGCTGACACAGTGTTGTGCTGGTGGTGGTGGTGTTGGTGGTGGAGCTGAGAAGTCAAAATAATATCTAAATCAGGCAATTCTGGGAAGTTCGAGACTGAAATGAATCATTCCTGTCTCATAGCATTTGCTACAGCAACCTCTTTGAAAATCCTGACACGCTGTATCTCTCCTGCCAGATGGTGGGCCTCTTGGAAGTTGTTTTCACAGGGGTTCTTTTTGCTCTACAACCAGGTACCACAAGCACTGGGAAGTAATATTGCCATTAGCATGCAAAGAGATACTAAGGCGTTGTTGTTGTTTTTTCATAAACCTTGGACTTGTTTGCTCTGACTCATTGTCGTATTTCTACCTGACCAAAGTGGGTTTATTCAAATTGCAAAAAAATGCAGTATTAGAATCAATACTGTATAATATGTGCAGTTATTGTGGACCTAGTGTTTGTGTTGTATCTAGCATCCCAGGAGACAAATATATCCAATACGAAGTATGCAGTATATGAACGTGTGATCTGTGCAAAATTACTGTAATTAGAAGGCAGGGAGCTGCGTTATATAGCAATTTGTGCATGGAAATATATATATATATATATATATATATATATATATATATATATATATATATATTTTGTGCAAGAAATTAAGAAGAAAAAAAATTTTTAATCTCACTGTTAGCTTATTCGTCTAATAGCACACCTCTGTCAAAACCTACAGAAACAGGGTTACACAAGAAGAGAGGAGGACAGGGACAAAAGCAAAGCAGAGGATTACACCAAGAAAACCAATATCATGGTCAACAAACGTTTATGTGGAGGTCTGTATTATATTGTTATGGCTTAGGTCATCTCTATCCCTCAAAAGGCGAGTAAACACCAATAAACGCCGTTACACCCTCTGAGTTAATGCCTTTATCTTGAGGTGAGACGTTTCTGTCCCGCAATAAAGTCTGCATCTGCACAGGGGGAAAGAGTTTGCATGCAAATGTTGTAATGAGCATGAAAATGAACCGTATACCTCTGCAAGATCACAGCCTTACATATACTGTACCTTAGGCTAAGTTTCTGGAAGTTGAACCAGTTTTGGCAGCACAAACCTGCACAGGAAGTGTGCAGAGGCAATTTCAGCAGTGATTTTTTTTTTTTGGAGGAAACTATTCGTCTGTGTGCCGGCACACACACGTTATATGATCCGAAATTTCATCATTCCTGTTTGATTACAAGTTGTTTAGACATCTAAGTGGACCAGTGGTCCACTGAAGGACACACAGTGTCCACGCTGTCCTCGTACTATTTTTCCCTCGTGTTTCCTGTCACGGTCTGCTGTCAGGCTGTCATCAAATAAAACTAAAACTGACACAAAAAATGTTACAAATGCCTCACAGGCTTTCTTTGTGTGGCAGGAAGTGACAGAACAATGAGATGCTGCAGCGCTCCTCGACAAGCGACAACAAATGAACACTCCTTCAGCGTCCATCTTGGCATTTACTATATATGCTGTGCTGTATTGTACCTTCTGTTGTAAATGCTAACTCCATCTCTGATCAAATCTGCCCCTTCACCCTTTAATCAAGTAAAATCTCACTCGTGTTCACTTTTACAAGATCTTCTCCATTAAGTCCCAATGCCATCTGGAAGTCATTTAATTATCCTGTGCATCTCCTAGTATCTAGTTTTTAGTTCACAAGTAGACTGTTGGAAGCTCACCTAGCTTGGCCCACTAAATTGATGAAAATAATCACCTCCGCACCCCCCTCCCATTGCCCTTGGGCAGAGGAGACACGACCAGCGCCTGAAGATTCCTCAGACAGGCTTATTATTAGGCCCAGACTCAGACATGTTTGACCTTTTCGACTCTCCAACCTGAGCAAAAAAAGAGGACGTCATTAAGAACTCAAGGTCGGAACAGATAGACTGCAATCAGGTAATGATAGGGAGGCCTTAATGCTCAGCTTCTGAAGAGTTGGTCTTGAAAAGTGTTTAATGTAGCTCTATTTATTGAGAATACTTTTCTCCGTGCCGGGCAATTTCATTGTCCCTCATTGTTCAGACAGCTGCTTCAGTGCTATAGGCCTTAATGTTTGGTCTATTAAGCAGAAGTCAAATGAGTTCTGCTCCTACTATCGATTTCACTTGTACTTTGTGATGGCTTAATATAAAAAGCACAATTCTGATATGAACGCCTGTTACATGGAACCTGTGCATCTATTGTCTTTAAATATACTTTTTCACAGTCTTTGATTGGAACATTGTGCGCTGGGGAACGAAAAAATCAATTCATTTGAATTGGAAAAAACAATAATAAATTCAGTAATAATAACAGCAGTTAAGGCATTGCATTGAATTTGTTTTGCCAAATTTCCACTTAGATTTCAGTAATTCGCCAAATAACACATACAGAAAAATGTTGACACCATCAGCATGACAAATTCAAATTTATGTAACTCAAAAAACAGCCTCTTATTCTGCTCTTGCCTTGCAAAAAACAGCCTTTAGCTCCTGTCTGGTTGCTACAGGTTTTACCTCAATGTGTCTGTGTCACATTTCCTGTTTTTACTGTTAAAAAAAAAAGAGGCCACTTGGCTAAAATTGCGCTCCTTTGGTTTTGTGCAGTTTTAATGTGGGCTACTTGTGGGCTTGGGGTGTTTGCATGTGCTTAACTAAGCCAAGCAAGTTGGTTGTAAAGTTAATTAACAGTAACTCCTAAGTGGTTGTGATTTTAAATCCCCCTCAAACCCCCTGCAGCAAGCCGGAGGGGAGGCTTGTGATTAGGATTTCTCTTAAGTGGCTCTCCCGCCTACGTGCTCACATGAATCACTGCATCATTTTGGCTTTCACATCAAATCCTACACAGGAAAAAACTGTGCATGGGTAAATCTGCATTACTGAAATCACATTTTAAGCTCTGTAAAGTCATATCTTTCTCTCAGATATGATGAGATCTTCCGGCGCTGCCAGTGCATGTTTATTGGCGATGCTGAAACCCGTTCGCAGTGAATTTGTAAAGTCATGTCACCGGCTTCCGTCAAGGGGGATAAAGTAGAAGTGGCTTTAGTGTAGTGCTTTGCAATCACTCCTCTGTCTGTTTCCCGGCTCAAGCCAGAGGTGGAAGCTTGGCCATCAATATTCTCTCTCTCCTTCTGTGCTCTCCCTCCCCCTCTTCAGTCTTGTCCCAGACAGACAATTGCTTTATTAGATAAGGAGCAGTGGACCCACCAGATCTAATGCTACGCCTTGTTCAAAGTCGGGGAATTGCATATTCCCACCTCGACAATTTCAGGCCATCAAGCCCTGGAAGCGTGTGAAAAAAAAACATGGCTGCTTGTAGTCTTTACAGCCTAAACTGAAATTTTAGTCTGAATATTTTCATTAAAATGACTTAAAATGGTCTGCATATGCTGTAAAATGCTATAAATAGTGATATGACAAGAACCACGTACAGCAGACCTCCACAGTCTCTAGAAATCTTTCCTGAGTCCTATCATTACTGCTGATTAGCACCATTGATTGCTTCCACCAATTAGCATTGGTGCTAGTGCTAACACGTGGTGAGCACATTTGAAAGTGTAACTCCTTTAAAAAATCCCAATGGAATCAATAAACACTAATCTGTTACAGCAGCCAGATGAAACACTGTACTAATGACTAAATTATGGATGCCCCGCGTCTTATTGGTCAATACCAATCGTTTTTGGTTTAGTTATAGTAGCTGGTGTAGCAGCATTAAAAATAAATCAAGTCCTGGAATACCTTGAAAATAGAAAATCTTCTAGAAAAAGCCCTTGAAATTCAAATGTACCACATAATGCTGTCTCAACAGTTTTGAGTTTTGTTAAGGTTTGTTCATTAAGTCGTTTTAATCGATTTCTGATGTCACCGTCTCTGACTCATCGCCAGCTCTTCTTTCTTCGTCATCTTGATTTGCCCATTACTGAAAACTAAATATGCCAGGGCAGTGTAAATTTAACCCAGCGTCCATCGGCTGCTGACCTCCTAACCGGTTGATGGGGCACAACTCACTAGTCTAAACCACAAGACTTGCCTCGTCTCCTGTGGGCCACGTTCAGACTTTGTCGTGGACATCAACAGAAATGTTTGGTATTAACTTGAAGGATCTACTGAAGTCAGACACAGTAAATAGATCCCTGTTTTTCGGCTTTGTCAGAACATGACTGAAAGAGAACCTGCTGTATGTCGCTGCTCTGCTCAAGAACATGCTATTAAAAAAATCCCACGTGCGTCGTCGAACGATTCTGATTTCCCAATCGCAGAATTATTTCCTTCTTATTATTAGCACTTTATTTTTAAGAGTGGAACTGATCAAATTAATTTTGTATCACATTTTGCCCAAAGAAATTTGGCAAAATACAACTAATTAGTATCTTTTTATTTCATACTACTCATTAATTTCACAACCTTTTCCCTCCTGATGATCAGCTTTTGACTTTTATTTTGTGAACATGAAAAGAAAGGATTTTTAAAAAACCTATAAAGTGCTTAAATGAGCTGTGACTAATTTTAAGGTCAGACAGTGAACATGTGGAGTGTCTTGAAAATTATGAAGATATTAAAGTAAATGTCTGTCTCACCATCAGTTATGAAACACAACATATACATACTGTGTGACTGCAGAGGAGGAAAAGATGGAGGAGAAAGGGGCAGGTGAACCCAGCAGGGGTCATTCTCAGGAGCCATCTTGAGCTGTATTTGAAGTCCTAAAGTGATGTGGGAGGTCGCTGAAGGATCCGCACAGGCTGCGGTAATGTCATGTTTGAAACAAAAGATTATCTTGTTTAGATACAGACGAGAGGAGAGAGCGAGGGAGAGGAGGCGAGCTTGTTTTTCTGTCGTAATTACAATCTCAGCAGCAGATCAATCCGGCTATCTCCCACATTCTGCTGAAAAGTCTCCCAGCACTGGAAATGAGACACTGGAGAGTTTAGCATTGGTGTTAATATTTTGTTTAGCAAATGCCGCACGTTTTAAATAATGATAATAAACCATGATCAGCAGAAGGTTTGTCCGCTTGTTGAATTCCCAGACTGGGGGAAAAAAAACTGAATAACAGAAAGAACAGTACATAATATGATCGCTGTTCTTTGATTATGTTCTCACATGGCCGTTCTGTCTTTGTCAAAGCTTGAATAGAAACCTGCTCTTCCCTTTTTCCTGTTTTTGGGATTGAAGAGCTTTGCTTTGTTTTTTTCCCAACTGATGTTCTGGCCCTCCACACTGACCCCACACACACACACACACACACACACACACACACACACACACACACACACACACACACACATAAGCAGCTCTATTCAGGTCAGATGAGAGCTGAACAGCGTGCCTCCTAATCAGGTGTTAAGTTACACTGTCTCTGTGATGGAGGATGCTTAAAATGTTTTAATTGCACAGTTTATTCACGAGCGTGTCAGTCAGACATGTCACATAAAGGATGCAGTTTTTCGCGCACTCATCAATCCAGCGTTTTTTTTCCACTTTGAGCCGACACAAAGGAGCTTCACAAAGTGTGCAGCACTCCACAGAAAACTGTCAAACGTGCAGAGTGGTAAACACAGTCCTCATCAGGGCAGGATGCTGAAGGGTGGTACTTTTTTTTGTTGCAGAGGGTACCAGATCGATATCCCCAATTATCAGAACATGTTGAGGTAAATGATGCCAACAACATCCCAGAGTTTCTCCATTTCCAACACAAGCTCAGAGTAACTTGGTAAACACTCTCTCTTCAGGGGAGGATTTTGTCATTTAGCCCAGGTGTAGACTCCAGACGGGGCAGAATTTCACCTCTGTGTGCAGGTGATGTTGAAATAATGAACAAGAACTTATCGTTCTCTCCTAAAGTCACTTATGATGATTGTGGCACTTTGCAAACACCTTAAAGATGCTACAAATGAACCATTTTAAAACCAGTGCAAAGGATTTTTCTTAATGCTGTTCAGTGGTCAGTTTAACAGATAAACCCCCCTCCACTCTGAAAAACAAGATCACAAATATTGACGCAAAATCTATGAAGCCATTTCTCCGAAATGTCTTCGGAATATTTTCCAAAACATTTATTTTAAAAAGGAGCTTGGCCGTGTTTGGTTTATGCGATAACAGAAACACTTGCCTTATATTGTAGAAATGGAATTATCTGCCCGGGCTCAAGGAAAAACTGCACATAGGTAATTATGTGAGTCTTCTGAAGTGCGAAAGCAAAAAAAAAAAAAAAGAATTCCAAAATATTGCAGGACAGCAAAAAATAACAAGGTTGGCAGAGAGGAATTCTCATTAAGTTTTAGTTATCGTGACCACTGCACATAATCTTGACACAAACATGCAGCAGTTCTCTGCAGTACACAAACACTGTAAACAGAAAGGACTTAGAAGAACATTAAAGGTTCAGAACTTCGAGAGAAATTTCCATGATTTTGCACAATCAGTAAATTTTAACACGTGATTCAGATCATTTGATAATAGCACAGATAATTTGCATGTATTAGTACTCAGGAATTCAGCCCATACTACCAAAAAGTAGCTGTGTTTCAGTGCCGCTGCATAGTCGAATAGTGAAAAATTCTGAAAGCAGCAACAGCAACAATTAATCTTCTTTGGTCAGTTGGAGGCAGAAAAACAAGCTTTAAAACCAACAATGATATATCAGCACCTTAGTTATGAACGTGAATGTGTTACAAAGCAGTATCTTTTCTACACGTTCAGCAGATGCAGAGCAACATTATCTTTTGTCTGCTTTGGTGTGGTCCAGTATTCTCTCTCTCTCTCTTTAAGCTCTGTTTTTGGTCTCCACCAATTCCTGAGGGAAATGTCTGACACGTTAGCTCTAAATGTGTCGCTATGTTCATCAGCTAACCGCTGTTTGGTGCTTGACATGTACTGTAGTGTGCACTGGCTCGTTCACCTGTTGCTGCTGGAAACCAGGTTTATGTTGACTGTTAATATAAAAATATTGATGGCTGCAACTTCAAATCGAACAGATGAAATACGTTGGGACACATGGGACGTAGGCGTGACGGAGCGGGTTTTTCTACCTGCTACACAGACTCTCTGTAGCCTTTTATTACGTGCCGTTTTGACTGTGTGCCAAGTGATAATGCAGGTTTTGGAAGTGCAGGCTATATTAACTGCTACTGAATTAATTAACTGGATAATTTTAACTATGTGGATACACATTGATTAGTTTGAAATGTAAAAACAACCATAAGGTTGCTCAGCTGTATCATACTGCCATGTGGTACAATGAGGTGTTTGTTTGATTCAGTTTTAAGCAGATTGTACTCACTTTTTACAAACTTTTATGTTGTTTTTTACTTGTTGGAAAGTTGCACGATGCTGTGGGAGCTTCATATGCCGTGCTGCATCCCTACCCCGTGTGTTTTGGCCATAAGGGAACTTGTTTTTGACAGTAAAGAAGTGCTTAGTGCTGTAAATGCTAATTTGCAGAACATCAAAACCTGATGATTTGAGGTAACTGCCTCACTTGGCAAACTCTACTCGTGGATCGTCATTTAAACTAGTCGATTAAACATGAGAGAACTGAGTCAGTGATATTTTAGTGATCAATCATCTCATCCTTTTAAAAAGAGGTGGGTTGCTGTTTGCAGATCCTCATCACTCCTTTTTTTAACACGCGTTCATCAAATAAAAGAGACCAGCTTAACCCTATGAGAAAAATCTGAATGATAATATTGAAATTGGCAGTGTGCAAACCAGGAGAGCATCTGCCTGCAACGGCAGGGAGCAGCAAAAGGTTGTAATCCTATTACAAGACACATACTGTAGATGAGCGGACTTCATCCAGCAAATCTAATAGAAGCCACTGTGTTTGGAGAGTAAGCACTTTTTTCTCACCTATAACCAAGAACCGCTGTGCTCGCTGGTCGACAGCATTTCCCCTCACTGCCCCATCTCATGCTGGAAAAAAAAAAAGAATAATTACACAATGCACCTCACTCTCACTGTTCTTTTAAGTGGGATAGATCCACTTACGCCACATACAATAGCTGCCAAGTAGCCAGAATGTAAAATATGAATCCATAAAAAGCTTTGTCTGCCCCGGCTTCTGTCAACAGCTTTTACATTTTCCTCAATTATGTCCTTCCAGCAGTCTGATGAAACTGCTGGCAAGTAGCAAAGTATTAGCATACGGGTACTCTTTTGTCATTTTATGTTCTTCTCCCCTATCAACATCATCATCTATGAAGAGGCAAAAGCCTCAAGTTACCATATTATTTACCCTCTAATCTTCCAGATTTGTGTCTGTTCCAGTAGGTATTATTTTAGGGTTGGGGGATTAGCTGATTTGTTCGGGTTAGGATGATTATTTCATGACATCTTGTTGGCAGTTATTACAACATCACAGGACATCCACAGGTGATTCTTACCCCTTGATCCCACAGATCATGGCTCTGTGATGTCGCAGCCTTGACTGCTTTCATGCCGCACGAGGAGTGTTGCAAAAGTGTTTTGCCCGTAAGACTTTCCTTGTTTTATACGCTTCCACCGTAAGTAGGCTGCGTAGTTTCCTTTTTGGCTGTTTTTTTGGTGAAAATTTTGGGTGATTGCCTGACTGTGCTGCTTGATGCAAAACAGACCAGCTGTGTATTCGCCCTTCTGAGAGGCGATGCGACACTTCTGTGGAATCACGATCACTGTCTAGATTGGGCGCGACGAGCTCCGGCGGCCCACGGTGCAGCCGGAATGCGCCGCAGCCTTGCCCGGTGGGATTTAGCCGTTAAGAGGGGTCTTGAGATACATCCAGACAAGCAGATAGTACATTCCTGCTGACCATGCTAGTACGCGCAGTGATTCTTTTCTTTGTAACTTTAACAGTAATGAACCACACCTGCAGTTTTTGGTCAGTAACTTGAGCTCCGGTGCTTGAGATTTAACATAAAATGACATGATTATGTAAATATGTAGTTATTGAACCAAAATATGTCTCTGCCTTTGATTTGCTATTTAAATAATCTGTGTACATCGTGTTTCTCTCCACTATTCATGTCTATCTCCTTCATCTCTTTGTCTTCACTCCATTTCCTACTCCTCCGTCCAAGCTGAGCCTTGCCCTCTTTCCTTCACATTTCAAAAGGCCGGTTTAAAAATGATGAGCTGTTGTGCACAGCGTGACATGACCTGGGTTTGTTTACCAATGTGAAGAAGAATATAGAGTGAAATCCCCTCCATCAAAAGTACAATCTCTTGTCATTATCTTGGAAAGCCCTTGAAATACAGTTCTTGCTCTGAAGGTTGGCCGGCGGCTCGCTGCGCAGTAGAATAAAGCAGGATTAGCTGGACAAATTGAAAACGGGGCTGTGTAATTTCATACTTGAAAGACAGAGAGAAAGAAGTAAAATAGAAGAAGATTATTGGCATGTTTAGATATGATCATCGTGATCTTTAGATGTTTACCGTGTTGTCGTGAACGCGATTCAAGCCTGATGAATACAGTGTTTGTCATTTCCCCCCTTCTCAGACTAAAGGAACAGGATTACTGGCATCAGTGTGAGGGCATCTGTATGCAACAAGCAGACACAGTGCACATAGCAACAGTAGCTCTTCCAGCGTGTCCTTAAATTATCCCCACTGCCACACACACACACACACACACACACACACACACACACACACACACAAACAAACACATATCCACCTAGTTCGGCAGGCGAGTTAAGGTCATGGATCTCTGTGTGCTCTCCTGGTGCCTGTCAGACTAAAGAAAAATTAAAGCCGTTCAGAGAAAGCTGCAGAGAGGTGCTCGCTGCATCATGCTGATAACGTCCTCTCGCCCGGTGTTACCTGCTCCCTCCCACCGCTTCTTTGTTGAGACTTTTTAAAGATACTGCTTGACTGGATCAGGGGTGGCGGGGGACCCTCAACCTCTCAGCAATGACACATCGGCAACGCAGGTCTCGTTTGCGTGTTTGTTTAATGGTGCGCGTAGCACAGGTAGTCTTATTGTGATTAAAATCAACATTTTGAACCTGATTCAGAGTTTAGTGCATGTTTGCAGGGGGTTGATATCGATGTGCTAGAAGAAATGAGAGAGGAGCTCCGACGTCTGCGGCATGTTAAATTGTTTCTACAGTATGTGCTCGTATTGTCACGGGACTCGGGGTGGATCTGGTGGAGAGGGTTGTGTCTGCTTATTCTCCTTGAAGCCAGCAATTTATACGCAGGATTTACCTCACCGTTTTTGCTCAGAGCGGAGCACGATCCAGTTGTTCAGATAGTTCTCTGCCAGGTGATATTCTTCCTGCATTTTAATTCACGCCGTTTCAGTAATTGAGACAAAAACAGACACAGAAACCAGCAGTTAGAGATCCAGAAAAAAAGGAGCTACTTCTAAAATAGGATTTATGCCAATAGAAGCTCAGAAAAACTCAGAAAGGTCAAACTGATGACTTTAAAGATAAAAGTTATAGAATGTACAACTCGAGTGGGGGTAAAAAAAAAACAACAGTGATTTCAAGTCATTTGAAATTCAGATTTTCTAAAACATGCCAAGTACACAAATAGATATTGCACTACATCAACACAGGAGTCATTTTACAAGCAGTTCAGGGGCACACAAATATGTACTTTTATGTCAGTGCACATCATTGTTCTGTGCTCATGTGTCTTTTTAATCTTCTGCCCTGCTATGTGTGAGTATATGAGTGCGTATACATGTGTATGTATTATTGAACGAGTAAAATGGCATCCCACGGCTCCTGTCATTCAGCGGAGGCTTCCACGCGCCGCGAGTGGGCCGAGCGATGGATCGGAATGCATTTAACACTTGATGGACTGGTAAACGGCCTTCGCTGTGCTCGCTGATCTCCTCGTCCTCGAGAGAGCAGGTGAAAGAAGGTCGTCGATAGAAAAGCAGGTGACCGGCTGTGAGGAAAGTGGCTACGCTTTATCGAAAACTGACTCATAATTATCGTCACCAGAGTTCTCTTTTGTGTGTCATCAAACCCGAGAACACAGAATGAAACCACCTTGATAGTTTGACAGCATGAAACACCGCATGGCTTCTTTCTCACCTCAGTGCTCACGTACGCCTTGTCACATATGATAACCGATATCCAATCAAAAATGCCTATATACCTTTGATTAAAGGCATAAATAGATATTACACTGTGTCACGGAGGACCCAGACATCGCCTGCATGCCCCAAAGTCATTTATTTGGGCTGTGATATAACTCACTACCCATAAAATACAGAATGGTAATGACTCAAAGGTCAGACACAGAAGTCTTGGTGGAGGTGCCATTTGTTTCTTAATACCCAGAGAAAGTCTAACATTATTGATCTCCTGCACCACATGACTTTGAAAAGTAATTACTAGGTTATATATGATGAGATTTCCCTCCCCAAGGGATAACTTTATTACTACAATATAACACCCTCTCTCCACCCCTAAAGAAATACAAGGTAGTCGATACGGCATGCCAGTTGTTTGCATAGAGAAAGGATGGGCCGTATCAATGACAGGAGCAATTTATTTATCACAGCTATAGAAGTGAGACAGAGAAGGAGGAGGAGGAGGAGGTAAAAGAGGTAAGAAGGAAGCATTCTTCTCACGAGCCCACAAACATCATATTCTTTCGCATGATAAGGGGGCCCATCTGCGTTTCGCGCTGATTTGTTTGTCTCACACGGGGGACCCAACCTATTTATTTCTAAGAAAAATAAAGCTGCATTTTTTTTTTTTTATATGGCTGCCATCAGAGGGAAGAGGGAAAGAGCAACTCGCTAGGTGCTTATAGGACCACTCTAGAGGGAGGCCTGTGAGAGACGGAGGCAGTGGAGAAGAAGAAAAAGGAGAGAAAGGACAAGATTGGGGGGAGATAAAGGATGTTGGAGAGGAAAGGAGGAAAGAAGTAGGAGAGTGATGAGAAAATGAAAAGGGAAAATGGGATGGAGCAAGGCAGGAGTGAGCGGGAGAGTTATGATTACTATGCTCCATGCTGTTTCGCATGGCTCCTCTTCCCAATAGCCTGAAGCGACCAGGGCTCAGATTTGGGCTGCCAACCAAAAGTTGGTTATCAGCATTCCTTTGAGCCTTCCTGCCTCCTTCCCCCCTCCTCCTAACCAGACTTCACACACGCTGCTTCTATCAACTTAGTCCGTATGCGCTGGTCTTTTAAATGTTTGCTATGTGACGCTTTCATGCAGTTTTAAATTCCTGTTTGCAGGTTATGGCAGTGGTATTAATTGTTAGTTTGCACGAGGTCCTACAAAGCCAATTCAGTTGATTAGCATACGGCCATCACAAACCACCTGCAGTTGGGCATGCACAGCGTGAATACGAACATGAAAGTTCTAAACAGATTTTAAAGGGCTTATTTAGAGTTTGGCTCAGTTAACGCTGCCAAATTAAAATATTATAATTCACTCATTTGTTGAAATGCCAAATGAGAAGTGCCAGCGTTTATCTCACAACACTGGTGTTGTTAGTTTTTCTCAAATAATATAATTCAATGCACCCTTCATTTCAGTCTATAATGTGAATGCTGCTATTTAACCTTCCATGTGCTGCTCTGGTTTCACCTTTTATGTTTTATGAAGCAGCTTAAAGCTTGGACTTCCATTTAAATGAGTAAAAACCACGCCAGATCAATCTCCCTTTGTGCCATAAATCAACATATCAGATTCCCTTCCTAATCCTAATTCGATTGCGAGTAGCAGAAAATGGTTCATAAATCAAGCCTGTCTCCTAGAAACTGAATCTATATGCTTTCGTAACAGCAAATATGTTTTCAGAAAGACATTGCACCATAAAATGTTCATACAAAACGTGAACTGACAAATGATCCACTCGTAGAAACTGATTATTCACGTTTTAAAAAGTTTTGTTCGGGCGATCACAGCACTTTATGTTGTGCTGTGTTTAGGGAAAGACTGTGATGAATATCTAAAAAAATGAATTGTAGCACAAAACACAATAAGTCTACTTTATTGGCCAGCCCTATATACACGAAAGTTAAAGAAGTTACACCATTGGTCTGTTGAGTGCCGGAGTTTCGTAATTGGTCATTGGTCTTGGCGTGAACATTATGGGCATAGGTATACCCTTTTAGGCTGTTGCTAGTGGAAAGCAGGATGTGGTCAATGCCACACTGGGTCTGTCCGGTACCCACACAGCCACTTCACATGAAACAATAGCCAGCCCATATTCCATCGACATGCTCAGGTGGTACAGAAACACAACAACATGTGTTATTCACTAGGATTAAATGACACCAGGGAAAAACCTAAAGCCTCTTACTGTAAGAAACAGACGATGGTTACATACTGTAACAGTCCAGCATAGATCAGAGCAGGAAGAGGAAACAGCTCTTCATGCTGAGAGAGGCGTCTGTGTTCAGTTTGCTGGGAATTTCCAGCGCTCTGTTGGTGTGTGAACTCGGCGCACTAGCTGTCTGGCTATGCTGAGAATCAGAGCTGAGCGCTCTCTGCCTTCAGTTTCAGTTCAGTTTTCAGCTTTATTTGTCATATGTAGGTTAACACAGGGCCGACAGCACAATGAAATGTGCTGGATTAAAAAAAAAAAACAGGTCAGCTCAGCATTAAGATGCAATAACAGCGCTATAAGATAAAAATATGCTAAAGAAATACAATAAAATGATATTGGAGTAAAAACTGGAGGGATATAAATACAATATATAAAGTATAGAGTATTAAAAGTATCACTGTATGAATATAAATGGGCGAACTATATAAATATGAAAATTGAGGATTGTGTGTAGGACTGAGCAGTTCATGTCCTGTGGGATATGTGACGTAGTTCTGCCCCCCTCTGACAAGACATGAGCGTTTTCCCAATAAGCTGAGGGAGGAATGGGCACCACACGTCTCTGCATACATCATCTTTAATCTCTGTCATTACCTACAGCATTATTTATCATTCTATTGTGTGCACACATTGTTAAACAACCATAATATTATGTATTCTTTTAATACACGTGCAGCGTTTAACGTCTCAAGATATGAGTGGAAATATTTCTGGGACTAAAACAGAAAAATACAGATGAACATTTACCATCCTACCACTGACTATCTGCACAGCTTCCAGTCATATACTTTGTTTCATCTTAGGAATATTTACCCAAGATGCAAACCTCGATGTCTGTTATCGAAGCCCTGCATCTTGTGCGGTGTGCAGTGAGCTGCATAAACAGACAACTTATCTTCATCTTAAAAAATGTTTATTCTTCAATATTGCTGCTGTTGACCCCTTCCCTCTTGAAAGGTGTCGCTCCCTATGCAATTCTTTTGCCTTAAGCTTTACTCGCATGTCGGAGGTGATTTACACCCGTCTCTCACTCTTTCCAGTTTTTGTCCTTGCCAACAACTGTGGAGGCGTCAACCTCCATTTACGTAAGTAAAAAAAGAGATGTGTCTGTCTCCTCAGTGATGGTATTGTTTTGATAATTCTAAAAACGAATATGGTAATCATATATTGACATTTTTGTGTTAGACATTGGGCCTCTTATTATCCGACACTAGCTGCACAGACAGAATATATTGATTAAAAAAACAAAACATCATAATTTAAGGCTTTTAAAGGAAGTGGAAGTACACGAAAAGTCAGCCGAGGTGTTTGAGTGTAGGCAGGAAGCGGCGTATAGTGGATGTCGACTTGAAGGTACAATAATGTGATCACGCAACCACGCAGCTAACATCCCGGCCCTCGCTGGCACTGTGAGAATGAGCTCTCTACCTCTGTGAGGAATTGCACGTATTCATCATCCACATATAGTTTGGATAAACACACATAACGGTCTGTGTTGTTCTGCCTCATAAAATCACAGCGCTCGTACGCTTTCCCTACACACCGCTCTGTCTCTGTACTCATATTACGGGCTCACATCCCCAGAGAATTCCAATTTTCCACTGAAAAACTTTGTTCTTCACCGTTAATTACAGCAGGCCAATGTTTTCTCTCACCCTATAATTACAATTCAGAAAACAATTACATATCATTCAGGCAGCATGATTACCTACTGTCACTCCAGCCTTCCGTGACATAATTTAATATTTTGCTCAATGATCACTCAGAGGATTCATAAAGGCAAAAGAGGCTCCCACTTATAGTGCATATCCTAGTCATCAGCCACTCTGCTTGTTCTTCTGATAAATGCCGGGTAGAGGGAGGCACTCTGGTTTGACAATGTGCCATTAAGCCATCCGCAGACCCACTCTTGCAGACGCTGGGTGATTAATGTCTTCTCCTTCTCCCTATTTAGCCCTTCAATAATGAACCTGAATTAACAAGCCGTTGCTTCTGGTGACGAGTGTGGCAAACACTTTCCCCATGAACACAAACCCAGTCACAAAAAGCTGAAGCACCATTTTAGAGAAGCCAGTGATGGACGACCACGTCGAAAACAGCATTTAATGTTTGTCCTCAGCTTTGATTTGAAGTAAATGTATAGGGTGAAAGAAAATACTCAACATGTTTAAGACTGGAGTGAAGCAAGTTTTCTGGTTTGAACCCTGGCTGTGTGGAGTCTGCATGTTCTCCCCGTGATGCAGCTTAATTGGCGACTCTGAATTGCGATTGTCAATGCGAACGTGAGCGTGAATGGTTGTTTGTCTCCATGTGTCGGCCCTGTGATGAACTGGCGTACTAGTCCACAGCATACCCCGCCTCTCTCCCATTGCCAGCTGGGATTGGCTCCAACCCCCCCGCAACCCAGATAAGGACAAGTGGTTATGGAAAATGGATGGATGGATGTTTAAGACTGCGTATGGTTTTAAAATTGAATTATGGAAAGGGGAACTCAAAAGATAAACACATAGATGAAGTCCACCAAACTGTATCCGTATTGAGACGATAATCATGCTTTATGATCTGTTTACTAATTAGATCAGTTAAAAAGTAAGCATCCATGTGAAATATAGAAATATATAGATATATAGAAAACCGAAGCCACCTCGCGCCTAATTACCACAGAAAAACTGCACTGTAGCAGTGAAGACATAACTGGAATCAGTGGAAACGCAAACAAAGAAAGGTGCTTTGTCAGTGTTGTGCATATGTGGGCATTTGGAGGTTAATATCATGCATAGCGCAGGTGGAAATTTACATTTCATACACAAAATAGCCTTCTATTGTGAGGAGTCAGGGAACAAGGTTTTACATGCTGTGACATTTATGGTTTCTACCTCCATCATTTTTCAATTTTGGCAGCACCTTGATGCTGCTGTCAGGATGTTTGGGGATGCAGCATGTGCTGAATGTCATGTCACGCATAAAATTGGATTACATTTGGCCATCAGGAGTAGGTTAGATATTAAAGTTCCACTGCTCAAAAGGAGTACCCTATAAGATAAACAAGCATGATTGCGGTTGCTCTGCAGCATTGTTTTATCACAGCCCGGGTTGATGTTTGATACTGTGACCTGAGGTTTCTAAAGCTCCACTCCATGCTCAGAACCCTTCAATGTGATAAACAAACTTAGAAGTGAAAGAAAAAAAAAGTTTTCATGAGCAAAGAAACAACAAGTTGGGAAAAGATGGTGTACCAATGTTTTTTCAATGGTTTGTGAAAACATGAGATGGCAACAGGAGCTTTGCTTAGCACCAACGTTTCGTTTTCACTTCCTAAATAAGTTCTATTGGATATTTGCTTATTCAAATATGTATAATGCTACAGTGAGCTGAAGCTAATTTGCTGAATATTTTTATTGTGGATTCATCTGGTGATTGTATTCCCAATCAATTGATCGTTTGATCGATAGTAAATAGTCAAAAATGCGGATGACAATTCCCCAGAATGCAAGTTCATGTATTCAAATATCTTTTTTTGGACTAAACTACGGTCAATAATTCAAATATATTGAATAATATGTTCAAACAATTACAGTTCCTGATAAATTCTCTGTCAATTAACTAATTGATTAATTGACAAAGTTACAGCTCCAGTAAAATCCATAACTTCATGTAAGCTGTCGCCCAATCCAGCTGCCAAAGGTCAATGAAGTTTTGCTACAACTTGGTCATCGAGCATCAAGAGTCTCTACAATTGAGCAGTTTTGACTTGCGTTATAAATGACTTTACCCTTTCACACAAAGTACAGAATAGATTAGAAAGCCTATATACATGCTATGACTTTATAACGTCCAGTATCCTTGGAATTAAGTCCATATTGGACAATTTGGAACCTTATGATTTATATCCAGGCCAGGGTTGTGTTGAAAACCATTTATTCTAATCAGCCATTGCAAATACATCTTTCAACTTTTTATTACACACCTTTTACAGTTTCTTTATATTCCACTGTGTACAAAATCCTGCAGATATGTCCCTTTCTGTGCACCAGCGTTGGTTTGTATAGACTCCACAGGCATTCCCAGCCTGAAAAGACAGCAAGCCACTTCTCAAATCAATGCGTCTGAATAGAAGCACAGAGACAGCAATTTCAACCACTGTACATGTGCAAATGCGCTGGCGGTAATGTCTAACACTCAATCATACAGACGGCAAACAATCAAATTCCACTGTTTTCTAAAATAAGCCCTAAAGTGTCAGCTTCATCCATAAAGTGAATGTAATCCATTCAAAGATGCTATGACCTCCATTCCTGCTGCATCGCCCGTCCTATTTCATGTTCTCTGGCTCCTCAGTCACCTGTAACTTTAGTGTCTATGTTGAGGATTGCTGGGCTTTGGGGTATAGTGGAAGAAGAAGCTCATTTCCCCACTCCAGCCAATCTCTCTGAAGCATTGGCCAAAGACCTTTGCTGTACACCATTTGGAGGAGTCTTCCAGATTGCGCAGTGCAAGCCCTTGCTGAAAGCCTATTATTAATGGAAAGGTCAAAGCAGGGTGGGTGGTTAGATAGCAGCAAGGAGATACTGTCAGTTCTCTCCTCTTCACTGTCCGAGGCCGAGGGAAGTAAAGAATAAAGGGAAGCTCATAGGGGTATTATAGCAGACTGTACCCTTAACTGTGTTTAACGTTAGTGTGTTTCAAGGGGGAATGAATTTCCATACATGCCCGGCTGTTTAAAAACTCTTCAGCTGCCACTCATTGTGATGACATGCACTCATCCACTGCTTACCAGCAAATTGATAGTGCCCGTATTTTGAACACCGCTCTGTCTTCAACAACAACAAAGACAATTTTTGTTTTCAAGAGTGCTCTCAGATGTTGTCTATCAATATTAAGCTGCCTTTGAAACTAATAATTACTTCCTAGGTTTGAATATAAGAGTACTGCTCTTACTGGTGTTAATAAGAATAAACGGTTCCCTGTGGTCTGCCTCTGTACCTTTTATCATTGCTCATTACTTGTTCCAATAATTAAACTACAGATTTCAGCAGTTATTCAGTATAAAAATGAGATAAGAAAGTCCCATCACTCTCTCACTCTTAAAAAAAAGAAAACATAAGTGTAATGATTTCTCTGTAATTCATTTTGTTCTATTCAAATTCGAAGAGGTACTTGAATGATTCACTGATTGCTTCACCAAGAAGGCATATTGACATACACAGGAAATGAGAGTATGAGATAATGGTTGTTTTGGGAAACACTGCAACCATGGAAACTGGGAGGTATAATTGCTCAGAACAATAAGCTGCCTCGTATATGCCAGCTGATATTATTGCATCTGTATTTTTTATAGGTAAAGGGGAAAACCGCAGAGCCGCACCAGCTGCAGATTCATCAGCAAACCCCATCACTTTATATCTTATTTGTCCAACAGCGTCAGGTGTCCGGTGTGTGTCGTCAGGTACCAGGGAGCAGAGTGTCAATACTCTTTTGCAAACACCACCTCCATCATCAGTGGATATGACCTGAACACTTTTATGAATGTCATCACAACTTTCCAAAGTTATCTCTTCCCTTTGTAAACATCCGGCTGCCAACAGACATTTATCTTTGTTTGTCGAGCATCTTTCCTTACCGCCTCGCTCCTTTTCAGGCATTTCAGGGATCCTCCTCATTTTATGTAGCGCCATCTATTTTAACTGTCTTGACAAGGTTAATGGTCTCATAAATGTCTGTGTCTGAGAAATCCCATGGGCAAGATTTCTTCACTGGAGGAGGTTTCAGTTTTGTTTGGCACTGACTTGTGCAGAAGGGTCCCCCCTGCTTTGATCTCACTAGTTCAGTTAACTGGATGCTGAAGGCATGACACGAGGGATGGCAGCACTCTGCTCCACTCAGAGCTGTTTCTGTCAAGGTGTTTGAGTCACAGTGCATCATGGGAACAACTGTTTTGCCCCCTTAGTTGTTGGCAAACATTACAGCTCCACATCACATATGCTGTCTTTGACAAAAATCTATTTAGCAGGTGGATATGCATGAAGTGCATGAAGTATGAAGTCTTCTGTCAATATGTTTGTGCTATTCACCCTCTAAGCTCTAGGGAAGAAGTGGATTATACAAATATGTTCAATTGAAGTAAATCGCCCTCAACTGTGTTTCTGTCATTGGTAAATGGATAAATGGATATGAATAGGTTCCCACTTTGGTGGTGCATTAATCACGTTAGAGATGCAGATTACGTCTCTGCAAGTTTGCTTAAATTATTTATGACATTTGTAAATTAATAATATATGGTGCGCGATTTGAAGTAAACTATTGTTTTCAAAGTGTTTTCACAGAGAGGAAAATGAACAGCGTGAACTGCCCTGATGGTTTCATGTTTGCGTTTGAATATTTGTAATGTACTCGTGGAGTAAAATGTTTGGTACGTCTGCAGTCATATCACCATGCTGGCATAACCCTGCATCTTCATTTGCTGCAGTGCTGTGGCTTGTTGAAGATAACTAGGAATGGCCTGCAGCCTTCAGATTTCCCATTTAATTAACAGTTCAAGCCTGGTTAGAAATACTTTTGGTTTTATTTTACTTTGGTACATACAGTAAAAAAAAATGTGTATAAATATATATGTACACATACATATAAATATTACAAATCTGACTTGAGGGCACACCATAACTGGGCAGATAAGCACAATCAAGTTGCTCGTGATGGCTTGCACAGCAGCCTTTTTGGCACACTGAGCTTCCAGCCTCCCTCTGGCCCTCTCACGCTGTGAATTGCTTCACTGTCAAGCCACTTTGAGGGAGAATGACCAGAGTACCGGGAATACAGATGCAGCACTTCAAGAGGTATCACCTTGAATTCAACCTTGTAGCTGCTGTTATACAAAAACACCCCCACAAAACAACAAGTCATCATCAGATGACAAAATGGGACAAATCAGCAGGAGTTTTAGGATAAACCGTCAGCTGCCAAGATCCTGACCGTGCATCCTTCTTGTGAAGGTGATTAAAAACATAAAGCTGGATTCCTAGACATGCGCATTTCATGTTCAGCCATTCCTCATGTGATTTTAAAAACCCTTAGCTGACTTAAATTATATCACTGACTTAACATGACTTGCGATTTTAGACATTGCACATGAAGCACAAACTAAACCTTCTATCCTATCCTGATATTCAGTGGTTAGTGTACATTTAAAGCTCCGTTAACAGCCTGTGCAACAGTAAATATAACTTTGGCACCGTCCTTGGTGCTGAAAATGTCCCCACAGTAATTTAAATAAAAGTCTAGACAAAAACAAAGACTATTTGAGCTCACCGTCTTTTTAAAAACACGTCAACGCTTCAGAACTCTGGAGGTCAGCACTATTCTTTAAATTCAGCCCATTGTTTGAATAGCAGGAGATCACCGCAGGGAATCATTTCACATTTCTGAAATTAAGAAAGAAAGACAAAATAGCTGCAGCTCATACTGCCACTACCACTAAACGCTACTACAGCACAACACTGCTGCCGCTAAGTCCGACACACACGTGTTTTAAAGAAACATATAAACCACCTACCTGCAGGCTTTGTCTTGAGTATGGCAGCTCTAGTTTTAAGAAGATCATCAGAGTCGAGTGTCAATCAGTTATGAAGACCAGCCGGTGTGAATTGAGTTGATTAACAAGGAGACAAACAACCTCTGTGTGCATGTGCATGCACATTAATGTCGACTTAAATGAAAATGTGACTCCAGCAATTTAGTCCAGAATGTTATTGATAGGAAGAGAGAAAACAATGGAAAACGCCAAAGACCGCACAAAGAGTATCATTAAAAGACTAAATCAAATAAACACAATTACAAGAGACAGATCCCATTTAGAGACTCACCTGATGAGTGTCTTCCAATTATTTTACTACCCAGTAGCACTCTGGATGTTGTGTGATAGCCATGAACTCATTGGAAATTGATGTGCTTGAAGAAGTGTTCCAAGAAGACTAAATCTCCGTTTAAGCACTCAGTTCTTGAATGATTGCTACGGCATTCATTCAGATTTCCCGCTCTGTAAGCACAGGTTTTTTTAATCTGTTATGAGTATTTGCTTTAATAAAAAAAGTTTTGGACTATCTATAAAGCACCACAGCTGAAATTGGTCCTTACTGACACCCCTAACAAAAACAGTACTTTTAAATCAGTGAAGTTCAGAGAGCCTCCACTTCCTGGCTCCAGTGTTGTGATATTCAGTTGAATCAGCTGAAATCGAACAATGTTCCAACTCAACTGTGTTAATCTGCAAAGCAGATGTTCTTGAACACGATTCATCTCAGTTTAGAGAACAAAATGAATCACAAAACATCTTGTGAACTATGGTTGTAATGCACTGGGCTTTCTGTTGTATTATGAATGTGTGGAAATATCATGATAGGGATACTAAAACACGGTATCTTGTTGTGGGTAGTCTTATTTTAGTTTTGATCCTGAAAGTTGGAGATAAAAAAAGGTTACAAATAAATTACAATCACAAAGATGCTGGTGGCAAAACTACATCATTGTATATTCCATTAGGATGTGGTTACTAAGTTCAATATCCTGATTTACAAATGCTCCCAACTCCAACTATTGAAATCTTTGGTAACAGATGACCTCTAATCCCCGCTGGGATGTAAAGCCCGGCACAGTCAATTGTAATTTGGTGGCGCTACAGGAAAAAAATAAAGCTCCTTTTGTTAGTCTTAGCAGGGCTTTATCTATCTGTTTCCAATTACAGTCTTTGAGCCCTGGGCTGACATGCACATAAGACAATCCCTTTGCAAGTTCACTGCCTTCATTTAATGTATAAATGCTGTTGCTATACTTCTAATCAAGCGACTATCTGCATGCGGCATTGGCTTTAAATGGTCAGATTTTAATAACAAACCCATCTGTTATTTTTGTGTTTTTGCTTCCGAAGTTTTTATTTAATTAGTGTGCTACAGGATTTATACTGAACATACTGTATCCAGCAAAACACTAATCAGTCACCGCAGTGTGTATAAATAGTATTTTATATTTCAAAATGTATAATCCTGTAAGGTCTGAACTAATTACTAAACAGTAGAGCCGAAGCTATACAGGAGAGTACACTTTATTTTTAGATTAAGTATGTCTTTGATAAGCATTTTAGTGATCAGAGCAGAGGGTTGTGTCATCTTGTTATATTGCGCACACACCTGCACACATGGTAACCCTGAAACCACAGTGAGGTGTGCAAGTCAAACCTGGACCCGGGCCAGAACTGAACAAAGAATGCACATCGCTGCAATAAAAAACGAAGGTGATGACGACAGTATGGTTAAGATGAGCGTTATTGTATCTTAAAAAAAAAAAACGGGGTTAGTGAATTAAATCAAACACACCCATGATGTGTTGCTAAAATACTAAATGCTAATACTCTCGTGGTGACTCCTCCAGCGGTGACTTCTGCAGTCACAATGTCAACAACCACTGTGTTGCCTAGAAACGTAGCGTGTGTGTGTTGCATTCACGGCGGGCAAAAAACTATGCAGGCTCTTTTGTCTTTGCTTTAATGTGCGTGTTTGTGGGCTGTAGCTGCTGTTGAGTTTAGATTGAATCTGTGTCGTCTGCCTTGGTAATGCTTCATTCTGCTGATACAGTGAAAGTTGATTTCATTTTGTTGCCTATCCACCCAATCTCCACGGTGTCCATAGCACTTTTTATTTATTGGTAATCATTTTTGTGTAATTGCCTAAGTTTTTTCCTCTTCTGTAGTTAATTCTAGCGTGACTGCACTGAGGAAAGCAGTTATATATTCATAATGGGTAATCAGCCGTACAGTACGCACAGAAAGTCCGTCTATAGAAAATAAATGTTTTGTTGGTTTGGTCAATCGGGCTCTGTGGTGCAGTTCACTCAGGAATGGTGAGATGATGTTCGACTAGTGCACGAGTTGACATGTTGAGACACTTTATTGCGCAGCCCTGAAGGTGTTATTTAATATAATCCTTTAATCGACCATATAACATCGTCATCACAAACCACCTCCCACCTCCTTTCTAAATTCTAACGCAGTAACATTTACTCAGAGTAAATACAGTAAAGACATCAGACTCTCTTCCTCTGCCTGAATATATTATTCATGATGCAGATTAAAAGGGAAACTTGAAGGGCACTTAGAGAGCGCAGACCTCCGCCAAGGCCAACAAGTCCAGCCTTCTATGTGAAGCAAATCTGCAAGTGCATCCAGTAAAATCTTGGAATGGCCACTATGTTGGTTTCCATGTCAAGCATGTGGCATGTACTCATTGAAAACCGACAGAAATAATTATGTTATTATGTTGTTTTAGGCTTAAAGATGTGAAGATACTGTAAAATGCTTCCAAAAATACCAAAGCTAGAAAACAAAGTGTAAATTATTCTCATCTCGTCAGAGCAACATGTGACATGAACCAGCTGTTATCTAAATAACACTGTTTTTCACTCATATCTTGCATATACCAGGTGGGCATATATGCGTAGTATATGTATATACATTATAGACTATTAAAACTATAATCGCTATATGTTTTATGTCTTGTATGAGGTCTTCGTGTGTTGCTGTGTCTACCAGCTGCTGAAGAGAAATCACATCTACAGTAACAAAATCGTCAGACCCCACTTGAGCCTCATTGTGTATAAAAACGACTCACTGCGGTAGCACCTTAATTGAGCTGTTATCTAAATTTGCATCAATAACGAACTTAAACAAATGAACACTGCTCGTTAATCTAAAGTGCCTGAAGGAATATCCCCTCCGTATTACAGCTATGACTGCAGGGAAAGGAAAATATATTCGGCCGAATGAATACCCAGCTGTCAGCGCGTTTGAAGTTGTCTAAACAGTGTTTATTTTGGCAGCTATTTCAGATGTAGTCGTACTTTTAGTGTTGAGACAAAAGCTTATTAGTTTGAATCATATTTTGATTAAGTAACAGTAATTTTGATCCTTTTTTAGGTTTTGATCAACGACAACTCAACATTTTTTAATCCAGTTTTAATCAACTTTTAGTCAGAATGTTAACAAAATCTTTCAAAGCTAGCCAGGCTGCGCAGTCAAAGGTCAAAATAAGCAGCTATGGTAATATCTTCTTATTGTAGGTTCAGGCCGCTGTGCCTGGCGGCAGAATACTGCATCCATTCATCATGCAGAAAGTCTTCGCTGCATCGCTCTTTTCTCCCTTTTTTCTTCAAAGAGTGTGTTTGAGAGCTAATGGACCCGGCCTGGATTTTCAGCTGAAGTTTGCTGTACCTTACCACAACAAAGTAAGACCCAGGACACCTTTATAGGTGTAACCTTTCAAAAGTTGGTGAACATTTTATGCAGGGGGGGGGTCGCGACTATACAGACAAGGACATCTCTCATAAGATCGTACGTAAAGCACTTTACGACTCGTGATATTCGAGCGAGATAATCGCTAGAAGGACAACTGACTGATAGAGATATCTCGACGGCTCTCCCGCTAAGAGGCTGTGTTGACCTTTCAGTAATGGTTGCTGCACACTCAGCACAAAACAGATGCCCTTCAGGAGCGGCACACATGGCCCCGCTTTGCCTGCATTGTCATGGCCTGGAGAGATGCATTACTTCCTCGCAGAACACAACAAAGTGTTTGCAGGTGATGTACGATAGCTTGCCTTCTCTTAAGGTAGCTGATAATAACCGATTGTTGTTATTTTTGTGGTTATATGCTTCATCTCTACTCTGTTTGTGAGCGGGAACTGGTATATTAAATCTCTGTTCAGATAACGTCAGCCTGTTGGCATCATCATCCATCTCATCAGTTGATCATCTCTGCACTATCTATCCTTCGATTTCTGTTGTTCTAACCTGCTGCTACGTATTTAGCAGTTATGGATACATTAATAGATATTCAGTTTGAGTTATATATTATTATGAAGCAGAAATGGGAACGTTTATTCTGCATGTATTAACCTTTTCAGGCAAGTCTGAATTGTGCACTCATCTATTCATACACGCATACTGTCGCTGTGTGACTCCTCTGTTACACAAGCTTCTTAATATTCATGGACATGAAAATTCTTTAAAATTACATAATAACTTGGGGTATTAAGCTGTTATGGTGTCACAGGAAGTGGTTTTAAATGGAGTAGAGTGAGAACAACGTACAGTGCATGTCATGCTCTGGTGCATAATGAATGAGCCTAAAATATGATGAAGAAAAACCATTCACATGAACAGGTGGGTAATTCATTGTTAGTCATAGTGTACAAATAGTTTTGTTTTTCTGTTTATCCACTCACTGGCTGGTAAGTAAGTGCCAAAACTTGATTTATTTTATCACCAGAGCTGAGAGCTGCAGTGATGCACTGACAGCTGTAAAAGATAGAACATATCTGCTAGTGAAATATATGTAAGGTAGGTAAGGTTATTTCCTCCAAATTACCCTCTTAAAAAAAAAACCTGAGAACATCACCGTGTTATGTAACGAATGTAGGCAGAGTACGAGCGATTGATCTCTCCTGAGGTTCACAGCCATGTCAGTCAGGGTCAAACTGCTATAAAGGATGTGTCAGAGCTTAGCATGAAGACTGGCAGGGCCATGCTTCTACAGATCCTTACCAGTGGTGAGAGTCAAGCAATCCAATGCACAATGAGATCCCACTGGAGCCTGAACTCTCAGCAATTCGCCTCAGCCAAGCCTGTAATTGATATTTGTCAGAGGAAAAGGGTGGTCCATGTCAGCTCCAAAGCTGCTGGGAGATGGAGAAAGGTAGAAGGGCTCGCTTGAAGCCTAAGATAGTGGAGGAAGATGCCTCCGAGGCACGATATGACGAGCCTGTTGATATTTGCAGCACTCTGGTTAATCATTAATGCATTTATTCCTGCTTTCACCGTGGCTGTTTATTATGCTGCAGTTTTAAACCTTCTTTTACATTCTTGTATGATTTATGCTGTTTAACTAATAGTAGCTGGTGGTGTCACATGAGTACTGCTATTAATTGTCGAAGTAATAACGTAATATCAGTACCTTTTGTAGCAGTGTTTTCCCTTCACAGCAAGCGAGCACATTTATTACTATTCACAACCATTACTGTTAAAATAAACATGCCAGAAATAAAAGCAATACTGTGAAGCATTCGCTTTTATTTGAGTAAAGATAACAGAAATGTGGCAGCAGCATTGAAAGTGGAAAACTGGCAGTTAAACTCAGACACTAAATGGCAGCTGATTACAGAACTAATTGTATTGTTATTCAGCACATGAGATGATACCCTGAATGAAAATGAACTTGAATATAAAGTCTGAAACTTTGTCGCTTGCAAATTCAGATTTGATTCTGATTTTCATAAGAGATCTGTATTCATAGCACTGCACGTCTGATGAGAAATCATTTTTTGTAGAGAAACACTGTCTGTTTACGAGAAAGGATATTATTCCATAAGAGTTTGACACCACTGCTAAATAAGTGCAGTGGAAAGATTGAACAGCGGGACTAGCAGTAGAAACTGCAGTAACAGAAGTAGTAGTGGTTAGTATTAGCAGCAAAAGCAGTAGGCAGATATATACTGGTGGTAGTTATATTTGCAGTACTTAAAAGTAGCAGCGGCTTGGACAGTCGTCCACAAATAGCGCCTTTGACAATGGACGGTGCTGTGGGATATAAAAAGAAGCACTTAACACCAAACAGTGTGCCTACGTTCAATTTCCCTACCCAGCTCAGCAGCGTCAGCATTAAGACCCTGATATACTCCGTGAACTGCCCTGCCCTACCCTCCTTGAAATAACATTTATATGCTTCTAATTTGTTTAGCAAATTGTGTGTTCAGGCAGTTGTAATTGCCGCCTGGATAACTTTCAGTGGCAAAGAAAGAAATCCAAAAATAAACTGCACACAAATGGGTGTGGGATGAAGCCGGGGCGGGTGATGGTCATACAGATAGCAAGAGTCTGACACTGGAAACACAACAGTGAATTCAGGGGGTTGGAAAACCGAAACTATGAGTTGAAATAATGTAATGAGCAGGAGGGAAGTGTGGACTCGATAATCCTGTGAGCAAATATTGTAGAAAACCAAATGAAATGGATGTGTTTGTCGTGTTTGGACTGAAAACAGTACTAGTGATACACACAGACATAGCAAGTCCTTATTCCTAAACTAATCTCGTCTCCAGTCGATGCTTTGTACACCCATCCATCCATCCACTCCTACAATACTTCCTTCTCTGTGACTGAACACAGGTCATTTGAACCCCTTAGAACAAATGACTAATGCTGTTGTTTTTCTGGAGAGTACAGTCTTTATTTAAACGACCCAGAGAGGCTGCTTGTCATAAAACTGTAATGTGTCATTTCAAGTCGTTTGAGCAAACAGCCAGTATTTTCTGCTGAGTTTCCTGAGCTTCCTGAGTACAGTACCTTACATCCATAGGCCCGGTAACAGTATCATCTGAGAGTAAAGCTGCAACACAAGCTGAGTTCTGCACCTCGATGTGAAAGTCAATGCGGTTTTCAATTCTCTGAACATCTACCTGTTCCATCACAAGCCTGTTTCAAACACTATCCTCTCTAGAGGTCATATCTTGTCCTTTTGCTTCCCCCCTCCTGTCGTTCTCAACGAAAAACTCAATGATGGACACACTAGTGACTGACATGCCAGTGGGAAAGTGGCTTTTGGGAAGACAGCTGGATGAATGTTGAGCACTTGTTCGGCTTTTTGCTCTGTGTTGCTCGTCATAGTTATTTCTTTAACTGTTGACCTTGTGGAAATTGCTGGTTGCTCCCCGGGGCCTCAGTGGTCCGGGTCACAGCAGACTGCATCTCATCCGCTGAAAGCCTGGTTCTCAATGGGCACTACATTAAGTGCTGCCGGTACTCCGCACACCACTCACTACAGGGACCCAAGATCAGCGAGTGCTTCGAAGGTCTATGCTTATATGCATCAGACTAGGAAATGAAGCAGTCGAGCATGAGTGAGCCGCAGCAGTTTATGTTCTGACACTGAAAGACAGAAAAGAGTTTCATGCAGTAGCTCTCTACCACCGCCAGTATTTCCACCACACTTTGCAATCTACTTAAGCGTTTGTTCCTGTTTGATGTGGTAGCATTCAAACTGACTCTTAAAAAGTTTTTTTACACATCTCATCTCCACAAACCAGCCGCCGCTTGTTTCTGCCCGTAACCCCCGAGAGGAATGTCTAGAGGCGGAGATGAATTGATGTCATAAGAGGGGAGGAAGCTATATATATATATATATATATATATATATATATATATATATATATATATATATATATATATATATATATATATATATATATATATATATAAAAAAAAAAGTGAGATTGTGATCGCCTGGATTATGAATAGGATAGGAGGGGAGCCTCCAAGATGGCAGAGGAAACGCGATCCGCAGACAAGAGGCAAGCAGAGAAATTCATTTATGTCAGCGGCAATCTGCCTCGGCTTCTTATTGTCGCTGTCATAATTAGAGCAGAGCAGATAGCATCAGAGAAAAGGTTGCTGCAGATAGAAGCTCATCTCTTTATTTCGGCTCATCTTTATTGCTAATGGCTGCCTTTGATACATATTGAAACAATGCGCTGAGTACTTGAAATTCATTCTGAATAATTCATGCAATTGCATCACAGAGTGCCAGTGATATACCGGTCCGACAAGGATCATTGATATCTCATAAAGTTCACAGTGCTCACTCTCAGGGGGAGCGCCGTGAATGAGCCGCATAATTTTCAGTCAAATGAACTGGTACGATGTTTAGTGTACAAACCAAAGCAGAAATGCAAAGACCTGTTTACACTGGACAAACAATGGTGGAAATTAGTCATCATTAATATATGTATTAAGCATGATTTGTTTTTGACATCTTCCTTCTCATGTGACTTCCATCTTCCTTCTTAGGCAGTAGTGGTATCCGCAGTTTATGCTTTTTGATGTGGATTGGTCTGAACATCGTGAGTGAAGCTGGAATTTCTGTCATGCACCCTGGTGGTGCCTTTACTAACCCACTCTCCTCTAGCATACAGATTAGGTTTCTATGTACTCATATTAAAAAACAGCACAGAGATTCTTATATGATATGCAGTATTAGAAAAACAGAAGCAGTACCTCGATCTGTGGTGTAATACTTGCACGGGGTTCTTAAACGGATTAGGATGAAGTTTGTCCTGTTTTATCAGTGAACTGATGCGTGGAGCGCACAGCCCTTGAAACTTAACCAAAACAGAGGCGTTGAAAATTCCCGCAGCAGTCAATTTCTTAATCTAATCCTGGGCTGGTTTTGAACAGACTCCAGCAGCGACTTACTAGGGAGAACACAAATTGCTTGATGAAATGAAATGAATTTCTTGATGCTAGGTTATCTTCAACAGATAATTGCTAAATGCTTTGGCTGCCTTGATCACCAGACGGTAACGGAGGGCAGATGTAGCTCGTCTTAAGACCACAGCTTCTTTGTCAGTTGTGTTTTTCTCCGCGGGGGATCTCAAATGGCTTTTGTATTTGGACCTGACTGTTGCTCTGAAGTCATTTCTTCTCCCACCGACAGTGGGGAAACATTGCAGTGCTGATAGCATCTTGCATGCTTTCTCTGTGTGTAGTAACTGGATATGAATATATAAAACCAATTCTCCAAAGTAATGACAGAGCGTCATAAGTGCTCACTGGCTCTGAGCCCCCATAATACCAAGCCCATTAACTAAACCCAACACCCAACAAATTAGGAATGTTATTAAACCCCCCAAGAGTCAATTTTATTCCATGTATTTCTAATTTAGAAATTTTCCTCATTGAGACAGAAATATTTCTGGACTATCCCAACAGATATAGTTTGAGAATTCCATTAGTTTAGAAAATTGAAAAATTGATCAGGGAAATTGAGACACGCCGTGGGACTGTGTGCTTACCTTCGAGTTGAAGATAAAGTTTGAAAAAGTTTGAGTCAGATTTTCTTTCAGTTTTCTGTCATACTTTGAACAAACTGTTTTACATGCACTGATATGATAGTTTATTAGGTACATTTGACCTATTTGAACTTTTGTTCAAATTGTCCCACAAAGGCATTGATTCAACTCTGAGGTCATTTTTAAAGGCTCTTTTTTTATAGTTTCTGTTGAACTGGAAGTAGATGCATATTTATAATCTGAAATTACTTGTATTTCTGTGTATTTTATGTCTGTATTTATGTATTTTCATTGTTACAGTTGTGTGCTCTCTGCTCATAAGAATTCACCACAGACCCTCCATGCAGACCATGAGGTTAGCAGCACTGTGGCATATTACAGACATTAATCTCACAAGAAAATGATATATTGATCTTTGGTGCACCAAAGGTGTATCATGAAATGACCTCTGATGCATAATTTAGCAAATTCCTCCCAGACTTTTGCTGTTAGAAAATAAAAGGTAAGGCTTTACAGGTGGCTCATTGTCCAACACTAAACCGCAACAAATATATACTGTCAATCACAGTGACATTTAGGCTTTGAACAACCAACATTAGTTACAAGGTGTACCATGGGTTTTAGGTTTAGAAAAAGCCTGTTCACCAAATTTCAGCTATAGCCGTTCTTCAGTATATTAAATCAACATTTTGAGATGTTGTGCTTTATTAATGTCAAGGTTTCATTAGTAGTGCCTGCTATTGAAATTTAAAGTGCAGATAAAAGTAAAAAGACTGCTGTCAGCTTCATTGTCAGCTCACGTGTGGAAGGAAAATGTTCAAATTCTTAATGTGAGAGTCAGCTGCTTACATTTCGGTACATTCTATTCAAACAACACTGATCCCAACAATGACATATGTCTCGAGAAGAATAATTTGTAATTACATGGTGCAATCAAGCAACCTAGAAATTGCTAATTTTGCAATTTATTTCCCCCAGTTTTAAAGTTCAATGCCTGCATGCCCAGCTCCTGTTCTGGCACGACGCTGGCTCTACTCACTTTTAGCATTCCCTCGCTCCCCAGCGCTCACGGTCGTACGTGAGGCACAAAGTTACATAGTACTAGAAGAAAAGAAATTACACAATGTTGCTTTAAAAAATCTTTGCAGACAGGACATGGATGCAACGCACAGCCAGACAACAACCACCACCAAAATTATGATTCATTTCATAGTACGAAATATTCTTGCACATTAAAATACCACCTCTATTTAAAACAATTTAAATATAGCCAAACTTATAAAAGTCAATATCACAATGATAAATATGATACCAAAACTAAAGCAGCTTTGATTTTTCACCTCTTATGGAAGTGACACATTGGCCATATATATATATATATATATATATATATATATAATGTCTCTATAGTGTTGCATGGCAGACATTCTTCTTGCAGCCGCACATTTTATTTCTGGGTGATAATACACGTTTTACATAAATATCTACCTACTGCAGCTTGAAAGGACTTCAGCAGAGAGAATCTGGGAGGCCATAGGTTTCTAGAGTAACAGCCATAGCCGGACTCGTCATACCCAGCAGTGCTAGCAAGATAAATGAATGCCACAGTGACCCCTGGACTCAGGTTACCACTCTGCTCCCTTTTCCATGGAGGAAGTCTCTGCCTTTCCTATGCAAAGAAAAAAAAAAAGATACATCAGTGCCCTAGAAAAATTGTAATTATTTCAGTGGGTGGAGAATCCCAGTGAGGAAAAAAGAAATCTCATTTCAGCAGGATAGCAGACCTCCTGTGAAATATGCCTCTCCCTTTCAAAAGCCTGCCAAATTGGGACAGTGAAGACCAGGTGCCACATGGGGAAAACATTGTAATCTGACACTCATTTATGATTGCAACACAAAAACACACAGCGCATGTGACTTCTGAATGCTGTTTTTTTGGGAATCGGCGGATCCATCATTTTGTCTTTCATTTTTTACATTTATTCAAAGCTTTCAAAAGCATCTGTTTGTACCCACGGCACAGCTATGAATTTTCTGTTATTTAATGTTTGTTGAAATCTGGTGTCACTCATATTCAAGACCCTATGGTGCTGCAACTTTCTCTATGTATACACAGGCAATCATACAAATCTAACTCATAACCGCCTTCAAAGCCAAGCCTGTATATGAAATCACTTTGAAGGATCTCTGAGGATATGAGAATTTTCAAAAAAGAGGATCCTGAAACTTTTCTTCCATCTAAGATTGGCCATCGGTTCGCTTTAAGCAGAGCTTAAGTGAACAAAGAGGACTATAATGGTCTTCCTTGGTGGAATCCTGCAGCGGAGGACATTGGACTTTAAAATTTAGCTAAGGATTAGAGCGAGATTAATACAAGTATGGCAGATAAAAAAAAAAAAAAGGAGCATGTGAGCCGAATGCCTCCGTTGTATAGTGTTGATATTCCAGAGATGTTCTTAACAACTCCCAGCTGTATATCACAGATGCAAGGATTTGAAAAACGCCTGGTCTCCTATGAACAGAGATTTAGAGCCCACCGTTTTATTAATTTGCTGATCAAAAACATGTTGCCATGCGGTGATGGTACTATGGTACAACCCTCCAATTTTCTCCATTAATCCATGCTAATGTAGGGTACTGAAGTGTCGGCCTTGTAGTCTGACAGACACTGCTGCATCTTCAAAAAGCTGTTGAGCTTTATGTCCTCAACGCTGAATATTTGAGGAGCCTTAATCCAAACTTGTGAGTCTGTCTGTTGTCATAATGTAAGGTGTTATGAGTAATGACAAGCTTTAACCTAACATGCTCTCTGCTCTGCACATTTTGCAACAATTTTAAGGTCTGGCTGTGTCACTTTTCCGTTGTATTTTGGGGAATAAATCACTGTGACTGGCGATTAGCCTGAAAATAATTAGCTTGAATGTTGTTCTCCTCCCAGGTCTGGAGGACAAGCTGTGTCAGGTAATTTCGGTCTTGTTCACCTTCCCCTGCATATCAAATGCCACCTTTAGGCCCTTTCCCCATTATGGAGATAGTGTAACAGTCCTCAATATGGAAGGCAACACACTTCAGCAACATTAAAATCACCCACTTCAGGCTCGCTGATGCTTGGCAGTGTTGCAAGTATAATATTTTTCATTTGCCCGGTGAAGTCTGATTCAGTGTTTGTGTGTCGGGCTGTTACAGTCTGTCCTTTTTAGTACAAGTCAAAGGGCCTGCATGTCTTGTTGGTTATGACAGGTTGAATCTGATTGTTTTTGACATTTAAGGGCCAGATGGTTGTTTTGAGGCAGCCGTTGTAAATTCTGCGCAGTTTGTTCTTCATTTTCTTTATTTATTTTGTCAGTGGAAAAATAGCACAACATTTGAACTGGCATTTATGTATTATATAAAAGCCACGGCTGTCCTCACTTTCAATATTGTGTTATTTTAAAGCAGGCTTGATGCAATCTCTTCTGCTTTGGGGAATGACAGTGCTGCTGTAAGAGATTATATTTCCCAACTTTTTTTTTTTTTTTTATTGAAATTGGACATTTCCCTCATAAGAACTGTCTCTAAACTAGGAGAAGATATTAATAAAAATCGGCTATGTGCTCACAGAAATAATCATGAAGTGTTAAATAAGATATATATCAGGCTGAGAACAAAGGCGGCAAAGAATGAGCAAAGAGACAGTTTTATTCTCTAGAGGGAGCCACCACTAACATGTGATATGGATTGGAGAAATATTCCCACAATACAGATGGTTATCGTGGCATTATTAACTAGCTAATGACTTTTTGTCTTTCTGGCTGTTTGCTTTCTACAGCCCTGTTTCATGGTGGCACTTCATTGAACAAATAAATGTAACTGCATATGCCTTCTGCTTTATCCGTTGGGCTTTGGCTAAGGGAATTATCTGAGCATATTGAATTCATAGATCATTGTTGCTAGCTGGGGGCTTCAAAGTATCATTAATATTCCGATTCTGGAGATGTGTGAACTACTTCTCTCATCCCTCCTCTGTTATTACAGTGTTGTTCCCAGGTTGAAAAGCGACTCTGCTGGAGATTTTAAATAACTTTTTTGTGCGCTGACTTTGAAACATGCCACAGAATAGAAACAAGCAAACAATGATGTCTTTTGTCTGGTAACTATGTAACTCATTGAAATGCAGTTATTTCCAAAGCTGATGCTTTGTGTCGACTGTTATGTAATCAGTGCAGTGATCAAGGTTGTCCAAGGGCTGTTTTGTCTTGATGCAGAAGTCAGGTTGACTCAGTAGGAAAGATCTATTGAAGGAACAGACGCTGTGATAGTGGGGTTTGTCAGGTTTACGCCGACAGGATTTGCCTGTGCTTTTGTGGGGATTTGAATTCATTAACACTTCAGTTTTTATTTTATTTGAAGTGTTTTTGTGAATAGTATTTTCTCCTCTGAACGAGGTTGTGTTTTTAATGCAAATTGTGTAAATATGTGCAGTTGCAACGTTGGTATGACAAATATACTGCTGTGCCACCATGCGAGAACACATCTGGCTAAAGTTAGACATTAGAGCACTAACAACTGGCTTAATTAATACCAATATATTTCAGGAACATTAGAGCCCTTATTTGCTTTATAGACTTCATCCTCATTTAAGAGAGCTACAGGAGTTATATAAGATTTGAAGTTAGGTTGGATGAAATGGTTGTTAAAAAAGGGTGTAAAAATAATCCCTTCAAAGAGAGATATGACAGACATGAATGAAAAAGTATTGTTAGAATGTTCCTTTCAAAATGAATAGCTGGGATGGAAAAAAAAAGAAGAAGAGCATGTTTGAAATTATATATTCCTTTTTATACTTCTTTGTGGAATTCAAGTCTTGCTTCATAATGACAGCCTCGAACTGTCATTAAGAGACAAGACCTAGACTAGTCGAGTCCAAAACCAGTATCCCACTGTGCACTGATACCTGGAGTCATGTCTGGAATCAACATGATGAAAACCAACTAGCAACCTGTCCCTATAGTGTTGTGCAATAGCGTTTGCGTTTTATTTGTTTTATTAGTGGGCTGTTGCAACTCACTGTAATCGCTTTGAGAATAATAACTGACACATTTGTAAATCACAAATGAAACTTTCGTGCGTTCTAAGTTAGCTCCAGTCTCTTGCATGGGAAGACTCATTAATATGAAAGCTGAGGCTGGCAGACAGAAAGATAAGATCGATATTTAATTGTTTAATTCTGGCTTTGGATCTAGATCACCCTGACACGTCTGCATTGTGCATTATTTTGAATAACTGCATCATTTCTCATACCCAGCTGTGCAGTTATTAGAAAATAATGCACACCTTCTTTGAATCTAATGTAGCTGCAAGTCATAATCAGTTCTTATTATCGACCATTTAATCTCATCATTTATCAAAAACTGTGCAATACATATAGACTAGACATCAACAACAAAAACTAAAAACTAGTGTTCAACTATTGAATTTGAACACTGAACCAATGTACAGTTTAATAAGCCGGACCACAACTCTGCAAAATAAATTCTAACATATCCCCAACTCTACAACAAAAAAAGTGCTTAGAAGTGGAAATGTGACATGATAGGTGTGGATCCAACTGAAATGTCAGTTTTCATCCCATAAAGTGCATCTTCACCTATTTTGCTGAGGATCACGCCTAACTTTGATTCAGTCCATGTCAAGGATGGCTTTTCCTCTTTCTTAATCTTCAGACGCTCCATGACACTTCTGATTCACTTTGAAATTCCATTAACATAGATGTGAGCTCAACCCTTGGCTGTGAATGCTAAGGCTCTTAAATTTGGGAAGGGAGGGGCGGAGCTGAGGAGGATTGGTGGTGGTGGTGGTGGTGGTGGTTCACTTTCATCACACTTTCTGGCTTTGCTTTTTTTTCCATTAATCTGTCAAAGGGAGAGAGAGACATTTCTACAAGCAACAAGCCTCCATCTTTCAATACGTTCATGATGGCTCCCTTGTACTCATCATCTGTGGTATTTTGTTGCGAGACGTTGGATTAAGTCGAGTGGCAGCTTACATGCCCATTCCTTTGTGAAGCTACTATACTCAGATATTCTTTCACAAAGGCCACTTCGCTTAGAAGATTAAAAATTGAATGTGTCCTCTCTCAGAATACTTGGAATACACGCCTTTTTATGACATTTCATAATGCACATACTGTACATCCACTGACCTCTGTAGAAGTATGTGAAGTAATGATGAACAACTTCCACAAAGAACTTATTCACATGTTGGAATGCTACAAAGAAGCAGCTCATAGAAGGTAAATATAGACTGATTTGACATTTAAACTGCAGTTCTGCTCCTCATCTGCATATGTGAAGAGTCCCATGTATGTCTTTGAAGCCATATAGACCTAAACAAGTCTATATGCAAAATCTCAGTCTTCATAATGCTTCCGAAATATCCCTTAAATTACTAAACAAACAAATGGGGGTTTGCTTGCTGGCTAGTGTTTGGCAAGTCTCACAAGGACATGCACTGTTAATGCCTGGTATTGTGCTGGATGATTGAAATGAAGGTATCCAGCTGTGTGTGAAGTGCGCATGGATTTTTGAGAGGTTTGAGTGTTTGAGTTTGTCTGAGCAGGAACACACAGGTGAACATAATCCATTAAAAAACACGGAGGGCGTTTCTACCTCTGCAGCCTGCATGTATCAGTGCATTTTCATTTATTTTCATAATTTATTCATTCCCCCTGCCAGTTGTGCACCCCCAATGATATCCCACTGCCCCGAGCGTGTGCCTTCTCTGCTCTGCAGCAGCTCCGAGCCTGCATCTGATTACAGGTCAGGTCTTATTTTACCAGGTCGAGTCACGTCTTGAGCTGATTTAGAGATAATTGCGGGTAACAGGTCTGACCTTTGCATGTACTCCAATAAATATCATTATGGGTTTGAACTTCTTTTAAACATTTTTGCCAACAAGTTTTAAAAGCTTGTTCAAACATATTCAACCCAAATTAAATTCTAGGCTGGGCTTATTACAAACCTACGACAGACATGGATACCAATTTTTCCTTTGTCTTTCATAGGTTTATTGATTGCTGTTGGGATTTTTAACAAATATAACATGAAACACTTCTGGTGGAATATTTCACCTTCAATTAACAGATGGAATATTTTTTAATAGTTAATATTAGATAGATAGATCTATCTATGAGGGGTTTTTTTGCATGAAAAGGTTGCATGAATCACTTCATTATCTTTCTTTGAAATGCTTTTGAGGCCAAGCAGTGAGCAAGTTTGTTTCTCTACTATGAAGCTATAGAACGTGTTTTAGAAATCTACATTCTGTCCTTTTACCCCTCCAGTCCTGATTCAGAAAATCTTTAAGACAGAAAAGTTTAGTTGAGGATAAACTCTGCCCCTGAAAGAGTCATAAATAAAGACAATAAAAGTTTTTGCCATGGTGACTGAAACCCAACATCTGGTGCCAGAAAACTCTGTCTGTTCATGTTAAGTCACCCAAACACATCAATATTCTAATTGCCATGAAGTAGTTCAGTTCGTTGGAGTTTCACAGAGACCTAGAAGAACTGCATGCTCTAGTTCAACATCTTACTGTGAACAACATTTATAAGGAATTGGGACATCCACATAATCAATCATTCACATGTTGACTCCCACCCTTTACTGATTCCTATTTTAAATTATTATAATAATCAATAATTAAAAACAGACATCAAAACCTAAAGATATAGGTCAAGCCCTGCCACACTCAAGCTTTACACATGGAGGACACAGGGCTATCTCTATCTGTGCGTCCTCAGTGTCAGGACAGAAATATCACATTACTACGACTGGATCGAAGCCTAGAAGAATATCCAAGCGGGTATTAGAATAAACTTCTCTGATCTTTGAGTACATGGTAGTGACCTGAGGTGTAATGAAAGCTACAGGGGAAATATCTTATTGAACGGCGTTGTAGCACTGGGAAATGTTTTGGGAGAAAGTTTTGAACGGATTTGAAAGTGGTACAAATATTAAATATGAACAATTACATCAAATAACAAGAATGTCACTTCCTCACTCTTTCATGACTTTCTACTTTGAGTAAGTCTTTGTACCAGAACTTTCTACTTCATATTAAACAAGCCGAGCCCTGCATTTTAATTTAACTGCAAGACAGATCATTTTGTCAGACACATCTGCTCTTCCAAAAACACTTAACGGCAACAGTTATTGATAACACATTTGCACGGATGGCAGCACCAAAAACATCAACTTTGAATCTGAAGGGTTGTCATTAGAGGAGGATGAGAGTTTTTACTCTGCAGGTTTTACTTGTTGGCTCACTCACTTCACTTTTCCATTCCATTCACACCAAACACTGACATATCTGTCATTTGATTGCGTTTTTTTCCTTCCCTGTAGTGGCGTGCTGTAAATCACACGTCAACAGATTTCACACATAATGATAAACTTCAAAGTCAGCTTAGTTGAAAGCCTTCTGCCGCTATTTGCCTCCACTGTCCTCTAGTCATTAATTAGTGAAATTCATGGAAGGAACTTGAGGAAAAGAGACAATTGTGGTTGTTTCAACAATTTTTTTTGGTTAATAACATGATATGAGCTGGTTTGGACGTAACAGTCATGCATGCTAAACTCCACAAAGTTTCTTCAAAATAATGGGAACTTTTGGAATAGCACAGTTGAGGCCATTGAGGAGAGAGAAGTGCTTTTAAGTATCCACAGTTACAATAATGAAAGGAATTATAAGCTTTGGAGAACAAAACTTGCTGCAGGGGGCCAATTTTTTACACTGTGCCCTTACTGTAACTTCCACAGCCTAACTTGAATTTGAAATGCTATTACAGCAATTATGAGCAAAGTATTGTTGAGCGTAGAATAGAGCCGGCAGGAACAGTCGCAAAAGACAGACACATGCATATTAACACCAACACATTTTTATCCAGACAAAGATGTAGTGATGATTATTCTGTTTATTGTTCTTATTTATGAAATTAAAACTCAGGTACCCACCCACACCTTTGTGTGTACCTATTTCTAAATCCCCTCTGATGCACATCATTCAGTAGTGTTCTGCTGATTTTTTTTACTTCCCCTAGGATGGAAAAGGCATGAAATAGTTGTCCAATTTTCACAAGTGGATGGAGTAAGGAATACTTCACTCAAAAATGCATAATTATGTCGTTGTCCCATCTGTATGTGGGTCAGTATTTATGGCAAAATCTGCTCCTCTTCTGTGGCTAATGTTGATTTCATAACGACCCTCACTCCCTGAAGTCAAGCAGCAGAAGTTAATTGACAAAGTGCAAATACTACTGGCCCATTTTTGAGTGAGCTAAATATGCAAGAGCAGTCTTCATGTCACTATAAGACAGGCCTTTTATACTTCCTTCATCCACTTCAAAAAAAAGAACAGGAACATACCCAACTTCTCCAGGCAGCCACTTCACCACTGCTTACATGCTTGTTTCACCACACTTCACAAACTTCACTTCAGTTCCTGTTGGTTAATTAGCTGTCGTGTACTGCATACAGTGATGATTACACGCTCACTTCTTATCACAGCATAAACATGACCCTGTCATTTTTGAAAAGTGTTAGATGTTTTAGGAAATTCTAGGATTTCATTAGCTGGTATTATGTGTCCACTGTGGATGTGGCATTTCAGTGCTGTGATTTTATGATTAAATAAGGTTTTCTTTAATTGTGTTTCGCGGTTACATATATATTATTCATCATGTCCTCATTTGCTCTAACATGAAATTTTAAGCTTAACCAATTAATTAGCCAACCTACTGCACCAACTCTCCACCGCCGCATGTATCTCTTCATTTTGACCTTGCTGCTTGTCACTTACTGTGCTGAGGTTGCTCTGCACGCAGCATATGGATGCGTGTTGACACAGGTCACCGATCCAGATGTGCATGAATTTCAAATTTGTCCCAGAAGTAAATATTAGTAATTAGTGCCTCACTCCCATTGTGTTATTGGAGGGCTGTCAGTTGGGAGATGTCAGGCATTCTTCACCGTCAAACTCTGTTTTTACTCCCCTGTCACATATGAGATTTGAACCATTTGACCTGGAACATATGCTTTGAGAAAAGAGCACATTGCACCAGATAAAGTTCACAATTATAATCCAGCAAACTCTGCATAATTAGTGCAAAAACAAATGGTAAAACATGATATGAGGCGAGGTAAAGTAAGAAGAAGAAAGGTCTCTTTTTGTAATACGGTACTTTTGAGGCCGCATCATACCCGCTAGCACCCCTATCATCACTCCCGACTGCAGTCATCAAAGTCACCTGTTCTTGCCTCAACTTGTCTTCTGTCTTTTTCACCCCTTTCATCTTCAAGATAAAAAATATAACAAATCAACAGTGAAACAAACAGATATCTGCCTGTCAATGGCATTATGTGTGCATTGTAATCACACAGCTACATCACAACATTCAACACTTACAAAATCAGAACTTATCTTGGGATTTTCTCCCATTGCAACTGCCCAGGTAAAGCATAATTCAGATTTGGTGCATCCAGCTGTATAGAACTGCAACCCGCTGTTTCCCTCTGTGGCATAAGTCTTTGATGTCACACTGCTGCAGTCCAGCTCCATAACCTCTGGGGGCGACCATCTTCGATCCCATGAGCCTCTGGTTCTGTCAGATGACCTGCCCGTGCCAAGGCCTGCTCCACTTTGCACACACAGAGGAGTGATGAGTCTCAGTGAAGAGCAAACACCAGCAGGGTAAACACTCCTACTCCCCACTGCACCGAGCTTCACTGCTTCAGAAGAATTGGGCAAATCAGCCTCTCAGGTTCAGCTTGACCAAATTCAGTGCAACCAGGAAAGGTATGGTGCTGTGCCCACTCATTGCTTGTCCCTACCGGCTCCGATTGGCAGGTGTCCTGGCGTTGGGAGTGCTGGGTGGCCCAACAATCGCTCTTCCTGGATGGTTGCTCTCTTCCACGCGTGTAGTGATGAGCACCGCCGCGCCGCGGGCCTGGCAGCTGAGTAGACTTCCCTGGGCCATCATTCCATCATCAGGGATGTCAGGCAAAATTAACAAAAAAACCTTTTGCTTTCCTGGGGCTACTGTGAAAGATTCGGCTGAGAAAAATCCCCCAGCCTTTTGGACGATCATCCCATAGCAACAAAGCTTGCGATACATGAAAAATTCTGGAGCCATTAAATTAAAAAGGGGCTGACAGATGGGGCAAAACTAAAGTACAGGTGCAGAGATTTTAATCAGAAACATGCAAAGTTATAATTGCTAGGTAAGTACTTTTCTTACCTGGTAAACTCTTAACATAACCAAACCCAGAGTGTTTTTTAACACCACCTCATTAACTCTGTTACACATCATAGCAACCAAACATCCAGCATACGGTGTGAAGCCCTCCTGGGCAGTTTCAGCTTGGTTGACGCTGAAATGCTCAGGGAAGTGGTAACAACACAAGTCCTCCACATGCGCCCTTAACCAGAGGTCGACCGTTTTTTTTTCCTTTTTAAAGGACAATATAATAACAATAGTTTGGAGCAGAAAAAAAGCAGATATAAGCAATACTGTTTCCACTACAGTCAAACTTTGTTTCAGTCTCTGTCCCTAGACACTCCTAGACAGTATTTTAGTTATGTACCAGTCAGTCTGTTCGTACATGATCCCTTTAAAAATCACTAACAACCAGGTATTTGAAAAGTCAGGAGCAGACAACAAGAAACACGAAACACGAAACAAAGAATTTGAACTCCATAGTGTATTATCTAGTAAGTACACAATACAAAACTCACAGTTCAACTAACAATGAGTGAGTCCTTATCCCAATAAAAAATCCTTTGGGATCTCAGGAAGCAAAAAAAATGACTCAGTTTAAGACTCGCCAATAAAAAACAGACACAAATGATGCCTCTTGTGTCTAATAGACAAGCTTAGTGATTCGACAGAGTTACCTCCCGTTGTCCGTCAGGACTACTGAAAAGCTCTTCGATCTGGTTTCTCCCCCAAACAAGTTATAAATCGGTTACAACTGAATCAGAACTCTGCGCCCGAGTGCTGACCAGGACCAGAAAGAGAGAGAACATACTCAGTACTCCCGTTTCCTGTTACCTGTCAGTTTGTGTATCGATTTTAAAACTCTTTTTTTTAAAGCACTTCACGGCCTTAAACCGGCATGTACTGCACGTCTCACATGCTTACGGTGAAATCAGTACCATTCAGACTGAAACCTTTAGCTCCTATGCGGTGAGCCACTGGAACAGATCTGAGAGAATGTTTTGACATCATTTACTTAATTTCATTCACTGTTTGTGTTAAAATGTGATGTAAAATAATACAACATTTTTATTTTTTGACTTCATGATTAATTTATTGATTAATATGAATATAATAATGAATGAATGGATTGATGACTTTTTTGTAAATATTTTATTATCTATTAACATTATTACATTAGAGTTTTTATGTTTTCTTATCATGTCTTATCATTGCTGCACTCGTCTGTATGAAAGGTGCTCTACAAAAACAGTTTGATTACAGTACAATATGTGCAATAATGAATTTGAATTGGACCCATTTTGTGACATATGAGGAAGTGAGTCATATAAAACTTGGTTTCAAAATAAAGATTCTGTGCTGTGTCCCACAGCTAGGTGTTAAGAACAACATTGACCATCCATGGCAAAGACAGTTTGATGACTTATGGAAGATAACTATTCATCATAATGTGCAAAATGCATTATACTGAGCCAGGGTTGTATGAGGTAGCGTTTTAATTCACTGGAACACCCTGCTCATTTTGCCACATTATCACCTGAGTGTTATGTATGTGCATCGTGCATTAACGGTAAGCATTATTAGTATTTCAGAACAGGTCTGAGTCTTCAGACTTTTTCTGGAGGTCACTTCCAAACTAAGATGAGAAGAAACGGAAACAGGAGGACAAATAATGTCATCAGCTTTAAAACGGCTCGGTAGTAAATGTGTCCACTGAACACACACAGGAGTGTGCGGGTCATAGCCTACACACCATCTCTCAGCAAATTACTCCTGTAGTCTGAGTTGCTTAATTGTATTGACCCAGCTGTCTTTTTCTACTTGGGTGTCGATTATTTTTGGCCCAACTCAAGACCAAAACAAGTCAAGAGAATTTACAGCACACTCAAAAACCATCAAGGGACTTCTTTCAGAAGGCTGTCTGAAAACAAGCAAAGTTAGCTGAACTGGCACCCACATTCAGATGATTGATCAAATGTCTTAACAGCCGGTAACCACAGACCACTGTATTACTGTATTTTTTTTTTTACCAATTCCTGTAGTTGTAACCTGTTTGTTAGATTCTGCAGTAAGGCCTAAATATAGACATTTTGATGCAATGTAAACGGCAAAGAGACGTGTGTATGTGTAGAGTGAAATTCATCTTGTTACAGCCGTGAAGGATAGAATATATCAATGTATGAAGGCTCAGGTGGTTTCTGTACAAGGTTATGAACGAGGGTAACATTTTCAAGAGTTAGTTAGATAAAAACATCAAATATCAAGACTCTCTGCAAGATGTATAAAGTTGGTAAAGATGGGATAATAGGATCTGTTAGTGTCTACACTTGTCTACACACAATCTAATAGCAGTTGCAGCAGTGCACTCTGTGGTAAGTGGCAAGCTGTGGCTATGGTAGAAAGTAATGGATCTCCAGGATTGGTACCGTTCATTAAGTGTTCAGTATCAAAGACCCTGATGGCAAAGGGATAGAGATTTATAGTGTGCTATGCTGCTGTGCTCCAGTACTTTTTGCCAGAGTAAAGAGTAAATTGTGCATGGCTAGGGAGGCATTCTCAGTGATACCCCGGGCTCTTTGCCCTGATCCTCTGGGCATAGAGGTTAGACCAGTCCTGGTGATGTGCTACACTGCTTGGTTTCTTGTTTAGGATAGTTAGAGTTATCATGGAGTCCATTCACGAACACCCTCTACCTGTAGGGAAGGAAGAGCCGGTGTGTCGCTTTCCTGACCACAATGCCAATATGGTGAGACCAGCTCGGGGCTTCACTGATGTAGAACAAAAGGAAACGGAAGCACAACATGTCTGAGTAAAACACAAACTTTGAGTCGAGGTCAAAACAGGATAGCTGTGCTGTAGTCTCACTATGTTGGATGGATTTTTGTCATACATTTTGGCAGATACATACTGTATTCATGATCCCAAGAGGATGATTCCTAATAATTTTACTGAGACCTTGACTATTTTTGTATTTGTCAGGGCTTAAGAATCATATAACTGGCAGTATATTATCCTTCAGGGCAACTTTGTATAGTGAGATGTAATGAACGTTGAAGCCTCCCGTATTGAATCTCCAGACTCCAGCCACAAACTTTTATTCATGAAGTCATGAATCTCGATCCTATTTACAAATTCTGAAGTTGTTATACTATACGGGATTATACTAGATTCCTGTGTGTGCATAGCAACAACTTGGCATCTAAGAGTATTTCAAGCTGGAATAATGTAACAGGAACGGATAGTTTCTGTTTTGTAGTGTAAAGCAGACCAGCAGATAAAAATCTTAAATTAGATAAAAATGACGAAGATACTCATAGAAGCTGCTCATGTTCTTGCTAATGATTTGTCCATATGTTACTGGAATAAGGAATTATACTTTCTGTATGTCCTCATCTTAAGCAGGTTTGAACAAAGGTATCATATTATAATTGGGTTTTGTGATTTGCTTAAAATAAATCATACATATCTGGTTGGTCTTGACTTTTGCGATTCTCTTGAAGATTATTCGAATTATGCAACCGCTCAGCTGTGATGTTGATTATTCTGCAGTATCTTCCACTTATCAGCTTTCTTCTATGTAATACACCTACTCACAGGGTTTGCATGCACCACTGATAATTCTCCTAACATGCATTACTCATAGCAAGCGCCCAAAGAAAATTATTCAGATAAATTAGCAGCAGGAATGGAGTGTTGTGTGGTGGTACATTCACATGTTGGGGGGGCGTCTAAAGGAAATGGGCTTTAGAAAAAACCTTTTCAGCTCTATCTTATTCACTCAAAATTCATGCTGGGAGTCAATCATCACTACCCTGGAAATATTTTGCTTTGTAATAAGTTGGCAGGATGGAGGTACAGTACTGCATGTTGCATTGACTCTATAGAGGAAACATATTTTCACATATATCTCGAATTTTTAGTCAAGAGAATCACTGAGCAGCAGCCAAAAACTGAACCGTAAAGAATGTGAATTAAATACAGCAGCATATGGGATAAACGGTTGTATGTATAGGAAGATAGGAGTAGGAGGTTTGAAGTGTGGCAGCAACATCGGGCTGCAGATGTAGTCTGATTTCAAAGTAAGGGTCCTCCCGCTGTGAGTGCATAGCCACCCCTATTAAGTATAGTATATATGGCTGTATGATCACACACAGTCTGTTATTAGTTGACATGGCTTCCTTGCTATAATTTAAATAAGCATAAATCTCAGGCTGCAGCTCGGAGCTTGTGATTTCTGACTTGTCTCGCCTTGAATTTGGGCTGTCAGATTGAACTTTGAGACTTTCTCTTGAATTTTTTGAACTAAAGTTTGTGACAGATGACTTGAAAGTTGTACATCTCACGCCTTATGTTCAAAGTCACTTGCATTTTCTTATTTTTTTTTTGGACCTCTTACCAAAGTAACAGAAAAAACAGTTCTTGATTTCTGGGGAATTCCAAAACATCAAAATATTTTCAAATAGGATTTAGAAGTATGTTTTTTCACTTTTCCTCTCCCTTCCTGGTTACCATTTGGAAAAACCGCAATGTAAGATTTATATTTTCCTGAATATAGTAACTCCTGTAGCTCTTGAGCTTAATTAGGACCCAAAAATAGAAGAGGGTAAAAGACAGCACAAAGCAAAGCAGATGAGATCCTGAATTCAAAGAGTGATTCACTTCTATAGCCGCAGGCTTTTTTTTTTTTTTTTTTTTTTTTTTTTTTGCATTTGGGGTAACAGCAGGGTTCATTTGCAACACCCAAGGGACGTTTCAGTAGATTGCCAAGTCTCAGGAGAGGAGACGGGAGGCTCATAGAAGGGGATGGCAGCATGAGTGGCAGATCTGTAGCTTTGCTCTCAAAAACCACTGATTAGAGGAAATTGTAGATACAAATATTGTGCTTCCGACCCTGCCACAAGGGCTCAGTGATTCAGTGTCAACAGTAAGTATAGATCAATGCACAGCAGAAAATAGGGCTTTGGTGTAATCGTGAAGCATTATTTCTGCAATGACTGCATTTTCTGTGACACACAAACACTGAACTGTTATCGAGGTGCACGCTGCAGCCGCACAGCAGCACCAATTAGATAAAGCTACAGTAATAATCAATGCTCTCTGTTAATAACATTATTTGTTCTACTTGTTTACTTCATGTTATGAAATTCACAAAAAGTGAGAAGGCCTTTGAGCAGCTGTTGTCATCAATTATTGTTCCCATGCTTTTCTGCTGTTCCCAATTTATACATTCATTTTTATTAATTTATCAAATCGCACATGGAAGCTTTTAATGTTTCATCTGAAAATATTCAATCACTGAAAAAAATCAAGTGGTGTTGGTGTTTTGAGAGGTTGCTGAATGGTAGATTAACTTCATTCAAATTCACATAAAGAAGCAACCACACACACAGTTGGGAAAATCTTTTACTGCCATTTAATAGACATCATCTGACCTGCTTTTAACACAGTCTTCAGTGCAATAATAACATATGCTCGATGACTCTTGACATTGCACACTGAGTGACCACACACGGACACAAATAAAAGAGAAAAAATACCGCTGGTGGTCTTTCTTTGCCGCAGCCATCTCTACCCTGAGCTCTCAGATACTTCTTGTTAAATCTCGTGACCCTTTGACCCACCTCACCGCCTCCACATCCAGCACTCTTACCTAGCAGCTTTGCGGAGGCACTAAGCCAGACCAACAGGGATCCGTGATGGATGTGGCTCGACAGGAGTCAGGAGTTTTGATGAGTTTCCAACATCTTGTCAAAGGAGGGTTGGAGAAAAAAGAAAGAAATGCGAGAAGAAGAATGAAAAATGAGTCTGAGAGAACTACAAATAAGATAAATGAAGGAAGGAATGTCAGAAACCGTATGTACTCATAGACAGCTCATGTGGTCATGAAAGCCTTATTTCCAGGCGCTGTACTGCAGTATCTTATCTTTATGCATTCATACATATACTGTTATATTATATCAGTGTCTGCTGGTGGATGGAGAGCCGAACAGTGCTTCATGGGGGATTATCTCGCCTCAATGAACTGAGATGATCACATCTGAAACACACCTGGTTGAGTCATGACTGTAAATCAGCAACATTTATGCCCATGTCTGTATCCGAGACGAACTGCTGTGAGTGTATTCAGCATGGTACTCTAACTGTTTAAGCATTTGTTAGGGAATATTTGGTGGACAGGTCTGTGAGTGCTTCGCAATGTCTTGATGACGACTTGGCTTCTAGGGACTACAGCCAATGTTCGAGGACTTCCAATGTAGCCAGCAGTTATCCGTTAACGGATAACTGATATCCGGGCCAAGACTTCTCCCTCTGTGCACCTATTATTGATTAAAATCCGATTAGCGACTTGAGAACAGAGTTGGAGTTGAGAGTCGACATCTACAACCAGATTGTTTCATGAGATAAGTTTTGAAGAAAAAAAGCTAAATCATCATCCCACAGCAGTCGCTGGGTTGTGAGATGCATTTTGACCAATTTGTTCCGTCTCTTTTGCTCTCCGCGCCGTCTACCTGCATGCAACCGACGCCTGTTAAATGTGATGCAAACAGAAACCAGAGTGTTTCTGATACCACAATCTTGTCCCCTGCCTACAGATTCTGTATTCATATGCAGATATTTGTTTATAGAGATTATCCTAATGCTTACTTTAGAAACAGAAGTGGTGTAGGCCCAACATTTGCATATGCTGGAGTGTTCCTCCTTTACTTCAGGGAAACTGATTGGAAATATAAGGTGCCTGCAAGGAAGGCAAACTAATCAGTTTTTATTAAATTGAAACATCAGTACCCTATCTCTATGCAAATGCTGCTTTTAATATGCATTCAGAAATAAATTCTATGGACAGAGAAATAAAGGTATTACCAGTGCATTTGGTTGTTAAAGGAGAACAAATGGAACAGAAGAGAAACAAACAGAAAAATGTCCTGATAGTTTCAAGATTTTACTTTCCCTTCTATGAAATGAAAGCTCATTCAACAGTTTCTTGGTCTTCACAGTGTCATTTGTCTATCAATGAGTCACCTCAAAGATCAGAGGCTTACTTGTCTCATTCAGATCTCTGAAGGTAGACTAAGTTCACAAATGACAAATGATTTGTCCCAAAGACAGAGATAATACTTTTGGAAAATATCCGTTCATTGAGTTATTTCACACTGTGCGGTGCTTATTCAAACAGACATTTAAATTGGGCATTAGATGGATATTTGATATTATAATGTGCTTCTAAGAAATGCCAAAAGCCCATAATTATTCCATGATGTGTGCAGCTGTCCTTATTACTATTAACCATATGCTGCTGTAGGTGGGTGATCATTGAATGTCACTGCCCGAGCGAGGCATAAATCAGTATGACTCTTCTAGGAAAGTGCCATTTTTCTCTGAACGGATCCCATGTTCATTGACTGTTATGTAGCACATTTAACAGTATTGTATGACATCCATTCATGTTTTATTGCCAATATATCAAAGACATGTTTCCACTTATTTTCCGCTATCAGGCCAGAATCCATTCAAGCCTCTGTTATTGTGAAATCTAAACTCAAACGAATGGATTAGTCTTTCCATTTAATTACTTCACCAGATGGAAGACTTAGGGGATTTTAAGATGAGAGACGCATCAAACTCCTTCCAACAAAATTTTTTGTACTTTTACATTTTTAATTCCGACTTCTGGTGCAAAAATGGCTGCAAGATTCATACTTCATACTGGTATTCCAAATACATATATAAATCTATACCACTGAACTCACCTTAACATAATGAAGGGGAAAATTGAGTCTTTTAAATGCAGGTTTACATGCTGATTTTACTTGAGTTTGTGTATGGAAACATGTTTTTGGCACATGTCTTGTAAGGAAACATGCATTATGATGTTTATTTTCACAATGTGTGTGAGAATCCATGTTTCTCTGCTTTCACAGTAATTAGAGTATAATTACATGATTGTATATTGCACGTTTTGAATGTGAATATCGTGTGTGCTGCCCACTTTGTGGGCTGTGAAAGTGACAATGCAAGACAACAATAAAGACCACACCGGGTCTTTTATTATCTCTACCAAGAAGGTTATAGTTTTACTCCTGTTTGTTGGAAGGTTTTGTAGTTAGCAGAGAATCTCTCTGAAAACGTTTTCAAGGATTTGTTTTGTACAGAGCTTTTTGCAATTTCTTCATGAACTGCGACACTTCATCTAGAGATGTAGTTGCAAACTGCAAATCCTTTCACTCCCCCCACTGGCCATGAAATGTACAAAAAAAACACAAAACACCCTGTGTTTGGTTTGTCCCTTCTGGGCTACTGTAGAAACATACAAACATATCGGTACAACGTGTTAACAATTAATAATGAGGCTTCTTAAAAAGTTGCTGTCAATTAAAATCAAACCATTTTCCACTACATTTCTCAGAACCTTTCATTAATTATTTATGAATTCTGATTATTTATGGAACATGAAGTCTGTCATTTGTTGTTTTGGGATAATATTCAAAGTTTAAAGAAGCTTTCAGATGTCTTAAATTAGGTAAATACTACTCACTCTTCATTACAGTGTCAGTATTTTTCTTGAACATGCTCTCTTAGCATACTTTCATGGTCATACATAGCTAAGTGTAAGTGGATTTAATCTTTCTTACACATTTTTTACCATCTCTTCGAAGTTTTCTGGGAATCTTTTCCACCGTCTGATGCTGTATCTTCATTTTGGATGAATGCCCTTTTAGGGGAGCACAGTCATAGAGGGAGGTGAAGTTGTTTCCTCCTCCTGACATTTACAGTTCTATCTTACATAAAGTCACACTTTGTGCACTGGATTCTCACTGACAATCCATCAAAGTTTTGTCAAAACCACTTTTGTTGATAAGTCATTCAAGTCCAACGGGCTGAGAGCAGCTGAGTTTGATGGCAGAAAAAAAACTTAGTCCAATACCAAAACAAGATCAATGCATGCCTTTCCAAATGTAAAAAAGATTGTACTTGATGTCTTAAAGATTTGGATCTGTGTGAGGGAGCTCCACACTAAACCCTTTGAGGGCCATTGCAATCTATGCACAGGATCAGTACTTTTACAGCAAAAAAAAATGTGCTCGGGTTGGACTCACCTGTGTGCCAGCAGCTCCCAAAGAAGTATACAACTCTAATCTCTGCTCTCTTCTAAACTGCCAAGACTTCTACTAATGGCCTGTGTACCACATTCTCAACTACAGGCTCATATTTCCCCCCTTCCCACAGATTTGTGCAGTGGCATTGATTAAAATCTTTCCAAACTCATAATGGAGATAAATGCATATAGCTGAGCTGAGATTACGAGCATTAAATGAGTGGCAAGGACTTAGGCAACAGCCGGCTTACAGAATGTGAAATGCAGCATTTCTTCATAAGCCAGCAGCATTTCCTTATCCAGGGTTTGTGGAGGTGAAGCTTATTCTGCATGAGAACCGCTATGTGCTTTTGAAAAGTTAGTGTTTGCAGGAGTGGCTTTGCAGCACAGAGACTGCTGCTCCCCGTTGTAGCACCGCACACAATTTGACTCGAGGGGAAATAGTACGGAAATACAAAGAAGTTCTAAACTGTTAAAATGCCTTTCTGTTACTTGTGCCAATTTTATGATAACAATAAGGCAAAACTAAGGAAGATTACATGAAATTTTAATGACTGCGAGAGGAAGCAGGATGAGCATTACGGGGGATGTTTGGATCCATCGACCCAAGGGTTGTGGGACCAGCATGCACCTCTGTGCCACCGTGCTGCACGTGCTCCAAATTCAATATCCAGGACCAGCATTAACACAACGTAGCTCAAGGTCTCTACAAGGGAATTGCTTATCTATAATGTCCTTTTTCTTTCACATAATGGAATATGTTAGTATGTTTGTATTTACACATTACCTGCTCGCGTCAACCTTTTACAATCATGTATGTGATGCCTGCAGAATGTTTTAGTGCTATTCATGAAAACCGGTTCCCTTACAGAAATGGCTTTAGGTCCCTTTGCTTATAAAATCCTGGTTTTATGAATTCATGAATTCACGTGCTCTAGATTTTATCTCTCATTTCTGTGCTGACGTTATTCTAATATAATGCCCACACTTGAGAGAAGTGCCTTCGAATACGAGTTGTATTGCAGGTTTTAAAATGTCAGGGGTGGCTCTTTTCCTCACAGGGAACCTCTCCTCATTTGATGATCGACCAAGCTGCGAGATTGCAGAATTACACTTCACACAAAAAGGGGCAATGTCAGCCCGACTCTGCCCGGTGATTCAGGACATGTTGCAGGTTTGCCTCTTTAGGCAGTCATTTTACTGTAATGTCTCCCACCTTCGCCTCAGGGGAATTCACTGACAACCCCTTCTCCAGGAAAAAATAAAAAAAGAAGAGGACCCTGTGTTCTTTGGCAAAACAATGAGAATTGTTCTGCTGGACTCATAATGGGCCGTTTGCATCAAGTCACTGGAGGATCCTGACACCTACGATCTGGGGAAATCTCCGCAAAACATGGCTGGTAATGATGAATTTAAATGCAAATGGCAACTTGACGGGGGAAACAAATTACACCCATCACTTGGCTAAATAGCTCTAAATTGAAGACGAGTCCCCAAACCTGTGCATATTGGCCCACTGGTTTATGAAAAAGCAGAATATGGGAAACAAGGTAATAGCTAATTTTTTGCCTCCTCCAGTTATCATGGCCTGGGGAAATAAACGAAAGGCGCTGCTTCTGATGTATGATTACAGATCATACATACAAATTTGAATTGTTTCTCTGGTTGTTGTAATGGGAGAAGCAATGTCCATTTGCTGTTTGCCAGCACACATCGGCTGGTGGTGACTTTTGTCTGAGTGAATAACAACAGAAAAAGCGTTTACGGGGTCTCGTCAATGTCGTTTCCTCTCCTGTGGAAAACAGTGCCCTCGACAAAGCAATGGGGAATCATGGCCAATGTTTATAGTCACATTCCTTCGGTCTCTTCACAAATTCAGCGGTTGTTGCAATGTGGGATTGAACAAGTAGCTCGGCTTTGCCTGATAGATTGACTGCGTGACACGTTGTTGACCTTTCTCCATCCCATTCCAGCTGCCAGACATTTATTTCCCGTGAACCTCCAACACTGACTTAATGTGCGCTTCATTGAGAAGAGCTAACATGGGAGGGGAATATTGTCTCTTTTTCCCCATTAAGCCACAGAGGATAAAAGAACACTCTCCTCCTTTCCACCTCTCTACCTCCCCCACTCACTCCATGTTATCCTCAGAGCAGGGAATGCAGGGAGACTTCAAGATCAGTGGAAGAGCCGGGCGCAGAATACAGATCAGCAGCAGGGAGAACTGATGCCCAGACTATTTAGCATAGCTAATTGACCTCTAGCTCAAAAACCCCAGCACTGTGACTAACCCCACCCCTTGCCCCCACCACCCCCGACCCACATCCGCCATAATATTATTTTCTGACTCAGTGCTTACCGCCATATTTAGCAATGAGTGAGCTTAATCATGGTTAAAGCCATCAGTGTATTTGTCTGCCGTGCGCTTTGCAACAAAATGAAACCCCTGTGAGCCTCTGGTCTGTTTTGTTCTTTGTCCCCCCCCCCGTCACACCCTCCCCGCTGTCAAGCAGAGAAAAGACTCGAGTTCACCGAGCCTTAACTAGAGAGGCAGTTCACTTTAAATGTTTCAAAGCATTCTATTTATCAAAAATGATCCAAAGTAAGAACTAATTCACATCAGTGTGTCCGAGTTCAAGCTTTTATAATCATCTCAAACCAGAACTTGCTTAATATTCCAGCCTGTATCGAAGGCTGCGGTGAGAGTAGTTAGTTTTATACTTAATGAGGAGATTAAAGACTGAACAGTTTTTCAACAGAGTTATCAGCAGTGCACTGTCTCAAGTAGCCCTGCCACCGCAGTGGGATATCCCAGGAGGCCTCTAAAAATATGCAGTAATTAAGCGCTCACCTCATTCTAATGGGATTATCACCGTAAAAATATCCTAAGACGCTTTTTTTTAAACATAAGGAAGCAAAAGCAGGAGAAAGGAGCTGCACCAAATATTTCAGTATAGATGAGACAGAAGTGTCTCTCACGCCAGCACTGTTTGTCATGTGAAAAAATTGTATGATGAGATGATGAGGCTGAATTACTTTCAGATCTTTCGCCACCTCTTACATTAAACTTACATTAACTGTTGAAATATTATGTTCAGAGAACATATAGTGTGAATCATAATGTTCCGTGGTGAGAAGGAACACTATGTTTCAGAACAGTGATCAGAAGATCAGCTGTGTACAAAGTGTCCTTAAAAGGGCCTGGAAGATTTGATCAAAGCTGTTAAATGATGAAACATTAGGATATTTTTGAAGGGTGGAAGGAAATTGTGAACTTGAGTCTTATTTTTGGAGATTTGCTATCATAATTCATAACAAGTTATTCAACTGCTGAGTTAATTCCTGAGATCAGACAGTCAGGTTATGAACTAAGCCCCGGGTTTGTCAAAGCTATTAAAAAAATGTCTGTTTTTAACAGCCATCACACGTCAACCTCCTGATTCAGCTCTGACCTATACTGTACTTGCTGTAGTTGCACAGTGTTTTCCCGTTGACTTGGGGACTGTTAGTGAGGTGAGCTCGGTTTCAGTTTGACCTTCATATAAACTAGTGGTTTAGTTCTCAACCTCGGGGTTGCGAGAATATTTCTGAAGGTTGTCACATGGTTGTGGAGAATAAAACTGAATATAACTTATTGTGGCAGGAAAAGCAATGAGAGAGACATGGTACTGCTCTCAGCAATGTCAACCCTTTAATAATGACATTCAATACATGGGACAAGAACACTACACTATAGGCTGTTTTTATACATGTTAACAGGCCCTGTCAGCTTTATGATATGAGGATATGACTGCAAAAGTGCAATTATTGCAGTAAATGTGTGTGAGTTGGCAGTATTACAGATGGGTCGTGACTCCAAAAGGTTATGAACCACTGGTTTAGATAATCAGGATAAACTATTGGTCTGTTTACAACCTGTCGGATGTGTCAAAAGTACAAAAATAATACCAGAAATGTAATAAACAGGAATTACATTTAAAATTCTAATCTAAAAGGTCTGAAGACTAACTATGGCAATACAATAAAAACTATGGGTGGTATTAAAACCTGTGCCATAGTGCACGGGTCTTGAACCGTTTTTCAGCACAAGGACCCCTTGGACGAGAGACAAACAGAACAGGGACCCCTCATAAAAAAGTTCATGCATAATTTCTATTAGTTATTAAAAGCCACGAGCTGTGCGTCTTTGAACATGTCCCCTGATTCAACCAATTGGACTGCAAATGCATCCACTGTTTGTAGTTTCTCATTATCTGCACACAGTCACAGTCACCATTATTTTGGTGAAAATTGTCAATTATTATGACAAAAATTCACGGACCCCCTGCAGTACCTATGCAGACACCCTAGGGGTAGTGGACCCCTGGTTGAAGACAGTAATTTGCACCACAACGATTCCCTGCCCATGTGGGATTTATGCAAGCAGCTCAATATCTAGCACTACGAAGCAGGACATTAAGACAACTTGTTGAAAGCGCTAGTTGAAACCGAGCCACATTTCCCTTCCTCCCTCCACAAAAAGTCATGAATCTGTCCAGTAGTGTGCAGTCATGACAACCAACTGCCAGTGAGATGGACAGCGAAGCCTCTGTTTCATGAACCCTGGGCTGTAAATCTTTCACCATGAACCTTCCCTGCAGGCACTCACACCTAAGAAGATGTTGCACAGTAACGTGGTTTCTGGGGCAAATACTGTACTGTGCACGGCTTCAGCACTGCGATGCATGACACCGACAGCTGAATCATCATGTATCACTGCAAGTGCTCCATAACCATTACATTATGGACTAATTTAAACCTCTCAAGGATTATTGTCTAATGGAGCTCTCTCTCTAAATTGTGTTTCTATGACATCATCAGCGTCTTGACTCACCAGTTATTCTCGGCTACACTCACACACGGGATCACAGGAGAAGGATTATGCTAATAATTTGAAGGGAATAATCCAATGGATGGTTTCGTGCAGGGAAAAGAGTCACAAACATTTTACAAGTAGAAATAAAAAACAGAAGACAAGGTGGGAACGACTGCTGTTGCTGTTGATTGGAAGGTGGAAGTTTCCATGCCATGCCCTGCTCTTTGACACGCATGTTCATTAATCACAGTCACACCCACATAGATGTACCTATTTGCATAACATAATCTATTATACTACCCAAGGTCATGTCATATCCCTACTAGTATTTGAGCAAACCTATTTGCATTATCTGCGTGCTGATTTTGACAGAAAATTATATAGAAATAAAAAATATATATTCCCAGCGCCCCTCCAGCACATTTCTACCAGAAAAAAAGCACAATATGGACAATAATGATGGACATTTCACTCCACCTCTACCGGTCTCTTTAGACTAACAGCGTGAGCTCATCACCTGCTTTCTTCATTGCAGGCTGCTTTCACTGCAGCAAATATTGTTAATATTTAAGCAGCAAAACTGAAAACTGTTGACAGAACAGAGGAAACGCTCCAGAGGAAACAGATTTAAAGTTTTACCTCTTAAACGTCTGAAATATTTATTTTTATTTATTTTTTTGTCTGACAGCTCTGATGGAGCTCAGTATGACATTTCACTGTGTTAACTTGGACAGTATGTGTGACCTTTTTGGATGTAGAACACAGAGCGTTAATTAACACCCTTAGTTCTACTGCATGTGAAATCTTGCTGCAATACATTTTTAACAAGTTGAATAACACAGCATCGTCATAGCTCTGAATTTTTGCTATTATAGTCCTTCAAAGGGAAAAAAAGTGTAGAACTATTGGCTGTACATCTGTACAGCTGTCACTTTATTGTGGTATTGTCTGTAATATTATTATGATAGACACAATGCCCTATGGAGGCGTGGTTGTGTGGAGGGACTTCTGCTCTTTGGTGGTGGATGATGCTGACAGAAACAAGAGGTTCCGTAACTTTTCTACCATAAAATACGTAAAGACGTAAATCATTTTGATGCTACACTGACTTGTAATCAGGTGAATGGAGTCTCCGTCTCTGTCTCTGAACCTGGATCATATTTTATGGAGAAAATGTTTTCTGGTTTTTCCCTCTAATGTCCTCTGGCAGCTCCGCCTCTCATGATTTACTGAGTATCCTGATAGACAGTGAAGGAAACTCCTGTGAACTATAGCTGCTGTTAGCCCCGTTTGTTAGCTGGGTTCCTCTTTGAGGTAAGAAGAGGTTTTTTGGCCCAGGGTGGAGGGGTGCAGACCCAGAGAGAGACCAAAATGGGCTCCAGAGCCGGAGTGGGTAACGTAACTGCAGAGGCAGATGGTAGACTTCCAGTTTGGCAGTTAAAAAATATGGCCAGTGTATCCTGCCTCCTACCTATGAGCTGTGTAGACGAGGCATGACCACATCTCTCACACTATTTCTTGTATTAACTGTATTTGTGGAAACGTATCAATTACTATATTAATCTAGCCCTGTGAGAAAGCAGCCGCTTTGTTTCAACTCAGTAATTGCTCCATGCCCTGAGCTGAAGATCTCAGGTTGCACAAATTACTCACTCACTCACTTACAGTTTACTGCTACTCGATTCTGATTGATCAATCATGAACTCCAACAGTCTGTAATTTCTAATTAGCAGACTATGTTGCTATGGTTGCCCGTTCTGATCGAGGCATTTGGTGCGCTTGCTTTATGCGTGACTTAAAAACCTGAAACTCTTCAGTGAGTGACTCATACAAACTCAAGTCAAAAAAGTTGAACCTCCCATGTCAAGTAAGGCTTCATATTTGCTGTGAACTGTGTACTGTTAGGCTCTCGACTGATAATCTTCAGGTCTGTGAAGACAGATTTACTCTTTCAATAAGAATGAAAAGTGGAAAATGGCTTCTTCTGAAAGAATGAGTCTCTCTCAGCTAGACTGACTGTAAAGAACACTCTAAATGAGAGTGGCAATTTATGGCATCCATTTACTGACACTGGTATTATATTAATCTGGTTAAGCTAAATTAAGGCCTAAAAAAAAAAAAACCTTTTGTAAATCAACCTTGTCGTATGAAAGACTGCTGCAATTAAGCATGTGAGCATTATGAGCTGAATTACTATTTGCTTTGATTAGAAGGCTCATTAGTAAAGGTTTGTGTCTGTTTATGTCTGTCCTATTTAGATGTGCTTCACCCAGACGCTCACTGAAAACTGATGTAGTAGTTCAAAAATGCCTGTGCTCCATCCCTGTTCCTCGAGGAGTATTAGATTTTGGACACTGGAATTCAAGTTGTCTCAGCTATTTCTCTGCATCAATAGGCTGATGTTCCCCTCGCCTGTGCTTTTTCATACTGGACAGGGATTTTTCACAATACGCTGCTTGTGAGTGTATCTGCGCTATGATTGTAAATTAGGCTCTTTGAGAGTATGCTTGATGTTTTAAGCCCAGTGGTGAGGAGCCATCGTGTATTTTGAAGCCCTCTAAATATAATTACTACACTCTAGTCAGTGGGTTTAGTTTGATATTGGATTGGTTGTGTATGACTCCAATATTAAAAACAAATTTCAAACAGTCATTAATTCACCTCTAATATGGAGATTCATACTAGTACTACTAAATTACTGCAGCACTTTTAAATAGGAGGGCAGTAACCTGAATTCTGAATGTTTATCTGTCATATACATGTCCATATTAAAGTTAGTATATTAGTAAGTCTGGCTATGCCACATTCAAAGAGTAGGGCTGGGTACCAATTTAAATTTTCCTTTGATTGTATCAATGAGTTTTGGTACTGAACCAAATAGTTTTTTTAATCAATTTTTTGTTCACGCATAAAAAGGAAAGAAAAACAAAAACATGAATGCTCCTTTGCATTATAAACAAAAAGTGTTTCTTTCTTTTTAATAACACACAATGAGCAAAGCGCCAAGACAACTGCAAACAACAAAAAAGCCCAAGGACTGGCTGACGTGTGTATAATAAAAAGCTGTTAATGTTGCATCACCTTTTGGCTAAAAGGCTTTGTTGGGGTGTTGACCCAACTACCTGCCATGCACCATTAAAGTTTTTTGTTCATTTAACAAAAGATGTAAAAAAACAAACAAAAAAACGCCCAAATTGTCCTGACACATCAAGGACCCAAAACATGGAGTATTGGCAGTCTTTGATACTCGGTGCAATTTTAGTGTGACCCTGAAACATATTAAGGTTTCATAGTTAAAATATGATCAACATTAGCAAAATAAGCTCAATTATAATGATGACTACTACTGTATATCATAATATTGCCCAAGTAGACACTTTTTATTCTGAAAACAGAATGCGTTGTCTTTGTGTGGAAACAAAGGCATACCGCTGCTAATGCGTTTGTTGGTGCCTTTAAACATTAGATACAATACACCCTGGAACATATAATCAGTCATGTAACTTGGAGTCACTGGGTTTTTTTGTGGATCTCTTAAGATCAGACACTTTTATCCAATAAGACTCAGCCAGGTTTGACCAGACCCCAACTCGTGTCCCATGCAGCATTACCCCACGGCTCACTCGTTCTGATCCATAGCTATTTGGAGGCTCTTTCAGTAGCCTCTTTGATGCCCAGCCTTGTGAATGCTCTGCAGAGTGAGCAGCCAGCAAAGCCACCTACATTTACTCCTGGCTCTTATGGGCCTTCTTGATCTGATTCACTCAGGTCACAGCCAGCTCAACCATGATCACCTACTTTTAGTCTTCTGACAATAGCACAACATCAGGCCTCAGTAATGTTGGCATAATGGTGTCGTGGGGAACTTGAGCTGCCTGCCCACATCTTCGAGTAGCTGCCAGTCAAGTCTCTGCAGTGGAGGAGGCCTGCTGACACCCTGTTGTTTGGGCTGCTCTTGAGACAGCAGTATGCTTCCTAGTTGGGATGGGAAGAGGTGCCTGCTGGTGGGGATGGTTGATATGATCAACTGGTCATGTCACCAGTGTTAGCAGCCTTCTTTCAAGACCTTTAGGCAACTGCTCAGCCTGGATCACAAACTCAATATTCTGGGTTTCTGACTGGCGGATGTACATGTCCATGTTCCCTACTGCCACACACCTACCATCCTGGTGGTGTGTGCCATTTCATATCAATTACACTGTATCTTGGAATACACCATTTCATCTGTCACAGTTGCTAGGAGATGAATGAGAACATCCTGCCAGCTGCCTACATATGGAAGTGGCAAAAAGGTTTCAAGTTGATAAATAAAAATGTCACGTTTCTTGAGATCACAAATTCCAACACTATCTTTGATTTGTGTAGTTCTTTCGTGTGGTGTAATATTTGCAGATGTTTCCCCAAGCGCAATGAGAGATCATGAATCAGGAAACAGGAAAAAAGTGGGAGACCCAGAACACATAGCATTACCAACACTCCCTTTCTCACCGGTATAGCTCCAGAAAAGATAATAAATGAAGTGCAGTCAATGCACACTGCACTGCTCCAGCCATTGCTTTTGAATTCAATAATAGATTTTTTATTATTTTTTTGTTGTACCATGATTGACAAAGTGTCAAAAAGCCGATGTACCACACACACACACACACAGGCCCACACATGGCTGCAGTCAGCTAGCAGATCAGTCAACTGCAGTTCAAGTGGTGAGGAGTAGAGCAGGAATGATAAGTTGTGAAGGCTGGCATCGTGTCTGCCGATTAGCCTGGCATCGGTTAGCACCGTGCCATCAGAGGCTTTCCTCCCGTGCCAAAGCTAGCATCACACAAATGAGAGAGCAAGGGGGGAGCTCGAGATAGCAGTGACTGGGAGATGAGAATCTGCCGAGTGATGCAGACACAACAGCAAAACAAACAGAGGGCCAGGAGGCTACCTATCAATCAATGCTGTGTCATGGACAAGATAGGCTTAAGTGTCACATAGCTGGATATAAACTGACAGGCGAGTATATGTGTGTATGTGCCTGTGTGGGGGGGCACTGCCACACTGTATTCTGCAAAGGTGTGCCCTGCCTGTCACTGTCAAGATTGATTGCAATATAATCGACATGTGAAAGATGAAAAATTACCCCACACAGAGGAGGGCAGGCATAAAATAACAATGGCAATAATCAAATAGCTCTCAGCACATCTCCCCTGAACACACACATAAAATAATGCTCACACACTCTGCTTTATCATACATATATTTGCTGATAACATTTTATCCAAGTTTCATAATCCAAAGCCCAAAACTTTTTGCTGTCAATACACCTTCCCCTCTATTTCCCTTCCCTGTTTTGTCCTCCGGGGATATAATCTCAAGGTTTGATCCTCAAACAGAAGTCAGCACTGATCGCGCAGACACCTTTGGGCAGCCCGTATTTCTCAGCGTGTTGCCCACGGAATATAAAACAAAAGGTTGCAGGGAGGCTGAACGGGACAAGAGATGAGCGGACACAGCAGTGGTCAGCGCTTGTGCGTCACCTTGAGACTGCAGGTAGTCTGTCTGTATCTAATGAGGACACCAGTCATCCAGGTATGCTGAACAAAAGCACAGTATACTCTGTACTGGTTTCAAAGTCCCATTCCTAGTTAGCTTGTTTATCCTGAATTCAAATATCTTTTAATTTTCTGCTGTTGGTTTTTAAATCACTTATTGGGCAAGTGCTTAAATACCCGTAGAGTGATTGTGAGGCAGTGTTTGGGAAGTTACTCAGAAAATGTAATCCTTCACAAATGACTTCTTGCTCTCTTATTATTAAGATCTCTTTTTGCATTGGGATTCTTAAACGTGTTGCCTATGGAGAATCACATTATGACCTTCCAAATGCGTTACTAGTTTTGACCGATCATTGGAAAAGCAGTATTCCATACAATGAACTGCAGCGATAACGCACAATACCTGCAGGTTGTGCTGCTGGTGTTTGAATTGCAACAACGCGAACATCCAGGTTTGTTGTATCCCATGTAATTGTAACCTTGCATAAAGTGTAGTTTAAGTGTAGCTAATAGCTATATTATAATTACATTCCTCTCTTTTTCCAATGCACAGATCTTCCCCACACCACTGTGTATATGTAACCATTTGTTCAGTTCTTCCTGTAAGCCTTGGCACTCTGACAACCCGACTGTCATTTTTTGTTTTTATTATTTCAATTGCATTGTCTTTTTCTCATCCTTCTTGAATGTTTCTCTCTCATACTTCCCTTCTGCTGCTTTTCATTTGTAATAACCCAATGTGTCTGTGAGAGAGTAGGGACTGCTGCAGGCCTCCTACTGATAACCCTGTCAAACAACCCAGCAACCCCCAACTGTCAGCTCTCCCAGGGGCTCTGCTCCTCTGCTAATGGAGACCAACTCCAGCTTTGCCAGAGGAAGAGGTGTGTCAAAACACCCATTATCTTCTTACGAGAAAACACTGGCAGGACTACAGAAACCCTTCGAAAACACAGTTTGAATGGGTTCAAAAAGCAATAATTTATGTATGTAGAAGTCCCTCAGAATGTATGACCTGTCTAGGCCATTGCGATTTGTATTTCTCCTGGCAGGAGTTTGAGAATATTTTCTGTTTTCTGACTCACAAGGACTGAACTATGCACACAAAAAGGTTGTACTTGAAAGCACAGTAAAAATGTCCTTTCAAATGAATGAAATGTTTCATGAGTATAATTTCCTATCATGTCTGTTATGTTTCATTATAAAATCAATGCACAACCAAGGATTTGTCTGAGTATTTGTGGGATAAGTTCTACAGTTGATCTGCCAACTTTTTTAACAAGTGAAAACAGTAATGGGAATGAACTTGCAACGCCAGGCTCCTCTGGCTACTTCAGTACTTAGTGATGAAAAGAAAATTAGATGAAAGAACAGAGTAGGCAGGAGTTGAGACTCAAGAAGAAATATGCTATATCTTTTTTTTTTTTTTTTTTTTTTTTAGCGTAATTGCCAGCTTTCCGTCAGGTTTTAGACTCGTGATAGGATGAGAAACTGTACAATGATGTTAGAGTGAAAATGATGTGCTAGTGCCAGTGCTAAACCGAACAAACACATTCCCTTATCCTGCTGTATAAAATGCCAAACGTGAGCTTCATTTCAGTGACAGTGTTTTACAAAAGCAATAGTTAGTATTAAGGCTGCTTCTAGTTCACGAGAGGATCAAAAATGTGTCATTGATATTATATAGACAACACAACAAAAGCTGATTTGAATGTGCTCCCAGTGTCAAGGCACCATCAACCCTGTTCAGTCCATGCCACCAACTGCTGCACGCCTCAATTCAGCTCCATTGAGGGATGTGAATGAAAGCGTGGCCTTATGATACATTACATGATGTGCTTTAGATACATTGCAGACAATGCTTTAACCTTGTAAATTGGCCAGATCCTCTCTGAAAACACAGTCTGGAACAAAGCAACAAAGCAGTTCTTTATGCTCCACAGAAGTCTGTCCCTGGACCTCATTAAGAATCCTGTACCCTCCACCTACATGCTTTTCATGTGCCCACCATGTTCAAGCAGGCTAGATCCAGCCCGCAGTATGTCCTTGAAAATGACATTCATAGGACTAATAATGGTTACAATTCACTGCAGATTGACTAGAATAAAGCGGTCTTTCAAATCTGTTAACAGTGGACTAAATTGTGATTAATAACTAACTTGGGGTATTACAGCATATAAATTCAGACTTCGGGCTGAGATTTCAAAACCCTCTGAACAAGGAATTTTAGGAAGTTTATTGATCTGAAACTCATTTACTGTACTCATTAGTTTAGATTGTGATGCTCAGCAGGCTAAGCCGGATTCAGCGTTGTCTGCTGTACCGCGAGTGAAGCTTGGCACTTCGTTGCAGAGACTGCATGTCATGCATCCCATGTTTTCTCTCTCAACTTTCCCATTCTTCCTCTTGTACACTCTGATCTTTGTGAGGTTGTAAATCATTCACCTCTTAGGGTTTCTCTCTCCATTTACACTCCCTTCATCTGGTCACACCCTCTGCATTAAAAGCCACCACTGAGTAGTCCTTTAAAGAAAATAAACACATTGGAAGCGGTTTTAACATTGCTCTCGCTTGTTCCACCATTTACCATTGAAATGTATGCTGAAACTAAAGCTATCAATCTGATTCCCAAACTAGACCCCATGGTGCATAATTGACGAAGCTGTGTAGAGGCTTGTAGAGTTGTGAGTCCTAATGGTCTCAATTTTACATAGTAATGAAGTCTCAGAATTAATAACGTAATGATTTTTTGATGTTGAAATGCTAAATAAAACATTTATATGTAGCACCCTTCATGTTTCCACTGAGTCTCTCTCTAGCTGGACCTCTCCATCACCTTCCAACCAGCTGTGAATGCTGTCACCTTTGTAGCTCCACTAGGATCACGTTAGAAACATTTTGACCAAAGAGAAAATGGGAAACTCATGATTACCCCCAAAACACTTGGTCATGTGATCACGGAGAGAAATTGAAATGGCATCCATGTGGGTGCCAATATTGCACCAGGTAATGTGTCATTATGAGGAACAGCCCTCCAGGTATTCGCAACATTTATTGGACTAGGAGAAGTGGGAAGGAAAAACAGTTACCTTCTCAAGCCAATGCCATCAGTCTTCTTTAACAAAGTATATTACACAGACTGAACAATCCATCATCACATCCCTACTCTGTTCTCATAAAGTAAATGAATAAGTGCCTTTCCTCCTTCTAAAGGTGATTTTTAAAAAAATTTATTTATTTATTTTTTATGTTTTCTGCTGCACCTCTTGTTAGTTTGGCTCAGGTACAATGGTGCCATTGTATTTCAGATGTTTTCTGTTGTTTTGATGGGTGTGTTCGGGCGGGGAATTCAGATTAGTGTTCATCTATTGGCTAGTTACACAGGTTTCTGAAAGTATTGATCCAACTTTGACAAAACCTGGATAAATGATGTGTCTTACCAGTGGAGGCTCTTGAGACCTTATGCGTAATTCAATCTGTAATAATTGGACAATAATGTCTGCGACCGGAGTCGTGGCCCACGAGCCTGAGCTTAAGAATATGTACATGTATTTATTTTTTGAAATGGGAAGCTTTGTTTCTCTAGATGTAAACTATTAGCAACTATTCATGCAGTTTTGGTTTTCTATGCCCAGACATCCATCTCTGAAATGTGTGCCACCCTGCTGTAAAGAGGAAGAGAAATGAGAAATGAAATATCTCTCAACAAACAATATCCCAGTTGACTTGAGTACAACAGATGTGATTTCAGTCACAATGAGTGTATTGAGGAGGAGGGAGAAATCTGACAGATGGATATACTATCAAATTATGGGAAAATAAAACCAAAATATATGTATGGATGGATATAAGTTGTTTGGGTTAACTGAGCCTTTAATAGCTGTCGTCAGTGGCTCATAGTTGGGTATAAACGAGCACACAGCTTTCATACACTGAGACCTTGAATTTTCTGATTGGAAATGAACTTTGATTACGTTGTTTTTTCATCTCTCCCCCTCAAACAAGCTGAATGGGCTGCTTGTAGAGACTATTCACTGCTCCTAACATTGTTTTCTGCCAGGGAGACTGTGTATTTTCTTTCTTTTGTGTTATTTTTCTTAGACTTGCATTGAACATTCATGAGCCAAAAAAAAAAAACCTTCAGATTTCAACAAGCACATTCTGCCTTGGTTTTGCATATTGACATCACCCTTGTTTCTGTACTGTGACTGTGAAATGCAGAACAGAGTTGACATTTTGTGACAATACTGTGGCTGTAAATCCTCTTCACCTGTCAGTGTAATGGCCTCACAGCTTGAATAAACTGAATGGAAATCTACTTGGCAAGTCAATCTTTCATTGCATCTGCAAGACGATGTAACGATTATTTTGATTCTGCACTTCAAGTGAGTTTGCCCCTCACGGTGTACATCCTGGTTTTCATTTTTTTCTTTAAATAAGTGATCTTTGCGGCCGTCCGCTTCATCGTCAAAGCCTAAAAGAGGTATTTGAAAAACCACAACTCTAGTTTGAGGGTGAACGGGTTTGCAAATGCAGCTGGAGTTTCAGGACGCAATGTATATGTGAACTCATTTATGCTTTTTACATTTATTTATTCAATATTTCAACATTCTTTGGAGTTTTTCATTGATAAAATGATTAAAACCAATCATCCTCAATGCAAAATGACAGGACTTTGACTGAGACATAAATAATAAATAAAAGATGAAATTCAATCAAGTTAACCACAGGAGATGCCGCTTGTGGTCTTGTGTGTGCTTGTGTTTGTGCGTGTGACTGTGACGGCCATGTTTTATTTATTTATATTTTTCCTCATGCGCTCAAACTGTCGGCTGAGACATACTGTAAATGATGATCAGGTTTGGAACTAAATCTCAGTAGGACCACTTCTTCCAAGCAAACAAAAAATAAACGGAATAATAAAATGACATTTATTTTTTTAAATTATTATTTTCTTGATGCCCTCATTTTTTTTATATATTATTCTGGTGATTCAACTCACACAGCCTTATGTGTAAAGCCTTCTGTGTCTTCTTGTACATTGTTTAAGAGCTCAGTGGAATTGCTTGGCCATTCTCTCCATATTCTATTACCTCTTCAAAGGTCCTTCTTCTATTGAGACACTTGCAAGGCTGTTCATTATCTAAACAATGTCTGGTGCCCAGACCCTCTAGGGAGGCATGTGGCTGATTTTCTGCCTCAAATGAAACATGGTTATATAATTTCATGAGCATGGACAAGATTGCTTGAACTTTTAGCACCAGATTAGGACATTTTCATAGTGTCAGAGCAGCCCCCAAAACACAGCTTGATGTGGTGTGAAAGCCCAAAGGGGAACATAAATTGACTCCAGACAGAACATTGGTGTAACATTTCATTTGGAGAAACGATGTATTCGTCCCATTTTGACTGACTGTGAGGCAACTAAGGAGTGCACCAATAATATCTGTTGAATCTGGATTGAACATTCACTACTTGTTTTCGGGTGGGAATATGAAGCTGCCCCATATTGATGCTTTAACGACATACATCTTGGCACAACATGAAGCTGTGCTGGCAGAAGGACAGAAGTGTCCTGATGTGAAATGTTGCTATTAGCTAAGTTTTATAGACAGAACAGCTTTGGTTTAAAAGAGGAGACTTGGCTCTGCACACTAATTGCCATTCTGTTTTATTAAGCCCAAGCTGCTGCACTGTTCTTTATCTGTTCACCTTTTCTCAATCAGATGATTTTATCTTTTAACCTATTATAAATCAGCTCCCTTTATCTGTTGACCTATTCTGAATGAGGTGTTTTTATCTCTTAACCTACTTTAAGCCTTTAAAGACATAGGGACACATCGGTCTGATACATTTGTCACAGAGGAATGTTCCCATTTATTGTTCCATTTACGCAGGATTTTTCTGCTGTATTTAGTGATTTATAAGAAAGTATAATACAAAAACTCAAAGAAGAGCACATTCAACAAGCTGTAGACCAGGTCTAGACTTAAGTGCATGCCACACACTAATTCAGAAATAAAGTTTAATACTGTTTATTAGTTAATTGATTGATTGAAATCAATGTGAGTACATGCCAAAAAGTACTAGTATTATAAGTCAATAAGCTAATATGAGCTAGTATTTTTTGCTCTCTCTGTTGAAGCTTTTATGTATCTACAGAGAAATAACTAGACACAAGACTATCGCTTAACTGTTGTTTCAGAACAACTCAAGCTGGCTGTATTCCTCACAGTTCAACTGATGCTCATATTAATGTGTCGCCTGTGCCTTACTCAGCTTGTTTGGTTATCTAAAAAATGCAATTTAGGAATAAGGATGAATTTCAAAACATGGTTTTGTAAGAAAAAAATCAAAACATGGTTGGACTCCAGCCAAGGCCAATGGCTGACCCCAACAGCAGCAATCACATCGCCAAGATAGAACTAGCCTGCACTGAGCAGCTCTACCAGCCAGAGAAGACTTTATTTCAACACTGACCCCTTCTACACCAAGCTGCTACCTCCAGCTCTGATCAATGGCTGATGATCATGGGACAAGAGGAGCCAGCCCAGGTCAACAGACAATTGCACCCTAATTGAATAGTTAATGATCAAAAATTCTTGTTTAGCAGGAGTTGATTTAATGGAAGGCAGTGGCTAAAATATTGAGGAGTAGCTGATGCTGCCCTGTCAGAAGTTTAGTATTGGGTGTAGTGCTAATGCTGACAAGCCTTCACACAAGCTGGCTTATCTAATTGGAAATGTGCAACGGATAAGGTCTTGGAAGAAATTTGAAATGTTATGCTCTCTGGATGGAATTCTGTGTTCGTAGTGCTACAGGAACTGAGGTCTCCACACTTAATGAGAGGCAACTGGCAACAAATTGCTTATCTGAGCATATTCATGGATATCATTGGGTTCCTTGTGCAACAGCCGCAACTGCTGAGGGGAAAGGGAGGATACTTTTGAGTCCAGAGAGGAGGGGCGGGGGTAGTGGACTGTTTACGCTTATGACAGTAGAGAGCACCAACTGGGGACGATGCCCTAGCCGAGGTTTTTAGCATCCCATTAATGCCACACATGCATCACACAAGAAAGAATGACGAGTGAAATAGTGACCAGTAAAATAATTAAAGAAATGGTGGTGTTGGTGGATTGGATCGAGGATTAAGTTGCAAGAATGCATTATGTATCTATAGAAAAATGTACAAGACACATGATTATCGCTGCAAGGAGGTGTTGCAGGTGCTACAGGAGGTGCTACAGGTGTTAGAGAATGAAAAAATAGACCTCTACATTGGGGTGAAGGTTGTGAAAAGTGCATTGCATTGCATGGAGAAGCTCAGGAGTGACTTGTAGTTCCAAGCCATTTAGCCACTGGCGACCCACGTGAAACAGCAACTCTTCTACCAAATAAGAGAATGTGCCAAGTTCCTACACCTGAGGCGGTACGTGATGGAGAGCTCTGTAAGTCAACAGGACAGAGAAAGTGAGACAGCAAGCAGCTCTGCTTAAGCCCACTGGACAGTGTCACTGGGGAGATGAGCAAGAGATTTGGTGAATGGAACAGCCAGCCGGTTGAGGTGTTGTGTGTCATTGACCTAGACAGTCCTGACTTTTTGGATGTGCAGAAGGTGAAATGGCTGCTGGAGCTCACCACTACAGCTTTTGGTGTAGTTTTCTGTAGGTCAATACTTTTTTACATTCTGAAAACAGGATAAGTGGACCTCCATCGCTGCATTGCTACTCTGAGCCTCTTACCAACCTGCCAACTGTGCTTAGTGCACTTAATCATGGAGTGACTTTTGGAGCATCCTTAGCAACAGAACACCGGGAACACGTCTTCAGCCAGCACAGATGAAGCATGCTGCATCCGAGAGAAGCTTGCTTGCTCCAGCTGTTCTTTGAAGGAGATCTTACAAAACAATGTTGGGAAAAAGAATGGAAGGATGGATCACTCATGAAGTTCAACAAGCGATCAAGGAGGATGCGACTCGACTGAGGAAAGCTAACAAAGAATTTTGCTGGTTTTGTTTCGTAATAATTCTGCTTGCTTGGTGCGTCGGATATTACTTTGGCAGTATAATTTAACTCTAGCTGCATTGGTGCAGGAAAGCTGTGCTTTCCATAGTACTCAAACTGAGAGAGGCAGACAGACAGACAGAGAAAACATGTCACTTAGATCAGCTTCTCAGTCTGCTTGTTTTTTTTGTGGTTGTGAACTTTTGGCCCTAATTCCATTTTTCACAACGAGAAAGTTAGAAAGAGACAGTGATCCCAGAAAGGACACTCATGAGCTGCTGTCTCTCTAAATTCTAACTCATCACTGAGCATGCGTATGGACACTTGGACATTTACCTCACTGTAAAGTAAGCCTGCATGTAGTTTCTTTGTTTCTTGCTCGTAGTGGCACTTAAATCTGTTACAGGCTGTCTGACCACCTGCTTTGTCCATGCTGAGGTTGTAATGTGCCAATTCCAAGCAAACAGCCATGACTATTTATATCAAATTGAGATTTAAGGATGGGGGGGGCTGTTGTAACATTTGGTCAGCAAATGCCTCTATGTCTCTGAAAGGAATTGTGCGACCAAATCAAAATATGGTTTGAACCAGTTCAAGCCAGCCAGCCCAGCGGGGGGCAAGAATGCAGGTGTTTGGGGCGGCTGGTTAGTTGCTGTAGGGGTTCGCTAGATCAAAGCGAGCAGTCTGACTGGTTGATCAAGCAGAAGGGGGAGAAAAATTCAAGTACCATACTCGTAACCTGAAGCAACTATCACTGGGTCTCACCAGGAGGTGAGGCTGTGCAACACTTTCTTGTTGCTGGGCTCCTGGGAGGTCAGTGCTGCAGGTGGTCTCTCTACTCACTGTGGGTCACGTGGAAGAGGTTCGCAGTGTACAGTGATCTATGGCTGATTTCACTGAAGGATCAAATCAACTACAAATCCCATACTCATCCGTTTACAGTTGTCTTTTTATACATCAATATTATCTTGCAAAAATGACCTAATTTAACTTTTTGTGTTTAAATTACATTTTATTTGACCACCAAAAACCCAGAATTGAAAGAAAGAAGAGCAAATCATCACATTTGAGAAGCTTTACTCTGCAAATATTTAGTATTTTGTCAATTTTGCCAATCCATATTTTGTTAATTGATAAATCAGCTAGTCATTGTAGCTGTTGACTAGTAGATTAGCCAGTCTTAGCTAGAATTAAAAGTCACATGTATAATTATGGGGAGCAGCAATGTCCAAAAGTTAATACATAGTGCACAGCCTGATCATACCCCATGACTATATATGACATGTAATCATTCTTTCAAATATTACCCTCATCATTAAAAAATAAAATGCAAATCATCACATAAATACTTAATCATTAGAAAAGTATGATAACATCTTATTTAAAGATTTATTTGACTGTTTTGGTCACTCAGTATTCTAATAGTATATCAATCAAATTCGGATCAAAACACAAAATCTGTAGGGCGCAATTATATGGAGGTTGCTTACTGCAGAAAATGTGCCATTGGAGCACCTCTACTAAAACTCCAATACAGCAAAAGAAAGAAAAGAGCATGGAGAACACTCTAAGGACATCTGCTTTCAATCTTTGCTCAGATTAAATTGCCAGATTAAAATGCAAACCTTGTGCATGTCCCCGCCCATGTCAGGCTCGTCCTCTCTGTAGCTATCATCGGCCCGTTGGTCAGAGCAGCCTCGGGATGGATCGCTTGTAGATGTAACTCACTCCCCCTCTCTCTGCCTCTCTCTCTCTTCTCTTCCCTTTCATTCCATTCACTTGGCTTGGGGACAAAAGGGACAATGTCACAGGCTTCGCCCCCCCCCGGGTAGCACTGTCACCTGTCATTTGAGAGAAAGGTTCCAGAACACCTTTATTTGCTCAGCAAGCAATGTAGCCTGTGTGTATCTGAGTGTGTGTGTGGGTGTGCACCCTCTCCTGGGCCTGCGATGTTCCCAGGAGTCTTGCCGGTGCATCAACATTAAGTATTAAGAGCCCTGCTGGGCAAAATAACAGTAGAGGTGGAAGGGTTACACAGGGCTGGGGGATGAGAGGGGACGTGGGGGTGTGGGAAACCCAAAGGCAGAGAGAGGGCATCGGACTGTGGCCTTCCTTCTCTTGCTTTCCGCATCAGGCTATGGCTTTGCTTTGCTGCTTTCCCCTTGTGGTGTTTCAGGACTTCTACAGCGCAGCCACAACTTTCTAAAAGTGTCCTGCCACACAGCCCCTCTACCAGGGACTGAAATCAACACTCGCCAAATGTCGACAAAATTTGTCTTTGGCAGATAAATCAATAGTGTCACCTGCCACACTGGCTGGCGAGTTTTTCCACTGGTTTTCCAAAGTTTTAGATTTCTTTGCAAGGCCTCAGTGATTTGGGGTTTTTGACCTTAAGGCTCCTGGTCTTATTCTTAAACATTTTGTTTCTGACCACTGCTACAAGCTCTGATTGTAAGCCATTCAAAGCAAAGCAGAATTATGGCTCTGTATCAAAAAGGCTCTTAATTGGCTGCCAATAGCGTGATATTGTATGTGCATCACCTAGATGATTAACTGGCCTAACATTACTTAATAATTAAGATCAAAATGTGAACGTATTACCTTGAAAATGTGTGTGTGTGTGTGTGTGTGTGGTTGTGCCTTAAAATCCTCTGATGTGAATTGATTTCATAATAAATGACTGAATCCAGTGGCAAATTGATTGAAGAAGTTTAAAATGAAAACCTAATCTGCTCCCGTCTCCTGTCATTAAATGTTTCAGCCATAAATCTATTTCTTAGCCGGGTTATTTTTAGTCATGAGCCCTTGGAAGGTGAGCCAAAAAGCCATCGCCCACCAACACCAATGCACTCTAAACCCCCCGCCAACCTACAAAAGCCCCCAATTTCCTATCTGCCATTGCCATATGCTGACTCATCTGTTACGACGTCTGTCCACACATTACAAAACAGGACCTTCATCTTTCTGGTTTACGATGTCCTTTTAAGGAGGAGTGATAAGTTGCAGACAGGTTGCATTCATTTCATCTGTTGGATGTTGGTGTGGGTACGATGCATCGGGTACCAGAGGGCAAAGATACATCAGGTCTGCAGCAAGTCACAGCCGCATTGATGGAAATTCTAACAGCGCTCATAGGCTGTCATCAATCAGCCAGTTTCTCCCAATTTCTTTCTTTCTTTCTTTCTTTCTTTCTTTCTTTCTTTCTTTCTTTCTTTCTTCGTCCTCAGCTTTGTCTCCATCACTTTTGCGTCCTCTCCTCCTCAGCCGTCACTTGTTCTAACCAAAAGCACATTGGTTACATTTGTCTGCATTCACTTGCAATAGCTCAGCTTCAAAATTGGTCTAAGTGCCTGTGTAATGCACCATTTGCGACCCCGCCTGTTAGAACTGACTCAGACATCAACAGTCCTGCATTTTTTTTTTTGTTTTTTTGTTTTCTTCTTTTGACAGAAATATAGTGCGGTATCAGATATTTACTGTCTGCTGAAATGGGATGCACATTAGAGGTTGTAGTCAAGTGCAGTGACACAAAGTATATCCATATAATGGATATTCAGAGTCATGCCTCTCTTGGCAGTGTCTCTTTACTACTCCTTTTCTAACTATTTTCTTAGAATGCTTGATTGAAATCACAGAGACTCTGCACTCATGTCATGATTTTGATGTAGAAAACATATGAAAAGATAAACCAGCACTTTTATTTGTTCAAGTTTTACATTACAGTTTGAGTTTGCAGCTTATATCCATTTTCCCCCCTTGTCAAATCACAACATACAAACTAGACAATTCAGTCTTTGTGAGTTGGCATGTGAAGACATTCTACCACATTGAGAGGCCACAGAACCGCACAAAAGTACCTCCATCTGATTATTACCACAAAGACAACTCAGCTTGTCCTTGTGTCCTTCAGTAAAAAAAAAAACAGTTTTTGGCCCTTTTTTAAAAATTGTTTATTTTTTCATGCTAGGGTCAGTCAACACAACACAGTCGTTGCTCTTCTGTATGAAAACTCTGTAATGGAAAAGCAGAAGTGTGTATTGTCATCTAGTTGCCTCACCTTGCTGTGAGTTGTGCCGCAGTTTGAGTGCGGTGTGCTGAATAGTCACAATTGCCAAGCTAAGGGTGTTCCCCGAAGGCACCGCACCAAATCAATGTCAACACATGCACTGGGGGGTTTCAGCCACCACCAGAGTACTCGTTTAACACAATACACCGTTATTTGCTCAGCTGGGACTCTCTCAAACACATATTATATTTTCCTGCTGCTTTTCACAAATACCACTGCCTTGATGCATTGCAAGACATGGCGGGGTTATTTCCTTTCTCAGGCCAGAATGGATGATCATTGCATTTTTCCCAGCATGCCACTGAAGGAACTTGTTTGACTGTCGGCTGTAATGTCAGACATATCTCTACTGAGGTCCTGGTGATATTGCACTGCTGTGTGACAAATACACACTTAAGCATGGGAAGTGATTTTTACTTTGAGAGTAAGCTCTAAGCATGTGAGGGCATACACAGTTGGTAATTAGAATGAATCTGGGGGGAAAAAAGAGTTGCTGCTTTTCAAACGGAAAAAAAAAATGACATCACAATTCACGTTATCAATAATTCATGAAACTTTTTAGATCTAGCTTAGTGTCTCACAATGTAATTATGTAAATATTACATCCAAATGCAAACTGCTTAGGGATTTTGTGAGCAGAGCTCAGGAGGTTTCTCTCCACTTGGAGAAAAGAAAGTGCTCAAAGTTTGTTGTGGCAGGTTGTACTATATAAAGACTCCAACTCATCACAAGACGGAGAACATGAGAGAAGAATGAGGAAATGTTTCAGATGAGTCATACAGTAAGATTTCAAGACGAGGTGTTGACTTGGAGCATTTTCAAAGTTTATACCCTAAAAAAACAAAATCAATATTTTTTCCATACAAAACTACTTTTCTAAGACATCTGCTGCTTCACCATCAGAGAACTTCCATCATCCTCTGAGAAAATGTTTTCAAAAAAGGGAACCATACTCAGAATTTCAATATTTTTAAATCATAAAATACACCAAGGACTGTCCAAATAGATTTCTATCATTTCTTTATCCACGCTGTTGGATTAATCAGTGCTCTATTATCCTATTTGACTTATAAAAGAATATTCACTGTTTGGAACTGAAGAATTTCTTTTTTACCACACATTAAAACATGATTTATTCTAACTGTATAAAACACAAAGTGTGACCGGCTGTTTGTTCTAAGGTTAGGGGTCTGCCAAGTCTTTTACTGCATCACATACTGTATTTCATGTACGATGTGCAACAATACAATGTGGAATGACTCATTCAGTCTGAAAGATGTTTTATATTCTATGGTACTTCATATGTTAAAGGTCATTACCACTTCCAGAGTATATGCAACCAAAGAAAATCCAATGCTTTTGTATGTTTTCTTCATGTTACAACTGTGCATACTGAGAATACAGAAGAGTTTTATTTTATAATTCAGTCTGATAGCAGCCCTGCTTCAATTAAATGATATAAGAAAAATCACATTTCCAATATTATGTAGTGATGTTGTAGAGGAGAGTCAGTGTGGATCTGCTGTGGCAGGAAACTTTGGAGAGGAGTCAGGCAGCCATTCTTCATCTCAAGTGCGAATTAAATGCGTTCAGCTGCTGTCTTTCCGGTTCATCTGCAAAATTACACAGTGAACTGTAGCAGCTGTCATGGCACATGGTCCAGGCCATAACCTGTAAGTGTTTGGCCAGTGGAGTAACAATTCTTGACATTGACTTGGAGTCACTGGGTTTGGACGCTATAGTGAAAAATAAAAAGATTTACATATATGCTATATCAGACCAGTATCGTTTAAGGTTTTATAATTTGGAGAATTTAGCATGAAGGTAAAACAAAACAAACAACAAAAAAAAAAAGGTGTGGCATTGTGTCATTTTTTCGTGGTTAAGCGTGTGAGTGTAGAAGAGCTAGATGAAGCTTAAGCTACTCCCACTGCCCAGTACAGTTAGACATTCACTGATCCGGAGTGAATGTCTATTAAATATCTGATGAACTAACTTCACTTTGCTCGTGAATCTGAGCGTTTGTAATACCTGACCATTAGCATAAAACCTTGAGTATTAGCATAGTGATGAGTTCCATTTCACCATTTCCATTTTTTTTATTAAATTCCTTCAAAGTCTTCACTACATACGATATATGAGTCAAGACGGACATGGATGTAAATTGCATTCAACCATGAAGCGGTAATTGTAATTCATCACCCTCTGATGTATCCCATGATTCCCTGGAAGTTCTAGCAACTACAGGTGGTAAAGGTGACATGACGCCATTGACGGGTGAACAAATGAAATGTATGTTATCTATAAAATGAAGATCTCTGGATGTTATAAACATTTGTAAGTGCACGACTCAACAAAACACTGTAGCTCTAGTCGCTTTTAGACACCTCTAAGCCATTGAAGGTCCACATACAACACTCGTGGAAATTACTCACACAACACTAGTCTCCATGAAGCAATATTTGTATTTTATGACCCATCCCTATCCCCCCGGTGTGTGTGTCCTGATAATTCTGCTGTCTTACGGTACATCTGCGAAATTTGGAGTTGAGACAGTGGCTGCAATAAAGATTACTCTGCAGCCCCCAGGAATGAATGTGAATTATTAATACACAAACACATTAGCGGAGGATTATTAGCTGTGCATTGTGCTGTCAACCGGCTGCAGCTGTGATTGGCAGATTAGTGCCCATTTGCCTGTGTAGGGATTATGATATTAGCCGGGCTGCCAGGCAGTGAGTGCTCTGCACTTGGCAGACATGCAGATATGCTATGCTATGTTTACATTTGTTTTTTTTCACGCTCATCTGCGTGTGAATTTCAGTTTCAACTTATGTAATCCGTCTCGAGTTTGCTCACTCTTTGTGTGCGCGAGGAGAATCGGATCGTGTTTGCTCTTGTGAAGATTACACATGTTGCTTGCAGGTCTTTTCAGCTATGTCTCTGAGGACAATGCTTATTCTCTCGCTGATTGTTAGATAACTTCTCTGCTATATGGTTGTGACAGCCACATGCTCCGAATTATCTGTGGGCTCCAGGGCTCACAGTCTTGCCAGCAGTCTCCTCTGAGTGATGCAGTTTCTGCTTGCTACAAAGGTGTACTCTCATCTCACACAGCTCTAGAGTTTTACCTGCTCTAGGGCTGGTAAAACTCTGGAGCAGTCAAAATAAATACACCGGATCTAATACAATCTGATACCACTTTCATCCTGGATTCATATCTATCCATAGGTGCATGTATCTGTGATGTCTCTACTTGAGCAAATATCACAGGATATCTATTGCTGATAGAATCCCAGCACCGGTCCAGAAAAAATCCTCGCTGCTTCACAAAGGGGTGAAGCAGAGGATCAGATACAGTCTGCCTGTGTGTCGTTCTAGTCAGCATGTCTTGTTATCACTCTCTGCAACAGAACGCTTCACAAGCTGAGAGGCACACTCAGCGTTCATCCCTACCCAGCACGCAACAGTGTCAACAGCATTTCTTTTTTGTTCACGGGCCATTTTTCATGGTTTCTCGAGTCTTTAACCTTCTCTTGCCTTCCCTTCCTGCGAGGTCACTGACATCCACTTTATGAAAGCAGTGTAAACTCTAACTCGTGGACCTTGTGTATCTTTTTCCATCCACCCTTCCCGTTTCTCTTCTCCTTCATCGCGTTTGTTCTGCTACAGTATGGTGGTGCAGTATTTTCAGAAATGGATCGTAGCGGGGTGGATGCGGGGGGCTGACGGGGTGGAGTGTGAAGGGAGGGGCAGGTTGCCGGAAGGCTCTGCTCTGTGGCTGGCCTTGTCAAATTGATTGATGAGAAAGGCAAGCTTGTGTTCTTGGCAGGCTGGGAATTCATCCTCCTGGCTGCGCTGATACACTTATCTAGGTTTAAAGTGTCTGCGGCACTGGCGGCGGGAGGGGTTGCCATCACACTGCAAGGGTGTTAAGAAGGAGATTAGGCTGCTGCACATCATGCCAAATGAGATCGGGCACCGGCTGATGCACATGCTACAATGTCATACGAACGCTCGCACATGCTCCCTGCTTCTGTTGAACTCGCACCCCATTCGAATGCGTGGGTGAGTATAGAGAGCCTGAAGGAGGGATGTTGGAAGTTCATGTTTTCTCTCTCTCTCTCTGACACTGAAGTTTGAAAGCTACCCCGGCTAAATGGAAGACAACAAAAATGAGGAGCAGGAAGGTTCTTGTTCTGACAAATGATGTTCCACCTTGGAGGCTTTCTAGTACTCCAGGTCCCCTTCAGGTTCATTTCTTTTGCTCATTTTTGCGGAATGACCCAGAGGTCTCTCAGCATCATAGAATGAATCACAAAAAACATTTCTGTCTCGTCTGTGCTGTTGACAAACGCAGCGTGAAATCTGTGGGACACGTTGGAAATTCAATGCAGCTAAATTTATGATATCAGTCTGTGCTGGAAATAAACCACGATTATTCAATTTGCCCTGAGTTTACCCTTTCAAAGTCAAGACCAAAAAAAAGGGAACAGATATACGTTTTTAATGTTGAAATGAGATTTTGTCTTTTTGTCTGGTTATTTTCATGGTTTACAATGAATCTCTGTTACTAAGTTATTTCTGTATTCCACAGTGACTGCTCTTAAAACAAGCTTTTTATCGCACTAAGAAAGCTTTGATATCCTTCCTGCAAACAATGGAAATTTGGAAGTTCTTAGTACACATGATCAAAGAGAATATGCTTAGTGCAACGATGACAACACACTCGCAGGCACACAAATATGTACTCAAACAAATAAGCACACACACAAAGAATGCATCAAGTTTTATGTCTTCAAGAAGTTTTATCAAACACCTGGTTTATGAAACTCTAATTAAAGGCGATTATAGAAACAGTAATATTTCAGGAGCAGATACAGTAGCTGTAAATATTGTTTTCTTAATGTTTTTTAAAAAGTAGGATTTGTAGCATTTGGAAAGGGAAACCTTCAACTTTCATCTGTGCATCGACAGCTGCTCCCTTCCCAGAACAGTGCTGGAGGGAGAGGAAAATGTTCTTTCAATTCTTCCACCATGAAGGAAAGTTCAAATTGCATTGCCACGCCATAGCACTGAGGGGGAAGGGATTTGTCTCATAGATGTGACATTATCTTAATCCACTGTCCAGATCCCAGCGTAGAGAAAAAAGATGTCATTTATTTTTTTTATTCTTGCCACATTCTTATGCCATCCCACAACATGCAGCCCTATTAAAGTGCTGTCTGCTAGAGTTTGAGGAGTAGCTGACTTCAGTAAGCAGCACGAGTTGCATCACGCTGAACAAACAAGCTAGAACTGCCTTGAACAAAACTTCTCTGTCCAAACAATAATTCTCTTTTGGTAGAGATTTGAAATCTTGTATTTCACAGGTGCTTTTTTTTTTATAAAAATGCAGAAGTCAGAAGAACTCTTGAAATGGACTTGGAATTTGTGTGAGTATTGGCTGAAGGCAAAAGCAGAAAAACCGCTGAGTGAAATCTACATCAGTGCTTCCATTCGACTAGCTCCACACCCCCGAGCCCTCAGAGCAAAGCAACGAGGTCAATCTTCCCACCAGTGATAAATGAATGAATGAGATCTTTATTGCTTCCCATTACATCCGACCCAAGAGAGCAGCAAATAAATGCATACAGCAATTTCTTTTTCAGTCTTTATTTATCCAGGGAACACTGTGTAGAGATTTTAGACTAGGCTAGGCTTTGCTTTACTTCAGACTTCTATGCAGACCTGTAGCAAGAAAATAAAGACCTTTTACCCAGGAGGAGAGGCCAGACCCTCCGCCATCAAACTCCCCTCTCTACTAACATGAAAAAGTGTCAACACAACCGCACATTAAATGCACTTCAAGATATTTGTTTACTAATGAGCTACCACAATGCTAACCAGATGTTACGATCACTCCTTCGCATCCCTCGTTCACTGTTTCTTTTCATTTACACAGACGTAAATGAGACCAATAAATTTCATTTTAATGCGTTCTCGTTTCCCAGACATCACAACAGCTGCTGCATTATTTGAAATTAAAAGTATTGTTTGCATGTTTATATATTTCTACTAAACCCTGCACAAAAAAACAGAGCACTGCGAAATAAGAAATAGGATTTTTTAATATCACATATTTGAGGACAGTTGTCCAGAGGGATGGGTAGTCATTACTACCATGTGTACCCCCAGTTAAACTCACATACTTCTGGGAGTTGCCCAGTACTATAGGCTTCTTCTCTCAGCACTGAGGAGCTCAGCAGAGGCAGTTTTATTCGGCATACAACATTCATACCACATTAATAATTGAAGCTTTACATTATGATGTAACTTTTGCCCACCGCAACAGTCAGGAAAATGTAGGTGGGGAAAAAAATGAGTGAGTTAAATGCCTTTAAGCGTTTAACCCTCCAATTCTCTAGTGGAGCTGAGCAGTGACTAAAAGGATGTGGATATAGTGTGCAGCTCCCAGCGGCCAGCAGCAATGCCCCGAGTCTGTTTATTTGTGGATTTTTTTTTGTAAGGTCAAGATTCAAGTTTAGATTTCATATCATGGAAACTTAAATACTGAACTCATTTTTTTTCCTCAGAAGCCTCCAGTGAATAAATATGTGCGTATGAATTCAAGAGAACAGAATACACAGACTTCTCAACAGATGTGCTGCGTGGCTGTAAGTGGCCGTGAATTTGCGAAACTCAGCATTAAAGTGTTTTAAAGGTATAATTTTGAGGTACTTGTACTTTAATTAGGCATTTCCATGTTTTGAAAATATACATTATTTGACAGCCATAGTTGCTAGTTTGCAAATGAAAGGCTCTGCACGCCCACGCTGTTAGTCTGAGTTTGACATGATGTTACCAAAGTATTTGCACTAATAGGAGTGACAGTTGTGCCGCCTTAACAGGTATGACAAAACCAACAGAAGGTGGCGAAAGATGTCAGTCAGCATAATCAGGCACATAACTACAAACTGCCCCAAGAAGAGGTCAAATTGCAACATAAATGAACATCCTGGACTTTTTTTTACATACAAAATATATAAACACTGTGTAAGATTTGATGGGTTATTATCGTATAATAATTTAATATAAGCACTAGTTAGAGTTTGCTCTAACTGGACCAGATACAGCATTACATTTCTTATATTTTAACAAATCAATACTAACAAATTAATAATGTATACGCATGTTACCGTAGCACTACACAGACACAGGAACACAAAGCTCATCAAAATCTTCCAAAATCTTCCAACTTTCTCCCCAAGTTAGCTAAAAATAATGAGTGACCTCATCACCACTGTCAATCTGTCCATTTGTCCCTCATGACGACTGGAAATTAGTTAAAGCATGAATTTGTTTAGCAGCTCAACTTTAATGGGCATTTTGGCAAAACATAATACAGGAAGTAACTTTGTGCCGTTTAAAAAAGGAACTGACATACTGTGAATTCAGCCTCCAGTCAGAGATTGGCTAAACGATATAACTTTCAATAAATGTTGTCTGTTTTCTCAGTAATAAGAAATAAAGCTATTGGGCTTGCAGTTTGTAAGGCTAGTTGGTATTATTTGTAGGAGCAGTGCTACGTTGAATGACCACATCAATGATACCTAAGATAAGATAAAACCTTGAAGCAGAGTGTAGTACTTTCCTAAGAAAACAGCGTATGAACTCAAATAATCCTTTTCAATCATGACTTATGACCGACTAGAAGTGTGTCTGTGTCTGCACAGATCCTGTCTTCTGCCTGTATTTTCTTATTTTGCTGTGTTCAGGATGTTTCTTTGGCATCAACCTTTGGGCAGTGGCTATGTAGCCCCCAGCCAATAACAGCATGCAGGTTGTGAGGGCAGGACTAAAAATACAGTTATTACTCTTTATATATGATATACAGCATTGGTCCTCGTCTGCTGGAAGCAATAGTCTACCCAAAGGGTGTATTGCCTTGAAATTTACAGCTTTTCACTGTGATCAAGTGAAGGGAATATCCATTCCCTAACAGCTGGTAGATTAGTGTCCATGATTAGGGGTTGGAATGCCCTGTCTTCACCTGTTTATTACTTCACTTCTCATTCATCTTACTTACTCTTACTAGAAATGGTGTAGAGAAATAGCAAACTGCCTTTTAGGCTATGTATTTATCCCAGCATAACATAACCTCTGATTCATGAACAATGTGGTGAATCACATAATTGCTTATAACTTTAGGCAAATTTGCTGAACATTATCAAACCAAATTTAATGCAAATCCAATCAAGGGAGTCCAAAGTTAGGCAAAGATTTGATTGGAGACTTGGTGTTTCACTCATAAAACGAGTTATCCTGGGCGAAGCTTCCCTCGTGGCGTGAATAATTGTATTGGTCGAGTTAGATATTAATTGGCAGAGCCAGAGAAATACAGGCCACATATAAATTCCAAGATTGCCTTTTTAAGAGCAGCTGTGTGCTCGCAGCAACATGTGATCAATTAAGACTCGCAGCTGGTTGTATTCCCATCTGTTTTGGATGGCTCCGTGCTCGGCTATAACCCTATTTGGCTGTAATGTAGTTTTCCTGAAATGAATGCCAGGGCTTCCCATGAGCATTCCTATGTATTCACGCTGGCTGATCAACGTTTGATGTATCTGCAGGAATTCCTTCCGGTAAACATACAACATTTTTATCGATTCTCTGCCTTTGCATGTGTTTGTCTTGGATTGTGTGTTAGCAATGAGATGGAGGACACAGAATGAGGGAGGCACAAGTTAACGTACAAAGCTTGAGTGGTAAAAAGCTAACCATACTGTGAAAAGTTTCAACTTGGACGATCAGCTAAGTAACAAGTCAACCTAAATAACTTCAGCTCCAATGAGAGACCACTGTAGCCTGAAACACCCACCACTAAACAAAATAAAGATCTTGAGTCAATCAATTGATTCTTGAAGGTTTTGTCATTTTAATCTTGCAGTTCTACAAATGCACAAGACAGTCTGCAGAAAAATGTTCAGAGTGGGGCAGTCCCATGCTGGTTCTTATAGGAGTATTCCTCATTATCATGATTTACTTATCTAACTGTCACAGGTGGCTACAGTAGAATGTATTCATTGCTATCAAACCTCGCTAACAAGCTCTGCTCGACCGCGTGAACCAAGGTCAAATTTATACATCATACACCCCCTGCTACAAACAACTTTATTACTTGCTAGACGAGAGACAGATATCTAAGTGAAAGTTACTGAGTGAAACAAAAAAGGTGAAATATATATGGTTTTAAAAAAGAACACAAGCATGTAATATACATTTTCCATCACACCAGATATAATGTGCTTCTGTAAAATCTTTGTTGAATAAACTAAGACACTAACACACTCGTTTAAGGGTTAAGGAAAGATTGTAGTGGTAGTTAAATTAATAAAATTGTTGGTATATAATTGGCACATTACAGAACACGTCAATATGAGGATAGTTCTTTAAATGCTGGACTGCTCGGTAAGGCTACATTTGGTCGGTAGAAAGTGAAGTCTTCTGAGGTTTACTCTTCTTGGGTCACTGCATGCAACAGCAATGTATCTGTGATCTTTGCAGCAGAGTCTGATCTGATATGAACTGTTTGTGTGCATGCACGTGTGATGCATTCATAGCAATATTATCTCATTTAACCCCTGGGTTGGCATGTTACAGTTACTGTCTCATGATTATTTCTGCATTGTGCATATGGTGCACTACGTGCATCAAATGACAAAAGACTAGGCCGGTAGTAGCACATGGAATGTCCTCGATTAGGTATCCAAGTCATGTAGAGAGCTCTTCATACTTAACACACACTTAAGAAGACACTGAGGAACTGATGTGTATCCCTTAACTGAGTCTATATTCTAAAAACCTGTTTCATCACTGGATAAACAGTGTGATTTTAATTGTCCTTCATTATTCTTATTGTGATGATGCTCGTAAAATGGCTGACATGATTGGACCTCTGACTGTTTTCTGGTTTTTACTTATCTTAAATAAGAGAGCACTCTTAGCAATAGAAGGAGAAACTGACTTTTTCTCGCTCGGGTAGATCTTTAATCTTTCACATTGCAGGGGCCAATGACAATCAAATTAACATAATTATTCATTAATATGCAAATGAGCCCAGATGTTCAATAAGCAACAGATGCGCACTTCTTGTACACAACAGCTCAATATGTAAAACCGCACAGAGATGACGACACAGAATGGGATAGAGAGCATGAGGTTATTTATGACAATGCATTTAATCCCCATTTATTATTTTTTCAAAAGAGCGTCGATGTTGGAGTTCCATACAAAATCGAATTCTCTTTCAGCAGCCAGCCAAAAACCTCATTGTCATAAACAGCCAAAACATCTGGAAGAGAAAGAATGAGGACGGTAAACAGATCAAATGAAAACAAACACAACACATGGATGATTTACATTTACTGATATGTCTCAAATTGATATTTTAACAGGTGCTTGATAATACAGGAAGTCAATTTTGCCCAGCATAATCTATCGCAGCTAAATGAAGTGATTTGCCGTTATGTGAGAAGTTCATTTCAAAGGTCTGTAATTAAGCAACATAATAAAAAAGCACATTATATTAAAATCTAAATGCATTTTTCCAAGAGAGCCATAAAGAAGAAAAACATAGCTATTTTTGAAATATACAACAGTCTACAGTACCACATGTAAACAGCAGCTCCATCCTGGACAGCAACTACATGTCCAGCCCAGTCTGATGGAGTATTATCTGGTTCAGTGGAATGAAGCCCATCGGATGTAGGATGAATACACAGATACTGGGAGTCCATAACATTTCTCTTTCTATTAATTTCCTATAGTGCTGCTCCAAGTTTGTAATCAATTGGATGTTATAATGAAAGCAAATGTTGGGTGCCAATTAGTGTAATCACCTGTGAAGGAGTTCCAAGTTTTGTCTTTGATGCAATCTTCTGGGAGAAGAGAAGAAAAATAAAAACAGAAGAATATATCCTGATCGGTTTAAATAATACATTTGTAAATATGCATTGTTGTACTAACATTGTACTGCATGTGTAAAACATAGACTGTACATAGACACACGAAGACAAGACAGTTAAAAAGCTGGATTATCATCTGAGCAAAGCAGCCAACTGCCCCAGGGCGCCAAGACATTCACGCAATTCATTTACAGTAATTTGAAGAATCGCAGATTTGTTTGGTAATATGCACCACTGCTTCCAAAGATAAGCTGACAATGACATAGAAAAGGCCTTGAGGTACTTCCTTTATTTTCATTTGATCTTGTAGACAAGCCAAGTACGTAGTGTTTCAGTTGATGCAGCTTGTTCTTAGATACATAGTCTTTAGTGTGTTTTTTATCAAATCACCACAAACTTTTTAATATTGCAAACCTGTGGCATGACAGTAGTCTGGTTGGTTGATTAGGTTCTGGTGCTCTAGGGGCTCATCAGCAAATTAATCAAGCCTTACTCAGAATTTCAATTTTTAATTAATCTTAATTTTTAGGATACCCTTTTTAAAACTGATTTCATATAGTGTTGCATAAGTTGTCAAATAATATAATACATTTCCAGGAAAATTAGGGGACACATTTGATTCTTCGCTACACCCTCTTTTGCATCCTGACCCATAAACGTAACACCACTGGCCTTGCATGCAGGGATATAGAGCATGCTCCAAATGTAGCTGTGCTAGTTTTACGGCCGAAGCGGTGATAGTGCTGCAGAAAAAGCTCCGACAAGTTCTGTAAGTGGTAGTAAAAGGAATGGGAACTGTTTTTTTCATCCTCGCTGTATATTAAACATCAAGTGACTCAGACTTTTTTGTATTTAATTAACATGCTCTTGACTTCTGAGCTCAAAGCTATAAGGCAAAAAAATAAAAACAATCCAACGTTGGCTCAAACGTAAGCCGGTGCCTCCTTCACCAGGACAGTGGTAAAGATAGTGTAGCTCATAGCTTATGTACACAGCCTGGCTCGGCTTCCAGATGAAAGACTCCTCCTATTTTCTCGTCTGCCATTCTGTTTGAAAGGGATGTTAATATGCATTGTGTGGGGCCTACTGGGGAGTTGCAGGGCATAACAAACAATGTGACTTCCCCTCAGGATTTTTTCATGTGCACGGAATGGAACTCATGGGGGGATTTCAAATAACTACTGTAATACCACTGTTCCTATTACACTCCTTTTCTGTCCTCACTCCCTTCCCTCTTCCTCTCAAGCACCACCAATAATTTGACTGGCGTCGAGCAAGCTGCTCTGTGAACCACCTGCTCGTTATTCATTGTTACACCACTGCATCTCTCGAGTGCCTTGTCCCCTACGAAGAATTTCTGAGACCTCAGTCTCAATCAATGAGCTTTAGTGGCAAGAGGATGCATCGAGACACAATAGAGCATGTGGCGGCACGCTTATTTTACGAGTAAACAGTGTCTGGATGAAAGGATGCCTGCTGCCTGAAATCATTTGCATGCAATAAGAAAACACAAAGTGAGAGCTGAAGTTTCACATGAAACCTCGTCTTGCATATGGGGATTTTCTGCAGTCGAAAAATATGCAGCCGATGTTTTCTGAACGACGGGGGATGAAGCACTTTTCAGAGGAATTATCTCTGCTCCAGACATAAGCATTCCAGAGATGACACAGTGCTGGCTAATTTGTCTTAATCCACACGGTAGATATCACTCTCTGCATGTGGTACATATGCTCACATATTGACAGAGGTGATACCTGTGGTGTGTGATCACACCCTTTAATGGATGTCAGATTGGGTTTGGAGTCACTAAGTGGATTAAACCCTGACTGTCTTATTGCAATTTTTTGGGGGATGTGCACATGCTGATATCAAACATGAACCTATAGCTGTCTTTAGGAAAATAGTGGAAAAAATCAGTCTGCTGTGGTTCCTTTGTGTCACTAGTGAGTATCTTGAAACACACATCAGTTATCGTTGTTACTCAAATGTCTTTAAAAATAGGTAAAATCAGTTTTCTGAAGGTATGTACTGAAGATATTTTTCTTCATCATGATTTTTTTGGCACCTCCATCTCCTCCCACACAACACACATAGAGTATATGTGCACAATTTGCAGCTAAAAATGACACCCTGAATGTAAGCTAGGAATGTAGGAATGTATTTTGGCAAACCGATGCAATATATGCGACATAAATTATTTCAATCTGAGCCATGCTGCATATTTAACCAGGCTCTTAATACACTGATTTAGTTGACTATTTCTTATTTATTCCAATTGGATATTTTTGAAAAAAAAGTAATATACACATATAAATGTGTAAAATGGAAATGCTGCTACATTGTACAAAGAAGTTAAAATTAGCTCCACTTTATGCTTACATATTAATACATCAGTAACAATGAATATATTTACATGCATGATAGTATCCTGGTTTTGATCATACTTGTTCTACATGGAGATGAGGAACTCAGTTTTCACGTAAACTGCTCATTAAATTTGAGGAGGCATCTGCTCAGATGGCACACGGTGATCTGAAACCAGGATAAGAATATTTTCATGTCACAACATCCTGGTTTTCTATCCAGCGAGCATATTTTGGTTTACAAGGTTAAATGATCATCCAAATTTCTGAAACTGTGATTACATGCACAAACAAATCTCCCGGATACTCCAAAACCTGATAACCAAGATGCTAGTATGCATGTAAATACACTAACCCTAACCTTAATGATTTATGTACTTTTACTGAAGTGAAATCTTGAGTAGAACTTCATTCAAAATGTTCTTCCACCGCTGGTCTATAGGTTTCAGTGGACACACATTAAGTAGAAATCCTACTATAGCATGAAAGTAGCAGTGTATTTCAGAGTCTAAATAAAACCACTGAAGCAATGGACATGTTAAAGTATTCTGGGAACACGTTACTTCACACAGTGGAGCCTGTGATGCAGAAAAGAAAAGAAATTATTGAAAAGCTTGATGACCAACAACGCAATGACAATCACAATCCCTCTCATTTTCTATTGTTCGCGGCTCGTGTAGGAAGACAGAGGAAAAGGAATAGTTGAAGCATGACCAGCGACGGATCTATCAGGACATTGTTTGTAAAATTAGCTTGACCTTTTTACGTGTAAGGACAATGCTCATGTTCATGCAGGCGTGCACACAAAAAAACCTTCCTGACGAGCAGCTATTGTTAAGAGTACAAGGAGACTCGCTCTCACATCTTCACTACACAGCATGTGAAGGGCAGATGTTTTCCTTTTTTTTCCATAATGATCAACTGCGTTTACGGTCAGACTGGCTTCATTTCTCAATAGGGTTTCCTCTGCATCATTAAATCTTTCTACCAAAGCATTGAGAAACATATTGTTGCATATAGATCACTCTCTGTCTTCATCTCCATGATTGAATTGCCATTAGTGTTGTGCAGATTACGTTGCCTTTCCATCTTAATGATCTCACTGAGAATTGACCTGCTAGAAGGAATTAGGTGAGCACATCGATGAACTACAGTAACACCGCAGCAAAGTGTTTCAAAGAATGAACTCTAAGTTTTCAGGTCCTGCTGATGATGCAAAAAAAGACCTGAAGAGGCTCCTTTGTGAGAACTTTACATCTGATGTTTGACAGCCTTTATTGTCACGATAAAGGGCGGTGGTGGCCTAAAGGTTAGAGGAGCATCCTTGTGACGGCAAGGTTGTCAGCTCAGTCTGCCGGGCTGACCCTTGAGCAAGGCCCATAGCCCCAACTGCTTCAGTGGAGCTGCTCGGTGGCCACACTGCGCTTGTACTGGGCAGCTTCTAGGTGTGAATACGAAACTGTGAATGCGATCAGGACTGTAAAAGAGAACATTGCTCTCAGTGAAATTCCCTGAATAAATAAAATGAGAAAATAAACAAACAGCAAAAGTTATAACAGACTTTTGGCAAGAATATGAAAGTACATCTTTTAAATAAAGAAAGTTCTGACTTCTGTCAGAGATGTAATGTGCCTGAACGTTAGGCTCAGGTGAAAATCTCTACCGTAGCCAATCAGCAAATAATACGACTTTGTAAAGTATCTCAAAGCATATCACATATTCTCTGTATTAAGTTATCAGAATGAGCAGGTCACTTGGGTAATGCCAAGGATTATCATTTTTAATAAATCCTTCCCGTGTTGCCACAGGGAAATTCACACTGGCAAGATTTCAAGCTTAGTAAGCCAAACTTCAGCAGACTGCTCTGTCTGTGCACAGCTAATGCAAAGAAGTTGAATATATTTCAAGGATCTTAGCGAAATTAAGTTTTTGCTCTTTGAAACTTTTTTTTCAGGTACTAGGCAATTATAAGCTAATCGTTAGTCATTTACTAGCTGATAGCAAGGACCTTATTACTTTTGTCAACGCGGCCTCAGGCCTTATTATTATGCTGGACGTCTAACATTCCCTATTTCATGTGGAATGAGTATTTGCCATCTTGAGAACCCTCCAAGTAAATGAGGTCAATGCATGGTCTTCACCTGGAAACGGATTCAATTTGAGCCGTATATTACAAATGACTTGTCAGTTGTCTTGTAACATATGACCCCGTATAACACAGCTCTTCTCCCCGGTGAAGAACACTTGAAGAAGCATGTGGATTGTTCTAACCTGCTTAAATGTAGAGGTTGGCTCCCAAAATGACAATGGAATACACTGCCAGCGTTGATTAGATTGCAGAATCTTATCTTGGAAGCAGTTGTGTGAGGTGCAGCGCAGAACTCTCTTATATGAGTTTGTCAATGCAGTAGTGGTTGTTCTTTAACCGCAGGCTTGACCCTGAAGGGAGCTTAAGAGAATATTTTATCGAGCTTGACTCACTTCAGTTGGATGTGATGCATTTAGAAAGGCTTTTGTTGATGCTCAATGGGAACACTTATACAGCAGGTGAAAAAAATGTAATGAATAGCTGGAGTGTGCTGATGTGACGTTATTTTCATCTATTCATTTTGGTTGTTTGAAGGCAAACAGAACTGGCTTAGTTTTTGCGACATGTTTTCCGTCTGTAAACATTTTAATAAACAAGCTGTCTCGATTACAAGAACAGCAAACATGGTGACCAACTACAAAAGCTGGTGACTATAGGCTGGCAAACACATGCACACAGAAAATGATGCCATGTTTACAACTTCCAAGTTTTTCAAAAGAAATAATATGAATAATAATTGTAGTAAACACACATACACAGTAAGCATTAGCATTCCGTCCTCAGAAGAAGGACTAAGGCCAGGTACGATGAACTAGTCCAAGTGAAATAAAACATGCAAGAGACGAAACCTGCTTCATCAGCAAACAGGGAGATTTCTGTCAAGCAAACATTTCCACAGTAGACTGTGCACAAATGTGAAATGGAAAGAAAAATCAATGTTCCAGTGGGATGGCACTGATAGCTGCTGCAACAACAGTAACTTATGGACCATCAGCTGGAATATATAAAAGACCACCACAGGCCTCACGGACACCTCAGCTAACACATGATGGTTAATGGTGTCATTAAATAACACGACTGTCATTTTCCTGATTTATCAGCTGTAAATGTTCGACATCCCAGCGTTAATATTGGTATAAAATTACAAATCAGGCTGGGTGCTAAGGGTTACTGTGAATGCTACAGGAACTTTTGCCATATTCAGATTGACTACTAACCACTTCAAACACTTCAAACTCTCATTGTAATTGACGATGACGGCTGCATTTGATGACTAGTTTGTTGTGCATTAACATGAAACCGTAGTTATTTTCCAAAATGTTAAACACCATCTTAATTTAATAATTCACTTGTGTTTTCCAAAAAAGGTTTCCCATCATACAGCTGTGTATTACTCAATCCACTTTGGTGAAGTCATTCTTTACATTTTGAGACGTTTTAGACAGATTTTTAGAATAAATCTTCCACCTTCCAGCCATCTGTCTATCTCTGGGTGATTGGCTCGGCTCCTGACTGTTTGTGGAGGCGTTTGAGGCCAGCTGTTGACTTGTTCTTATGGAATTATGATAAATATGTCTCTTTGGTTTCAGACTGTAGTCGATATTGTCCGTAGTCTGTGGACACAAGCTGAACATAAGAGCCTAATTCGACAAAAAACTGACAAAATATAGTTCCGCCAAGTAAGTAGTAGTCATTAGTTGCCTTTGTCATGCACTCCTTTGAGTACGGATCGAAGTCTCCAGTCATGAACAGTATCAAGTCTAGACTGAACTCTGTCATGAATGTTTGGATATAGCTGTTGCTGAAGCCAGAGTCCTGCATGGGTCCAGTTTTGTAAACCTGTTCCTGTTGGCACTGGCAAAGCTCAGCACTAGAATTGACGTGGTACCTGTGACAATCTCTAAATCAGATTCAGTTCAATTCTGAACCTGGAATCTGAAAAAGCTGTGATCCAATCTATTAAGGCTCACAATGTAATCTGACTCATAATTAAATATGCTCTGAGCTGGAAGGACAGACTATAGCAGCAAACCTAAAAAAAATAATGAATTAATTGAAATAGCATGTAGTGCAGGCAGACTCATCCTGATTTGGTTGACTTGCACTGCACACACATGTCCAAAATCCTGTGCATTTTACACTTTACCTACCTGTGTGTGCTCTTCACACCAGAGCTGTTCCAAAAGATTCACAGCTCACACAGTGTGAGATCATTTTCAGATTTATGGTCAACGAGCAAATCTCCAAACCTCCCCTTTTTACTCACTTTTTACTTTTGCTAAAAATCAGCATTTTGTATGAGGACTGAGTTATGTTTTTTTTTTTGTCCTTTAAAGACATAAACCAGATTTTCAACAACGAAAAGTAAATAAATAAAAATTCAAGCTTATAATTTCACCTCTTTCCTTAGTCTATTTTATGGTACACAAATTTCTACTGCTAATCGGCCTGTTCTAATGGTTGTTTTATTAGTTTATTACTCTCTCTGCCTGGGCGTGATTTTTATTGTCTGCTCTGTTGACTTGCTTTCTCCTGCTCGTGTCTGTAAAGCACTTTGGTCAGCTCATATCGTTTTAAATGTGCTATAGAAATAAATTTGACTTGACTGTATTTACTGTATAGTTTGCAGCCTGCAGCACTGGCATGCCAGCAGCTGTTGCAACAATAAACCTCAGCTGCCTGAACACTGTCAGCTGTGCTGCTCTTGAACTTTCAGTATTCCAACATGTAAGTTAACTTTACCAATTAGAAAAATACAAAGTAATTAGCTTAATTTTAGATGCTTAGGTGTTAATTGGAGGGTCCTCTGAGCCCACATGTGTTTCAAACACTAGACTATATTGGATAACTGAAGAATACTAAGAATATTTGCAGTAAATGTTTCCAGAGCCTTTATCTGTGACATCCACACTAAATGTTGGCAGCTCTCACCTCAGGTAAAACATGACAATTGCCAGAATTGTGGTTGAGACAATAAAACTTTGGTCACACGATCACATTGTTGTCTCACTGTGGAAATATAATTTAATTGGTTATCGGGGATGGCAAGTCAACAAGGATCTAATAAAAAACTTTACAGTCCCACTGTGGCATTAATACATGCAGATTATTACCCATATGGCGAGCATAAACGCACACACTGCCAGGCATGTTGGCTGTTTATTTGTTCAATTTATAACCTAATTAGTTCTGTGACTGTCCAACGTAACCTGTTCAGAGGTGTAGGTCACTGGATGACGGCAAATGCGGCACGTTTCTTTAACACGGGCAACCTGATGTTACATGTGTGCTGATCAAACGCGGTACAGGAGGCAGCGGAGTATCTCATTATGGGACTGAGCAGCCTCCAACCTGTCTCGAATCTGTTTTTAATTCTTTCAAATGAACCCATCTCTGTCTCGGGGGGTCTCAGATTCATATTTATTTTTAGTCTGAGATTGTCAGAGGGAATCTTTTAGCGCATAGCTGTCAAAATTTTCCCAATGACGAATTAACTCATCTGAACCGGGGCGAGCTCGCTTGCCTCAGTGACGTTGAATATTAGATTTTGGCAGAATTTCATAAGCCGCCGTTTGTGATGTTTACTCTTTCTCCTGTTTTTTGTTTGCTTCGCTGGGAGCCAGAAAAAACAAAACCCACCTGGTCAAATTATTATCTTTAGTGTCTTTATTGATTGACAGGCGAGAGTGTACATCCTCAAAGTCTCAGGAAAAATACATTTTCTCAGGCTTTAAAACGCTATACATAGACCTGTGTGTGAAGGTGGAGATCTCCTGTGATTTCCAACTTGAGTTTTCTGTCAATCCCCCTGTAAGTTTTGTTACAGCAAGGTGAATTTGGGCTGATTTGGAATGTTTCAAGTGATGCTCCGAGGGTAAAACACACTTTCCTACACCTCTTCGTCTGGATTCTCCGCACTGTTAAACACAATTTATTCGCAAACCCTGCCGCCAAACTACCTTCTGCAGTGCCGATAAGTCATCTTTGCTTCCCCTCTGTCCCTAGCCACCTCCGAGCTTGAACATATTTAGTCTCACTTTGCCATGTGAGTAGTCAGATGTATAGCTCCACACACACACACCTTCATTTCCCATTGGGCCTTGATTCCACCAACACTGAAGTAAGAGCAGAGTCAGGGATGGTTATAGGTGATGCACTTGTTCCATGAGAGCATGCCTTCTTCACCACAAGGCTTTTAATGCTCAGATTTTTTGAGGATTCACAAATCACATCTTTTTAGTGCAGCCACGAGAGCATAAACGTGTGTTACATAAAAGTTAGCAGCTTTTTTTTTTAACTTTTAAGCTTCTCTTTCAGTCTGCTTTCAGTTTGACTCTCTCTTGGTCTCGTAGCTGCTCTTTTCTTCCATTGGTTTTCTCACAATTCAAGCTCACATTCTGCATCTCAGTTTATTCTCACATATTACTTTTGCTCCTGAAACAATGCCTCCCGCATAGACCTCACAAACCACCGGACAGCTTCTCCATCAACCAACTACTTTGTGCTCTCTTCAATCATGGCTCGGAAAACCTCTCAATTAAATCAGCATGTTATACACTGTATCTTAAAACTGAATATTTGGCCTACATTTCAAACATTTCCACTGATGCATGGAATAAAGATCAAACATTTGCCCCGATGTCTCCTCGTCTTTTGAAATCTGGAATGGATTATTAGCTAAGAGAAGGATCTGAATGTTTCCCCATAAAAACTGGTTGAACAACTTTTCAATAGTCCAGCTGCCAAAATATTGTTTCAAGGTGAGGGCAAACGCAAAGCCCACTTTTTCTTTTTGTATTTGTCCTTGCTTTGTCTCGTGTTCCTCTCGAAGTCCACATTTTGCCAAACCATAATAAAAAGTCATAGCTCAAGGGCTGTCCTTTCTTGATTTTTATTTTTGTATCCGTTTGAGTTTCAAACACATTTCAGCCACACAATAATAATTTGCAGTCATTGTGGAGTTTAGTATTTCATTATATTGATTTTTAAAAAAGCCTGAGAGGATCCGAGCAGCTTTGGATTCCACCAAAGTATGAGTTATATATTTCCTTGTCAGTAGTTTGAGAGCACAGTTTTATATTTGTGTTATTTTTCTAATTGCCTTTGGGAAGCGCACGATCTTCTTGTTCCTTGATTTCTATCAGAGTGTGGTGGCTGCATATTCAAAATCTTTAAAGTTCACACATCCTGCTCTGCTCTCTGTCTCGATGTGCTGTATGGAGATTTTATTTGTAGTCCATTGAGTTGTTATTTATGTATTCATTTCTTTATTGCTATCTCTCAGGCAGTCACAACAAATAACAGCATCTACACTGGTATTGATCCCAGCTCCCACATACACACTGTCGATAACTGTCTTTTTTTTTTTTTTCTTTTTTCTTTTTTTGTTTGCATGTAGCACCATGGGATGGCACGGTGGTGCAGTGGTACAGTTGCTTCACATTTAGGTCGTTCTGCGCTCACACCGTCGGCATCTTTCTGAGCAGTTTGCATCTCCCCATATCTGCGTGGGTTCCTCCCACACAAGACTCTGAACTGCCCCCCCGCAACCCTGATAAGGATAAGCAGTTATGGGAAATAAAGGAGCATCACCATCATAATTGCAATAAAAATGAGCTTGACTTTGTGTGACTTTTCATGCACCGTAATATTAATTAACACAACATTTGTAAACACTGCCAACAATGTATCATCTGGAGGACCAAAAAAAAACAACATCCCGAGCTTATTACATCTCCGTAAATATCTATGATTAAGACACACATTAATACTTCATTTACCGTCTTCACAGTTCGCAGCCCTGTGATGATTTCTTGACAGTTATTTCTTGAATTAATCTTCATAATGTTGATATGATTTCTATTATCTTGTTGTATAAAGTCTGTTTAATAATGTACAGCAAAAAATGAGTTGTATGTGAGCCCACATCTGATGAGTTCAGAGGCTTGTTTGCAAGTTTGAAGTGAGACGGATCTGGACTTTTATTTGGTTGTATACATTTCAGGAACTGTATATCATTATGTGGAATTAGGGAAAATTTCCTTTATTCCTCTAATTCATTTTAATCCAGCACTTTCTCAACCTTAAACCTTAAACCTGATACCGATTCTGATTCTTTTGGACCCACTTGAGCATATCCAATACTTATCCTGTCAAATGAATTCCATAGGGTGGTTTCCAAAGTTTTCAAAGTTGAAATTAGGTTTGAATCCGCAGGTTGAACAGTGGGAATAAAGCTATGGTGAAAGTTTAACAAACGGAAGAAAAAAAAAATAAAGTCACAAGTTTACAGGCGCAGGATTCTTTTATCCACAGCATGGATTTCAGCTGAGCAGAGAGCAGATGGTGTGACACATTACTGTGCCCCATGTGTAGCTGGGCATAGCTTGAGCAAACGCGCTTCTCACAACTTGTTAAAATTAAAATGGAAATATTCGCCGGCACAGGCTGCGCCATGCTTGTCAGTTTTTTTTACATTTTGCAAACAAACAAGTAGTGTCCTCCTACAAGCTGGAGGAGACACAAGGTGGTGGAGCAATTGATTTACTAGAAAAAAAGAAAAAAAAAAAACAGCAAAGGGAGCACCTCTCTAAACTCGTCTCCTGTGGGGGATGCTTTGTGTTTGTTTTAGGCCAGTTACAGTTATTTTCTGTTCAGTGCTTATACTGTATGCATGCATGATGCTGATGCAATATGGCCATCATCAGATCTCGCAATGGAGCTCAAACAGTAGTGTCTGTAGCTTTATGTAGAGTAAGATGCACTGTCCTTCACCTCCTGTCTTTCTGTGTATCACGTTCACCAAGGAAGGCATTTATATAACCCACAATATATTCTAATGTTTAACATTTCATGTCATTATGTTGAAGTAATTGTCTGCTGCTTCTTTTTCAATAGGAAAAAATCTTTAGCACTTATTTTTCCTGCATACTGTATACTGTATGTCATCACCTTGTGGCCAGTCTCCCAGTAATCTTTTTTTTGGGTTATTTGCAGGTTAGTATGTTCAGACCATCCACAAGGCAAGAACACTGATATTGGTTCATTCGTTGTGCTGAGCCTTGAACTACGTTCAGTGAAAATTCTTTTAAAATAATAACTATGGCATGGTTAGGGTAGGGAGATACCATAGTACAAAATCCAATTACAAGTCTGTGACGGAACATTTCCTCCAATCAACAAAATATGTTGTTTGTCCTCCAGAATGACACACAGTGACTGAGACTGCTGTTTCCACAACGTTTCGAGGTCTGAATTTCAATGTGTAGTCCGGACCTGCTGCGTGCTAAAATATGCATGCGTAAATGAAGTTGAAACAATGGTTACATGTGATCTAGACATCATTTCAATGATTTTTTTTGACCCACTAATCACCAAATCGGTACTTACTTAGCTTTTCCGGGGGTTACTGTGCATATTTTGGTTTATCTGATTGTTTTATGGCTTAGAGGGAGGGTGTTTTGAACAGTCAGTGACATTGTAGATGTAAAGTTTAACTTGAAACAGCTTTGCTACTAAATCAGTAATCAACCAGAGGTTGGTGTAGATGCTGCAGTCGTCAGTTATATCAGAACTGGAGAGTATGGGTAACAAACTATTTGACAAATTCAGATTAGGGTCCTGGGGGTCTTTGCAATTTTAATGGATGGAACTATTCATTGAACTGAGGTTTGCTTTGGGCCCCAATTTAAAGTATCAAACACCATCAGATGGCGATATGGACACTGTCATTTTGAAGGAGACAGGTACAGATTTCTTCATGTTCTTCATATGATCTGTTTTTGTTTTACACAAATAGACTCTAACTTTCCTAAAATAGTAGTAATCCATGTGTTTTCAGATGGCATTAATTACATAACTAATAATGTTTTGAGAAGAAATAAGTTTGCATTCTGCCATGTTTCTTTACTCTTTTGCTAGTCCTTGTATGTTAAATCTGTTGGTAGGATGAGAGTTGAAGCATTACAATATGCAGATATATTAGACCATTACACCATGGCCCTAGACTAATAATAGAGTCCTGCCTAGACTAATATCATGCCATGTCATGATTACAATCTGTGAAGATACAGACTCTGTTCTTTCATATTCAAGCAGTGTTTGGAAGCATTGCTTGTGATTAAATTAAGTCAACAACACTGACTATACTGTATTGCTCTGTGTCTAAGGGGATAAACAAAAATTATGTAGCCAGTAATATTTGGTGTGTCTTAGCATGTGTTGCAAAATGTTTAAATATGACAAAAGTCAAAACTCACTTTGTGTGTCCAGGGTCAAGTGGAATGCATTCCCAAGCTAAGTGCTGGTTGCAGTTTAGTAAAGGTTTACTGGTCCTGCCAAGGCATTGCTGTCCAAATCCCTACTGAAAGATGGCTTTAAGTGATGACCAAGAAGCGGAAGGCTCTCTCACAGAAAAGCCGGAATTAAAAAGCTTTGCACCCCTCCGGATATACGTTCTTTCAACCCCTCTCCTCCTTATCCAGTCCGTCTATCCATCCATCCATCCATCCAGCATCTAATATCTCCCCCTGTCTCTGTTTGTGTCTGTCACCTCCCACTATCAAAGCTCTTCAGCTCTATAGATTTATATTTGGTGCTGTCTGCGGATTGTTTTGCATGCAAATTTCCTAAGTGGCTTGCCAGTTACTTTCTCTGGATCTCTTTAAGTGCAGCCCCGAACAGCATCGAGGGCCCCTGCATTTTTTGCCTCCGTCTGTCGCTTTCCGATCTTGCTAACAAAGCGTTGGAGTTGGAGTAGGTTCGGTGTAGTGGCCAAGTTTTTAGTAGCAAATCCTTCCAATCAGCTGTACTCAGAGCAAGTGGCATAGAGTGGTACTTTGTATGGGCTGTGCTCCAGTATCCCTGGCTTAAGTTATTTCAGATGTACAGACTGAATTGATAGCAAGAGGGATCATTACACACTAGACGGATATAGACAAGCCTGAGTGACTATAATGTTCACCGCTGACTAAATGTGGGCTTTTATTTTGATAAGTTATGTCACTGCATATTGATCAGTCAGTTCTAAACTCCATCTTAAAAAAGTGTAATTTGCCTCAGATAGACGGCAGTCATGTGACATTGTTCCCATAGGAAGGTTTATAGAAGCAGCTGTGCGCTTCTCTGTATCGGAGGTGGGGGTTCTTTTCTCTTACAGAAATGGAAAATAATGTTTGAAATCACTTCAGATAAAGCCCAGATCTCACAGTTGTGTCACTTGTGTAAGTAAGTTTTCCATTGCTGCCTCATTGTGTTGCACTAAGCCGCAATGGGGCTCGTGACTGCCTTCTGAGGCTGGAGGGCAACGCTGAGCCTGTTCCGCACTTAAAAACACAAAGGTGAGATCTGTGCTTTGTACAAACAGTATTTTTTCCAGTTCTTACAGGAGAAAAGGCTTAAAGGATGAAGACTAACTAGTTGATTTGGCAAATGTACGCCTGATTAACTGCCACCAACTCAGATAAAGCAACACAGCAACACAGAGCTGCCACGTTTCTATGGAACCATCCAAAACTGGACTCCTGGGTGTTGCCTTCAGCAGGCTATTAATTCATCATCTGCTGGTTATGTTTTCTTGCTATCCATGACAAGACTGTGACCAGAATATGAACAGATTCATTTTAACACTTAGTAGTCAGTGGTGTGAAGTAGCACATTAGCTTTCCATGACAAACTCTATATCTCATCTAACTTGAAACTTAATAACTTGTTTAAAAATTCGTATGTGACCAACTTGTTCATACAGAGACTGCTGAAGTGTGAGTGCAAGTAGAGTTGAGCTGAGTTGGAATGCTTGGAAATGAGAGTACGACCTGCCAAAAGTCCTTGACGATCAGTGTGTTTATTGGGTTTAGCCGACTGACTACACACACAGTTGTTTTGTGTCATATAACCTTTCACTTATACAGCTTTGATATTAGCCAAACAACATTCGGGTTAAGGCTGCATCAGTCTGCACTTTACCTCCACAGTCAGTCTAGTTTTGCATCCAAATTAGTTGACAATGAAGCCAAAACAAGGCAACTGTATTCCTCATGCATCTGAAAGCATCCTAGCAAGTGATTCATGCAGCGTCGTGCGATTAGACAGACCTTTCTCCTCAACTAATAACCTTTAAGAGGCATGCATTTTGTAAAACGTCTGCATCAACTGTTTTCAATTATAGCTGTATGATCGTATGTGACAGTTAAGCTGAACTGAGTTTGAACTTGCCAGACAAGCCGCTGTCACAGTCTCAGAGCATAAGGCAGCAGAGACACACTCTACTTATTTATTTTTATTCTTTTCATTTTGTAGTCAAGTCAATTTTATTTATATAATATCAGAAATCACACATTTGCCTCAAGAGGCTTTACAGTGTGTACAGGAAGGGCGTCCTCCATCCTTAGAGCCCCATTCGGATAACAAAGACTCCCCAAAAATCCCTTTAACAGGGAAAAAGGGGAAGAATTACTTTCATTTCTTCCACCATAAACCACTTTGTGTTTAAAATACAGTCAAGTGCACATGCTGATTCACCACAGGAGTTCCCCATATTGACATTATTCAGAAAAAGTCTTCATAAATTATTAAATGTATTCTAGTATTTACTATTCCAGTATTTCTAGTATTTAAATCCTCTGTCGCTCGTCTTTTTGCAGAGTCAAAGCAAGCAGCCACGCATCCTGCTGTAGTCAGTGCACGACCACAGATAGGTGATATACTGAAGGAAATGCAAAGGTGCTTATCAACAGTAAGCTCTCTGCCAGCACACCACTCTGTGAAGCCGGAGGCACCAAACACAAATAAACTGTAACAATGCATTTCTTCACACTCTCATAGTAACCAGCTCTCTGAGTGAAAGATGTTGGAATAAAAAATATATATATACAAGCCTTGCACTGTAGATAACAAACATTAAATATTCATGCTCTTTAAAATACTAAAAATTCAGCTCAGCATGTGTTCCAGTTTGAAGGTAGCTTAATTATCATTCTCAATTTGTTGCATGCCTGTTGCCGACTTCACGTGACCTAATTGCTGATGTGTTTAATGTGTCAAAAATCTTTGTTGTTCACAAACACAAGAATCACAAGCCTCATTATTTCATCCATCAAATCCCAAAACTGCAAGAGCAAAAGGTTGTCTTTAGCTGTGATGCTGTATGGCTTTACTGACTTCATTACCAATGTTCTGCTTTTATTTAGAGAAAAATGATATTCAAAGTGTTGATTTCTGACTTTTGATTCAGTTATGTACTCAACTCTGTGATTTAATAGGCCCTCAGGCATCAACAATCTGCATTTAAGCACTTCAATTTATTCATCTCATCTTCTGCCAATCTTTTAGTGGCAACTATTACAGAGGACTTTTTCAGAGGCTTTAGTCAGAAATTTCCTAACACGAGTTGCGTAAACTTATTGAAGCGCTTTGGATAGCAGCTGAAGTCCAAGTGTGCCAAGGTTCCCTGGCAAAGTGCATGTGTCGTACACTGGTACACTGCTGTCAGCTCCACATGTAGAATTGACAGCACATTGAAAAGCATTCTGTGATGAACAATGCATCTGTCTCATCCATTTCCTCTGGGGTACACTGGCCTCCACATTTGGGCCAAAGCAGTTCTTAAAGGGATCTCTGTCAAAAGGGTTCAGTAGCTGCAGGCTGGTTTTCAAATGTAACCAACCATGCTACCCTGAGTGTATATGATAGAAATTGCATTTGAGGAAAAATTCATGGGAGACAGAGCTCATGCTGTGAAGGCTTCTTTAGAAATTGTCAGGAAACTGGGTCAGAGGGAATGTACAATCGCGTGGCTTCTATTGAAGGGAAAGAGATTACAGGGTACTGGTTCGGAGGGGAATAAAAAAAGAAAGTTCAGCGAGTTAAAAGCAACAAGTACGTTTGTGTTTCTTAACTCAGGTTTACATTATTACATCCTTATGTCCTCCAACCTCAGCCCTTAAAGTTTAAAACATTTCGGGTGGGGTTGTAGCACTTCTGACTGTCACACAAGAGTCTGAGGTTCACATCACGTCACAGACCCAAACTCCGCGCTTACCTTTTCGTTAAACTCAAGCATAACCTTTACCCGACTTTAACCAAGTGTTTTAGTTGCCCACCCGGTGACAACATACTTTAATCTCAGTGAAGGCAGCACTGTTATTCTACTAGTGTCTCAAACTGTGCTGTGTTGGCTCCTTAAATCTTATGTTTAATGTGTGCGATCCCTGTGGGATCTCCCATGCAATGTGGGATTTTACAGCAGAATTTTAGATTGTGAAGTAGGAAGATGTGGACATAACGCGCAGGGCAATTTATGCACACTCTTGATATATGAATATATGAAAGAATGTTCAGTTTACTAGACATCTAAGTTACTTGTTTCCATAAGGACTTGACATTGTTAGACCACTTTAGCCCTGTTTCTAAGCAGTATTGGTGTTCTGAGGCGGAAAGCCTGTTATTATGTCAGTGTTTGATTTTGATTTAACCTTGTAAAAGAAAATGGAAATATTTTTCAGACTACTGTACATGGACTGCATTTCAGAATCCAAGAGACCAACTGTTAAATGAGAGGTTAGAAAATGGTGTTATGCTCTGCTTTTACAGTATCTTCTCTTTTCTATGACTCTTATGCGTATAATATGGTCTGTGACTATAATTATGCAGACATCTTTGGGGCTATGACATGCTTTTTAGATAAGTATGTCACATCAGTTAAACCCCCCCCCCCCCAAAAAAAAAAAAAAAAAAAAATCCAATGAATACATTAGTTATCAAAGTGACAATGTCAATGAAAGTCAAATCATGGTGAAGTTATAATTTTATGGAAATAATCCAGTGATATATACTCAATATATTGTTGCTGTCCAATGAAAACCACGTATCTCCACTTGATTCCAATGCCTTTTGTCTATTCATGGAATATTACTGTCAACCAATGAAAAGATGTTTTCTGAACCGAGTCAGGGTGATGCACACGTCGTAAGATGGCCATCAACCTGGATTATGCAGATTTCAATCTAAAAGTATATAACAGCTTTGATTAGTCCAATGTGCTATGAGGCAACATGTTGGACAGCTTTGCTATTGATAGTTTACCAAGGGAGGTGGACATAAACAGGAGAATCAAAGCTCGGAACCACCCACACTTCCAGTCCACGTAAATCCATTTAAATTCTTACATGGTTTACTGATGACTGTCTAAGCTAGGTTTATTTCTGACTAGTTTCTGCAAAAGAGTTTCTTCCCATCCTCTTGCTTTTTGGACATACATAGAAGACAACGATACATTACAATATTCAAAGTGAGTTTATCAGGGAATAGACGGAGCGTTGCTGATTGGGAAGAAGAACTAGCTGATTGCTGCCACTTGTTGACACTTTGGGCAATCTACCGGCACTTGCATCATGCTCCAGTAGACGGAGATGTATTATTATCTATTTATGGTGGCAGAGCAGATCCACACATTAGTGCTGTGCAATGCTGGTGGTGGTCACTGACTCTCAAAACAAGTCAAAAACAAGCAGGAGGGTCTCTTTACAGCTGAATGCTAATGTTGCCTTGTAAGCAACAGCTCTGACTGTAACGTCCCACAGTTGGCTGTTGTTGTTGAGATGATTAGAAGGAAAATTACCAAAAAAAAAGGTTGTTCAGTGGATATATATGTCCATATCTCTGTAACACCATGCACCAGACCAGACTAACTTCCACGCTTCATATGAAATAATACACCCGTTCCCCTTGAACCACACATAAATATTAAATGCATGAACAAAGAAAAGCAGCACTCATGCACAGCTCTTCCAAAGTGCAAAGTACTCTTGGGAATCCCTTACCTTTTCTGTATTGTTCTTTTCTTTGTAAACCTTTGGTTTGAAGGCCACCATGGGCTCCCCAGTGCCAGCTGAATAAAGGGAAATCACTTGCCCTGCCATATACATTCACCTTGCAGCCCAGCAGCAGGAAGACAGGGGAATTAAGCTACAGCGTATGTGTGCTGCTGTGTTTGTGTTTCTCTTCCACTGCAGTGGCACAAGCCAGAGAGAAAATCCACTCACTCGAGCTTCTACACTTATCAGAAAGATGAAAGCCACATTTTGTAACTTCTTGAGACAGCAAGTCCGTAGTTTGTCAGTTCAGTTTAATGTTTATTTATACATACCTTTATCACAACCTTGCAAATCAAATGCATCCCCTGACTTTCTACATCCATCGTGCTTGTTCCATCCCTCCATTTTCAGGTTGCTTAGCCTGGTCAATGTTGCAGTGACAAAAGGGCAAGCAGAGTAGCTCTGCAAGTGCTCTTTTCCCTGGCATCTTCCTCCTGCGCTCCGTCCAGCATCGAAGGAGAAGACAACAGGGACAGAGAAATGTCAAATTAAGAGGCTTCCTGCTGCTGTTGGTGTGACTTTCTGTGCTTGTTAGCCCACAACTGAGCTCACAGCTGGTCACCTCCAATGCAAGTGGTATCCCCAGAATCAGTGAAAAGCCAATTTCAGGCAAACAGGGGGATTTACACATGTGCACCGGGGTCACACAGTGGCTAAGGTTAATAATAAACTATACGTCCAATTATTATCATTAACACATTTTTGTGTAGAATTATATCACTGTGGTGGCCGTGTCTGTGTAATATTTGTGCATTTGTTTGGCTTTTCTGGAAATTCCTTCCGCAGTGACATTTAAGTGAGGTGGACTGCAGACTTTAAATTGCTCATAGATGTGAAATGTGAATGTCTGTCTGTCTGTGTTAGCACTTTGATGGACTCACAGCCTGTCTGAGATGTTTCCCTGCCTTCCATACATTTCATGGTAGCATGGGCTCCGGTCCCTGATGACCATGAGGAGGAATAAATAGATAATAAAATGAATTGATGTTTCCTTGAATCCTGAATAGCTGCAGCTTATTTTTAACTTATATCCTCTGCGGACTCTTTCATCTGAAAAAGAGTCCAAGAATACTTCATAAATATCAGTAGGAGGCAGTTTCTGATGACCTTAACACGACACAGAGCTTCCTTCACCTATTATAATGATGTCAGTGAATACTGTTAACCCATTAACCCTGGCGAAGGTGACACCTACGGAAGTAAAAATGCATAGATAAAGATTTAGTCCAGGGATGGCTGTTTGTCAGCCCACCATTTTGTTCAGACTCAAATGTGTCGACAAATATTTGATGCCATTTACTGAGCGCTGTCGTGACATTCACCGAGGGGCTCTTGAGGGGAGGCATTGGGGGCAGCTGCCACCCCTGCTGTGGGGCTTGCACCCACAGCTGTCTCTGTTGCTACAGATCTAAAGCATTCATTTCTTATCTTTTTTTTAAAAGTAACTTGAGATCCTGAGATGTAATGATGAAGATGTGGTTTGGATTATACAGTTTACTGATTCTTCATCTTGATTAATATCAAAGAGCTGCAGGTTTGCCACAAAAGGTTACCGCCACATTTCAATCTGTGGCGGTAAAAAGAACGAGTTTCACTAAAGTGTAGAAGATCTAATATTTTTACAGAGTTTGTTTAGTGGATCAATATATTTAAAAGTGGCCACTCCATTACATAATCTGTTCTGCACAAAGAGGTTGCGGCTATCACTGTCCGACAGGGAATAATTTAGCCATGAATAGATTAGGTTTGTCTACATAGAACTGATTGTTAAATGTTTATTGATTTGATTGACCAAGAAATCCTTTCACTTGACGACTGTAGCTCCGACTGTCTCAATTGGCAAGCTGATAAAAAACAAAAAAGACAGGCAACAATGTAGAAAGTGCTGAAGACATTTTAAAAGAGAGCAGAGCGAGAGACGGAGGTCGACCAGCTCACACGAGGAAACAGATGAGGAAATTTGTGAAAGGATAAATTATTGTGCCGTGCTTTTCACACAGTGAAATAACATGCTGAATTACTTGCGGTGAGAGGAAATGTGTTATTTCCATTGTTAATTCATTTGTGCCATGAAGGTGAATTGTAAGCTAAAGCATGTGGCCACAAAGCACGGCGACAGAATTCAGTCTTTCGTTTTGATGTCAAAACTTCTAAAGTCCCAAATTTTAAACATTTTATAGTGACAGAAAGTAACTCCAGCGAAGATGTGGGTTGCTCCTCGGTCATACTTAAAAAAGTAATCAAAAGTGACTCTGGTGGTGAGTTCAGGATGAAATGATGGTATTTTTTGGCCCTCACTTGAGGCAGAGTGAAAAAAAAAAAAGCATTTTATTGGCTTAAGCAACCCGACGTTACAGTGACTACTCTATTATTAGACTACTGAGTGAACGAGGGCTACAACATCAGCCTGGCTGCTTTGATCAAGTCGCTGAGCAAACATTATGCTGTTTATTTCTTTATTCATGGCACATTTGTGTATTTTCAGGCTTTCAGCGGGCGTCGATATAGATGTCAGAGGACGTCTTTGTTTGCAGGAACACAGCCACTATGTTCCCCTACATCTGTTCATTGTCAGATTTTAGAAGTAAGCGCTGATGTGACGGCATGGATGGCTGCCTGTTCAGAGACTTTATCATGTTTGGGTTAATGTTTTTTTTCTTGAAGAGGATTAACAAAGTTGACATTCCTGTCTGTTTAATCTCGGCTGCGTAGGCAGGGTTTTACTGTACTGACACCATGAGTGACACTGAGACATCATGTAAATGCTGCAGTAATCCTGCTCCTACTACTCATGCGGGGTTTATGAATAAAGTTGAAGTGATGATGCAAATGCTGTAATATATTTCTTTGAATCACAATCAAAGGAAGAGGCAGATATTCTGTCGAGTCCCACTGTCACAATTCACAGTGAATTAGTGCTCCATAATGATGTGAATTCTTCCAATAATGATCTCTGACAGCACACAGGTATATGAGAATGTCTCCTTTGATTAACCAACCTGACTTTGCCTTTCAATCACCACACAGATGTTTCTTTTCTCTTCTTAAACTCTGACACTGTAGGGTGGACAGGACGAATCCATTAGCTGTCATTATGATTCAAAACAAATGGAAAATAATGACACAGAAACTGCAGTCATTTAGCTCTTTAATCCATCTCTGTCTGCTGTATTTAACAGATCTCCTCTGTATAAAACTGAAGCCTGCATTCACTGTGATTCGAACACATATTAATGAGTGATTCATACAGCGTGGAACGAGCACACCACGCATGCTGATCAGTTTCATGTTGGCTACGTGCACGAGGTTTTAAAGTATTTATCGGTGTGTCATGAGTGATGTGGGAAAAGAGCATCTACAGTATTTGGCAAACACGTTTGTTTGCTTTGAAATATATTTAGTCATATGGGATTTGTTTGAGTAGCTTAATGCACCGAGCCTGTTTGTGACAGCGGCTTGTCTAGCAAACAGTCGACGCAGACTTTCAACAAAAAAGAAACTGCTATAAGATTATTTCAGGATACATTTCATGTTCAAAATCAGGAGATAAAAAGGAACCTTTGCATTTAAAAACGTGGCTTTTTCCCCCCCAAACATATCATTAGACTGAGAAGCTGTGTATTAACACGATGCACTTTAATTACCAGTATGTTTTCTTATGGATGCTTTCCAACAAAAAAAATGGCTGTTACAAGAAATTTGTAGGCATAATCAGGAAAGGAAGGATTTGATTATGTAGATTAGTGACATTTAACATCTCTACTTACATGAAGTTTTCATTAATGCAGACCACAGGGACAGATTTCAAACTCACTTTTCTCTCTAGTTCACCTCACCCTGCAGGAAAACGCCTGTGTGCGCGCCCTGCAAGTGTCTGTTGTCACTTCTTTGCGATGCTCCACTCGCTCGCCAATGGGAGCACCAATCACTCTGCATGTCAATACCGCTGGATGTGTATTTCCACTCTCATTAAAGACATTAACGAACTTTTTGCATGCTGTAACTTGGCCGACTGCACAGAGCTTAATGAAGTCAGTCTATACATCGCTTGCCATCCATAGCGGAGCCGGGTCCTTTCAGCGCCCCCCCCCCCCCGAAGCAACTTGCTCATTAAAACATCCACTGCCACAGCTGAGTTGTTATTGCTGCGGTAAATACATTTCAAAGCAAAGGCAGGCTATGTAAAACATCAAGCAAAGAAAACAAAACAGCGTTTGTGTGCAGTGCTGAGAGACTAATAGTAACAGTTCTACCACATTAAGTTTGATATGAAAAAGGCATTTCTGATTTTATTGATTCAGTGTCAGTCCTGATGTCCTTTAGCAGCTGTCTATCTGTCTAGCTATTTATCCAGCTACTAGCTAGCTTTCTAGTTATGCAAAATATCAACACATATCAACGAAGTAATCTATCCAAAGATAGCAAAATAACTACACACTCAGCCCATTAAAACACAACTCATAACTTCTTTCTATGAAAACATGGAGAAGGATTAGCAGAAGAGGCCAGATGGTGGAGGGAGGGAGTTCAGATGGAGTCCTGTGCAGCCAGAGCTCAGGAGGAGAACAGAGCAGATGGGAGGATGAGAGGCCTCATAAAACCATATTACCACCGGTATTACCATTGTCATGATCACAGGAACCACACCAGCGATGAAGCTTATTATGTCAAACGTTAGATGCCGAAGGACCCGGGGCCTGACTGATGGAGGAGGAAAGCCAGGATGAGAATATTCACACATTTGATCTAGTTGATGGGGAGTGTTGAGACAAGGATCTCCTCAGTTCAGTCAGTCAGCAGCTTGGGCAAATGTAGACTGCTTCAAAACAGCCAGAAAGACAAGAGAGAGGGCATTGTTCTGCTCTGAGGAACTCGTGGACTGAAATTAATGTGGCCATGTGAGGAAGCCAGGGTGTCTGCGGTGTGAGAGTCGGGTGTGAGGAGCAGATGTGAATCATAAGTCTTACCCCTGATGGGTTTTCTGCATGTGCAAGGCTGCCTTCTCTGCTGAAAGCAAAAGCAGAAGAACGTAGTGTAAATAATGCCTGAGATCAGTTTCATGTATCGATGTAGTGTTTACACTGAAATAGTTCTTGTCATATAAATGTTGTTTTGTTAGCCTCGATTCAGTGGATGTAACAAAATACTTATTCGGATGACATTATTTGTAAGAATCGCCCATTTCACTTTTTCTCAGTAGCCTCTGCTCAATAGTTGAAATGATTGATTCTCAAAACATTGTGTGACACTCTGCAATCCATAGATCACATTCTATAAACAGTGCATACATGTGTTGTTGCTTTCACACAGTTAGCGACATCCTTTCACAGTACAAATGAAATAATGCGCTGCTCATAAAAACAAATACGCTCAGAAAATCTTCTTAAAGAGTAGCTGAACATACCCTGAAAATCTTGCTGCAGTGATGTAGTAGTGTACTGCTGGGCCCCATGACATCACTGCTGGGTGTGGTTCCAGGTTGTTGTACACTGTAAAAACATAACAGCTGTGGCTGTCAGCATTTTATGACAATAAGTACAGTATAAATACTGTGATATTATGGTAAAGGGATATTAGTACTGTTGATTTCACAGTTAATTTAAAAATAGTACTTTATTCTGTATAAATAAAGGTTTCGTCGTGAAATATGACGTATGTTTTACTTGGTGTTGTCAGGGGCAAAACCGGGAAAGGGCAGCAAAACGCAGTTGGAGGAAACTGTACAGGCAAAAGCACAATAACTTAGACCAATTTAACAGCACTTTTACATAGTTTTTTTTCCATATAAAATCTGTTTTGCCAGCTGACTGACAGTAAAGCCAAGTCACCAATGCTGTAAAATATTCTCCTCAGAACACTTTGGCTTCTGAGTTGGTGCCAGGGTGAGCTTGACTAAGTTTTTAAATTTTAACACAATCCAAATGCAGCACGGAGCATTATACAGTAGTGCCTGAAATAATGAAGCCATTGGATGGTTAGAAATTTATGCATCCCTCAAGCAGATGCAGATTACTTTTATGATTATTTGTAAGAGTCACCCATTGATTTAACCGAGAGTGACCTCTGCATTTAAAATCGAGTGAGTCATTTAAATGTTCATACTCGATGAAATTCATTTTATTGAAGTGAAGGAAGTAACAGCAATGTGATCTTTGTGATTTGGCAGAGGTCACTGTGCGCCGCTTCACCAACAGAAGCAAAACTAAAAAAAAAAAAAAAAGATTATTTGCACTTACTGTATGTTTGCAATTAGATGTGGTCAGAGGGGATGAAAACTCATGCATAGTTATATGCTAAGCTGAATACCGAAATTGCCCTACGCCACATGATCTGCATAAACAAAACATCAGCAGTGCTACTCCACCCACCTCTGTGCAGGCCAGTTTGTCCATATCCATAAATAACAGTAACAATATGATATGCACAAAGCAAAAAAAAAAGCTTTTATGTATGTTAGGTCTTAACTTGATTCATGTTGCTGATTTGTTATAAGTATCAACAGTACATCCAAGAAATATAATGTTACATCAGTGGACACATTGTTGGAATGCTGGGTAAGCTCTTGTGCGATGCAAAAACAGCACAGCTATGGCAGCCGACCATCAAATATGGTGACAGCTTAAAAAAGAGACGCGGGGTATTGCTTGTCTGTGATGGCTTGCTATCTGCTGGAGAATGACAATAAATTTCCCCAAAGCTCAAGGTAAGCTTAAAATGAAAAGCAGCAGTGGCACCTGCGATGTGGCAGTGTTGCACTTGTGTATTCAAGATGAAAAAAAAAAAGTGTATGCATGTTTCTTTGCATAGCCACGCTCGCTCAGTTTCACAAGGGTTGTCAAAGCATAATAGCTCTTTATTTTCTCCGATGGATGGCATAAAACGTGTGTGTGCCGTACATGCATAATATTCAGGCACGCATACGATTATGTGTGTCAGAAAGAGTGCATGTGCACACATCTGAGCATGCAAGCCGAAGCTGTGCCAAGTGCATTTTAAGATATTTGTCATGTAATTGCATTGGGGCTGCGTTCAGCAGCATTAGAATGTGGTTGGGGACATCCTCTGATGAATAATACAACAAGTTCACAAAAGGGGCTGCCAATGAGCTTATAGCTACCTAGCACTAACAGAGCAGAAAGCTGGTGGAGGAAATGTTTGGGAGCAAAGTGTCATGAATAATTGACGAGGCTTTTTTGAAAAATTCAGCATTATCTCAGAGGCTTGAAGGTCGCATCCCGGTCGTGATGTTTGTGCATCTTCAGAGGGGAAATTGAATTATCATTTATTGCTTGGCCAAGATCAGTTATCACTAAGGGCAGTGATTGCTTGCTCTGCAATAACTGGGCGGGTACTGAAGGTGGACCAGCGCTCAGCGGACTTCAACAGCGCAGAGACCTTGGTGTAAATCTGAATTTTAGTGGAAAAGGCCTGTAGCCATTCAGCTTCAGACATGACCTTTGCAGGTGAAGACACTGTTTAACAGTATGGAGTGAGTCCAGATTTACGATTTGCAATTTTCAGGTTGAAGGAAACAATAATTTCAGATATTTTTTGTAAGGCTACCTAGATCCTCAATCTATAGTAAAACGTGGGCTAGAAGCAGAATCCAGCCGTTTTAAACTCGAAGCTGATCCCTCAGCTCAGAGGCTTAGACCTCCAGACTGAGACACAAAATGGACAAACGGTGGAAAAAATTGTTTCTTGCACTTCTCTGACCGTCTGCAGTTGGTTGTCTCTGTCGTGTAATACACTCATTTTTTAACAAAGTTATGATAAATCCAAAAGCAGTTCCTTAAGAAGCGTAGTGAATAAGCCTCTGCAATTATTCATTTGTGCTTTTCATTTTCATCGAGATGTCTTCTGGCAAATATCTTACAAGATAATTACTAGGTTTGGAAGATGATCAATAAAAAGCAATTAGTAAGGGATTTTAGATCTGTTTAAGTATTGATCTTTCACGGAGTCTGGATTTGTGCCAAACACCAAAAAAAAAAAAAAAAAAAAAAAAAAAAGGAATTTTGTTCACCAAGCATTGTCACTCAGAACTTGGTCTTAAAAATTCATTTGATTCGGTCAGGCTCATGCTCCTCTCTGAGCCTCTTTTTAATTGAATCATCGGTGTTATATTCAGCCTGACTTCAACCGAAGTGTTGTAAAGATCAGTAACAGTGAAGTAAGAATAAGGTGGCTGTCACCAGGAGACGAGGACGGGTCAAAGCTGCAATCGTCATGAATAAAAAGAGAAGACTCGCACACGCTCTAAATTTGCGGAGGGTTTTCATTGTGCTGCTGCTTTTACATTTGTTATAGAGAAATAGGTGTGATATTTTACAGGCAGGCGGGAGGCAAACAACTTGCAAACTGTCGTTTATATATAGTCTCTTTTGTTATCGTCCGAGCACAGAGCCTGAGGATTGGAAATTAATTGCACTCCCACTCTATGCATTTCTTTAAAGTGCAAAACGTGAGCCTTTTTAAAGGTCTTTCTTGCTCCACTAACTTTGATTGCTTTTCATTGGCCAGCTGTTATGGCCACTCAGTATCAGTTTTAATGATGTGGAGACAAAGCTGGGACAAGCCCAGAGGTTGACCACACTGCCGAGGCACTCAGCCGAAAACATGGTACACCATTGAGGGTTTGAATTGAGTCTCAAAGGAGAGTTTTCAAAGCGTTTCAGCCCACAACACCACTCTGCACAAGACCAATTAGTTCACCGTGTCATGGTAAACAGTGGTCTTGGAAATTACAAGCGTTCTCTCAGTCTAACAATCGGTTTAAGATTAGCTCTGCTTTAATCTTAAAATTGCTGAAGTTAAAGAAATAGTTTTGGGACATTTCGGGAAATAAGCTTATTTATGTAACAAGATATCGGGTTGTGGTTAGGTAAGCTTAGAACGCGGGGACAGGAGAAAAGTGAAATAACACACCAAACAAACCAACTAATTCAATAAATCTGACTAATTAACGTATCTGTAAGCTTAAAGACCATTTGTGCTTTTAGGGAGAGTTACTGGGACTATTTTTTGGCAAACAACAGCCAATAAGAGTATACATGCAAAGCATCACGGAGGCTTGTTTTCTCACTGAAGTTGTTGGGTTTCTGTACAGCCTTGATGGTACCAAACCCAAGTCCAGACCTGTGTACACTGACCCTATCTCGGCCTTTGAACTTTGGACAGAGCAAGCTAAACTTTTTCCAGTCTTTATGCTATGCTAAGCTAAGCTGTGTCAGCATGTCAAATTGGAGTAATGGTGAATTGACGTCATCGTACCTTTACACTAAAGCTGTGGAAAGCTCTGATATATCTGACTTAGAGCTTAATGCATTAATCTGCAAGAGCCTGAAGATCAAACAAACATGGACACCCCACGTCAGCCGAATTCCACGCACATAGTATTATGTTGTCAATCTGCAGTGTCCTCTGTGGTCTGATAATGTTGAACTATTCCCATTATATTACCATGTTTATTATTACACACAAGACTTGTTCTAGTGTTCTGCATAATTCTTGAAATGATGACTCTTCACAGTAATGTTAACCTTAACCTATAAATAAATCTTATGGCACAAATAATAGCTCTGCAGCACAGCCCTTATTATGACTATTTCCTTCTCTTTGTTTTTCACCGTTCAGTGTAATAAGTTTAAATAAGTGTAGAATTGCTAGTTTTATGACACAGAAATGCCATATTCAAGGAAGTTTAGCTATTTAGAAAACACCTGAATGCTAATGCGACAGAGCTGAGGACTCAGCTAATTTGGACACATAAATGTCAAGTTGTTTTTCCAACCCATCATGTCGAATAATAGATCGACCTCCCCACCCCCTGTTGATTGCTAAATTATATTTTATACGTGATTTTACAAACAGTAAATGTAGCTGGATGGTTGCAGGGCACAAGAATTGTTGAGTTTTCAATGCATTTTACATTCAGCACATCTCTTACCCCCCCGTACTGTTGCAGAAAGCTCTTTAACTTCCACTTTGTCACAATTCTCTCCTTGCAATAATATCTATGCGCATGAAGGATTCAGGAAATTGGATAGCAGTATTTATGCATCTTAACTGGAAGAGGAAGCTCATTCATTTTGCAGTCACTGTTGTTGCTATAAGGTAGAGATATACCTGGGATAAAGCCTAATCTGTGAAGGGGGATATACAGACGACACAAAGCCCTAGAGAGGTTTCCTGCGTCATACGTGTGGTACTGTATGTGAACTAGGTTACAAGGCGTGACAAAGCCTCAATCAATGGGACAGTGCAAGCATTGCTCACAGGAAAGAAACACTAAGTGTTGATTGGTCAGTGATATGAGTGTTGTAGGTGTGGACACATAGCTGTACCAGTTCTCTGTCCCCTGGGGTATGGATTTGCAATGCTGGGAAGACAGATTACCACGGCCGGTTCTGAAAAAGAGCAGTTATTTTTTTCTGCCTGCGGGCGATGTCACCTTTCTGTTTTGCCATTATGCTCGCGGTGGCTGAACAGCAAGGCTTATTTAGGGAAAGGCAAGAGGTGACCGTCCTCTGGAGTATGTGGTTAAGGTGCTATGAATGAATGTAGTTACCCAGGAGCCAGCTGGGCTACAATTGCCATCGGGCATTAGAGGCACTTCAACTTTTTTTTTTTTTTTTGAATCCCAGCCACCAGAAAGCATTAATTTAGCACCACCCTGGGACCCAGGCTCATTAAAACCAACTGATACTTTCCTTGTGTGTGCTTGAACAGTGAACAGGTCAGAAGCACTATTTTTGGGTGATGACCTATAGCTGAAGAAATGCTGCAGCATTTTCTGTAAAAGTTTGGTCTGAAAGAAAGTAAATGAGAAACACCTATGCTACATCTGTATCATTTGGTGCAAAGGAAGAACAAAATACCAGAAACCCTGCAATTAATTCTACCATGACAAACTTAATGTTCAAATATGCAAACATCCAAATAGTCAATAGTCATTTAATAAAGTGATAAATGTTGATTGCTTTTGTGAATCACAACAAGCTGGGAGAACGTCTCTGGACTCCAATCATCTGCTTTTGTTGTGAAGTTGAGATGTGAGCAACTCTTCACAGTTAAGCTGTACTGACTTGGTGCAAGTGTTAATGATGGAGTGTTTGAGGTGTGCTTTTTGACACTGTGAACAGTACAGCCTCTCATCTGCAACTCATCATCCAGCAGCAGCCCACTGTGAATGCTTTCTATTGTGCTGTTCCTGCCTGCAATATCCAAAACTCATGCCCAAATCTTATTTTTATATCTTTTATTGAATTGCAACACTAACAAGGTCTTTTAAATCTGTCCTGCTCGTTCTGTGAACACATTGCATTTCCTAAACTTGCTTCATAATAAATGCCTTTGCGACTAAAAGGTTTTTGTGAACAGATGTTGTCTAGAAGAAGATTTTTCCTGCTCCAGCAAGCCGATGTATGGAAACCTGCACTGGCGTCTACACTTATAGACATACCTAAGACTCTGGCCTTGGAAGGCAACGTGCACAGTGCATTCTGGTTGTTATAAGTTTTCTACTTTTTGAGCAAAGGGTAATACTACAGCCATTTTGTCTGTTTGTTTGTTTGTTTTTTTGCACATGTAGCACCAATTTCAACAATATTTTCCAGTTTATATACACACAGTCAAGTTTTGTGAGAATACCATCTTTCTAGTGGCAAGTGGTGTTGTGGTTCAAGTATGAACAATATATATTTGAAGGATAAACATGGTTTTCTATGTAATTATCCTGACCTTGCCTTCACCTCTGCTAAAGGTTCGGGGGAGCTGCTGAACATAACACGCCACAGCAAAATAATGCCTGAGAAAATGACTGCTATTAGTCCAAAACCAACAAAAAATATGCTCAATTAAAAACAAAAAAGGGGGTGGGCGTGTTATCTGTACATCCTCAAGGGCAGTTAGACAGTTTTTTAATGCTGCTTGCAAGATATCATAATGTAATTTCTTATTTCATTGAAGCATGCATGATTACAGCCTTGGTGCCAAGACTGAGTACATCTCGTATGGCTGCCTACATGTTCAGAGCAGGTCAGCGCACTTGTGTTCCATAATACTTTGTTCAGTTTGTTTGGTGAAAACACATACATATGAATTATCCGCAATCACACAAAGCCCTTTATTCAAGTGTTGTTCATCCAGCTGGCATACGAAGAAAAAAGAAAACAAACATTGTAATCGGGTTATGGTATTAATGCCAGTGAAGCAGAATAAAGATTAATGGCTGATTCCCACCAGCTCCGTCATCTAAGACAGTTGGTAGCCTATTCCTGACGGCCTTTCCCTTTACACTGGTCCCTTTACAGCCGTCTGAAGGCTGTAGGTATCTGTTCCATCTGCAGGCTCTAACTGGAGTGATGTTGCTGTCAAACCACAATTACACACGGCAGATCCTCTGGTTACGTTTTTGTTTTACCGGCTTCAGACGGTTCAGGAAAAAAACACAGAAACTTCTGTGTATATGTGCACACCAAACTTTTGACAAATTATTCTACAGTTTCTTTTACGAGTTCTAGGAATCACTTAAAACTCTGTTAATACCGCCCTCCAGGATAGATTCTGAAACAGTGGGTAACCGGGCTTTTATGAAGTCTGGCCAAATGGTGGCATGGAGCTCCACATAATACAGGTGAGTAACATGATGTGGTACAAACAGAAAAGATCTGAGAGTGTTTGGCACACTCCTGACACACTAGGCAGCATTTGAGTGCGATCTGGCCACACAAAATAGAGCCTTGTGTGTCCTCTTGTGCACACAGAGCAGCAGCTAACCCACCGTCATCTTGTGGACATAAGGCGATAAAAACAAGCGTGCATAAGAGAAAGCACTAACTGGAGCTGATTCTGAGGACAGACGGGATGGACACTTACACTTTCTGAAACACGATGCATCATTAAAAACGTGTTGAATAAAACACCACATGGTAATCAGCCCATGCGTGTTAAGTTTGCACTGTCATCGACTGGCTGACATGTTAGTTTCTAACTCTTAGAAGTGTCAGCGTGTTCTGTCAAGACAAAAATCACTGTTCGTTGTAGTAACTGAGACTTCCGGGCTGTCAGTGAACATGTTACAAGTTTAGAGGCTGTGAAGCCTGCCTGTCATTTTATCCCCCGATGACAGTGATTTATTTTGGGAGATAGCGTAGTCTACCTGTAGATTACTGTACATGTATCCAGCATATTCTAAGTCAATTTGGATACAAGCATCAGCTAAATTAATAAAATATAATCAATATTTATTCATTACCCACATCAAAAATGTGATATCATGTCCTTTTTTTGAGCAGAGTGCTGAGGAATTTAGTTGAACAGACACATAATGTGATTGTACCTTTAACCCAGTCTGTGGAGAATCTGCATTAGTTACCAATTTTCAGGAAGCATCGGCTTTATCAGAGGTCTCACAGAAACTGAAAAAACAGCAAGAATGCCTCATAAATCATATCAAACAAAATTGATTTGGCAAACAGAAGCCAAGAGGAAAGTCACCTGACCAACACCGACTAAAGGTGGAATTCACCATGGAGCTGAATTCACACACGTCTTAATCGCTGGTATACATTTCAGAGCTATTATGTTGGGGTGCATCGTGCAGCAGAGGTGTTGTTATTCTTGTGATATTCTTGGTATTCTCTTTTGCTTTTATTCCACCTGTATGTGGAAATGAAATGTGTTTCCTTGACGAGAGAGTAATGGTACCTGATGCTGATTATCATACGAATATTTTAATCTTAAAACAGTGGCGCGTGTTGCATTAGGTATGTGATAAGAAATCAGCTATAATGAACCCAGGTCATCATTTTCTAAGTGGGGTTGAAAAACCAAGCAGTCACTTAGAAGTAGGTTTGCAAAGGTTTCCGGAAATTTACCGAAAACTTTCAATGGGAAGAGAAGTTTGGGAATTTTGGAAATATTCCAAATTGGAAACTCCCTGGGAATTACGAAAATGTATGGGAATTAATGTGAATTTATAGGAATTAACTGTACCTGGTCCAGGTACAGAAATCACCTGTGCAGGTAGGGGGCGTGGCCTCAGTAAGCAGTGTGCTATGTGCATGTGATTGAGGAATAGCAGATATTCAAGCGTACCTGCATGAAATCTGGTTGTTTTAGCCAAGATTATGCTCAAATATATTTTCCCAAACTATATTTAAGTTCCCTGTTAAAGGACCAACTTTCAATTTAGAAAATTCCCAGTTTATTCCCATAAATTGCTGTTAATTCCCATGCAAAGTTTCCAACTTTGTATATTCCTGCAATTTTGCAACCCTACTTATGTCATGTATAATCCAACTTTATTTTGAAGGGGTCTTTCAATAACATGTTCATGTTGTGTATAGGTGGTATTTCTATCAGCATGTGATGCCTTTATGTTGTTTTACTGTAGATCTGTAATTAGTATTGGAGCACAATCATGTGTATCATAAAACTGGTAATTATTTCTGCACATGATTGAACATCATATTGCCATTAGCGAGGATGTCCCATATATATTTATATGCCATATATTTTTCTGTTTCACATCTTCCAGTGTCTTCAGGCACAAGGAAGAGATGCAAATGAGGGAAGTGTGGAGCAGCGTTAGACAAACTGCCTTAATCTGATGGCATTAGCTTTGAGCTGGTGTTATGAAACGAGTTGAATCCTGGTTTGTTTGTCTCATCCTTGACTTTTTAGGTTCAAGGTTCATTTCTCAATCTACAACACAGGGATGTACAAAAGATGCAGGTCCTTTACGCTACACACAAAACAAATAAAACTATTATTTATGGCGGAGTGCGGAGGATGAATTGAGGAGTCTCACAGCCTCTGGAAAACAAACCGCTCTGTAGTCTGGTGGTACGGATGTGGATACTTCTGTATCGCTTGCCAGTTGGCAGCAGGATGAACAGGCTGTGGCTGGAGTGGGTATTGTCTTTTAATATCCTTTGGGCCGTGCACAGTAACCTCACCTCACCGATATCGCTGATGCTCAGTAAATAGGCACCAATGATGTTCTGGGCGGTTTTAATCACCCGATGCACAGCCAACCATGCCAATTTGTAATGTTTCCAGTCAGGATGCTTTCTATTACTCCTTTGTAAAAGTTGACAATAACTTGGCATGGGAATTTTGCTTCCTTCTTGAGTTTCTTTAAGAAATACCGTTGTTTCTGAGCTTTCTTTAGCAGGGTGGAGATTTAAGATGACAGCTTCTGTGTGATGCTGAATCCCAGCAACCTAAAACCGTTCAGCTGCTCCACATCAGCTGCACTGATGTAGACAGTGGTGTGTGTCTTTGTCTTCTCCTTTTTTTTTTTTTTAAGTCCAGCTTTTCACCCTTGTGAAACACCCCCCAGCTAAAACACTTAAACCTATGATAAACCCTCCAAATACACATCATCAAAACGCAAACAAAGGTAATGTACAGTAACGTCAAAGACTTCCAGTGCAAATGTGAAGTAAATTATGTGGCTGTGAGACTTACTACACGGGCTCAGAGCGGTGCTAATGTGGCCGGTTCCACTCCACCGTTTTCTGCAGGATGATGGCACGCAGGATGATTGTGAAAACATCAAGGGTGTCATTGCCTCACTTCCTCTACACCCATTCTCCGTTCTGCCTCTCCAGCGAAGTGAAAAGAGCTCATACGAGAGGCATCGTCCTTGGAAATAATGACGGGGTCACCGAGTCTGTCTTTGTCTACGATAGGAAATGACATGCAACACTTCTTGTTTGCTTTAGAGATGCATAAAGCCTCCTATTGGCCTCTGTCAGCAAGCGGTAGGAAGTCCAGCAACTCTGATGTGTCTCTTGTGTACAACCCACCATTTCAGAGCAAATGCCAGTCCGTGGGTGAAGTGTATTTTTTTGCACTTTGCCTGAACAAAGTGCAGGCTGGAAAGTCAGCGTTCAAAGTTGGAAGTTTCAGAATCTCAGCAGGTGGATACGTAAGAGTTGAATCAGTAGTATTGACAAACAATCCACTCAACCCCTGCAGTCATTCTGTGCCACAGGGCAGCCTTCCACACACACTCACTGATGCTTTTTTTAACTCTTGTCTCGGTGAGTCCAGGGGCTTTGCTTTGCTCATTTTAGCAATTAATTACCTGTGTCCTCTAAATACAAAGGCAATAACAATTTTCTTCGTCAGAAGTTGAAGTCTGAATGGCTAATTACCCTTCTAATGAGTTCCTGTGTGGCAATATTGAATATTATTGTTTCATTAAGAAGATGATAAACGTGCTATCGTGAATATTTATGTATTAACGGTGGATTAAATGACTACTTGATGACTACAAAGCCGCAGAGAATAACACGCCCGACTCTGCAGCGGGCGTTTGAACAACAGATCTCTGAAACATCACCGTGCACCGCTTGTCAGGCCTCTAAGAGCCGATAGGCACAGTTAGCATTTAGCAGCTATGAGGCTAGATATTTAGATAGAGTTGGTGGAGAGCAAAACAGCTAAAACGAGGGTGAATGTTGGACTTGAATTTGTCAAATGGACACAAAAACCTCCAAATAAATAAATGCTAATGTATTGTTTGCTAACAAGCTGGCTGCAAAAACTTGACTTGACAACAACTCATAAGGTGCAGAATTATCCAATATAAATGTAATTACTGGGATACTGAGCTGGTTTGGAGGCATATTTTTTTCTGTGTTGTTGTTTCATTCAGAAAACCTGTTGATATTTGACCATGTGTTGACACGTCGCTACATGCCAGTATAGATTGCATCTCGCTGTCAGTGCCTCTGACAGATGCTTTTATTCTAGTATCTACAAAGTAATCTGTTTGCTTGATCACCCCTTGGCAGTAAGTGTAACTATTTCTGACTAGAAGGGGGATGTCTAATCTAATGCAGAAAATAGAAAAGGCTGCAGTCTCAGCCAAAAGATGTAGCCAAAACAAGACAATGAAGTTATCGAGCTCCACAGGTCTGTTTTACTGCCAGCGAAGTGAACGTCAGTAGTAAGAACTTTGGGCTCGAGCATCGAAAATATGAATGTAGACGTAATCCAACCTAGCTGCAGAGCAGGTAAGTGCAACCCTGCCTGTGATTACGAGTTACAGAGTGCAGCTCTCAGTGGCATAAAGTTGACTGGATTCCAATTTATCATGCAGCGAGTGTGTGTGTGTGTGTGTGTGTGTGTGTGTGTGTGTGAAAACAGGATAAATAGGAGACAGTCCAAGCAGACAAAGAGCAGCGATTTAGCAATATTGTCTCTGTTGACTTATTATGCCAGGTCATCGCATCAAATGATTGAAAATTTGCTTTTCATCCACATCGTATGTGAAAAGAGGGGAAAAAACGATAGAGTGCTGTAATTACAGAGCAGGAATGCAGGTGGCTTCTTCCCCTTATCGTGATTTGGGTTGTCAAAATGTTAGGTTTAGGAAATGCAGCATATTGAGTGCTCACAAAAAGGTTTTGGAGTTATTTTGTCTCGTCAGAGTCTTGGTGTGAATAAATGTATTTTGTAGGAAATATAAGACTTAAAGCAACTTTATGTAAGATTTCATACACATGTATTTATTTGAAAACATTTCTTATGGTCAAAAACTAGAAAAAGTTTAAAACTTTGCTAACATCCAAACATCAAACAAGTGCAACAACACAAGACATAGCAGCCATCTGAGCAAGAAGCCCAGCTTGGTGTCTGTCTTTCGGGCCATATATTTTATAAAGCGCACTTCAAAGCCGGTCCCAGATTTACTCTTTTCCGGCGGCCTCATGCTCGGCCAAGCTGCCTTTTTCTCTTCTTAGAGAATAACGTACCCTTGGGTCTCTTAGCCTCTACCATGTCCACAGAGGCTGCTGAACCTGTTTACATACATGGTGCTTTGTGCTTCCAGTCCATGCAGATCTAACCAGTTCATCACTTAACATACTTTAACAGCAAGTAAAGTTTTCTTCGTTTATTAAGAGACTTGCAGAAAGACGAGGCGGGGCAGCTGGGAGACATCACGGAGTCGTTGGTGTGTGACTTGGTGCCGTAAAGTGTTACACACTCCCGACCCGGAGACCCTGGTTAAATAGTGCGAGAACAGGCGTACGGGGCACAGAGTGGGAATGACAGAGGCACCATTCAACCTAATGCAAGTCAGTGTAGCATTGAAATGATAGGCAAGCTGGTATTTGAAATATTTGAAGTAGAAAAGTTACATAATGGGGCTTTAAATATTTTATTAGTGCAGGCTTCACCTTCAAATATAAAAGACTAAAGAATACTGATTCATCTGTTGTAAAGTATTCATTTAGAAACTGCAGTCACGGAACAAATAATGTGTAATAAGTCAAATTTTAGTCTACATACATCTTGCAACATTTAATATGGCTCAATGTGCCATGCTCAAGTAATTTTCTAATTATTAAGAATCATAAGAAAAACATTTGCTCATGCAAACTGTGTAATTACCAATAAAATGAGCACACACATAGTAACCTCACAATATGTAGCTTTTACAGCTTTTACAGCTTTTATGGAGTGTTCCCCATTTTTCAAAAGTTCACATTATATTGGAGGGAGACAACAAAGCCACTCCTCACACCTCGGCCCGTACACCATCTGTACCTACTGCTGAATTGTATTAGTATATTCTTAGACTCTGCTTTGCAATCTGTCTGTATTTGTGCACAGTTAAAGTCCGTCCATTCAACCAAATCAACCAAGAAAGGAGAAAAAGAAATCAAGGACTTAATTCTATCCTCAAATGGACTCTGGCAACAATTTATCCTGCTCCAATCATTCGCTGAGAATTTGGATAAAGAGTTTTTTTTTATTAAAAAGTAAGTTGCTCGTGGAGGTCTTAATTTACAAAGATAAACAAAGCTCTCAATGTGCTGTATGACCTTGTTGGAACGGTTAAATTTAAAAGATCGATTTAGCTGCCGGGCTCTGACTTGGAAAAAAAAACAAAAAACTGCTTTTGCCTGACTGCGATGGGAGAACAGCACTCTGAGCAGTTAGAGCTCTTAATGTATCGAGGCACAGATTGCAGGCATGTTGCTACCCTCTTTGTGAAATTGACTTTTAATTCGTAACGAGCAATCGCATATTAAAGTACTAATAACCTCTAATGGAAGTTAATTTTGCGCCCCTCGGGACGCGATATTAAGCGGCATTGAATGTTATGGCGGAACGGGATTGAAAGGATGATATCAGACATTCTTGAAAGTTGTAATTGTTTGATATGATCTGCTGCTGTGGTGGAGAGATGTGTCCGACTTAGAGGATTATGGGTGGCTGTGGCTTCACTTTGCGACACCCACAGAGGACAGCTTAAGACAATTCGCCGCAGGATCTAAGAGGCTGCATGAGGTCAAATTTAGACTGTTAGGGTATAGGCTAATTGAATGCACTGAAAATTACAATAGCGGCGTAATTGCTTGATTAAAGTACTATACTAGATCCAGCATGAATAAAATATAGCCAGAGGGAGGCAGAGGGAAATGCATCTCAGCATCTCAGGGAAGATATTCTCCAGCTGTGTGTGTGTGTGTGTGTGTGTATGCAGTGTCTCATTCTGCGTGTACATCACAATAAACGCAGACAATGCTGCGGTGTTCTACCTTTGTACATCAGTCGTGTTTTAGCCTAATTTGACTTGTCATTAGCATTTCTCAGTGTTTGTGCGTCTCTTAATGAGGGAAATAACTCAAATGTGAGAGGCTTATTCAGCGTGAACAAAGTTGGCTTCGATGCTTCATAGTTAATTGTCAAAAATCGCCTCGTGCGCTGGTGTTTCTGGAGGGAAAATGTATAAAATCAAATGAGTTGACATCTAGGTGGAAGAAGAATAAACAGAGTCACCTAGAAGAAGAAGAAGAAGGGATTTCTTTACTGCCATGAGTTACTGTATACTTGTATATTCCACTCACAATAAGCTATAAAATAACTTTTGGTACATGAGAACACATCACTTAAATACAGAACACATAAAGAAGGAAATCAAAAACGTTCCCCTCATGAATCTTTCTCAGTCTGTGCTATGGCGGCTCATGCGCTAGTCATTAATATGTAGCATTAGCTGAATGGACTCATCCTTCATGTTAAAGGTTCATATTATTTCTCGACTGGCTAATAAGTTAACTTGACATTTATTCCATGCATTAATCACCTGCAGCGGATGTTCCATTCAGTTTAACCTTGGCTGCGACGAGAACAGAGCAAAAACTCTTGTGTGTAGTTCACCTACGTTCCCGAACAAGTGATGGGCTGAAAGACTGCTCGCTGCTTTGGTTGGCTGCAGCTGGATGACTGCATCTGGGATCAGCGGGTTTATTTTCACTGGTTTATTTGCTCATTTTAGTTTATAATAGCCTCGACAAAGAGACGGCAGGATGATTCAGGGTTTGAAATGATCCAGTTAAAGTTTAATACAAGATAACTGAAGGATTAATTGTGAACATCCCCTTATATAACCCTGGATTATACTCTGTCAAGCTCTACAAGTTGAAAATACGTTGTCTTCATCGTCTTGCCCCCAAAATCTATGTCGGATATACCCGAAACTGATAAGCTCAAAGCAAATTTCCAATCTGAATCCACAGAGAACACCTTTATGCTTCTTCTGCTGACTGTAGCTGTAAGGAATCGAGGAAAAGATACCTGTCATCATTTAACCTTTCATCTAGAGATTTGCTTGACTGACTGCAAATGGTGTGTGAAACTTAACCCGAGTCTGTTATGAACTGCTTTGAATTCCCATGAGACTGAGCTATTTTTTATTTATGGCTCAGATCCCCTAATTCAGGGAATGATATGTTCTCATTTGAATTTCAATGCGTAAACTCGAAGAATATAGTGACAAAAAGCTAACAGTGCTCCAGAAATTCAAACATCATCATCTGACAATATTAGAAGAGTAAAGTGTACAACTATTGCTCCATTTCTCTCGTAAAGCTTAAGACCTTTTTTTAATGCACAGTTTAAACTGCAAAGGTGCCTTTTTTCCCATTAAAGAGTTTTAATATACGAACAAGAAATCCCTACACCCTGCAAAAGATCTGAAGGTGCAAATGAAAAAATGCTACAGAGAGCTAAAAACGGCTCGTGTTTGCACAATGGCTCTTCCTTGTAAAGACTGGAACCTTCAAACTACCATCAAAACTCTTTTTTTCTTGTCTGCCTGCACACACACGAGTTCCAAGTGTCCCAGATAAAAGAAGCATTAAAAAGCAGAGTATTAAATATCTTTATGTTATTGACCTTTAACAGGGCAAAAAATCCTGCGGAAATTACACAGATAAATGACCAAGTTATCCGGTGCCCATCGGATGAGATGGATTCCCAACACCTCACACACCTTCCAAAGACTGATGACACAAACAAGAAGCCCCATGTCCCGGTTTGACAAATTACCATATGAGAAAAGACTCATGAGGCTGAACCCGACACTCGGCTAAGCATCTGACTCCGTGTCACCTTAAGAAAAAACTGTTATTTCCTCTTTCACGTCGTGAGACTCAGAGCAAGATGAAGTGTCTCTGATGTTGATGATATCAGCCATAGGTGCATTCAAGCGCCAACATGTACTAAATCAGGCATAAAATTAATTTCCAGGCTGTGTTTCAACAGGGGCCTGTGTAATAAAGCCAATACCCATTGTAGTCATGATCTGTCATCTGCAGTGGGGGATCTGTCACTCGAGTTGTCTTTCACAATCGGCAGGTGTTGTTGTACATCTTCATCAGAGGGGTGTTCCTTTTGATGGGCACGTGTAATTGTAATGACGAGGTATGCTCCCGTTTTCCTCTGTGTGTGTGTGTGTGTGTGTTTTGTGCTGCAGGTTGGCCAGATTGTTGCAGGACTATGTCTCCGCATCCATATGCTTCTTCATTTGTTCCTCTGTCTAGTATCACAGATGCTGCTGATTAGACACTGACAGGCACTTCAGTGCAAAATACAACTGCCGCTGTTGGCTTGTTACGCCAGTTCTTTTAAACTGACATTTGTTTCTTGAGGAAAAGTCCATTTGATTTTTGGCCTTGGGCTGTAACTAGAAATTATTTTCATTATCGATTTTTCTGTTAATCATTGCAATTCATTTATTGATCTTTGAGCTGATAAAATGTCATAAAATTATGGGAAATGTTATGTGGAAAGTCATAATTTTTCAGAGCTGAAAGTATAAAAATATAGAAAAGCAGCCAACCAGTAGAGAGACTGGATCTGGTAAATTATTGACATTTTTGCATCGTGAATGATTTAAATAATTAGTTGATTATTAAAATTGTTGGAGATGAATAATTAATTTATTTTTTTCAAACTCTCACAATATCAATTGGTTCAAATATGGCCACAAGATTATTTGTGTTTACTGGTCTCATTATCTTACTATCTATCTTTCTTCTGTTCTTACAGTGGTATGAACAGATAACACACATTTTCCTGTGTTTGAAAAAAATGATGCCAAATAAGTACATTTGATTGAGATTTGTAAAAAAAGCAATTGCTGCTTTTGTCAAGTTTGTCCGCCAGACGACAACAAACAACTTCTGAAATGCTTTTTTCCTGAATGGAGTGCCCGCAGTGCGACAACAACAGCAGTGGAGGATGGCATTCATAGTGAAGATGAATCCACATTTTAATCCCAAAAGTTTAGAAAATAAACTCCAAGCTCTCCTCCCTCCTGCTGGTAAATGGCTCCAAAACAGAGAATCTGGTGTCACTCCAGGTGTTTATGCCTCAAAAAGCTCCGCCTCTGCCCCTGCTGTCTCCTTCCAGAGCTCCCCTGGGCTTGCTTGGCCTAAAATCTGTACTTCTTCATCCTACTGTTGGTCTGAGGACAGACTAGACGCTACAGTAACTCATATGCCTTTTCTTCAGAGTCTTCCAGGCTGATCATACACAGAGACCGTGGCCGTGCAGTGCCTGTGATGGACTATACATGCTGCTTCCAGGTCATTCTGGGGTCCTTTTCGAGTGGCGTTGGTATTTGGGCTACTCTTCTGGCTGACTGCCTAGTTGGAAATCTAGTGCAGAGTTCCTGTGCATGATTGCCTGATGATGGAGTGATGTTCTAAATATGGATAATGACCTTAACAGTGCTTATAGGGACATTTTAAGAGTTGAGGAATCCAATGTTGTTTGTGAATGTCTTGGGGAAGATATTTGCCTCTACCCATCATGAGATGTTTCTTGGGTGACAGCTTGGATTTGTTTACTTGCCTTCAGCAGTGGGTAACCCTTTTACTAACCATCATGCATGATTAGCACAAGTAGAATGACTATTTACTGAAATTGGTTGGTTTAGTGCATTTTTTCACCGTGTTCAGTACTTTTTTTTCCCCCAGTCATTTCACTTTTCCAGACTTAATACCAATGTCTGGTCTAAATTTCGTGTAAAAAAAACTGCATTGAAAATATGTTTCATGAAAAAAATAAGCTGAATACTTCCTCCACTGTAATTCTGACCCAGTCTTACATATTGCCTCTTTAAGTCAAGCATTAGTCAATGAAGTATGACCATTTTCATTTTACTTTAAATCCAGCTCTTAAAATCCACTCTGGTTTGTACTGGCTCGTTGACTCAAACTGGAATTTAAATTGCCTACATATAGACAGGCTGTAAGATCTCAAAAAGGGAGCACGTTGCTGGAAATTTGTTTGCAATAGCGGCAGAGAGCGCTTGTAAATGATGATCAGAAAGTCTTGATTTGAGAGGTCAAGATAAAAACTGGAACCAAAGTATCTACTTTCATCTTTTTTTCTTGTTTTTCCAGCTATAGTTTTTTTCTTCAGTTTGTATTTTCACACATCCATTGTTGTCTCATCTTTATCAACACTGTCACTGAGATGTACTCAGGTCTTCATTTTCTAACATCAATTTCATCTTATGAAAGAAAAGGCTGATGCATGATGCATGTGCTACAATTGAATGCAAAGAAATGAATGCTAGTGTGAGGAGGCCTGTGCAATGTAGACTTGAAACAAGATCTGTTACCCTGTAAGCAATGCATCATTTGTTGGCTGTTACCACAGTTCATTCAATTCCAACCATTTGGTGGCTCACCAGTTATTCCAAAAAATGTTTTTATGACTGTTTTTTAGCAAGCTGAACATTTAAAATGGTATAGATGTGTGTACCATGGCTGACATTGATCATGATTGCCAGAGCTCTCTGTCACTCTCATCACTCATCTCTTTCCTGTCTCCACTGTTTATCTACCCTCCCTCCTCCTCCCTCTTCTATCCCTCCATCTAAACTGTCTCTCAATCTACAGTACCTGCCTTCTCCCCAATCTCAAAGCCTAATATTTCACAGCTGTCAAGGTGCTGAGCCTGAACAGCATATGCAAATAGCAGACAAGTCCTTATCTCTGCTTCTTACGTTGCGGGGCTTGCTTCTGCCTTTTGAGATCTTTATGTGGAATTTGCCACATAGGGACTATCAACAGGCCTCTTTAATTCAATATAAGTCATTTTATAGATAAATGTGCTGCCCATACATGTGTTCATCGTAATGTCTTTTACATGCAGTGTGCGCTCCTTCTGATGTGATTCTCTGCGCCATAAATTGTAAAAATGTGGTGCAAGAGAAGTACTTTAGCTGCTGATGTGATTTTGCATACAGCACAGTAAGTGGTGTCCTGTTATTTGATGTGAACAGCAGCATCTACTATCTGCTACCAGGGTTATTCAACTTGCTTTGCCACAGGGCCACTTTTAAAAAAAGTTAGGCCAGGGGCCAGTTAGTGATCAAACATTAATAATAAATATTGGATAAAATGAATAAACATTAGCTTTCCTGATGTGGCAGAATAAGTGAACTTCAAAGTTATAATCGTGTTTTTGCAGTGCTACCTCCTTTGATGATGTCTGATATTAGCAACCTTGCCTACAGCAACTGTTATTTGAGAAGTGGAACACAGTGGTTTAGGGTTGGTATCCAGTGCTTCACTGACTTGCCTGTTTTCATTGTCAACCACCATGACATTTGCTGTCATCATTCATCTCTGCCAAAAGGCACATCCAATCGCATCGGCCCTGTACAGGTCAGGTTTATGAGAACGTGTCACCACTTTTGTGCACTGCAGAGATCACTAATATTCCCCTTTGTAAGTAACAGCCAAGGGACATTATTGAAGATTTACTCATTGGTATCAATAAACCAAAGATCCTAGTGTGAACCTGTTTGTTTTAATTGTGAATTCTAAGACAGTGGAGGTCCACCTGGCACCCTGTTTGGCCCATGACCCTTCGTATCACTGCTCTATCCTCCCTTGCAGGACGGCTATCCTTTCATCCAAAGCTTAGCGCTGCAGAATAAAGTGAAAAGTGTTATGTAGCTACAGTATGCAGTGAGTCTAGTCATTGTAACTTCATCCTGGTAATATTTTTGCCTCTTTTTTGCCTCAATTACTACAAGTATTCAGGAGGAGATTTATTAACACCTGTTCTTATAGACTGTACATTGTCTACCCAATTACTCATAGCCTGCTGCCTTTATAGAGACATATGGTGGGATGTATTCAGCATACACAATATTTACTCAAGCCAGTTAATGTCAGCGAAGCCCAGATGGAGGAATTTAAAAATTCTAGTTCAATGCATCTGATATAACGTCCACTCACGGGCTGCCGTATCATATGCGTGTGGAAATGTCACACACGAGCTGCTCTTCTCATTATCTCGTGTATTGTTACCGCCCACACCATTTCTGTAAATGAGCACAAACGATTTTTTTTTGTCTGACCCTTCAAATTTCACCCACGTCACCTTTATAACTATCATGCATTCAGTCAGTTAGTGATTACCATTTGTTATGTAATCATTAATTGTGACCTCAGAGATGTGAACAGTGAATATTCATCCGAGGCCCCTCTTGGTAACAATAGAATCTGCTATGGCAAATTTAATTACACTTGATTCCTGTGTAATCACTCTGTAATTACGGGAAAGAGCTGCGATTGTTAATACTTCCTGCATAATAATGCTTTTACCTTCAACTCACCTCATCATAGGCCGCTCCCCAGTTATTATGAGAAGCAACAGAGGGTGAGAAGAGCACATGTTTGACAAAACTGTCAAGTAGTCAAAGAGTGCTTCTGTATTCTGATTATCTTCAAGGTCCCAGCCAATGCCACCGTTGACACAGCTGAGTCTTTAAATCAAAGTGATGTCCAATTGCCATCATCAGCAACAATGCAAGTGGAATTGGGGAGTTTGATTCCATCTCAAAAAGCAAGAAAATCTAGCAGGCTAAAAATAACTACAGAGATATGACTGGCGATGCATCAGTGATTGACTGTAGATGCAATGTGATAATTTCAGAAGTAAATCATTACGTCTGAGCATCCAGCCGGAGATGTTCTGCGTTCATCATGATCATTTCTTTGTCAAAAAACTGTCAGCAGTGTGGCCACAGGCTTGAAGCAAAATGAAGTGACACTGTAGTTGGTTTTCGAGTCACCTGTGTCGCACAAAGAAAGCAAGAAAATTAAAACACACTGAACCCGCACCACCACTAATGTTTAAAATAGCAAGAACACACATTTACACACGTATTTGTGTGTGCATGTGTATAACAGAGACATTAAAAATGCACAGATTTGTTCCCTAGGAAAACTCAACAAAAAATAAGCTCTCACATTGAGAAAAGACAAAGCCAAGGGAATTATTAATATTTAAATCTACTGTATTGTGAAATCTTTATGGGCTGTTGAGTCTTAGTTTCACAAAACCAAAGACTATCTCACAGGCTGAGAATCGATAAAACACAACCAGATACCGTATATCCTCAATCAATGAACAATGGGGACTATTTAAATGGAGACTTCCCACCTCTACAACTTTAGGCTGGTAATAAAAATATAAAGCAAATGTTGTGCCTGTTTCTGGAACATACTGCAGAGTATATCTATCTGTCCAGTTAATATGTTAGTCTATTTGTGGCCTGTAAAACCAAAACAAAGAGCTGAAAGACATTAAAACCCACCAAAATACTAAAGGTTGGGTGATGTATGTTTGTTTCTACATTATTAGTCCAGTCCAATTGGTCCAGTCAGGTGAAGGAAGAATTCATGTTGATATCTGAGTGAACAATTCAGTTCCTCAATGACCACTCCGCTTTGTTGGTAGAGTCTGTTGTGTGTGACACGATTCACATGCAGATATTCAACAGCATATCACAAATACACACTGCACAAAAGTTAGACATACTGTACTGCAAACCAAACCAATACCTGCCTGAGGACCGAAGGAGTTCAGAGTCCATATTGCAGAGGGGAAAACTAATTTTTAAAATTGTTTGTCTTGGTGGGATGTGATTTATAGTGTGGCTGGAGCAGGTGGTGAGCTGATCCGAGGTCACTTTTGTTTTGAAGGATTTCATTAATTGAAAAGGAGTTGCCAATTTTAGATGACGCCCGTCTTGATGTTGTTTGTTGGAATCTTTTGTGGGTTTGACGATCTGAGCTGCTGCACCAGAATGATGTGACAATACTTAAAGTTTTGCAGTGTACCACATGAGAACTGTCAATCATCTATTGTACCAGTAAAAATGGCAATGGCTGAGGCCCATTATTAATCTTCAGCAACTAAATGTGGAATGCATTTTGACGTCTCTGCGCCAACAGAAATCCATGTTGCATTCAGCTTTAACCCATTTGTCTACAATAATCCTTTTAACCCAACAGTGATATATGTTTCAATTGCACAAAATTCAGTTATTAAGCATATATATATTCAAATGTCTCGTTTAGAGAAGCTATTTACGGTGGTTTGTCTGGGTATATGTGAACACAGCAACTGCACATGGATGCTTGACAAAACAAGCCATCTCAGACTGTCAAGAAAGGGCGCCACAACTCCCAGTCGAACCCTGTAGTGGATCATTTGTGGTGTGAAAGCAAATTAACTAACCCCAGCACGACTTCAAAAGCTAATAAATAGATCTGCTGATCATAAAATCTGTTTTCAATTTTATAATTGTGCTATATAAGGCATGTATGCAAAAAAAATGTAGTAACCACATCGATGTGGGTATTTTCTCCGATCAATAGGTCAAAAGCTCTGTGTAATTTGTCAGTTCATTAAAATGTGCGTATCAGCACTCCCTCAATAATAACCCCCAAATTAAATCAGAACAAGACACTTCTGTTTCATGCTGTCTCTAACTGTTATTATTCATAAGATATCTAATAATACTAATCATGCTCATAATAGTAATTTAGAAGATAAATATACACATCAGGAGAAGAAGAAGAAGAAGAAGAAGATTAACTTTATTGATCCCTCAATGGGGGAATTCACTAAAGTGCTGCATCTATCAGTCACCAGAATTTGAATTCCCCTTGTGGGTCCTGATAATGGAGGGTTCTTGGTAATTGGACCAGAACTAAAATGTGACAATATATATTATATATATATATATATATATTTGCCTTGGTAGAGACCAAATTAACCGAACTCGAGTGTGAAAATTTACCCACGGGGTCATTGAGAAATTGATTGACTGAAATCTGACCGGAGACCTTGACTGAAACATTTGAGGACACATGGGATACTGTTGCTTTCTGCTTGCTGTATTGCATTTTTATTATAGCTGCGTGTCACATACTATCACATCCAGAATGATATTTCAATTTAATCAAATTGCGAGTCCCCTTTGGCCAGTCAGTGCCAAAGCAGACCGCAATGAACGAATGAATGAATCCACTCCTCTTGCTAATGCAGCATACACACTGAATGCATGATATAATTGTTTGTTTTTTCTCTTTTCTCTCTCTCTCTCTGTAGGTAAGTGAAACAAATTGCTCAGGCTGATTGAAAGTGGACTGCCTCAGGGTATCACATTCAACAACACACGCAGCTCTGGTACAGTACACAGCCTTTATACTGACGGGGCCTTTGCTTCTCTGTATTAACACACACACTGAGTGAAAATCAAATGTCTGAATATTACACACTATTTTCCTCCTTTTTTTATTTGCCCACTGCTTGATTACAATCGCAGGGTGCGTTTGAAAGCATTCTAGTAGTTTTGACAGGATTTTGGGTTGGTGCAATGAAGTGCATTTGTTTTGTTCTTTGTTCTTCGGAGTGCTAGAATTGGAACTGAAATAAGTGTCTGTACTCTGCAGCACGAGCCTGTATCATCTTGTCCTGATAGCATGGTATAACTACTGCTACTGCTAGATCCCATGTGACATCTATGTCAATATTTAGAGCGAAAATTAGTGTGTGGCCATAAAGGAAGGGTTGGGCTCTGTGTTAGCACTATGTGTACCACCCATACTGGAGGTGTGATTTGCACTGAACATTAGAGACAGCAGCAGTATGCAATGGTGCAAGAGGTGATGATAAAGTCCTGGCACTCTTAATTTAATCAATACTATCCTGGCCAAGGTCGGTAATAACAATGAGTTACAGACAAGTCAGTCAGACAAAATCATAATTAAACAGAAATCATGAATACATTTACTAATACAGAGAAAATGTCATCCCTGCAACGGCATAAATGCCACCTTTAAAACATGCAGATAGCTGTCTAGACCAATTCAAAACAAGAAGTTGATGAGACTACTACTGCAAAACATCAGCACCTTGAAGAGACGGCAGCAGTTTCTCACAGTTTTAAATTCACAGAGAGAAACCATGTTTAATGCAAACACCACCCCCTGCTATATATTTGCCTCTCATTCATCCATTCTCACACACATACACACATGCACACACACACACAAGCATGGCAGCAAGCTATAACAAGCTATAACATGCAAAGTGTTGGTCTGACCATCAGGGGTTCAGGATCACTTTGACAGAAGGAGCCAGGAATCAACCCCATGAACAGTGAACAACCCGTGCTACCAACTGAGCAACAGCCACCCTATGTTATAACCACCAACAGTTTGAACTGCTTCATTTAAAATGCAGATGATAGCAGTGTGAAGGCATGAGCTCATGGGAGAATCTTTGAGAAAATAGACTGCTAATGAACTTGGATAACTCTCTGATGGCTGAGCCAAAACATTTTGCAGCTCAGGTCGCCTTAATTGTTTAGAAATATTTTGTGATGCACAAATTATGACCATAACTTCCCGCAATGATGCTGTACTTCTTCGTTATGAGTAGGCTCGTCTTCTAACTGCCGCGCCTTAATTGGCAACCACTCATGGCCGCGTGTCTCCGCTGCATCGACTCGGTCGTCTCTCGGTCGACGTCGCAGCCACTGGCTCTGAGGTGAAGTCACTGCATCTGTGTTTGACTCCGTCTGGCTGCGTGTCACACGGCCTAATTGAGTTCAAATTGAATATGAGCAACCAATCAGTGCAATTAATGGAGGATTGGATTGTGTCTTGTGAGGGCACGGTGGTAGACAAATCTCCCCAGTCCTCAGACATTAATACCTAAGCACTGATACACGCACACAATGACTCCTCAGATTGGTCACACTCAGGGCTTAAATAGGAATGGCTTGATGTAGGTCGTGTCGTTATTTTCCACCAAATTAATACACAGTAAAGTACATCTTACTCTTTCATGTCTTTATTGTGCAGTAGATACAATGAAAGCAAATATTGTTACTATCGCCATGGTGTGTGTGTGTGGGAACTTTTTAGAATCAGTGTTTCATCCCAAAAGAACAATGTCACTTAAATAATCCAATAATCAGTAATGGTAATCACGTAGTAATTCATGCCTTAAAAGTCTCCAGTGAGTAATAAATATCATATTAGTTAAATAATGAGCAATCACCCCAGAGAACAGTTCTCTATAAATCCATCCAGCACTGGCTGTGCTGCCACCTGGCATGGTGCAGTACTTTTTCTGAAATCATGGAGTTTTTAATTACAGACCTTGGCTCCAAGCTGGATGCGATTTGGATATCCTGATGACATTTCATGCACTCCTAGTCTTTCCTTTATGCTTTTATTCTGGTGAGGCCCAAATTTAATACCCTGAATCATTTGCTTACCCTCTGTAACATGCTCTTATGTCACATGCAAACATTAATGTGTCACACTGACTTGTTTTTGGTGACTTGATCTCATTTTATTTACATTTTTTTCCTGAACTGACTATTTCTAGCTGCTGGCTTTGATTTTTTTTTTTTTTTTTTTTTCTTTACAAATGTGCCGTGACATATTTCGTGCTCTGTGTTTATAAGTCACTCATTGAATGTGGCACCAGCGCTGCAGATTAGGGATTTCATCACAGCAGCCTCTTTTGCTAAAATGGTACGAACTCGGAGCACTGGAGGCCACTTTGACTCCATTTATGATTTCTACAGACTACAAATAGTATTGGTGCCAAGACAGCCTCTGCTGCATATGCAGGAAAACAACCTTACTTCCCTTTACTTCAATGTTATGTATTTCTATCTGGTGAGAAGCTGTTGATCTCACTTGTTCCCAATGGTGAGTAAAGAAAACCGTCTACAGCTAGGCAAAACAGACATTTGACAAATAATTTCATGTTGTCTTCTACTTAAAGACAGTAAAAAAAACAGATGCACTCGGTTTCTAAAAAACAGATTTTTACTGTCTTTAAGTAGAAGACAACATGAAATTATTTGTCAAATGTCTGTTTTGCATTGCTGTATTGTCCTGAATTACAGCGTACAGCATACAGTACTTTAAGGACTCATGTTGTTACTGATAATATGTTGAAATTGTATTCTCTACTGTAAACTGATCAGCAGGCTGGAGGATGACATCTCCAGAACAAACCCTGTTCTTTGGTGTTAGACATTTACTTTCAGTCTCTAAAAATGTTCAGTTCCATTCTTCATTCTCCATAAAGCTTTTAGCTGTAATATTACATTGAATTCTCCATATCTGAATCACCATATCTGGACATAGCAGAACTGGTTCCATTATAATAATTACATTGATTTGTAGCAATGATGGAAGAGTTTCGAAATAGTTTTGAAAGATAAAATTAGTAATTTTCTGATGGTTACTTACTTGGGCGCTTCAGTTCTCTTGTAAACAGTTGTCAGTATAATATCTCAGAGCAGTGGGGAGTAGTGGTGCTGTGGCTGCTGCAGCGCCCCCTGCTGGAAATGGGCCAAACCACAGACATGAACAGCATTTTCTGCAAGATGCAAAAAAAAAAAAAAAAAAAAAAAAAAAAAAAAGAAACATTCTAATTTAAAATATTTAAAAAAAAAAACCCGGAATTTTAATGCATGATGATTTTTGGTTTAATATGAGTGCTAAGACCAACATACCGTTTTCTTTTGTTGACGATGGCATATATGTATGAATGTGTGTACAGGCCTGATGTCAGCACCAGGCTGATGTCTTAATGGTGGTAAAATAATATAGTGCTGTATGCAACTCCAAACACAACTCCCAAAACTTAAATCCTTTTCCTATGGCTCTGCCACATCGTACCGTCCAACACACAGTCAGTCAAGCACTGCTCAGTTAGCACTGGCTCATTGGGATGAAAATGAATGGCTCGAAATCATTCGAAAACAACTGCAAATCATCACTGTTGTTTTTATGTTTCCTGTATGCTTTGCATTTTTCACTGTAGCACTAAGTCTTTGCACAAGCCTGTTACAACTGTTGCATCAAAACATCACAGCGAGGGAGACTCAGAATATGTCTGCATGGGAAAACATGTCGGCATTTCACTTTTCTTTATCATTCTGCTCTGCCCTCTTGTCTTTTACCAGCTCCGTATTGTTTATTGTGCTTCTGTTTTCTCTCGAGCATTATGACCTCGTCCATCAAAGAGGCTGCATTGGCTCAGCTTTTGGACATATAATAAGGGCACTTTGCTTTGCTTTATATCAGCATCAGAATATGTTTGAGCCATGAGTCAGATGCCTCCGCTGCACGACACAAAAGAGCATTGTAACCCCTGCTCTGTTGTTCTTACCAGAGCGGTAAATATCGTGTCTGGGGGGGGGTCTCATGCTAAAATTCTTACAATGTCGATTCAAATGAGAAGAAATAATCAGAAACAACACTGGAAAAAAACTAAGAGGCAGGTATCTGAGTGCACAGAGAAAATCTTTCCATTCTAGTACAGTATGCTCCATTGGCACAGCCATTATGCTAATGCGCAAGGCGATGCTGTTGAAATGATTCGTTAGCGTAATGGGAAGAAGCTAATTGAGTGAATTCTTGCCAAATTACCAGACGTGGTTAATCGTCCACCATGAGCCTCAGTCAGATGTGAGCACGCGTACGCAGGTACAAATGTACTCACAAAAAACACACACACACACACAAGCGAATGCAAAGGTGTCTACAAGAAGGGTGACTGCACTTCACCTATGACAGGCACTCCATTTAGAGCAGCGGTGCTACACAGGTGCTCACTGCTCTGAGACAGACAAGATCTTAGAGTGGAATTGACTGCGAGATGACAAAAAAAAGAAGACATGAATACTGAACAGCTCTCTTAGTGGCAAGCGGCGCGGCAGTCACAACCCAGTGTGTCTCTCAGTTGAGTCACTCACACACAGAAAGTGGTTGATCCTTAAGGAATACTAGCCAAGCCGAAGCTGCCACGTCGACAGATGATACAGATGATTTTTGCTTTGAGAAGACATGCAATGTGTCAAGCAAATGTCTCCAACTTTACCGAAATAACTTGCTCATTTACACAGAAGCCTTTATGCCTGTTGCAAAAGAGCAGTGTTGATTAATCAGTAACAGTTTCTCTAACCTAATCTAGGTGTGTACGAGACAGTGTGTGTGTGTGTGTGTAGGTGTGTTGAGAGAGAGAGTACACCCAGGATAATGTCACATTAGCATACCTCTATCCCCTCGCTGTCACTCAGTGTAAAATAGGAAGGCATACCTGTAGAGTTAGCCCTATTCTGACTCCACAAATATGTCTCTAATGTCATCAGGAGTCAGCCATGTGTTTCAGCAAAGCGGCTGACATAACAGCCCGGCGTAACTCACCGGGGGCTGAGCCGGGGAATGGATAGATTAGCTTTAATGGAATAGAATAAGTATGGTTCAGCCAAGTAAAGCACAATGCGGCGAAAGTTCACCCTTTCCTGCTGATAGCATGCAAAATGTTAGGCGTGAGAGGTGTGAATGCAGCAATATCGGAGTCTGACAGCTGGAGGGCTGCCGGCTGCCATCGCGGCTAGAACAAGCGAGTGAAAGCTGCAGATTCCTACTTAGCCGGTTAATGTGGCAGCCAGACACCACACTGAAGGACTGAAATGCTGAGGCACAACTCATATAATATAGTGAAGGTACATCAAATGTGCATATTAGTGTGAAATGATAACTAGAGCTTCATTCGGATTGTAAATACTTAATGTTACTGTTATGATTCATCTCCACAGTTGTTAACTTCTTGTAGGCTGTGATACTGACTGAATTACGAGTCCCAAGGGTTGTTGTCTATGTCGTCTGGAACTGAGTGGGAGGCTCAGCAAAACAGAATATTTCTAATAATTATACATGTAAAAGCTGTCACAAGTAAAACAAAGTGGATAGAAAATTTGAAACATGACAACAAACAAACGCTGCTGCAGTTTGTCCTTTGAACCTCTGCAGCTCAGGGCACGTGTTCAGTGCACGGAGCCGCTGCCCTCTTACAAGTAAACTAGCAAGTAATGCAACTGTATGAGCGGTCAAGTGCTCATTAAAATCCCACTGAGATCTAAAAAAATAAAAAAATAATAAAAAAATAGAAATCTTCAAGCTGCAAGATTTCCTTTCTCAGCCTAACTTTAATACTGAAGCCGTAATAAGAACAGAAGAGAAGAGTGTGCCCTCCTTATTAAAAGAGACCACATATAATCAGTCTTTTTTGGCCCCAGTGAAATTCTCCTGTTTGGTACGAGCACTTAATTCCTCACAGGAAGTGACACGTTGACATTTAAACACTGTATAAACTCTCCTGAATAATTTTCCATCCAGAGAAAAACTCATCTGATCTCTAGCCTCTCTGGTATGAAGGCTGGTAAACATGAGTTCAGTGTATTCAGTTTACAGACCAAACTTCAAACAGCTGGTAAGCCATCGATGAAGCTGCCAGGAGCCGTGTTTCAATCAGTTAAAGTTTCAAACCACAAATTCTCAGAAACTTTCATTTCGTAAGAGTTTTTTAAGCTCGCTCTCTTTGTCCTCACTCCCTCGAGGTTCTCCCTTCTGTTCGCGCAGTCACACGACTTCTCCTCACTTCACCTTATAATGACTGAAGAACTCCCTTTGCCAACCGAATAAAGGTTTCTCCACCTTTTGAAACAAATGCTCAAAAATGAGATGAACCGTTAAGATCGTTAAGGTAACGTTAATCTAACATCTCACCACAAGACAAGGTCAAGCCACATAATCTGTCTTCTAATGATGCGTGGAGGTTACTTCTTGGCTTTGTGAGGGGTTATATTAAGGCTAAGTATATGTGACCTGATTCTGCAGGATATACACTGAAGTAGCATTGTGTCCCTTACTGAACATGTCTGGGAGAGAGGGTCATTGCATATTTCGTTGTTGTGCTGGGAGTCTTGAGGTGTGGTGACCATCTGCCTGTTGACAGGAAGGTTAAACAGGAAGAGCACTGCCCCACGCCTTCTGCTTGCTTTGCAATGTGCTGCAGAGGGGCGGGTGCTTTCTGGCTGACCTGTTGCCCCGATGATCTACAGTTCATCAGGTTTCTAATGTGGCTCATTGTCAAGACAGGAGGTGAAGTAGTGAATCTCTGTAAGACGGACTGCTTGGTCAAACAGGCTGCACTGCAAGAAAACTGAGCTTTGTTGGAGCGAGCAGCACAATTAGCAGCAATTAACAATGCAAATAGAAATAGTACTCATTAAAAACAAACATTGCAATGTCAGTGCCGTATTTTCTGCAGCTATTTATCATGACACAAATGCACAGCCTAGTATACATGCTGTTCTGAAATGTGCAAAGGTCAATAATTAAAATATCCATGTCAATATTTTCAAGCATTATTCAGGCTGAGGCTGTTCCTCACACCGCAGGTTCATTTAATATTTAAAGCTGTTTATTCATTCATTTTTTACACTGAATACATAGTTTAACTATTAATAATAATGCACTTTATTATTACCTGAAACCGGCGTGTTTCATTTGGGGATAACACAACTTCACTCGTTATACAAATGTGCTTTTGGCTGTGCATCTACAAGATCATAGAGCTATTCCTGGGAGCCAATGTTAGCCAGCCTTGAAATGACAGAGATTTCTTGTTGTCCTTTATTGAGTCAATTCACCTGTTAGGTGCAAGAATGCTTTCTAACGACAAGGACAGCATTCAATTGTGCAAAACACTAATTTGGGGATTAAACGGTACCTGCAGACGAAAAGGATGTGGAGATATTTCCGAGCGATTCTCCAGATACCCTATTAAACAGAACTGGGTGAGAGAGAGCCGTGCAGCCTGACACGAGAACTGGAGGATCAACGCCGGCTGAATATTTTGTGACACCAGTGCTGAGCGCTTTCATTTGTGAGGACTCCTGTGTTAAATCATCTTTTCAATCCGTGTCTATTCAAACCCTGTATTCCAGTGAGAGGGCAGAGTGCACAGGCACATCAATTTAGGATGGAGAGAAGGAAAAAAATGATTTGCTTGAGATGTCTGTTTACATGAGAATAAAAGATAACCACCAGTCAAGCTGAGATCATGGGATCAGGCTGCCGTGCATTTGATATTAAACAAGGAAACATTACGAAAAAGACCAAAAACATTTGCTTGCAGTGGTAGGACACATTTAATTAGCATTTGACATTAATTTTAGCAACATGTCTCAATTTAGAAAAATAACTTAATTGGGAACATATCTCTTTAACATGATGGTTCTTAGCACACACCGTAGCCACAGCTACGTGCTGACCTGTGTACGAGGATTTAGCGTACTTCTCAAGATATACTAAATGGATTTACACTCTGTACCTTCCAAAACAAGATCAAGCATAATTGCATTTGGTAAGCAGATCAAATTATACTTAGTCTTCTCTGAAGGCAAGCTGTCAGTCTGCAAATAGCTGTCGAGTGATGGACTGAAGGGTTTTTTGTTTTTTTGTGAGGCAATCAGTCTTCAGCTAACAACTAACAGAGTATACTACCCTGTGCCAGGTGAACTAGATTCTGTCTGTGTTAACATAACATATTGCACCCTTTAGTGTACCCAGCAAACACTCTGACTTTGAATAGTTGACATATGAGCCAACACAAGGCAACACAGGAAATCAGTGTAAATACAGCGCCCAAATGAAATATGAGATGTCCTTTATCCAGAGCTGCTGCTACCTGATTCTTTTTGAATTTTCTGAAAGCATTTGAAATTTGAAGAATATTTAAATTGATTTTTTTTAACTATGTGAAGAGATGCAGTACTTATTTAACTTTGAGCTACAAATTAAAATAGCATTGCACATTCAGAATATCACAGTGGCCTTTTAGATTTTATGTTTATATGCACATCATAGCTCGTTGCACATTTATCAAACTCAAATTAGTGAGCAATGTAATCACAAATGACACTAACAGTCACTGTCTTGTATTCATTGCATACTTTGCCTAGTGTACCACTGTTGTGTCATACTCATGCTACAGTTGTGTTTCAGAATTATTACCATGACTTGGCACAAAGTAATCCATACACCTCGTCATCAGCTGATTCAGATACATCTTCATCTTCATCACAACGTGCAGTATCAGCAGTGAAGCCGACCCACCAGCACAGCACAGCACAACAACACAAGCAAACTTCGTCCTTAATTTATAGTATCAGTGTCATCGACTGTGGCCAAACAGGAAAACGCATCAATCACCGATTTTCATCGTCAACCTTTGACATTTTCACACCAGATTCTTCATACATATAATTCTCTCTTTGCTGGATGACTGGAGAGCATGCTGGCCAGATATTGAACAGATTATTTTAATTCATTGCATATAAGAGCAAACATGGCTCACAAGCACGACTGTATCACAACTTTTATGGATTCTCATAGCAACAATTTGTCCATACTGAGGAGCCCCGGAATAACGGCCATCATTTTTCATGAAATGTGAAATTATCCTCATGATGACAATCTTGCACATCATTTGAATTTGCTGCTGCATGCACAGTAGCTAGTTCCATCATTCCTCTTGACTGTAATATTCCTTGTGTGTTTTCCCAGAAAGCGTTTGATTGATGGTGATGTGCAGGAGGTGGCCAAGTTCAACCTGAACAAACTTTTTAGATAATTATTATTTTACATTAGCGGCTTCAAACTTGTGAAATGATTACATAAACACGGTATCAGTTCATCCGTCTGAGGATCATGCAGATAGCAGGGTTTCTTCTTCTTCTTGTCGTATTTACGCGGGAATTCAAAGCTAGTTCGAGCCATCACATCTGCTCAATGTCAAAACATTTACCAGGCTTACATATCGCCTGTCTTGCCATAATTAAAGCTGACATTCCGGAGCTATTATCGAGGGGAGCTCAACATAAGATTCATTTTTCTTTCTTTGTGTAGGTATGTCTACTATACAGGAATAATTATGGACCTTGAAATCTGTTGCAGTTTGATCACACATTCATTTTCAGATTTCGTTGATGTAAATGAAATGCAAGTCAAAGTTTAATTTATGAATGTGGATAAACCTCACATCCATTTCTGTAGTTTGTACTGCTCAAATTCTTATTATTGTACCTCTCATTCCTTCACTAGAAATGATATGATGCTTCACTGACTTCACTGATCTTCTATATTTCTGTAATTATTACCACAGTATTTCTCGCCTTTATCATATGACGTTTCTCATCGTCAAGGAGTTATTTAGCTTCCAGACGTGGCCTTCATGTTGTGCAGTTAAGTCACCCCGTCACAAGCTGCTTGTGAGTTGCCTCTCTAACTCTTCTCCAGTGACGTATTACGCTGGTTATTGAGCTAATGTCATGCATCGCCAGAGAAAAGTGTTTTGTAGCTCGCAGGGCCCCGATTCAAGGTAATGCGCCTTCAATTTTGACCAGATACACTCAACAGAATTTGGTGCATAGCAGTTTTAACGTTTATATGCAAGGGAAAATACAAGATGCCAGAATGAGTTAGCGTGGCCCTTAGAGTGTGGAGTGATGTTTATTTCGTTGCCTTTTCCACTCCTTGAAACAGTAACTGCCGCAGACCAGAGAAATGAATGAGTGCACTCTCTGAACAATTGGTTACACTAATGGATCAATTTAGCTCAGAGGAGAAGTGAAAAGCAAGCCGCAGCTGATGCAGGTCTACTGCAAAAGTGCTGACAATTTCTGAGGTGATCACAGTATAACAAGAATAAGCTTCTTTGTAACTCTAGAGTGGCTTTTAATGACTTGGGTACAGGCCGCGCAGCATGTGTGTGTGAGCATATTTTTGTGTGTGTCAGTTATGGTTATGATAAAATGATATGTAAACAGCCCATCTTCGCTCTTTCTATATACAATCTAATGGTTTCTTTCAGTCTTGGGAACTGTTTATACTTTATTCATCCTGTGATCTGTTGTACTCGAGCTGCTTTTAGTCAAGCCGATCTCTTTAAAGGGCATTACTTCTTGTGCATCGCTGTATGTACAATAGGTTATGTTTAAGCAGAGAGGATAATCGCTACAGTGGCACATTCGGTGCATTTGCTGGATTAATGAAGTTTATGTCTCTCTCAAATTTGCAGATTGGAGCTTGTGCCTTCTCTGAATGGGTCTCCATGCTGAGATGAGCATCTAAAATTTGCATGCAAAACGCTGTGAAAGCTCACATTAATAATTTCCACTGCTGTCATTATCTCGGGCCAAAAAAAAAAATCCTAGAAAATCAGGGCCTCAAATTACTGACATGCTGATTCATATTATCAAATGACCAACGTGTTCAGCAAAATGTCATGGGTCATTTGAAGTTGTTACTTGCATGGAGTAAAAAAAAACATGATGACCTTTGTAATTTAATTACAGAGGGACCCCTTCGTGTCCCCAGCACACGGGCCCTCAGTCTGGCTTTTAAAGCAACATTGTGTGACTTTTCTACCATAAAATTACAGATTTTAGATCATTTTGATGGCTTGTAATCAGGTGAATGGTGTCTCTGTCATTCCCACACTGCACACTGTACGCCTCTTTCTGCACTATATAACTTTGTGCTCCGGGTACAATTACCCCGAGTCACACACTACCAACTATTTCATTGATTTTGGTGAAACTGGATCATATTTTATGGGGAAAATGTTTTCTGGTTTTCCCTCTGATGTCCTCCAGCTGATGCGCATCAACTTTTGTTGATGAATAGTAAAAAGTAAACTGCCGTGAATTATAGCTGCTTTTGGCTAATGTTAGCTCAGTTTGTTAGCCGGGCTTTGAGCGTGAGAGGACCGGAGGAGTGTTAGTATTTTTAGATCATCCGGAAAAGGAGATTTACCGGCAGGGAGTGGAGCTGGTATTGTGCCAGATCTGTAGCTAGGCAAGCAGGCAATGTAACTAGCAGCCTGTACACTGTTAAAAAATAAAATGTTTTTTTACGGTAAAAAACTGGCAGCTGTGGTTGCCAGAATTTTACTGTAATAAATACGGTATAACTTTTTGTAATATTTACCGGAGTGGTATTACGCTTTGGTCTTACTTGTGGGTGTGAATATGAGCACAGATGGTGTCTATCTCTCAATCCTGTAATTAACTAGTGAACCTATCAGGTGTATCCCGTCTTACAACCAGTAAGTGTCAGCTGGGATTGGGTCCAGCCTCGAATGTCCATCTAAAAGATAAGCGGATAACACTGATGGATGGAGGGATGAATAAACAGAGTTAAATCATCTTAAATTCTTTATGCATTGCTTTTAGTTATTTAGTTGAAGGTTGTCCCGATAATGTTTTAGATAAGTAATGTCATCATGGATGGAATGTGTCATGCAGGAATAATGGAATGTCATATTGATTGCCAGCCCACCATCATGCCGAACACTCAGTCATCATAGTGTCCATGCAAAGCTTGTTGATCTCTATCTCCAGTACATGCATGTATGTCATTTTTGTACTTGTGGTTTGGTGGGAAGTGATGGCTGCTAAGTAACAAGCTCTCGGTTTGTTTGCCTTTGGCTCATATGAGGCTCTGAATCAGCCCTTTGTGCCTGAACAACAAAGCACACTATACTGTAGGAAGGCCATTGTTTCATGTAACACACAAATATAACAAAAAAGGTCCACATACAGTACTGTAGTCATTTGTTGTCTGCATTTCTGAGAACTATCTGCCCATGAAAGCGAGTCATGTTTTAAAAAAGTAACAAATAAATAAATAAAGGAAAATAGAAATGACAAACGTTGACAGGTCCCATTTTTATCTTTAGGTTATGAAGGATTTTTCACTTATTCGAGTGTTATCACGGTTTTTGATGCAAATAACTTTGCCTCCATTGTCGAGTCTTTTGAGAATGACTAAGTGAGCACAGGTGGGCCACATTTGACAGGCATTAGGAGGCAGCTCCGGCAAATTTGGCACATCAACACAGACAGGTCTGAGTTATTTAGCCGTCTCAGGAAAGCTTTCAATTTCATGCAAAATGCAGGGTGATCAAATAAATATGAATAGCTAGTCAATGGCCAGTGAATAAAGAGGACTTTCAGCAACATTATGTAGTCCATTTTCAGTATCACTGCTTAATATTATTAGATAGTCTAATGTTGTTATTATGTTTTATCCAATTATTATCTAGGTTTTCCATCTAATTGTTCTAGTTATCTGTTTTTACTATAATTACACTGTACATAGTACCTGTAGGCCTACTGATCTAATTCAGGGAGAAATATCACTGCCATCGCTCTCTGCCACAAATAATTCTGTATTTGTTGATGAAGAAAATCAGTCTGTAAGTAGCTGCCATGCCTCAGCTATGGGTCATTTTCAAATCTACAATATAGAGTAAAGATAAATTACCACTCAAATTCAAACTGTTATGCCGGCGTTCTTAGTTATATGTATATTTTTATGACAAAATGCAAATTAGATGAATATTATCACAACTGTTTTCTGCATTTTTGTCATCACCTTCTCCCACGTCGTTGTAAGGGCTCTGTCCTATAGGATCATGCACATAGCACATGGTAAGGAGAAAGCAAATGACGCTGAATGAAGCTGATACTGCCATTGACCTCACCCTTAGTAGATGAATGGCATCCTCAAATCCTCCAAGTAAAGTTTAAAGACATTATATACACTGCATCTTGTTTTAAAATTCTGTTCATTTTGCAATAAATTCTCAGCACCAGTGAACGCTCTCTCGAATCATACTGTGCACATCCCCTCCATGTGGTAAGAATAAAAGGAAGATTGGAATGAGTGTCAAAGGAAAAACACTTGGCCAGTCTTTTTTTTGCCACTACAATTTGTCAGTGACGTGCTGTGGATGTGGATGGTCTGTGGATCATTAAGTAAAACAAAGATGAAGGAAACACCAGCTGATGCGTAGCAAAGTAAACAAAAAAAAAAAAAAAACTTCAGAGGAGGTATGCGATTTCAAGGCAAACACTTTGAAAGGACTGTTTGTTTGAAAGAAACCTACTGAAACAAATTAAACAGCAGATTTTTGTGTTAAGCGGCTAATGAAAGTAGACAATGAGATATATAGATATTGGGAACAACAGGAACCGTATCTGATCGTTTTAAAACATGTTTTAAAGATTTATTTCTGAGTACAAGCTTCTGTTGCAGCAGAATTAACTTATCTTAAAAACATGGACGAGGCAGTGGCGCGTCTGTGCTCATCTTGAGCTGGGAAAATGTCACATTTAACACAGAGAGTGAACATTGTGAAGAGTTTAATGATTGATAAAGAAGGAAACACGGTCAAGTTGAATGAACTTCTGGAGGACTTTAAAGCTCTGCATGCCTCTTACAAGGAAATGCTGGCTGAGGAGAACAGTGAAAAAGTATCAGCCGAGATGTGTGCAGGTAATAACCTTCCTTGACGATGTAACAAAATAGATTTCAGCTGTGAAAAACACCAGTTCAGCTAAAGTCTTCTCTTCTGCCTCTCAGGTAGGAGAATTTACCACTTGAGCTGGGTGAAAATGCAAACTCAAGCTAGAGTGATGTGGATGCGCAATCAGTTGGGTTACTGGTTGGTTATGTCAAATGCATCCTCTTCATCCCTATGCATTAGCGCAGAGAGCTGCTTTAATGGCTTCTACGCTGCAATAAAGGCATGCCATTGAAGAGCAGAAACAACTGGTAACAAAGAACAAGAGAAATATTGGAATTATTGGAGAAATAGCAGTCATCTAAAAGAGACCGAAATGCTAATGCAATGCTAAACCCTGTTCACTGTATCCTTATTTTAAGAATTCTCCTGTAGTTAGAAGCAAGGCAAGTGCTCCAGTTCAACTGGTCTTAGGTGAAGATAATTATCATGTCTAAACTAGGGCTAGCAGTAATGCCCAGCAACAACCACACCATGTTTTCCCCCTGTCAGTCCAAGACACAGACAGTTTTGTTGGATCCTTTCTTCCACACCCAGCTCAGGACACGAAAACCACATGATCAAGATTCTTCACTCTCACAAGGAAACATTTCATTCTTTGATGGACAAATTCTGGAGTACAAGTCATTTATTCATCCATTTTCTGTAACCCCCCATCCTCATCAGGGTCGTGGTGGGCTGGATCCTTTCAGCAGAATGGGCAAGAGGCAGGGTACACCATGGACAAGTCGCCAGTTCATCACAGGGCTGACATATTATGACACATTCACACCTACGGGGGAATTTAGAGTCAGTATAAATCTGCATGTCTTTGGACTGTGCTGGGAGAACATGCAAACTGCACTCAGAAAGTCCCCCGGCGGTTTGAACCAGGAACCTTCTTGCTGTGGGGTGACAGTGCTAATCACCGGACCACTGGGCCGCCGTTTGAAAATATGATTGAACAACAACAGAGACAGGTTACAGTTCCTTATAGTGTTTACAAAAGGCCAAGCTCAAAAGCTTGTCAAAAGCTGCAAGTACATGGATCCAAATAGAGGCTACCACAAAGCAAAAGCATTGCTAAAGGAAATCTTTGAAGACAAATACTTTCTTGAAAAAGGCTCTTTCCTGGTACCAAATTAAATCGGAGGAACTAAACACTGTGTCCGTGTTGTGAAAAAAATCAAAAATGTATATATATGTATATATATATATGTGTGTGTATATATATATATATATATGTGTATATATATATATATATGTGTGTATATATATATATATATATATATATATATATATATATATATATATATATATATATATATATACACCAGCTGTCAGTTCACCTTTCCAGTCTTAGAGCAGTGAGAGCGGGGATCGAACTACCAACTTTCAGGTTATTGGACAACCCACTGAGCCACGGCACAGTGTGTGCTTATACATATATCACAGGCTCTGGCATTCATTATATAGTCAGTCATGTGATCCCTTTGAATAAACAGTACCTGGGTAATTAAAGGTGAAAAAGGAGTGAACATAATGTCCACATCCTGTAGCAGGGCACTGCTGACATTTTCTCTACCGCCTTGTCAAACTCTAAAAGTTTTTTGGGTTGTTAGACTCCCTTTGTGGCCTTTAGAGTCAGTACATGATGGTCTCACGCTGATAATGGTTAATTTTCTTCCAAATTGCACATTTCCTACGTTTATCAGACAGCTAAATGGAAATTCAGATTATTCCTCAATTTCTATTCAAAACTCTGGCAAGTGGAAGGCATTGATAAATCACGAGCAATCCATTACCTTAATTTTAATAAGATATCCAATCAACAGGCCACGAGGGCACGCACGTGCAACCCGGGTGTTGCTAATGAAAATGATTGGTAGTTTGCATTGGGCCAGACTGAGCCTGGTGGAAAACAAAACTAATCTTAGCAATTGCATTCTGCTGGGCGAGAGAATCGCTCTTAAATGCAAGATTAATTTGGGTGCATCTTTACAGCACCAATCACTCAGAGTGGAAACATGGTGAAATTACAAGAGGAGAAAAGGTACATAAACCGCACCTAGTCAACACAAATCAATGACAGTTAATTAAATGGGGAGATGGGGTAAACAGCACATTGAAACACCTTTAATGGCAGCCCACACAGATTTCGCCATCGAGGCTGATAGTTGTAAATAAGGATTCACAAGCACTACAGTAAAGCCTCACCTCCAAGCAATGTCAGGGGACTGTGTTTTATTGTTTACCATTATTTATAATTCTTATCTTGAGCCACAAGTCCAACTTATTGTGCCAGAAGACAATAAAGTCAATACGTTTATAAATTGAACTGCAGAATTCAGTTCAATTTATAAACGTATTGACTTTGCTGTCTTCTGGCACAAATAACAATAGTTTGCTCAGTGCGGAGGGTAAACACTGCTTTCAGTAGCTTATCTATAGGATTTGATGGCAGTCTGTTTTAAAGGAAGAACAGCAACACCTGGTCCCCTGTAGGGTTCAAATGAAAACACATTCTAACATCTTATACTCTCTTTAATGTAGCAACACTGCACTGCTTAGAAATGCCCCCAGCATTTCTATTACGTCTTCCTAACAGCAGCACATAAATGCTAATGGACACTGAATCTATGAGCTGAGTGTGAAAGAAAATAGCATCTAACTACCCTGGAACAATTAAACGGACTGCTACTGTTCTCCATACTGTCAACAGCTCATTAGCATTTCGTAAATTAATGATCTTGTTCACCTGAAGAAATACAGGTAGCTTCACTCAAACTAAACTGTTTATACAACCTCATTTCCAAAAAGTTGGGATGTCGTCAAATAGAAACAAAACGTGATGCAAAACATTGAAACTCTATCTCTAATTAACAATAGTACTAAAACAACTTTCTTAAGGCCAAACACCAATATTGGATGGCCGTGATCTTCGGACCTTCAGAAACACGTTTCTGTGGTGGACATCAGCACATGGTCTGAGGAACACTTCCAAAAATCATCAGATGCAGAAATGTTGCTGCCTCCTGAGGTCCCGACCTTAAGTTAAGATGGACTGGGGTACTTGGAATACCGTTCTGTGGTCTGATGAGTCAAAATTCTGTTCAAAAACCAACATCTGAGATGGTATGGGGGTGCATTAGCGCACATGGCATCATGGGTAACCTGCACATTTGTGATAGCACCGTTAACGCAACATTAAATGGTAACCAAATCTAACTTAACCTAACCTAACATAGGACACTTGAACATGGGATCTTCTATCCATTAAACATTCATGTACAGAACATAAGACAGACATATAGAAAGACATAAGATTATGTAATAATTACTTATTAGGTTTATGTGATTTATTGTATTACCTCTAATGTCAAATAAATCCAACAAAAACTTCCATACCACATACTAAATGTATTCAGTATATACATGACATAGTATTACTCTTTGTAGTATTATACTTTTTTAGTTAGTGCACCAAAATATCTAAATGCTTAACAGTTTTATACAGATACAAACTCAATCAGACGTCAGTGCTGGAATGTCATTGCCAGTTAAACGGCAAAACGTTTACAGTTATTTTTTGTTTTCTGGAGTGATTACAAAAACTCTTTTACCACTCTTCACAATCAATTTAATTGGTTTTGAAGCTGAAAATACCTCCATGTTTTGGTGATTTTGATGAATGCATCACAAGACAATAGTGCCCACTAATGGAAGTTTTTTAGTAAAATTACAGTGTAGTATGGAATTCAACCAGTCTGTCTATACATGATCTGCTATGATGCATTACTGTTGGCAATGAGCTTTTTTCTGCCATTACAGGTAATTTACAAGAAATGCATGTACTTCATTGTTTTGTACAAACACTAAATTATAGCAGCTTTGCAATGAAATCAAGCTGCGACATTGGAAAATTGCTGCCAATTTCCATTTTTCAGACTGAAAGAAAAGAAAGGATTCATTTTTTATTATCTGAGCAATTGTTGAAGCTGTCTCACCACAGTCATCCCTTTTTGTCTTTTTTTTCCTGCTGTGACTAACTCTCCTTTGTATTCTGCACTATGGGACAATAGTGTCGATCAAAACACCACACTCAGAAATCAAGCAATCTTAGTCTCTATGCTCTTTAAGTATGTTTCATTAAGTTATATTGTACAATTTGGACAAGGCTCACGTTCTTGTTTAAGCCCGACACCCCTCTCCTCCCCACTCCCATCAATTTGAGCTATTGTGGCCTGTAAATGCAACACGGCCAGTATCCCTAGGAATTACATCAAAATTGGACATGTCCGCTCCTCTCAATTTATGTCCAGTGCCAATGCAGGAAGCAGAAGCCCTGAGAGGTAAATGAGGAAAATAAAACATTCCAGCGATCCATTTTTTTCAAGTTTCTCTCTCCTTTGTCTATGACTCCTGAAACGGTGGAAAAAAGTTTTGCCAGGATAATTTTTCTGAGCTTCTTATTATTATAGTTTTTATTTTCAGTTTTATTTTCAACAGCATTTTGTGATTTTTTTTTTTGTTTGTTTTTTTTTGCGGTGTAGCGCCCCCAGTTTCAGACTGTAATCTGACCGTGGTAAATATGGGCAGCTGTACACAAACACTAGCAAATCAACATCTTGGCTAATACAGCCTAACACCAAGCAGGTGAACATAGCAGCCAGCTAACTAGTCCAGCGTCTGTCTTTCAGCCTTTATTTCACCGACTTCTTCTCCACCTGATTACATTGGCCGCTTGACCAGGTCCAGTCCTGGCAGTTCCCCCTGTGCCACAGGCCTAAAAACCTCCTCTTCCCAGTGGGCCAAAACACGTGGTACAGCCCAGCTAACGAAATGAGCTGCCATTAGCTAACAGCAGCTGTAGTTCACAGCCGTTTTTTACTTTCCTGTCCATCAGGAAACTCTGTAAATCACAGAGACGTGAGGGGGGAAGCAGAAAACAAGGATTTTAAATCTTTCATTTTATGGTAGAAAAGTTACACAATGAAGCTTTAAAAATGATCCTGACAGTTTTCTTTTCCTTTTTTCACGTTTTTTCACAGATGGAAAATCACTTTTTTCACGTATTCTTAAGTCATAAACACCGGTGGAACAATCATTTAAATTAGACTAGGCAGAAAATGGATCACCAGGTTTTTTTTCTTCACTTTCTCAACAATTTCTCATAACAATTACCACCTAAAATATCTTGATGATTGCTTCACAGTCATTTTCTTCATGTCATTCTGAAAAAGCAAGACGCCTGGATGGATTCTGCACTGCCTAGTTTCCTCGCTTCCGCAATGGTTCTACATCAGTGTTCCTCAATGGCTCCATTCAGGATGAGGCTTGCTCTTATCAGAGTCAAGCGTGGAGTGCCTCCCCATGTGGTGGAGTGAATCTGTGGATAAGACTTGCTGCAGTTGATGATACAATTACACCAGGCCCCTTAGGAAGCTGCTCTGATGAAGCACTGGCATGACTTTGTTTAGAATTACTGTAGCAGAGTTTATAATGAAGTCCGGGGATACGCAGTTAGCATATGCCATTTGATGATGTGATAGCAACATATTGTTTTATCAGTTGCAGCTTAATTAATATTTCATAATACTTAGCATACCCTTTAAGCGTGATCCTCATGGGGGGGATGAAGGAGCACAGTATACTTTCCCCCCCTTGATATTATAAGCTCTGAAAAATGAGAAAAAGTAAAAGAAAATCTAATATTTAGCTATTTTAGCCTCTCTGAGGATTATCCAAAGGGTGATCATTGAGTTTTGTCAGTGATCAATAATAAACAGAGTGCTTAGTCCCACTTAGACTCTTTTTTTGGAGTCTCATTATTCAGAACAACCATAGCAACATGTGATTAATTACCATCTTCTAATTAGACTTGCAGCGTTGGAAAGCTTTAGATGATTTCATCTCCAGGAATATTTATCACATTTCCATACTGGTATTCAGATAATTCTCTCTCTCCATCTGTTGCATCCAGCAGGCGCACACATAAAAACGCACACACACGCTCGCCCAAAAATCTGTTGAATGGAAAATAGATGTGCCACCAGCAAGAGTCAAATCAGTCTGTTTGTATTTTATTTTGTTTGTTTGTTTGTTTTCCTCTGGTATGAAGTGGGCCCAATGCCGACTGAAGAGGGACATCAGAATTTATGAGACATCTCCACATCTACAATAAGTCAGTAACCTTAGCAAAGCTGCTGGGCTGAAGGTTCGGGTCGTAAATGTACCCAAATATACAGTATGTGCCATAAAAATGAGGTGAGCGCCTTTAGGGCTCCTAAATGTGCCACTTTAAAGTGAAACACAGTGAAGCAGAAGGCATTGAATTCTCAGCAGGTGTGTCCTTCGCTTTAGCTTTGTGTTGACATTGCTGCTTTATTGGAAGAGATGGAGTGATTGCAGAGTGGTCCACGCTGCCGTTTTATGATCTCACTCCAGCAAACATTATTTTCATACCATCTTGTGTGGTCTGCAAGCAAAGCCTTCAGCACAGTGTGGACATCTGAATCAATTTCTGAACACATTTTGGCTGCTAGCAAATAATATTATAAATATGTGTTGCTTTTGCGCTGCTCAGCCCACGAGTTTATTACATTTTTCTCTTTCAAATGTCACCGTTGTGGATATTTCAGGGGCTATTTTCTGTATTTGATGCTCAGTTTGGATTAGATAATGAGGAGAGCTAGAGGTAGTGAATGAGAAACACAAAATATCAGAAATATGCAGATGAGATCCAGAGCTGGCGATGTATTCAAAGGTTACTAACGTGGGGCGGCTGTGGCTCGGAGGTAGAGCGGGTCGTCCACTAATCAGAGATTGGCGGTTCGATCCCTGGTTCGATCCCCTCCAGTCTGCATGTCGAAGTGTCCTGGGGCAAGATACTGAACCCCAAATTGCTCCCGAAGGCTGCGCCATCAGTGTGTGAATGTGTGTGAATGATTAGCTCCTAAAACTGATGAGCAGTTGGCACCTTGCATGGCAGTCAATGCCATTAGTGTATGAATGTGTGTGAAGTGTAAAAGCGCTTTGAGTGGTCGGAAGACTAGAAAGGCGCTATGTAAGTACAAGTCCATTTACCATTTACCATTACTACCCATGTATGTATCAAGGAGCTTTGTGTCCAGTCCCCTCTCAGATCATTGTGTGAATCCAGGGCGTCATATTCACACACAAACCTTCTGCATGATTGAACCAATTTGCATTTTTCAACTCAATGATCTCCTAATTCATCCTCCTTCTTTCTTTCTGATATTGACTTCTGTAGACATCTGGTTGCCCAAGATACAATGCCGGGAAAGGGTGTACACACACGCAGCTATTAATTAAAGGTGTTGAAATTTGTTGTGACACAGAATTCAGTCGATACATGCAAGCTATAATTTGGTCCCGTGTGAACATCTCTTGGCTGTATTCTGGGATGTTGCATGATGACAAGTAGTCTTTTAGAAGTGAAAACAAACAATCTTCTTTGAGAATCCTGTTCTAGTGCTTGATTAAAGATTAAAATGGTATGAAACGTACCACAGTGCAATGGGGGTACTAAACATATTGATTTTTTTTCCTGAATATGATTAATGAGCATGTGACAGAAGTATTTGAAAGTGTTTGTTTGCTGTCAGTTGCCAAACAGACAAATAACTGAATTCTCAGGTGTTTATTTTATCATTCTTAGGATGGCATACCAGTAGCTAAATTATATTAACTGCACTGCATTGACATTTTAATCGTGAAATAGTTCTCTTCGTTTTGAGGGTTATTGATGGAAGGTGAACACACAGACGTGTTGTGATGAAAGCATCCGTTCCCTTTTTGTCTGTGTTCCAAACTTTGTTTGGAACACAGACAGCATTTAACAGTCTTTGAATTTAGTCTTGACATCAGAATTATGATGTTTATATAACTCAAATCACCTAAATTAAAGCAGCATGTTTCCATAAAACATATCGATCTTTTATTGGCAGCTCAGACGACTCTTTTCTGCGTTTCCAGACTTACTTTGTGTGGTCTTGTTTTAAACAAAGATGTGAAAGCAAAGCGAGTTTCTTTGCTGGAATGATCGCTGTGTTTTTTTGGGTTTTTTTCTGCGCTCGATGGGTCTTTACCGGTGAACGCTGCAGGAGAGCTGACTCACATCAGGATGCTCCTGACAGGTACAGATTTGAAAAATGCACAATGGCAATTTGGCATCTTTTTCTCTTTCTGCTTGACCTTGCTATTGGCTCAGCTCCCATGCCCTTGAACCTGACATGCGCTGGATTAAAGAATTTCTAACTCATGCCCTGAGAAATAAAATGGGATTGCATTTTTTCTCCACCATTTAAACCCGAAGCTAGTTATAACTTATTTACAGGCTTATGGAATAATCATTACATATTGTTTTCAGATTAAGGCTGCTTTTCAGCCTACTCAGAAACACCATCAATCAGCATGAGAGTGATAAGAAACATGTTCTAGGAAACTTTTACGATCATATGATCATAAATTCACATGGCAAATGTGTCTGCTGTATATGTTTTATAGAGGAGCATGTGAGTGGTCCAGGGATATTTCCAGGGCTTTCCACAGATCTTGCCTCCTGATGTTTTTGTTTGTCTTATTTCATTTTTGAACATTGTGAGTCCCATCATGCCTTGAAAAATGTGACTGGAGTAGTAGTAGTAGTAGGATTTCTGGCCTGGGGCATGGGGGAATGCTAACAGGGAGCAGAGCCAGGGTTGTGCCAGAACTGGAGCTGGGCAAGCCAGCAATGTAACTAGGCTCAGCAGCTTTTCTCAGTAGAGAGAGTAAGCGAGCAAGAAGCCGCCGGACAAGAGTAAATCTGGGACTGACTTTTAGTGGTTGGTGAGAGCTTGGTGAAATAAAAGGCTGAAAGACAGACGCCGAGCTGGGCTGACTGCTGTTGGACTAGTAATATTAGCTGGCTGCTATGTCTTGTGTTGTCGACCTTGCTTGATCTGTTAGCACAGTCATTGACTCTCTAGTTTTTGATCATAAGTAATGTAATCAGAACAAATACACGTGCGCAGCTGTCCATATTTATGTCAGTGATATTGCACTCTGGTGCCAAAATTCTACGTAATGTTGCTTTAACATAAAGGCAGGAGCAGCTTTAGGTCAAACCTGCAGAGAGAAAGATTAATTGCCCCTTAACAAATTCACTGTATTATCTAAATTGTCATCTTTTATGCACAAAGAAAATGAAATCAGTTTCAGAAACTTTGACATACCGTGAAAGAGCCAGTTTGAAGTTTTCGAGGAGTTTCTTCTCGTATTGTAAAACCTGACCAACAGTCTCTCCCTGTATTTTCATTCATGATTATCCAGCAAAAAAACTGTTTACATGCAGCCTGTGAGCAAACAGAAATTGAAGGAGAATGTATCCTGTCATTCAGTGCTTGTGCAATGTTGAATATTACAAAACAGGAAGCAGAAGCACTCTCCAATACTGTTAAATGACGAAATTGATGTGAAAATGGATGGGTGGTTTTACTGTATCCATCAGTGGCGAGCCTTCATCATGTTCTTGTTTTATCAGTTTTAGTAGTTAAGGCTTCAATTGCAAAGTCATTTTAAAAATCCATCAATGATGCAGCCTGTGAGAGAACAGACTTCTTCCTATCAGAACATTTTTAACTCGCTGCTTGCTTTTTCTTCTTTCTTTCTTTTCTGAAAAGGTCAGTGTATCTAATAACAGCCATAACACACAAAGTGAGTGGTCAAGCTGTCTTTTCTTTAAGAATAACAGTTGGCACAGGGAACACTTTGTATGTCTCTTAGTATAGCTATTGAATAAAACTCGCTTTGTCTTTCCTCAGCGAGGGGACACCTCCAGTCTCAACATGACATGAACCAAGCTCCTCTAATGACGGTGTTAATGGGCTTCACACACGCAGGTGAAGTGCTGCAGAGTGCTAATGAAATGCACAGCACAAGCCAGACTGCTCAAGTCAGGGCCCGGTTGGCTGGGAGGTAGAGGGGGGAAGTCTGCTTCCTGACACAATAATTCATTTCCGTTTACCATAGCTCCGGAGCGAGGAGCTCCGGCAATAAGGGAGGCATAAATCCAGGCTGAAATCTCTCAGATTGCATCCGAATGGCCCTTTAAACAACCGGCACGGCTGCCACCGTGACTCCATCGGAGCAATCTATCGTCTAAAGGGTGCCGCGTGAGCCTCCTTTCCAATCACAGATAACAACGAAGGCAGGTACTCCTGGCAAATTATGTGAGAGGCTCTTTTCCTCTTTTGCTTTAGCACTTATTGCTGTAATATACAAGGAAATTAATTGTCACACTCACATCCACAGACTCTAGCTCATTTGCTTGTCATCTCTCTGAGTGGAAGATTTGTCAAGGTCAAATCTAAAGAGAAAGTGAGTGGGTGTATCTCATGTGGGCAACAGTGGAGCACAGCAGATGACAAAGTCTGTTAATGTTCTGCATATCATCAGCTCGAGCACGGTCACGGACGCATCCCGGGCTCGCTGGCTCTCAGCCTCTCGGCTCCGGTGTCTATTTATGCACCGCACACTTGTCTGAGCGTTTGAGATGTCGCAGCATTCGAGAAGTTCAGAAAAAGAGCAAAGTGTTTTCCTGTTTTTGTGCGATTTCTACTGAAGCACAGAGCACTTTATTAGGCATTCTCGAGCAGGCATGTGCTGACTTAACAGCAAATGGCATGAAAGTGCACTGTTTGTGAATATCTTGTATTGCAGTTTAAGAGGCACTAATTGAAATTTGAAAGTGGACGATAAACTGAATTAAATATCTCTATTCTTGGCGGATTGGAGTGAGAGAAAAAAAAACGATTAAAGGAAGGTAAATTGCAAGTAGGCAGTTTTTCAGGAAAGAGCTCCAGACGCCATGATTATTGATGCAAACATAAACTAAAGGCACTAGTGCTGTGGCAGCTTTGCTGTTGGTCATTACGACCAACACGGCCCGCATTTCCAATTTTTCAGTGGTTCAAATAGGTCTGGTGTTGCTTTTACTGATGTGTCCCGAGCCAATAAGAGCTTTGCAGACTGACAGGATCAAGAATGGGCCAGAAAAAATAGGTACATGCATGAAAATAACGATAATAAATAGATAGATAAATGGCTACAGAAGTGGAAACAAGCATGAAGGAGAGCAACACATCGACTTATAGAAGTATTAACTCTTTAAATCTGCATATATCTCTGATTCTTGTGCAAAATCTTAACTTTTCTTAGCACTACCATTGCATCAGTGGGACATATCACGAGCACGGACACGTCAGGCTTAATGTATGAACCGAAACAAAACTGCAATTCAGTCTGGTCATCAGGCTAGTCATGATTCAGGTTTGCAAGATTTATTCAGACAACAAAACCACATGTAGGGTTCTTTGTGTTGCTGCAGCAGACAGACTTTGACAGGGAGGAGAAGAAAAACAGGAGCTCATTAAGCAAACGCATCGATAAAAACTAAAGTCAAGAAAATGTTGTGAGGTCCTCGCTGTTCTTTGTCAGTGCAACATGAGAGCATTGTGTTTATTGTGGGTTTTTTTCAGTTATGGAAGTCAAGGGGGAACACAGTTTGTTTTTTCCTTGATAGTGTTATTTCAACAAAATAACACTGTACACAATATTATTAATAATTAATCCAAATTAAACAGCTTACAGAGAGATGAGGCATGAATTTTTTCATGCCTCTCAAGGGGGTGTTACAACAAAAAAGGTTAAGAACCCCTGCTACATTTCCAGTAGTCTTTAATTTTGAGTACCTACATTTTATTAGCGTTCCCATATTCATATTGAATGGATACAGGTAATAACTGAGGCTTTAATTTACATTTATTGTATTTTATAGCCTATACACCGTTATAAATCACAGAGAACCCAACAGAAATAAATGATTCCATATATAAAAAAAACATCTGGACAGACTTAAGCATCAGAAATTTACCAAAACATCTAAAATGCACCCAAACAAATGAAACTCACCCAGACATTTGAACACACACATTTGTGACACACCCAGTGCACACATTTGCATTTTTAAAGTAAATGGAGCACATCTATGTAACCATTAGGGGAAAGCAGCCAGGTATCCGTCTGCCTTCTTACTTAAACAGCTGTGTGCCTACTGCGGCTGTGCGCTTCATGTCACACTGTACCCAGCTGCCATATGGCACAGACCCCACCCGCCGCCATAGAGAACATTTAATAGGAATAAATTGGACTCATTTGTCTGTCCAGTTGGCGTGGTCCAAAAACGTATACATTCTTGAACCTAAATGAATTATGGGGGGAAACCTCAGCCTCATTTATCCAGTTCAGTGATGAATCTTTGCCGCTGTAGCTGTTGCTAATGGATGAGGCAGCACCCTTTCTAATGAGATATACCTCGCCTCATCCTTTTGGGTTGCTTTGGTCTTGCACAGATTGTTGGTAATTGCAAAAGCATGAAATAGGTCGTAGATGTGATTTGGATCTACATGAATGAAGAGTATGAAATGATCACAGGGGATAATTTGTTTGTGTTTCACATATAAAATTATATACTTAGAGATATTTGTGAATATGTGATTGTTGCTTGTTCCCACATCCAAATTATCCAGGTCCATTTATTGTGGACTTAAGTACGTGTTACTTGTTTTTGCTTCTTGCTAAGTGGTTAGTTCACATAATGTTTACTGCCAAGTAATCAGTTAAGCTGAACAGTGTCATGATAATGCCGTTATTCCACACAGAACTGACCACAAAGAGTGTTTTATCATTCAAGGTCAAACCAGTTCCTACTATTATTATTGGTATAATGGCTAACGTATGATAACGGCAACATGTACTCTTAGTCGGACATTCTTCTCCTTCACCTTCTTTATCATTGCCTTAAGAAGGCTATTTCCGCCTTATTAACCTCTTTATCCGAGTACTCAGAGACCGGTCGAGTGCTTAGTCCAACTATAAGGTCATTGCGATAAATATATACCATAAGAAGAGGCTATGGGGGCTGAGCCATGGTTGCATAGCAGGACAGTGGGGATTGTAGATGATGGATGTGAAAAAGTCTCAGATAGGACTCAAATTTTCACTAATGCTGTTGGCTCCAGCACGCTCCATTATGCGCCAATTGCTTTATTCTGATGGGGGAAGTAGACTGGTATTGTAGCTTGCAGTGGGAGATTATATTCCATTAGTACTTATGTTTTATCTAGATGGCTTCTGCGAGCATCAATGTAGCTTAATTCCAGCAGGATACTTATCAACCTGAATAAACCATGAATAGCCAGTATTGCACAAAATCTCATCTGCTCATGCACCGTTCAAGGTTTTGTTTTAATGATCAAACCAATGTGTTATATCGAAAATATGCTTGCTGTTGATGCGGGGATGTGCATGTTATCATTTCTTTTTCTCTGCCTTACCTTGGGTGGATTTTTTTTTTTTTTCAGAGAGCAAATAGCATTTCTCTACTTGTGCTCCCAATTTTATCTGCCAGACAAGGACATATTGATCTATGTTTGCTTCTAAATCTAAGTAGCACGAAAAAAGAGGTATTACAGTTGAATATATTCGGCTGCCATGCAACAGCACAGGGTGCACGGAGGGTAGCTTCAAAAGCATAGCCGTTATTTTGGGATAAACTAAACTAAAAAAGGGGACGCTGTCACTCTCCCATCACTTTGAAACTTTGGTGCAGCGAAAAAAATCAAATAAAAGAAGTAAAGCCGTCAAAAAGGCGATTTCCTTCCGCCCTCACATTGCACATATGTTTACCTGTTACTTAAAGTTCTTGCTTGGCTTTGTGTGTCTTTATTGCTGCGTGCCCTGTTTGTGTATGTTACTCAGTAGCAGCTGGCCAGTCGGCCCTCTAAAGAACGCTCCCTCCCGTCTCGATTGGGTTCAATAGAGTCCTCAGCTGCAGTGTGCTTCCATAGCTCACTTCCCAAGGTCGAAGGCCCCTCAGGCACTCACCATGTAATTTGCCTGAGTATTACACACACACTGTTATCCAGGGCAGACAGAAGACTTGCCATCAACAGGCGAGAAATGAGCATGTCAATTAATGAGCCTAGGCACAGCACCCTTTAACCTGGGTTGACTTTAAAATAGATGCCAATATTTTTGGATATTATTGATATTTTTTATATTTTGTGCACATAATTTTTACAAGAATTCATTGTTGTTTGTTTCCATGAGACTAAAAGCTACATTTTAACAGTGCTTCAGTCATGAGATAAAATGCTGAGAGACATGTTTCATGGAGAGTTGTACAGACGGTCACTGCATCAGAGATGGATGGTATTGACCAGCCACTATTGGATTTTTAATAAACGGACAAAATCGTCGCAATTTATCACCATATCCCCAGTGTACTGTACATATGATTAAGTGTTCACATTTCCCTGTGTGTCCATACTGAGTTTAATGTGGCATGGGCAGCCTGGTTTCACCTTCATCATGGAGGGTAAAAAAAATATCCTAAACGCAGCCTGAATGGACGTGTTTGCAGAGATGATTTCCAGCAAAGAATTATTAAAAGATAAAGATTTATGTGAAAATAAAATAAGATGGTTAATCAGCATTGGCTTTAATTCTTCTTTATGAAAAAATGTATGACCGCAGCTAGTTTTCACTCCTTTATATATCTTGAAATTCTTATCTATTTCTTTTTTTTCCTATTTTCATCTTCCACACAGTATAAAGGTTTTACTGTTACGAAACATCTATTCATGTTTGACTGCAGTATTTTTCTGTCCCCTGGTTTGTCTCATTTTTTTCATTGATTACTTCTATAGGTTATGAAATCTGCAGTTAGTTAGGCAGAGGGGTCTCCTGAAGCAGCAGATAGGCACCAGGATGTCAGAAAGGCAAAACCTGGGTTTGTGATGATTCTGGGAGGGTTATGGAGACATATTTTTGGTTGGCCTTAAGGAATACTCTAACCTAACCTATTAGACGACCAAGCAGGACTCGCTCAGGCTATGTTAAGCAACGGAGAACTGCTGACCCTGACTGAGCGAATTGGCAAGCATTGGTAAGAGCACTTTGAGAAACTCCTGAACCCAATCATCACATCCTTTGTGGAACAGTATGAGGTACTCAGGTGGGGCCTCATCATATCCCCAGCAGAGGTCTCTGAGGCAGTTAGGTTAAGTTCAGTGACAAGGCACCAGATGTGGATGAGATTTGTCCTGAGATTCCAAAGGCTTTTTAAAAAGGGGGGCCGATTATTGCACTGACAGCCTCCCTGAGAGGTGCTTATGCCAGTGTGCTGAAAAGAGGTTCTGATTGTAAAACCTCAGATTCGAGAGGGGCATATTCTGTTCTGGTTGTAGAACAGTGGACCAACTCTTTACCCTTGCATGGTTTTTGGGAGAGTCATGGGAGTTTGCCATCCAGTCTACGTATGTTTTGTGGACTCGGAGAAACCTTACAACCTTGTTCCACGGGGAGTACTGTAGAGGGTATACTGCAAAGTATATACATGAATATAAATGGACATTGATTGTTCTTAAGTGCCATCTCTCCCCAAAGGCTTGGGACAGGATCAGGATTGGATCCAAAAATCAAACCTTGGGGATAGATCCTCCTTACAAGAATCTCATATGGCAATGTAACCAAGATAGTTTCGACAATGGTCGCTATGGTAAATAGCTTTTGATGTTTGACTGCCGTCTCACTCTTCCTTTAGTCTTTAACACAGAATAATATATTCTGAAACTGGTCAGACATTTGTCAAAATTCAGACACAAGCAGCAGACGTCCGCCCACACAAAGCAGCACATTGCCAGTTTCAGTGGAGCCGAATAGTGAAAAGACAAAATAACAGAGTCGAAGCACTTCCTTGTTGTTAAATCACTTAATACAGAGCAGCAGCCATTAGAGAATGTGCATGCCTATAAAATGTGTGTCCAAGTTAGTAAGTACTCACACACATATCACACAGCCTTTGACAGCATTTCTCTAAGAACGCAAGTCTCAGGATGTTATGGATAGTATAATTGAGAGAAGAGTGTAATGTAATTTGCTTCCTGGGGCCTTGAATCCCTGCGTGATATGCAAAGATGAAGTCCTGCCACATGGTGGAATGTTCTTTACTTATCAAAGGAGTTAATTTAACGTATCTCTACTACTGAAAAAGCATTTCTTTCTGCCTGTACTTAAAGACTTCCTCAGATATGACATATTAAACATACCCTTGAAATGATCGCTCACTAGCTTTCCGGATATCTGGATGTAAAAGGTTACAAAAAAAAAATCTCATACCATAAATCAATTGATGGTTAACTCACCTGAGCGATGGATGTGGAACAGATCGAAGGTGCATCCATGGGGATGGCCTGCTCACTTCAGACAGTATGACCATAGCAGCATGGTGGAGGTGACTCTCTGCATCCCAAGTGGGAACAGCACAAATAAATAGATTTTTTCCCTCTCTGGGTTCCCAAGGCTCACCCGGCCAAGGCTGAGGTGTTCCCTCTGACAGATTTCTACAGCTGACACCAACAATCCGTCTTCCCGCAGATTTGGATTGATGTAATGATCCCTCTCTGTTTCCTTGCAGGAGGATGCCACAGCTCTGAGTTATTTCATTTGCCATGCATTGAGTGGATGTGATACAACTTTTAGCATTCATTATCTTATACAACATGACAAGACATATTGTTGCAGAGGAGTCTGGTAAATTTGCAACCTTTAAACAGGTTTATGTCACTGGTAGGTAGCTCCTCAAAGGCCGTGGATTGATAAAGAGGTCTAGTCCACTCTGCTATCACTGTGAAATAAGGAACTTCTAACAAGAACGCATTCTGCATTGTCAAGAAAGGTGGAAAAATAACACAGTCTTTTGTTATAAATCACTTTTTTTCAGTATTTGGTTTATCATTCCTGTAATAAGTTGATGCTAATGTGGCCCACCCGAGTTAGGAAGAAACATCTGTGCTGTGACACTGTGAATAAATATCCATTGGCTTCCAGTCCCTTCAGAAATGCCAAATGTTTCTCTGCCTGCTCAGTACCTAACTTCCCCAACAGTGCTGGAAATGGTTCACATTTTCATTTTTAACTGCAGTTAAAGAAGTCAGAGGTCTGTCTACTGTGTGCATTTTAAGAGGCAAAGTAAACAAGGGCAGGTTTTGCGGTGGTTTGAACAGTTGTCATCTCTTTGATGCAAGAACTGAATCCAAAAAGTCGGTTTGATTTTTATATTTTTAGTCTTTTTTCTGTTTGTTCACATTTTAATCCAAATATTTGCACCTCTATCACAAGTTTATAAAAGTTCATTTAGATCTCTTTGTTTTTGGTTAATTCCAACTGGAAGCTCAATTCCAACACAACGAGAATGAACTTTAGAGGAAAGATTAATCAGAATCACTTACCACAGTGGTGTTACACTCTGAAAATGAAATCGGAAAAATACCAATTTTTATGCAGCGTTGGTTTAATGGATGGCTTTGTTATTTCATTGTCTAACTATCTCCATTTTAATACAAGATATCCACAGTCACAATGATAATTGTTTTATCACTCATGCACAAGATTGTCACGTCTCATAGCGGGTAGATACAGCTGCTTCAGAGACGTTCTTTCTTGCTGTTTGAATAAAAAACGAAAAAAAAAAAAATCTGTGCCACATTACCATTATTGCAATTTTAACTAGAGACAGTACAGTATGTGTAAATTACAGGGGAATTGTGTACATTTATGTCTATTCCAAGCTCTGATATTTAACTTATATTAAGAAGGATCACTATTGACGTTTACAGTCTGATTACTAAGATGAACTGAGATCAATGGGCTCCATTGACTTGCTTTATATTTATAGCCCACTCAATGTTTAGATGAGAAATAACTTTAATTTCAGTAAGCTGATCTTTGCAAGTTGCTCTCAGTGTTTTCATTCTCGGATCCATAACATTGCTGCTGACTGTCTCCACTCACTTCCACCCTACAACATACTTGAAATTCAATAAGTGTTTACACCAGACACTCCGTTTCAATTGCACAGTGCTTAGCATAATAAGCTAATTAAAGGTACTTCACTCATGATGATAACATTTTTAGATTAAGGCACAATAAAAAAAACACTGTAGTCAATCTTCTTTATAGACTTTCATAATATTTATAACTTTCTCATTGCTTACATAAACTACAATTGCTTTCAATTCCATTATATTAATAAGGCTGCAGCACAGTAGGTTTGTATTAGAGTGGTGCAGTCCTCCACTCTCCATCTAGGTACACAAAACAGCCGCGCTGGGATTCATTTATCAAGGTCCACAGACATTTATACGGAAAACATTGTGAATGTTTCAACAGCAAAGCACATTGCATTTACATTACGCCCTGTTTACACCAGACCCTGGTTTGACTGTGTTTAATTGCCTCTATATGATAGAAATATTCAAGGACTATAATTAAAGGCTGCTTGTTGCTTTGGGAGTTTGGCCCACCTGTCAGCTTATGCAATATCTGTTTAAGTCCTGACAGTCAATGCATCTAGATGTTATACAAATTGAGTGTGACACTTGAGCCGTTCGAGGATAAGGCTGAAAAACTAAAAGCAAAGATCTGTTGGTCGTCTCTCAGACGGACAGAATCAACCCTGTTAGGACAGTGCTCTCAGCGTCTGTGCCAATTGGTTGATTGATTCACAAATATACAGTTCCATTTTTTAAAAGGCTCAGTCATTTCCTAAGACAGCTGCACATGCCACTCAAACAGGAGGTAATATTACATTTTGGAAGGCATTTTTCATTATTAATCCACATTTGCCGCTCGAGTGAGTATTTGGGGCAGCAGGACGGTGGATGTGGGATTGAGTCAAAATAAACTACAGTGTCTGTGTTCATGGTAATGAAGGGACATGTCACCCAGTGCAACAGTGTGGCTCATTGATGTGTTTTTAATAGCTTTTGGACAAAAAAATGGAGCTCTGTGGCACAAAGGAAGAAGATCTATCAGGCTTTGGATACACTAATACTCATTGGTAGGATACATTTATCGAATGACATTATTGACAATAAGACAAATACAGAATATATAGAACATTATTCCATTTCACTCTTTGTATGAATGACCTGTCAGGTAAAGGTCATCTTCACTATCTGACTGTATCCTAAAAGATGAACACAAGCTCTCAAAAGGTCTGTGTATTCCTTCAACTGCCAACAAGCTTCTCATTTTGTGTCCCACTTGCAAATCTGCACCTTATGTTGTGCTTTTTTTTAATGTGCTTAATTTACTTATAAATCACGAGGTACTGGTGTATGAAGAAGGCGATAATCCACTGAGACAGGAAGCAGAGTACAGGTTTCAGACGACTTGTGAGATCTGTTCAACATAAGGACATCAGACACAGATAATCTCCATGCTGATGTGCCATGTCAGAGATTAGAGTCTCATGCGTTGTGCCAATGCATAGGCAGGGCAGTGTTATTTTTGAAACGACGACGCTCTTGTACTGCTGCTCTAGGAGTCAGGTTGCATTAGCTGATTTCAAGTACATCAACAAGAGCCTCCAAATGAGCACTTTGTGTGAAAGTAGCCATATGTAGGCTCACAGGATATTTTCAACAGGTCTTTAGTAACATGCTGTTATTGATGTACACTTAAATCAGCTTTACCAGAGGAGTGTGAAATGATTTATCAATCCATTACATAACTAACTGAGTTACAAGGCAACTTTTTAGGCTGTCAGTATTTAGTTTAGTTGGTTTAGCAAGCAAGTCACTAACATTAGCTCTAGTCTGATATAGGCATGAATTCCCCAAACGCTCCAAAATTGGTCTTTGAGATGCTCAGAGGCTCTTTTTATATATATATATATTATGAAGCACCTTCAAAGGTTTGAGCTGTTAGAGCTGTTTGCCAATGCGTGCTATTGGGTTTAAGTCCAACACAACTCTTAACTATCAGCATAATGCAGGGAGTAAATCTGCAGCCCTGATATATGCGAGGAGAGCAAAGGCACGATACTGCAGGTTAGCTGTCTGAGGATTTTTTATGAATGTGATTATTAGATGTGAAGGACCTTAGTGCCTGAGCTGAAGAGCTGAATGATGTCTGATTCTCCTTCTACCTGCGTCCAGCACAAATTAAGCCCTGCTTATGTCATCTACTCCTGCTTCTTAAAGCAAATATCCATACTTAAGCTGCACCAGTCTTTTCCATCTAGCTCTCTTTCAGATGACAAAATACAGCTATTCCACCCTTCTACTCTAACAATCTTTTTGCGTTTAGCCAGGGACACTACATGAGCCCCTTGGGGAGAAAATTGATCCCCTTGCTTGTAGCGTCATCTTGTCTTTCTCCACTGTCACTGAACAAATGCATCCTTTGAGCTTCCCCATTTTCTTGTCTTTAGAAGATATAAAACTGACTGTCAGACTTTTTTTTTTTTTCTTGTTTGTTTTTGTTTCTGCCCTTCTGTGTTGTCACCTTTTTGTGGCACGGTGTCGGGTGAACCTTTTGTCAAGCTCACCGCAAACCACTGCATTAATCCTCTTGGTTTGTAGAGGGCACAGAATCAGACAGAATTAAGACCGGTGTCCTTGCCCTCCTGTTGTGAGGCAGATTAATAGAAAACCGGTAGCACAACACACTCGCAACGAAGCTAATGTTGTCAAGTGTGTTGCCTTGAATAGGAAATGCCACAGTCTGTCAGAGAAGCTCTTGTGAAAATGAGTCATTCTCTGTCTTCCTCTTTGCTCCTTCTGATCTTGTCACTCCATCAGCATGACTTGGAGAGGTTTGTGTAACTAGCTTCTTCTCCTGAGTGGGCTCATTTCACGGGCACCCCCAATGTCAACGCTGAAGGACAGAAAAAAATCTAATAAATACAAAGACATATATGCAAGGTCACTCCTTCTGATGGACAATCTGGAACGCAAATACTCATTTGTAAATGTGCCATGTGAGGGTGAGAAAACAAAGAAAAAAAGAGACAAGCTGCTGCACACCGAGCTTACCCATCAAATTATTTGCAGCTCTACTGTCCTCTAGAGGAAAATGAAGCACATTACAAACTTATCTCTTCTGCAGTGTACTGTATGACTGTATGACAGCCCAAGGACATTTGAAGAGGAGAGGGGGGGGGGCAGAGTGGCTGCACACTGAAAAATGACTCTTTATTTCTAAAGTTTTCATTCCATCTCTCATCCACCACCCTTTTTTTTAGACGTCTCAAGTCTTTCAAGTGCTGTAGCATTTCTATCAAAGACAGCACAATACAAGGTGAGATGTGTTGATACAAATTTTATAAGATACTGTATGTGCACCATGACTCATTGATCACCTCAGTGTGACTGCAGACACTGAGCTTTGAAGTTCTCCTTTGATTTATCTGCTCCATCCATCCGTCTATGTCTTACCATGTCTTGAATGTTCAAGCTTTATGACGCCCGTGTTTACCCGAGCACGGAGCGGAGCTCGCTGACCTTTTGGAGAAGTTATTTTGTGACACACAGAAGGTGGCAATCACTTACCTGTGGGAGTTAATATTGTGTTTGCTGTCTGTGCAAGCCGCTCTCTGAATTTTAGAATCCTTTTGGCCCATTCCAATGCACGAAGAACACATAAAATTAAAATAATTAATAACAAATAGATCTAAATAATTAATATATTTTGAACTTATGCTGATGCTAAAAACTGTAGAACAGGGAAAACCAATTTAAATGCAGGATTATAAAGAGCTGACATTTATGGTTGTCTGAAGTCGCTCCCTGAATAGTTGTAAAGTGGCTCATTCATTTAAATGAACTTTATACTACTGTTGCTTGACAATAAGCGTACTGTACATACAATGTACTGCTATTAGGAGTTGGTTGGTTACAGCGTGTTGCCGTGTGTTAAAGTGTTGCTCAACCTCTAAAGATTCTTGGACATCTCAAACATTTTGACGTTGCAAGCCTAGATTTAATTAGATCTGTCCCTACATCAGACTAAAGAGATACCCATAGCAGTCACAGTCATGACAGTAATAAATGTGTCTGCAGCAGTCCTGTAACCTTTCTAGGAGAGTAGTCCTTAAAAGCCTACTTTGAGAACAATGGCCTTGTAGATGTTCAAGGTTATAGCGGAGATGGGAAAAAGAAATCAGCCTCTGAACTGGCCACGTAGGTTTTTAGAATGTTAATTTGGCCGTGTTAAAGCCACAAAATGCCTCTATGTGTGGTGTCGCATGTGCTTTGAATGTAGCTTGTGGGAAGCACTGTTACACACTAATAGACTTAAACTATATTACTATGCCAATGTCCAGCCTCCTGTAATTGACAAGATGATACAGCTTTCAGTACGTATGATAATACTTCCATTTATGTGCCAGTAATGAAACGTGGCGTGGATTTGATGTGGTGTCTGGTGTGGATAATGCATTGAGACAGCTAAGAAAATTTAAATGCAAAATCACAAGTCCTGTCATTTCTTTTCATATATAATACTATAAAGGTTCAGTCACAGCATGTTCTATTTGGAGCAGTCATGAATATGAGATTCGAGATGACAAAGTTACAGCGTAACGTGATCTCTGCAGGTCATTGCAAAGGCGGCAGGTGACAGATGCAGCAACGGATGCAAGTCAGGAAAGATGAAAAGAGCATGAACTTTATTGTTAGTGACATAGAAAGCAGCCATTTGAAATTCATGTGCACTTCATACATAGTTAAACAACATTTATTTGTTAGCTTAACCAGACTGAGTCGTGTGCTTTGCTGCATCTGTGCGACACCCGACAGTGATGTCACAGTACACCGACCCGCCCTGGAGTACACTGTTACATCATCGCAGCATGGTGAGAAGTTCAAGCACTGCAGATCAGCAAAGACAAGATTTTAAGCAATGCTTGGGGAAAACATAAGCATTTCCAGGAACGATCGATTTCACAAAAATCCAGCATAAATCATATCTCTTTGTTACAAAATGGTTAGCTCCTGAAAAAGCACAAGTTATGGATTTCTTGTGTGTATTCATGTATTGAGTGTTTTTTTTTTTTTTTTTTTTTTTTTTTTTTTTGCACTAGCTGTTTGGATTGCAGACTTGAATGATGTCTTCATGTGGTCGCATTTTAATCAGCGTTCAGTGTTTGTCAGGAGGCTGCCACCCCCTCCCTCCCCATAGGTTAGGGATCAAGTTGGAGTCAAGTGTGCAGTAATTTGCTCTATATAATCCTACACTTGTCATCGCAGTCTTGCTCTTGACTCTGAGCCTGTTTGAATCCCCACTGGCAGAGGTCAGCACCCTACTTTGTTATCTTGCAACTGCACAAACCTCAAGTGAGTCATATTAAGCCATAAAAAGCACGTGTGGCATCTTTTGCAGTAGCTTGGTCGGCTCTGAGAGCGCTCCCACTCTCATCTTACAGATCTTTTCTTTTCATAATTTTGCATTAATACATTTTTTATGCATTACAGTATATTTAAAATTCCCTGACAGATCAGTGGATGAGACTTCACAGAACAATGCTCCTCACCGCCTCTGCCACAAAGACTTACCCCCTCTGCTCTCGTAGCTTTTGTAGCTTAGCAACAGCTTGGGTAAAGTGGCTCAGCGCTGGATGGATAGAGGAGGGAGGGAGGGTTAATGGACCAGCATGTAGAGTCTCTTGCTCCCACGTGCCTCCCATTGTTATTGTCTCTCTAATTTGACACAGTTTAATTGCGTAGTGGTGTCTTAATGATACATACATCATCCTGTCAGCGAGAAAATACAAATATGAGCATGGCCTTTAGTGCCGCTGACAGTTTATCGTTGGGAGAGGAGAGCTTTTGTTTGGCAATCGGGAGAGAAAAGTTGACTTTTCGTGCCGCAGAGGTGCAACCTGTAATTTCCCCGTGGCCTATTTAAATGTAGACCACATGCCATTGTTTTTGTCACTGCTGCTAAATAGCACATGTCATTTGGGAGACTGGAAGACAAATACATTTGTTATATTTAGAGTGTTAACAAACATTTACTGCTGCATTTTCAGACAGACGCAGAGCTCCTTTAGGCACTCACTGGGTACAAACCTGTATCTGTTAGACAGCCACTAGGTATCATGTTTTAACTTTCTCATTTCAGCTTCTGTGATATCTAAATTTGGTAATTCACTGCATGAGGAGTGGGAGAGAAAAAAAAAAAAAAGACTTCTGTTATTGGGCGTCAAGAAGGAAAAATAATTATCCAGCACCACAGAGGCTCAGATCCAGCTGTCAGCAGTGGTACATCCTGCAATTTGCCGTGTTTGCAGGTGAGGAGCCGGGCTGCTCTACAGGTGACAAAGGGCAACTGGCAGCTTTGTGTGTACCGGGGGGGCATATGATCTACATTATCTGCAGGATAACAGTGAGGTTGGAAGCTGTGTTCACAGCATGGAGTCGGCGATGACTAAGATGGCAACAAATTGAGACTAAAAACATTTTTTTTTTCTTTCACCTTTTCCTGTTTCTCTGTTCATGAAAACATCTGTTCATAGATCTGTCAAATCTTTATACATGTTGTTTCCAGTTAGTCTGAAACATTATATATATTTTATTTTAACATTTTACCCAAAGATAGCATGTAGAAATAGTTTTTTTTCATTCACTAACAGGTACTGCTGATGGATACATTCAAGACTCCTGGTTTTTCCAAAACGATACTTATACTTTATACATAATATGCTAGTGTGTGTAGAATGGGTTAATATCAAAACATGCAATCTAGACCATTTTCAGGACAATTTGTACTGTAGCATCCGGGTCAGTGTTTGTCCTAATTTCTGCAAGTCTTAGTCAGTCTGTGATATAAGAGAAATATGATGAAACTGATATTTTTACTGGCCTTTCACCTTCTTACTGTGGAAGCTATAGCTCGGCTTGCACGAGAAGAGCAATGCCGTCCTCCTGTTTTGACTATTTGGTGCCGTTAATCAATACGCCAGATTTCCCACACTAACACGCAGTATGGGCCTGAGGACTAGCCAGCAACACAGTATTAATTTACAGGACTTGCTGTATATTCAAATGTTTCATTTCCAGACTGCAGTGATTCAGTATTCAGTATACTTTTTACCTAAAGGACCGGTGTGCAGGATGTTGTGTCATCTAGCAGTGCAGTTGCAAATGAAACACCCTCACCTATGTTTAAAAAATTCTTAATCTGTATAATACTATAGCTGTCTGATAAATGCAGTGAAGTAAAAAGTATTAAGTAGCATAATGGAAGCATTAAGCTAAAACAAAGTACCCCAATAGTCTGTTTACATTATGAGTTATGTTTCAGCACTGCTGAGCTGTAAAATGTGTGTATATCTCTGAAAGGATCTTGTTGTTTTGCACTTGTCTAACCAATCAAGACTCCTTTTTTCGAGTGCAGTCTTTGTCCCTCAGGATACTGTTTGTCTGCTTGTGTCTGGCAGGGATTCTGCTACCTGCAAATGGGATACAACAAATATTTTTTTGTGTTGCTGGTGGTCTGTTCATTTCTTTGTCCAGTAGAGAAAAAATAGGCAGAAACATGAGACATGTACAACATACAATAAATCACGTCATATTTAACGAAAACATATTCCACTGTTCAGAAGATCCATTGTGGGAAAAGTGTTTTCGCATCACAGTGCCACTTCTCTAGCAGAGTGTGATCCCATTAAAAAAAAAATAAATAAAAATATTGATAATGTGTCTCGCAATTACATTCAGGCTCACCGCGTTCGCTCGACACAGCACAAATCTGGTCACTGAGCCAGAGCGTGGCCTTCGATCCTGCTCGCACGAGGCTGCAGAGGGCGGCGATGTACCTCTCGAAAATTATTCAGTAAATCTTCAGTGTGTTGATAAGCTGCAAGATCAGCGGGAGATGAATCGAAGGCAACAGTACGGTCCATAGCTGTGTGTGCGTGAACATGGGCAGAAATTTGTCTGAAAGGGAAAAGGTGTGTAAACACATAAATCCACTTTAGTGTTCTGAGCGATTGTGCCCAAAAAAAAAAAAAACCCACGAAAAGATTTTCAGTTTTTCGCTTGAGATTGTTTATAAGCGTGGTGGCATTTAATGTAAAATCAAAAGACTCAACACTGTGTGGTTCTGTAAATCCAAAGCAAGACTTATACCTCCAGCATTCAATAAGACCAGAACATCATCTTTTTTGAATGCAGAACACACACTTATTATTCATTTATATGTATCAGGGCGGCAGGTAGTCTAGACTGTCTTTGCCTACTTCCCAGAGTAAATCACATCCCCACTTCACGTTTCTCCTTCTTTCACTGGATCAATCATAATTCTCTGTTTTGTACTTATTTTTATCAGTCCATCATCCTTTTCAGTGTATCATCATCTGTGCTTTGGAGACATGAGAGTGTGAGGCAAAAGCTAAAAGCGTGAAAAGTCAGCTGCATTAGCGCTTGGCAATCCTGTATTACCGTAGAAAATCTTTCTGGAACAATCCTCACTCGACAATGCTCGAAAGATTCAGGATAGGACAGCGTGCATCGTTTGGTGTGGCAGAAGCTCACTACAGAGGAGCAGACCTGCGGGAACTGAAAATAATCGGTCTCAATTGTGAACAAAAGTACCTAAACCGGCATGTCGTGTGTTGTATCGTTTGTGTATAAAAAAAGACATTTTTATCCTGCTGGATTGTCCAAATTTATGTCTGAAATATTGACTGTGAAGTATTCCCCCACTCCCAATGGGTTTATGACAGGGATAGTAAATGGAGAGGCATGCAATATTTTTTTATACAAATGCTACAGAGGAAACCTGCAGTAATTTACACTCACCAGAGCCTGCATTGCCACTGGGTGTGAAGTTTTCCATGGACCACATTTGTAAGAATGGCAAAAAGGTCAGTCTAACATTGCACTCCAAGGTGCACAAGGTACATTTCAATCATGCTGATATGACTCCATGTATAAAGATATACATGCCCTCAAATTGTTGCCAAGGGGCTTTTCTGACTGTCCAGCAATGAGGTGATAAAAGAAAGTAGAGAGTACAGACAGTTTTGCCAAAGGCATCACAAGGAACTCTTTTTCTTTCCTTTTTTTTTTTAAAGCCATTTCCATCACCGCTTTTCACCCTGCTCAATGGTGCAGCAAAAACATTTATATCCATTCGAATAACTCAGAACTCAGTTGAGTTTGAGATGCAGCCCGGCAGCTTGGCTAAAGGATGAACTTGGATCGAAGGTGGCTATGTAGTGAATGCATTATGTCGAGTTCACTTCAATAGACAAATTGTTCACATATTTGCCTATAGCTGTGAGCTGAATTGATATAAGATACTAAATGCTTTAATAAGTAATGCCTCAGAAATGGTTGATATGTGATAGTGTGGTTTTGGTTTTAATGGTGGACTAGATTTGATGGTTTACAGTTTACAGTTCCATCTGTGTCTAGGAAAACATCCCCAATGTGCTGAAGGCTTTAATTGCAGATCTGTAGCCTCCAAATATCAGTCACAAAATAAGATCTTGAGACTTTGCAAACAAAAAGAAACATAACAGAACAATAACCAAACATGGACACCCATTATTAAATGACTTGTGTCTTTCACTGGCCATCTTGACGTTAAGGATTTCAGACCGGACTTTCTATTCCAAAACATGAGACTTGACTTGGACTTGCCTCAAAAGACTTTGACCTCTGGTGATTTCTGTTGGTGGTTAAGAAACATTGAGTGGCACAGCAAATATACACGAGCATAGACCACCTGAGAAGCAGGTATGTGTTTTTAATAATACAGTATAACCTCTAATTGTTGTAATCATAGTATGTTTTATATGGACATATTTACATTGGTTGATGCCAACAGTTTGAAAAACACATGTATTTACAATTCAACCCAAAGCCTTCATCCCCTGCTCATCTCCACATATTCAAAACTTCAAAGTGTCTGTTCATTGGTCTATTTTCACCACTTCCTCCAGGCAACCGTTCAGTAAGCTGAATTTTATGTTAATAAATGCTGTTTGTCTTCCCCTTCACCCAACAAAAAGACGTTAAGAGTGAGAGCAAAAGAGTGCACGCACCCATTCTTTTATTCATAATGTACACACGGATTAGACGGCACTCTCTGGTTCCCTGCAGCTATCTGATGCTGTCGAATAAATTCTGCTTTTCTAAGGCTAGTTATCATGTGACAGGGAGATCCAGGCATGCCTTCCTTGCAAAAAAAAAAGCCTGAATATGACCGTTGGTTATAGTCCGGGGACTGTTATTGCCTGTCAGAGACACTGATAGGCTTTGATTGAATGCTATGGCCAAAAAACACAATTACTGGTTCAAACTCTGAAAGGATGCAGGGAGAAACTGGTGTGGCAAACCTGAAGATATTTCTTGTAGAGCAGCAGCCCCATCTTCTGTCTCTGCTTGGAAAAAGCAATGCTATTTATCTTCATCACATGAACACAAACAGAACTGTCTGAGAATGAAGCAGGAAAAATGAGTGTTATTTTGGTGTCAGTTTGGTTTGCATATTCCATTAATCAATGGCTGATCGATACATTCAATTTCATACAGGCTCTCTGACATGAGTGTGAATCATATGTTTGCAGGTATTTGTGCAGATAGACAATCAGCCTAATGTGAGCTCTGTCACTCTCAGAAGTAATGCAGCATTATCTGAACGTGCCGTGGAATGATTTGCTGTGTTTATTCATCCGAGGTTTGCGGTGACGACTGCTCAGTCTCCACAGAAATGCCAATAATTACTGAGCAGTTAAGCCGGGCCTGCATGTAGCATGAGGGCTTGATTACAGTGATTCGTTTAAATGCCTCAGCCTGAAACGCTCATGTTGTCGCTCTGCAAAGGACTTCTTGAATCTGTAAAACACGTTTTTGAAACATGATACGATTACTGAAATCAATCATCAATCAGTCAAACTTTATGTGAACTTTGCTTCAGGTTAGGGCAATTAAAAGTGCTTTACAGGCCGCTGAGCTGATAATGAGACAGTACAAATGTAAACAGAAACAAACTGGGACAAACTGATGCACATTCAAAGGGAAAATTATTGTAATAGCTTTTAATCCATGAGCAAAATTTCACTTGATTCAGACTTGAAATCAAGCAGCCACTAATGCACCATAGGGATGGAGTGTGCACAGTCCATTATCCACACAGAGTCTTTGTGTTTTCTTGAGGTTTATTCATGCATGACCAACAAAAGAAGGAAGAAATCATGCTGCCTGTGAAACCACCAAACCTAACAGGCACATTCTGGTCCCATACCTGCCTGCCTATTTAAAACCTAGAGTACCCTTTGCCCAATTTTTATAAAACAAGCCCTAACATGAGAACCAATTTAAGAAAATCTAAGAAAAAAGGTAATATAAGCAGTAATCAATCACTCAAAACAAATCATAAGAAATTAATCAAATTAATAAATAGCTATTATACTTTTTATTAATAGGATGATTATTTTTATTGTAATAATAAATCTCCATGGGGATAATCCATGTTTATTTTTTACTCCATTATCCACAAACATAGCCCCGAACAACAGATATGCACACCCATAGATATGCAGTAAGTATGATCAAGTGATTGTATGTAAAGTTATAGTTATAAAACAAACTGTTTTAGTTTCCCAAAACCGTCTGAGAAAGTGCTGTGCAGTGTTTTTTTCCGCCTCGTTTCTATTTCTGATATCAGGACGGTCATTTAATAGAAGAAATCTCGATGTAAATGATTTGGAAATGAGTGGAATCGTTTCATTTTTTTTTTTCACCCACCAAAATGAGTTTCCACATTCCAAACCGAAAGACAGAGAAAGAAAGAAACTGCTCGTTCTGATGGATATTTGTTGCAGCGAGTGTGATGAGCTGAATACAAGATGTACTCGTTGCGTCACTTTCCACTCGCTAAATTAACTGCTCGTTCATGTGAGGAGCTTCAGCTTGAAGGAGCAGCTCACGGTTATGGAGATATATGGTGGTTTGACACTGTAGGAGGCGTTAGAAAGTTTGTTGTGCTTAAAGTTCCCATCATGCATCATCATGGGGCAAACTCTTCAATTTTCTTCAGCTACTTTTACTACTGAAAGAAGCTACCGCAGGTCCAGTTAGTGAAGTTCAATGACGTAGAGACTATTAGCATCCGTCAGGTCTGGGACCGCATCATCAAAGTCTCCTGCCTCAACAAAATGTCAGCCAGATTATCTCTCTCTCTCTCCCTCTGTGTGTGTGTGTGTGTGTGTGTGTGTGTGTGTGTGTGTGTGTGTGTGTGTGTGTGTGTGTCTGGGATTGATCTAGAAGACACATTTCATATTTAATGATTGGCAGAACAGCAACTGTGTAAAAAAAAAATCCCTTTCATGTCAGGCTTTCTTTGTCTCAATGTCAGTGTGTTGTAGCATTTTAATATTGATTCAGTTATTCTAATTCAAACGTAATTTAAATTATAATCACTCTACTAACACCGTGAGATTAAGCTTCTTCTTTTTTTCAAACGTGCAAAGGACATGTCATATCCACATTAATTGAGATAGAGCTCTCAGTTTATCCATCCTCTGCCAGCGTAGCACTCAGTCCCAGTTTCAGCATCAGCTAATCAGACCCTGTGGATCCGTCCTTAGCTTCATCCAGTGGCCTGTTAGCTCATCACCATGGGATATTCTCTGGTCTTTTCTCAAGCTGAAAGCCTCTTTTTTTTCCTGTGCCTATGTCCTCCTCTGCTAACTTACCACTTTTTTTTTAACAAGCAGCACATGCACAGCAGCTGAACATGGAGTTCAGTTCAGACAAAGTTCAATATGGACTGTGTAGAGTATCCACTTAATCGTTAGCATGCCCCACTGGGTAATATGTATATTTATATGTATAACTTAAGTGATAGATTCTGGAGACAGTGACAATTAAAGCTGAGCAGACAAGAAGTACTTTGAATGTTATACAAAGCTCTTTATTCTTCTTCTCTGTTCTGCTGTCCCGGATAATCTGTGTTTGTACGGCAGTCAGCACATAATTATCAAGAACTCTGTGGCTGTTAGTGTTTACAATCTTCCACAGAGACAAACTGCAGCATACAAAAAAAAGTTTTGTCCACCAAGAAAGAGATATCATTTGCAACCAAGATGAACCACATCCACTAATCGGCATTACCTTGCATCCAAATATAGATATGGACAGGATCACCCACACTCTTCCTCCACATATTGTCAACATGTGTCAAACATTTACAAGATGGCGATAGTGTGTAGGTTTCTTCTAGTCAAACATCCAACACTATATATGTCATTCTCTGTGCTATCTGTACCTTCACTGTTATCTAAAAACAATTAAATACTCATTACTGAGTGACATGTTTTTTATTACTGGGAGTTTTACTGAAGTATGGCATGTAAAAATGTACTCAGATGACAGATGACAAGGAGGGGTGTGCAGGGGTAGTGCATTTGTTGTCGACGTCCTCCTCTGCACAGTGACTTACATCAGTCAGTGAGCTTGCTTTTGCACTCACCTGTCTGAAAGTCATTCTGCAAGTCTTGTGCACTGCAAAGTCGTCCACAATCTGCTCTGGGTTCAGTTTCTCTGCTTGTGTATTCTTAAAGCGTAGCAAGAGTAAATCTAGTTCCTTGCTCTCATGGGCTTGGGAGTTAGAGGGTAGGTCAGTCTTTCCGTGTTCTTTAATAGAAGTAAAAAAAAAACAAATATGGAACAATCCTAGTCTCATCTTTACAAATGTATTATGATACAAACATGATTAGAAATGAATCCAGGAAGCACACGCATTCATCAGGAAAGGCAGCACTGAGCTTGGCTCTGGCTCTATCAACATCAGAAAATGGATTGTGAGGCTATTTGTGGACAGGGGAGAAGCCAGACGATGTGTTTACTGTCAATTTGAAGGAGTAATCTGCACAGTTCAGTAAGCGTTAAAATTCTCAGTCTCAGAAGCTGTTCCACTTTAACAAGAAGACAATGATGAAGGAAATCTGAACTTTTTTACTGTTTTTTTTTTTTTTTTTTTTTTTTCCATGAAATGCGCACACTAACGAAGATTGCCACAAAGCTGTCTGAGAACAAAGAACAAGAATATCTGATTCAGGCTCCAAAATAGTTTTATTAGTCAGACCCAAGTCTAGTGTAGTGTATACAGAAATATAATAGTCATCCAAGATTGAGCTTGGCTGCAGCATCCATTACACAAAATTCTCTTCTGTCTGTACCGGCTAGTGTTTATGGTTTGCTGAACATCAATAGCATTCCTGCAGAGGCTGCAGTTTTAAAATTCTAGCCCGCTAGACTAAGAAGAGGTCCCTGTCTCAGCTCAGTTTAACCCATTGTTTGAGCATGAAGAGTAAGTACTGCAGGTCAGGTGGCTGCTGAAACCAGCCTTTAAAGGAAAAATCACAAAAATCAGTTTCATAATTGCTGGCCATTATGAGTTCAGCTCGAGCACACCATGAATGAGTTTCCACCCTCACAGCTTGGGTTCTTCGGAGAAGTTATGTTTTCAGTTTCATTTCCTACATGTGCTTTTCTGTACGGAAACTGTTTCTAAGTGAAATAAACTACATATTGTAAAGAATGATTTATTATAACTACTAAAGCCTCTTAATCATAGTAGTTTTATTTTTTAAAGTCACGGGCTCATTGATTTGATGGACTGCACCTGTAGTTGGTGTGAAAGCTGTAGTTTGTTAACTTCCAGCCCACAGCGCTGGCCCTGAAAAATGTTAACATGCTTTTATTACTCTGAAATAATATGGTGCTATTTCATATTTTGTCCATATTATGTGAGGATTTAATAATCAAATAACTTCACTGCTAAGTTCTCCATTCTGTGTAGCTGAGCCGGCGTGTATATTTTCCTCAACATGTAGAGAGAGGAAAAAGATATAAGAAATAGAAGATGGAGGAGGAAGATGATTCACTGTTTATTTACTGCAGTGTGGATCATCATTAGTGTAGGAAATCAAAAGGATACATTTATGCATTCCAGTCCCATCTTTCTCTCAGACTATTCACAGGTCAGCAGCTGAAAGTTACTGTTAAGAAGATATCATTTATTTAAAGACAGCTGCACCTGTTAAGAGCTCAAGGCTTGGTCGCTTCGTTGCATCCAACATATGGCATCTACTCTGTATATGTCCTGTATGGGCACTGTGGATGTATTCTGCTGTCCACGTACTATCCTTTGAATCAAAAGGAAGAGTAATGAGGAGAAATCATAACGGTTTCAGACTGAATTCATATTCCTGTTGTGCTAATAAAGGAGATCATACATAGACTGTTTAGTGACACGGATGTTAAAAGAAAAATGGTGATAACATTGGTCAGGGCCTCTCAGCACAGAGATCCACTCTCTAAATCTCAAATTCAGAGCATGATCCACAGTCACCAAATGGCCTCCCCAACACGTCAGCCCTGAGGCAGAACCCTCCCACCCTAGATTGCCTCTCTTCCATCCCTGAAAGCACCCATTCACTTCAAGTCCCATTCATTAGAGCAGATCATACCACCCCACGAGCCAGCCAGCCAGGTCTCTGAAAGGCCAAGGGAGCCATCCTGAGCATCCCCTCCTTCAGTTATTAGAACAAGACCTCACTCTGCAAAGGAGCGAGGGAGAGAGCAAAACCCATTACTCTTCCTCACCTAATCTTCATCAGGATTTTCCCCCTACACCTCCCTATTCTTCTGACAGCATGACTATCTGCGTGTGGTGTTTGGCAGGGAATTAGAAACCTCTGAGTCCACCTTTAAGTGCAAAAAAGGAAAAGGAATTAACTGAGGTTCAGTATTATCAGCCTACATGCCATAGGTGGCTGTAAGTCTATCAGCCCTCAGGAAAACGACTTAATAACAGCCTCATTAAGAGCATAGTCCATTACTGATAAGGGTCCCCCTGAGACGCGCTAATTAAAAGCAAAGGGGGGTGTCAGAGTGGGCAAATTGGACACAGTCAGTGAAACTTTAAGTTTTCATGGCGAAACAAAAGCCTGACTAATCTGGCTGCCTCCTGTGTGTAAGGCTTTGTGTCTGCCCCGATGCACCTTACCGGGGTGCTTCAGGTGTTTCTTACTGCTGGTCATATTAAGATTTAAAAAGGGTGACTTTGCACAATGATCCTGCCAAATTAGATTTTTCTATGTGTATATGTGTGTGTGGGTGTGTGGGTGTGTGGGTGTGTGTGTGTGTGTGTGTATCAAAGGCACGTTTATGTGCAGGTGTAAATTTTTAAAACGGAGCTTGGATGTAGCTGCCCACTTGGTGGCAGAAGAGCTCTACTGTACAGCGCATAGATGTCTTTGTTGCTCTCTCACTGTGCAGGAAAAAAAAAAACAGACGTCTGCTTCGGTGAAGTAGGAAGAGACACAGGAAATCAGCTGTAGATGTCATGAGTATCACACTGGTTCTTTACAGATTGACATACCCACTCTGCTGTTTTCACTATGTCAACTAAGTTGATGATGTATTGCGGAGGAAGACAATGAAGTGTTCCTATTGGGATTTCATGACAAGATGTTTGAAAACCAGAGAGTGAATGTTGCACTTCTACCTTGAATGACATCTTCTTTCCAGAGAGGTATTCTGCCCTAGTGTGGGTGCTGGTGACTGGATCATTGTGACTTCACATGCACAGTATACCTTCCTAAATTGAGCCTAAAGGCACGTTAGAACTAATGACTGTAGCTAATTCTTATGTTACTTTAAGTCTTGAAGACCACGAGAGTGCAGCTACAACATGATTGCAGCGATGGTGTTCTGTAGGGTTAAAAGTATGCCATTACTGGAAGGCACAAGTAATCTGTGTCATACGTTAAAAGCATTTTGATCACAGAGTAGCACCCATTTAGGCCTCTGTCAAAAGGCAGGAGGAAATTATTAGGCTTGCAGAAATGTCGCCCATCAACATTCCACATCTCCACTTCATAGGCGTCATATTCTTGCGGCACTTCAAAGTTATTCTTTATTGTTTTGGACACATAAAAAGCCTCACCTCGGTATATTTTATGTTGGGGCAACACAATGTTTCTGAAATTACTTTCATCCTTGAAAAAAAAAGGAAGAATGAGTGACTGTCAGATAACATTGTGCTTGGTGGTCCACGTCCACGTGCACGTGGCATGCGGTCCTATTTGGATACAAACATGCATTCCTAATAGAACGGCTCGAGCGAGCAGAAAATAAATTTCCTGCTCTGTGCACTCCGGTTGTCTCTGGTTTCATCCTTATCCATTTCAATGCAGCTGCTAGTGCTGTCATTGATAGTAAGGGCAAGGACTGTTCATACACAAACCATTTCTCCTCTGGGAAGAATTGATTTAATGACAACATCCAGTGGCCGCAATCGATGGGGCAGAGGGAAAGGTACATTATGAGGAAAGGAAGACAGATAATGGAGGATCACAGAGCCATTTCCATCACTCTAACTAGCATCTATGAACACTCCTCCCCTCCTTATTCTAAAAGTACCCAATGGAACAGACTGGTCGTCTGAACTCATCTTATTTCCTTCCCTCAGTATCTTATCGTCACACCCCTTTACCTTTGACCCACTTGCTCCTTGCCACCCAGCAGAGTCACATCTGGGATCGCAGTAGCACGCGTTCCTAGATGATGATCATTTCGGTTTACAACCCCACTGTTTTACCCCATGTGGCTACTTAGATAGCTGCTGTAACTGTGACTGTGGATGGATATTAAGAGATGCTATTGTTTTTGCCTCCGCTCAATGTTACAATCAAGCAAGCAAGCACACTGCATTTAAGATCCAGCTGCTCGTTTAAAATCTTCTCAACTTTAGAAGTGAAGAATCTCTCTCTCTCTCTCTCTCCCTCTCATCTGCATAAGGACCACATCCACTCTGTGCACATCTGATGAGCTGTCTTATCAAACTGAGGAGGCTTAATTCTTCTCACAGTGTAAAGATGCATTGTGGGTCTCACACCCACCGTGACATTGTTTATGAGCTACAAAAAGCTTCAGTTGCTTTTGTGATAATGAATGTCAATCTGCAGGGCTCGGATTTTGTTTTCACTCGTCCCAGATAGCATGACTTTCTATTTTTACATCCTTTACGATGTTGCATATTTTTTCTATATTTTGTTTTGTTTTGTTTTTTCACTTCCGTATCCTCAGCTCACTCCTTGTACTAAAAAAAAATCATTGTGTAGTGTGATGAAAAATAGAATCAGTGACAAGCTGGGAATGATTCAAAGGGGATAATAAAATCATGAATATACTACCAGTCCATCTTAGAGCAAATATAGATGTACAATCTGTGGGAATATATATATATATATATATATATATATATATATATATATATATATATATATATATATATATATATATATATATATATATATATATATATATATATATATATATATATATATATGTATATATGTATATATATATGTATATATATATGTATATATGTGTATATATATATATATATATATATATATGTATGTATATATATGTATATATATATATATATATATATATATATATATATATATATATATATATATATATATGTATGTATATATATGTGTATATATATATATATATATATATATATATATATATATATATATATATATATATATATATATATATATATATATATATATATATGTATATATGTATATATATATATATATATATATATATATATATATCAAAGTCTGACATGACCTGTCTTCACATGGGTTTGAGAAGTTATTTAACCGATAACACAGGTCTAGGAATTCTCACCTCAGGCAGGTCATTCTGAAGCTTGGGGGCCTTCACAGCTGAGGCCAGGTCACCTGCTGAACAGCCAACAGAGCGTTGCCAGAAAACCCGAGCTGCTCTCGAGCTCCTGATGGGTTCAAAGGTCTGAGATATAGCTTGAAGCAAGGCTTGGACGAGTCGTTGGATCAATCAATATAATCTTGGCATCTAACTCTAAACCTGACAAGCAACCCATGTAATGTCAGGATAGCAGGAATGTGCTCTTGTGTCTTAGAGTTAGAATCCTTAACTGTTTTGGACACCCTTATTTGATGCAATTTATGGCTGGCAATCTTTTCAGCAACTGCCATCCTATTTGCATTCCCCAATTGCCTCTCTGTATAGTAGCTCTCTTGGAGTCAGACTTTCCGACATGGGGTTCATATTGCATAGAGAAGCTGGTGCATGCATTCTTGTAATGTAGGAAACAACACATGATGTTTTGTGTTGGATGGCATTGTCGCCTCTTTATTCTAATTACAATGTGACACAATGATTGCTCTCAGCCAATGGTTCGTTTGGGCATTTTATTACCTAGACAAATATGCATGGAAATAGTTTGACTTTGAAGGATTCTGCTCGTCAAAGTTCACATGTATTACCAACTTTCATTGAAATACAAGACTTAGGGTGCCCCTTTTGTAGCAAGGCAGAAGAAAGTTGTCGAGATGAAGGTGTTGGATGAGAAGCACATGCCTCTTTCGGGGTGGAGTTCACGTCCTGCCACAAACCTGCAATTAACATTGGTCCTTTTTTTAAACCATAAAAACTATCCTAGTTAAATCTATCCCTAACATTAACCATTAATATCTCTTTTGACTAACCTTAACCATAGTTTATTTTCCATGACCTTGATCCTTATCAATACCTTAGTTGTGTGCAGATACTATAGAAAGTTAAACAGCAGAACTGTCCAACATTGACATTCCTGTGCATATATTGATACACCCATTGCTCTTATTCTTATGCTATGCACTGCAATGCAATGCTATTATCCTTATGCAGTGTGACAGAGTAGCTGCTCAAGGTGTGTTTGCTACCCCTCGTGGTGCATAATTTTTCTAGAATTTCGACTATGGCCATGTACGTTTAGTTCGTAAACACAGTACATACTTTAATATGAATTATGCCCATATTTGTAAAGGGTATTGATTCTGAGGGACCATAAATGACCAATGGCTGTTGTTGTTGATGTTATGTTTTGTTTACTAGTCCTCAATGAGACATCCAGTATAAACTTACCTTTACTTGCAAATCCCCTCCCATAATCCCAGTCACAGTGTTACAGCAAGATTCCACTTCACCACGACTGAAAAGTCAGAGCTGTCATTTTTCAGCGGACAAGCAAAGTCCTTTATAATGACTTCACAGTATGTCTGTTTCTGTTTGATGAGTGAGACCTGCTCTGACTACCAGACTGCCTGCAGCTCTTCCCCCAGCCTGTTCATTTCTTGTTAAAAAATGAATGACTTCCGGGTGGTATAGTCACTTACTACGTGTAATGGCCCTTAAGGTGAGCCATCACACTTTGCTCTCAGTGAGGCCATGGTGTATGGAGAGTTGGTAGTGCAGGGGTGGTAATTTCTCTGGTCAAACACTCTGGTCCTGAGTTTTTCTTCAGAACAAAACAAAAAGAAAAATCCATTTGAACACTGTTCTATTTGGAAAAGTGTAATTGGAACATGTAGCAGTCTCCCTAATATGTAATTACATTTGAGTGCTTGTCAGAATGCACATAATCCATCATCTGTCTGTGCTTTCAGCCTTAATAACCCCTAACAACACCCAACTGCTTCATTCAGTGTCACATAACAACTGAACTTTGGCTTTGCTGTCAGACAATTCAGAGCAGCATTCCAAACTTTTCTCAAGTCCACTTGCCTAGTTAAAAGCTGCCATTGGCTGCTGCGGCTGTGTTTCTCCTCCCTTTATTCCCTAAGCACTGAGGAGCCCAGGTGTTGGCAGTGAGCAGCTTGCGTGGCAGCAAAGTGATATTTTGATGAGATGACAGTCAACTCGCTTTGCAATTCTGCCGTGCGGCGCAGCATTGTGGCCCCGGCACTCCGGTGGGACGAGCAGATCCATGGGTCTACACAGCTGGCGTCGGCTCCTGCCAACTGCGGCAGCTCCTCATCACAGATGTTCATGCAGCCACCCCATTGGCAGCATCTAGCCCTTTGTGTTGACCTTATTCAGGAGCACAGCTAGCCACGAATGAAAAGTGGAATGTTGCAGCCGTAGGTAAAGCTGTTAAAGAAGTATACTCAGTATTCGGGAGATTAGCTTGTTGGGGAAAATGTGAGTGAAGAGAACACAGACAACAACATGATCCATTTGTCCCCTGCACTGCCCCATGCTAACACATTAGCATATGTCAAGCGTTAGTAGCCAAGGCAACTGGCAGGTGCCTGACCTTTTCCTAGTGAAGTTGTTAGTCGTTTCTATGAAATGGTCCTCTCTGTGTGGGACTGTGATCATTTGAGCTACTGAGGACAAAATGATCAAACTGTCCAATAATATGTGAAGTGATTTCCCTAAATAGTTTCTTCTAAAATTTGTACAAGGCTGCAAAAAATAGCAAAGTTATGAGATGAAATCACTATAACACCCATTTGTGTATTTAGGTAATTTGTCTTTGCAATCACATCTAATTGGTAAATAGAGCTCAACGTAGATCACATAGACGTACAAGCAGAGCCTCTTACTGTGACAGCAGGGGGTCCTTTTCCTGCGTCCTCGCAGTCTTCGCCGCATGTGAACTTTAAAATAGTTTTTCACAGCATGATGCCCCGTGATAATCACTAGACAACGAGAGGAGATTAATTTTAATGTATCAGATGATTGTGGCGTTACAGGATCTATTATAAGTTAAACAGCTGTCATTTTCTTATTGTCAAAATCTTGTCGTTTACTTAAAATGGTTACCGAGATTTCAGAGGATACACGTACACCACTGCTACCTCTACAGTCAACACCACTATCCCCCCGCCACCCTCAACGCCTCCAATCTCATATGCACAGAGGCAGATGCAATTATTTTCACAGAGATAGAGGGAAATGTCATCAGGACTCTCCAAAAGCCTCTGCGTTCTGTCACCTTCTCTTCTTCTTTTTTTTTTTTTTTCCATTTCCATGATTCCCTTTATCAATTAAGTCTGCTCTCGAGATTGTCTCCGGCAATTTCATTACAGTCAATTAGCCTGGAGAGAGAGAATGAGACAGAGGAGAGCTTTCCAGTCAGTCAGTAAGTGAGAGAGAGAGCTGCAGACGAACAACATGAATCTCAGCCTCTGCATACCAAACAGTGACAGCAGGAGGTTGCTCGCCAAAAGGCCCTCAGACCCGCTGAGGACAGTCACCTCTCAAGTCTAATAATGTTTCTGAGACTCTTGGTGGAAACTGCACAGACACACTACAGGGGCTTTGTGTCTACATATATTTATATAAAGAAAGCTTGTGATAGACACACTGCTGACCGCAAACGTAGCAGCTATGAAATCCCCTCCTCTGTTGGATGGTGAAACACAAGCTTAAGTCAGCATTCAGACATGTGCAGTGGGAAGCAACACGGCTCAAGGGAGAACATTCATAAAAACGAGTTTGTATGGAGACAGGTCTTTGTGATCCGTCAGCAAAGCGGTATGTACTGTATGGGGAAACATTTTTTTCCCATTAATTTGACTGCTGAGATGAAGAGGCGCTTAATAACTAAGTTAACAACTCGAGTTGTTAAAATAAAAATTTATACTGCAGATGAAGAATGTGCTGTTGGTGTTGACTATGATATGCTGTTAACAGCTTCCCCTTTAACCAATATGCAAGTGTAAGCTCGTGTAATGTTAGATACAGTAGGCGATGACCAATATAGACCACGGTGGGCCAAACTTGACACACAGAACACCCAAATAACGCTGCACATTCCTCTCCGAGTTGTCCTAAAACAGCACGTTTGCAGCTTTAGTGTCAAAACACGTCAGCAGCAGCAGCGGTGGCAGATCAGATATGCAACTTCAAAGACCAGATGGAGAGAGAGCATGAAACAACCGAGGCCACACAAAACACCACAAAGTCAGCACAGTTTCCAAATCGACCTGGTTATTAAAAAACTATTTTCAAATTCACAATTTGAGCACAGTCCTCTGGTTGTTGTTGAAATCTTTTCCCTCGGAGGACATGTCATTTCTTAGGTATTTTGAGGTATTCCTTGTGGTACTTTAGAGTTTATTTCCTAAAAAAACAATAAAAAGTTACTGATGACTCACCCGGCTCTCAGGGCACATAGTTATTTTGCATCCAATGAAACATTTTCTCTCATATGACGCCGCCAGAGCAGCACAGTTATGAAAGATTCCGAGGGTTCGAACATGGCCAGGTCTCGCTGATTACTGTACAAAAGCACAACTTTAGAACTTTATTCAGGGATTTTGGTGAAACTGGATCAGATTTTATACAGAATATATTTGCTGGTTTTCCCTCTGATGTCTTCCGGCTGCTCTGCTTCAACTCTCTGTGATTTACACAGTTTCCTAATAGACAGATGGCTTTAGTCTAAGGACTTGTTAAAGTAGCTAACTGTTAATAAACTGCTACTAACTGGGTACAGCAGCCGGGCCGGACCGGGTTCGAGCACAGCCTCAGAGACCAACAGGGACTGTTTTTTGCTTGGAAATCCATGCAACTAACTGAACTGACACAACCCCGGGATGCCAGGAGCCAAACCCGGCAAGAAAACTATCTTGGTAAGCTACTGTATTCCTTTTTAAACCAGCAACTGCTAGTTTCAGAGGCCGTGCTTGGTCCCGGGTCAGGCCAGGCTCACTGGAAGGTAGATGCTGACTGGTGGAATGTAACTATTCTGCTGGTTTGTACCATCGCCATCATATATGTGTGGTACATCAGGTATAACCAGGACATTCCCTTTAATGACATCAAAACATATGGACAAGCTGCAGCTGGCTAACTCTTCTGCAGCAGATCAGCCTGCCAGAACTCCTGGGACTCCACATGAGTTCTTGGGGAATAGCCATATGCCTGAATATGCAGTTTACTGCAACATTACCTGTATTCTGTTTTTGTATCATGCTGCCCATGTGGTGGTTAGACCCGGTGGTGCTGTACTGAAGCCGGTCTTTATTGTCGCTCTCAGAGGCTGGTTATAAAAATCAGCAGTAACTGGTTTCTCTGCAGAGCAGCCTTCAGATGAAAATATCTTGATATGGCCTTAATTTCCAGTGAAATAAGAAAATAATTGTTTTTTGTAAGTGGGAGGTTGGGATCAGTGTAGGAGCAGCAAGGGTTTGGTTATAAATATACAGTATTCTCTCTGCAAATTAAGATATTAAAAGCCACATTACAGGAGTCAAGGCAGCAGAGATTTTCTCTGTATCCGACTGATTTTGAGGTTGTTATTTTGCTTGAAAACCAATTTAACTTACTTCTGGTATAATTAATTCAAACAAAACCAATCTTTTAAAATTTGCATAAATTGCTAATAAAATCACTATAAAATGATTTCGTTACATTCATGGCCTTGTCAACACATTCATTTGCAGAATGATGATAAGGTACAGTGCACATATAAAATAAATTGCCTTCTTTTGCCATATTTTGCTATGCTTCTTGTTAATAGCGTTCTTTTCATATTTCTCAAGGAAACTGTGGGTGGTACGCTGCTGAATCGTGCTGCTTCTCACCCACACAACAATAACAGGAGTAACATATGATCCTATTGAAAAAAGTGTAAGAAACCTGAAACTTTGCACCACTATTACTATCATGATGTCAACATGCTACATGGGGTGTCACTGAAGTCTGGCCTTAGCACAAACACAGCATCTTAAGATCAAGAAGTTGACATAAATCATGCTTACAGTAAAGTTTCCTCATATATCATGGATGATCGGATTAGATTTCATAGCACCTTGGTGCATTAGTTTGCATATCAAATATGTTTTCGTGAAACCACTAGATCTCCTTAATGTTTTAAGATATGGTGTTAATATCCCACATGAGTGATATGAAGACAGGAGTGCTGACATAGAAATATTCACTTCTTCATGCATTAATCTGATTAATGACGTGCTATGTTTTATTCACTGCAATTACAAAATGATGTACAGTGGGGAGGAAAATGCCAGCAGGGGACAGTAAACAGAACAGTGGAGAGTGAAGAGAGAGAACCTCTGGGAGCTATTGCATTGAGTTAGGGCGGTTAGCTTGCCAGCTACAGCAGTTCACCAACTAGCCCTTTGAGTAGTCCTTATCTCACCAAGCTTTTCAAACCAAGTATTTCACAAAGGCATGAAGATTTATTTCACTCTAATATTTTCTCAGGTGATAGCAGACGAACATTGAATCAATGTTGATGCATCAACGAAACTGTCATTGCATCAACGTTGCTCAACATTGAAATATAACATTGATTTTTCATCAGGTTTGCACCTGGAAATAATGCTATTTCAATGATGAAAATTAGATCAAGACAGACATAAAATCAATGTTAGTTCAATTTAGAATCAATCGCTGTTTTATCATTGAACCAACATTGAAATAACATTAATTAACCCAATCCCCAGAGTGCAGACAAACATTGAATCAACACTGAATTAATGTTTCTCTTCTCAACATTGAAAAAGCAAAAAATGATCATCATTGATTCAATGTTATCTAGCCTTGAATATTCAACCTCAACCAATATGATGATTCTGATGGAATTTCAGCGTGCTATCTGGGCAGGCCTTAATTGAGATTTTACAGTATATGATTGAATATTTAAGGGTGTTTTTTTTTGAAACCAGGTTTTCAAGGACTTTAATGTCCTTGTGAAGCTCGTCTGAGGTCATGCAGCTTTTCTTAAACAAAATACAGGATTTTGTCTCTCTGGTTTGTCCATCTTGTTAAAACAGAATCTTGGAAAGCGGCCAAGAAACCTAAAATTTTCCACACCACAAGAACTGATGGGATGTGACAACCCCATTTGCCCTCATGTCTGCAGGCCAAGCTGACACGCTTACCATAATTTCATAGTAAAGTTTAGTGTGTCCACTTGGAGTCGTTTGGAGCGCCAGCATCATCTGTATCCACTCAGAATGAATACTGATTCATCAGAGTAGGGGCTTGATTGTTTGGCAGACTCTCACTCTCGCTCTCTCTCTCTCTCCTGGAAATGTCCACTTCAGAGCTCACTGTTTGTCCACATGCGCCCCGCTCTACAGGTAGGCTGTGGTTTGATTTCTGAAATTAGTCACACCTGTGCATTTTTTTTATAGCTTTGCTGGAGGCAAATTTGTTTTGAAAGGACCTGCACACAAACCAGCATCTTCAGATAGTGTGCAAGGTGAGATATTTTGTGTGAATTTCCACTCACTTATCTGAACAACTGTGAAATCACAGAAGTTGCTCATGCTCGTCCTTCACATCTATTGAATGTGGATAGCCATTTCTCTAATAAGTAATACAGAACTAAGTGAATCCTTCAGAACCGGTTTGACAGCTGCAGCTGCTTAAAAAGACGGCCAAAAGTTTTCATGGATATGCTTCTCGTACTGAGACGAGCTAACAAACCAAGCTATTAGCGTTTGAGGTCTTTTCAAAGGGTCAACATATTGAGTGCAACTCTAGAAAGAATTGCTATGGAAATTGAAATGGCAGAGAATCAATTCTTTGTGTTGGATGAAAATTATTTTGTCACAATTTAGTGCAGATCTTGCCTGTTTGAGGCATTTGCAAATGGAATGGAGCCCAGCAGTGTGTTCACATCAACCAGCAGCGTTGTTGTATGCTCCTTTGCCCCCTCTTAGCATTTCTGCAAAGGTGTCAGTCTGTTGGGTCTGAATAAAAGACAGAAAGAGTCAAAAGAGATGCGACAAGCTTTCCTCACCCCTCTAACACCCACCACCAACCACCATCACCACCACCACCCACTTGAGTTCTCTTCATGAATATCCACAGTGTTCTCTGTTTCTTCTTCCTGTGCTCACACAGATTATGCATCAAGTTTTTAATTGATCCCTCTGGGGTGGGATTCTCACAGTTGGGGGAGACTTAGGTACACAATGGTATGAACCTCGATCCTGTGATTTCTAAGCAAAAGCAACGTTTTGAATACCTAGCTGCAGGCAGCATTAATTGGTTTTGCATAGATACTTGTGCTTCCACATTGCAGAGACCTTCAGTGGAAGCTGGGTTGTTTTTTGAATAGTGTAAGTGCAGATGATGAGGGATGTGTTTAAGATGTATACTTACCAAGTCATGCACACTCAGGTTTTTGGAGTAGTGTTTGAAGTATTTGTGCATATAAGTAAGCAAATATGAATATAGCAGTGAACAGAAAAAACAAACAGCATCCAAATGCAGTACTTTGGTTTGTTTCTCTCCCTGACCTCCCACTCGACTGACAAAGCTTACTGCAAATGTCACACCACTTCTTCTGAGAGTCATAACTCAAGTCTAGACACAGACATCATACACACAGTGCTGTGACCAGAACCCACTCTGTATACTGTAAATCAATCATGAGTTCAGATCTTGCATCATAATGATCAGATTCAAAGTTTTCCTTCAGTATCCAGGTGATGCGGGGTGGGACCAAAATAACTTAGTTCAATATTCAGACATTCGTCAAGGTTTATCCTCAGTAACTTGAGTTTTCACCAGATTTGTTGTGCAGCGTGGAATAACGTTTGACTGATGTTGCACAGCTGTTGTGTTTACATGGTGATCTGATATAGGAGCTCAGCACTTTGCGTGACAGTTGACAGGCGCTTCGAGCTGAATGTAGGAACCATCTCAAAAATAAATGCAAATAGGCCCAGATAGCTTTTAACTTTCTCTCACTAACCGTGTCTGGATTTGGAGGGAATCAGGCATACCTGCACCGGGAACTGTGACAATATTAGAAGCTTACAGGATAAGAACATCCACGTGTTATACATGTCACGTCCCAAATATGATCAAAATCATTCTAATTTTGGGGATTATATTTCAGCTCATTTTCATCAAGATTTGTCTAAAAGGGAATTTGGGAAAAGACTCTGAGTTCCTACTCATTTCCTCATCATGTTCTGTGATCTGTCTACAGGGTGTGCAGAGGGGTTATTGGTAGGTGAGTATGTATGCCCTCTTTCCTGAGCATGACTCATCATAGGAGCCTTTAAACTCTCTCTCTATCCTTCTGGGGTATTAGATGTCCTCATCCTTGTCCCCGGACTCTTTGAGAGCAGATGATCCTCATTAATTTTGCCCGGATGGAGGGCATGTGTCTTTGCAGCCTCTCCTGTCCTCACACTGAGAAACCCAATCTGACAAATCCTCTTATAAAGATATCATTCTCCCACCATCCCATCTCGGCCCCGTCCTCATCAGATATCGATGCTGATTTGTCCTTCCTTATTTGCCCACGACGTTGATCAGGTGAAGGCGGCGGTGAAACTAGGACAGACAGGCAGTGCGGATGAGTTGTAATAAACGATGAATATCCTCTTCCCAGCATTACTGCTGACACATGAGGTATGGCAGTCACAGTGAATACTGTCTCGCCGGCATGCAGATGAAGGGTCAGGTTGCCATCCCATCAACTACAATAATTGAACTGTCGCCCAAAGGTGCCAGATTTCCCAGTTATCTTCTGTATTGCCCTTTCATGTATATTCCATGAAATTTTCATCGGCTCAGGCTGTGGAATTATTTCCTGTTTTCATTTACTCAGCTAACTTGAATGCCATCGAAGACTTCGCTGACAGCGAACAAGATCCACAGCCATGTTTTATCAGATAAAAGCTACATCTTGATGAAAAGGAGATCAGGGACTCAACCTTTAAAATGTGAGCGAATGACAACCCACCTGTTTTTTTTTAAGTCACTTTCTTCCGTTTAAACCCAACTCCGCTGCTCAGTTGCTGATGCCTTACACAGATCACAGCTGTTCTATATTGTAGGCTCAGAGCGTGGATGACACCTCAAGGTAACCATTTCACTAGCTGCTGCTGCTGTGGTAAATCAATTTACTGTGATACAATCATGATGCAAAAGCAGAATCTGAATTCGCCTGGAAAATATTCAGTGTCAAGGAATTTTTATTTCTGTTCAGCAAAGAGGGAGTCGGTGTAGCAGCTTCATCCTCCTGTCTGTACTACACGCTGTATCCTTGGATAAACACATTTCTAATAGTGCGGCTGTAAAACTGTACTGTGCACCTGTGAACTCATTAATCTCAAGAAAAAGAAAAAGAATACCCTCATTGGGGAAAACCAACAGGTTTGTAATGCTGTTGCTCAGCGGGCTTTTGTTTAGTGGCTTCAGCATTCGGGTAATTTCCTTTCACTTAAAGAACACAGTGACTTTTGACATCATCTGAACAGATTTATTTTTGCAGTGTGTACTGAGGTCAGCGGTCAAGCCCACTGCAACTTTCTATTTCCCCCAAACATGTGTAGTTTTTGATTGAAAGCTGACTCCTCTTCCGAGAAGCTAAACATGCAAAAAAAAAAAAAAAATCTTATTTCAAGTGAAGATCAAAAACCTCGATGAGAAAGTAGGAGGCTTTTTTTAGTCCAGAACAACTTCAGAGCTGCTTAAAGTTACTTAAAGTAAATGTCTGGATATATTTATGTATTTTACTGTGTATAAAATATACTTGGTATGCAAAATAAGTTTAGAATCTACATTATCAGTTCCAAATATTGGACTGGGTCACAGATTGCTTAGGGGAATGAACAATACACTCCTTCAATATATATACAACATTTACATTTTAATGATATTACATATTGGTGACAATGCATAACTGCACACAAGTTCATGTTGAGAATGAAACCTAATTGCAAAATATTAAACATGAATATAGCGAACTTTTCTGCAGATATGCAAGTCTGCCAGAAAACATCAGCGATTTGACTTTTGCACAAACGCTGTCAAACATTTGAGCACACAATAAAGTTCAGTTAAATTTGAAATGGATTTTTTTTTTTATCTCAGCGCACATTCACTCGAGACTGCAGAGAGAGAGAAACAAAACAAAATCAAGGTTAACTTCAAAACATCTATTCTTCCCTGATATTGGTGATGTGAGAATAAACCTTGGGATTTCACTCTGCAAAAAAGGCTTTAATAAAACTTGAATGTTTCGAAGCAAGGTATGCAACATTTGAGTGCTCCCATTTATCCTAAAACTTATAACTGTGCGCCTTGATATCAGCCTCTCTAAAGGATACAATAGACAACTTCATTATCACAGTCTCATAGAAAATCACTCAAGGAAAATGATGCCTTAAAGATGCGATGCAATTAGCTGGGAACAAGGGAAAGGCGTCAAAACACAAATGCTGTATGTAAAGAGGAGGCAGCGAGACGAGGAGCACAAGGTAAACGCCCACATGGAGAGCTCTTACACCATCAGAGGGTGTTTGAAAGGTGCAGTATCACCTGAGTTCATCACTGAATTTGACCACAATTATGGGTCACGTAAACATCTAGACGTGGCGGTGGGCAGATTAACACACAGAGAGGCTGGGGAGAGGAGGAAGAGCGATAATTAAACAAAGAAATATGCTGTCGTATAAACATGTAATAAGTCATTTTAATGTTCACGGGCAGCAGTTTTCCTGACATCCCCCAGCTCTCTGCTTATTTCCATTAATCCTCAGCCCTCAGCCCTGAAGAAAAAACATCCAGGATGCTTCAACTGCCATCTGCTCAGATTGGCTAATAAAAGCAACACCATCAAAATGTTAAATTATGTCTTTTTTATGATTATGATGGGAGACTGTAATCATTGCTGTAGACAGCCCTCTGGTGGACTCTTACTATTATGTTCTCTCCCTGTCTATCTCCTCATCCACCATTTTCTTTCTTGAGGAAATTGAGACCTTGTAAATTTCATTACGGAGCCCTCTTGTTGGTTTTTGCCGTGAGACCATCTGTCGCAGTTAAATGCTGATTCTTCTAACAGTTTTATCAACTGCAGGAACTGGTTCATCTCTTAATGTAGATGCTGATGTGAAGTAGATAATACACTCCTGCCGGAAGTTTTTTTTAAGGAGATACACTGCAAGGACTACATTCAGGAGAAATGTCGGAGTGATATATGCCCGCAGTCCATCATTAAAAGACTTCAAAACTTGGCCGGGTCCCAAGGCTGGGCAATGTGTCTCCATGGTGCCCAGCAGAGCCGCCCACATTACCCCAGTCAGAGTGGAAGATGGATGCGAGCGCCACAGAGCTCACTGTCATACCGGTTGACCAAAGAGGAGGAGGAGGCTGGGGGGGGGTCAGCCCAGGTCTGGGCTGCCCACAGCTTTTGTATGTCTGTCTCATTTCACAATTCATCAGCAGAGCGTGACTGTCAGGCAAGCCTTCAGCTCCAGCGATCCATCAGGACCTGTCACCCAGCCATCACAACTGAGAGATGAGGCCCCAGCATTCGAATTCCATTAGCCCCATCAGCCCCGGCTATACCGGCAAGCAGCCCAGTCAGCCAGCCAGCACCTTGTTCGGGACTCAAAGAGATAATAAAACTGTATCAGCGAATCAGAAACAGCTCCCGTCTCCCTCCAAATGCTGCCACTCCCTCCGACTTCCCGTGGGATATGCTGCTGTATTAAAGCTGCAATGACTGACATTACTTTTCTTTTCTGCCCTTTCACATTTTCTCTCCCAAATGAAATATTTCTGCTTCTTCCAACTCTTTCCCGCCCCCCTCTACATCAATGCTTTTCTTTAGATCTGTGGAAAGAAAGTCAGAAAAGAGACGAGTTAAGGATTTGTAATCACGGGGATGCACAGACATCAACAGATAACTGTCAGCTGCACTTTGACTCTGGGTCTGTGATGATGAGTTGCCTCTTCTTTCCGAGATGTAATGAGCACATTTTCTGTAATCACCAACACATATGAGTGGCCTGTGAGCTCTGTGGTATCATAATGGTGGTATTACAGCAAGAGATCGGCTGACACTATTCTGTGAGGGCAGATATGGATTCCTCTGTATTAAGATCAAACTAGCATTTTATTTTTAACACAAATTAGCACTGCATGGTTTGATGCAGTGGGCCTAAAATTGCCAGTGGAAAAGTTGTATAAGTAACAGACCTAAGAGATTCATTGAATCTGAGACAGACCCTCTATGTACAAGGTAACAGGTACAAGGCCTGAAGTAATCAACGTACCAGCAGCTAACTGAAGGTTAAGGCACAAAGATGAGCTTTCAATTTGGATTTAAAGGCCTCAACAGAGGTAGACTGTCAGCAGAGAGAGAAAGGGGCACGGTAGGAAAAGACCTTATTCTCGTAAGGTGAAGGCTGCATGCTTTCAGCAGGCTGGCGCTACCCCAGGAAGAAGGCCAGTCATCAACAAAACCAAATCCCTGTTTACTACAATAATGAGGCAGCCAGCGATTGAGTGAAGTAAGATTAGCCGCCATGTTAGAAGCTCTGGCTGTAAGTATGCAGTCAGGAGTCCCCTATTACTATTGTCCATTGTTTAACCCTGTCAGTGGTGAGGCATGCAGGCCAACAGGACCACCAAAGGCGGTTGCCACATTTGCAGATTTGCAGTTGGGAGGGATGTTTTCAGAACAGGCCACACAACCAGTTGCACAACCTTCCCACATAACTCAAGGGAGCAAAACCCGGCGTGATGTGATGGTAAAAGACGATGTTAGCACTATCACTAACAGGCCTGCTATCAAGCCTGTGACTGAAGCTATCTGGAGTGCCTGTGACATCTAAGGTAACGTTTGCAGAGATGATCTAACGTCACTCCGAGAGGCACCCAATCTGCAGGCAGAACAGGCAGAACACAAATCATTGAAGCACAGTTAGCAAGGCTGTGTCACATGTGGATGGCTAGAGGCTAAGCTGGTAGGCTAGGCTGGACTCTGAGCCAAGTTAACGGGGACTAAAGTATACCAAACACAAGAAATGACATATTAAACTCTTACTGAGGACAAATGAAACTCACAATTCAAACATGACTTTGGCTATTGTGTGACTTTGATCAACTTTGCTTTACTTTCTGATGTACATTGACAGGACATTGATCTGAGTATATGCCCTTCCATTTTGCCAACAATACCCAGAGTGACAGGATTATGTCCCGTCACGCCGCCTTCTTTTTCTTTAGCCAAACTCCGGTATTTTCAGAGAACGCTAGTTTCTTTTAGTAAGTATAGAAGATGAGCAATGTTGTCTCATCTCCAGCAGTGGCATCATTGCCTTTCTCCTTAATCCTTCAGGCAGTCAATTTGTAGCCAGCGAAGTGTGAAGCTCTATAATGATGGGTTATTGACCCGTTTGCTGTTTGGCAACGAGGACAGAGGCAAGCTGAAAAGATAGTTCCTGTTTTTCCATGTGATATTCAGATGGCTCTTTGGCACTGAAGGTAATGTAACTGAAATTGATCGCTTGGTCGTCCGGTAATGGCTATACAAATATCAACATGTTTCCAGCAGTAATGCTGATTGGAATGAGTGTATTGGTGTGCAATTCTGTCATCTTCTCTTAAATTTTGGGTTAAATCATCATCTCCCTGCAGTGTCATTGATATAGACTATATTTTGTTAATTTTGAAAATAATTATGAAGTAGTTCCTTTTAGCATGAAGCTGACTTTGTTAGTTTGGTAAAATGCACAAAATGCAAATGCAGTAATTTGCCCTGTTCATATTCTTGAGACCGAATATGAAGATGCATTTGGAGAATAGCCGGGAAGTGTGAGAAGAGTCAAAAAGTCATACTGTATTCCAGTCTTGCACAAAAGTTTGAGGTAAAACAAGAAAATGTCTGGTTTTAAGACTTTGCAAACACCATCAGGCACACTGGTTTACTACTACCATTGCACTACCATTTCATCTACATTAGAGTTTCTCATTCACTTAAAAGATGGAAGCTTTTATTTATATGGTAGGGGATATAATTCTTGATACACAGTCAAGGACATTCTGACAGCTATAAAAAAAAAAGTTTCCATTAACTGCTGCTAGCATTACAAAGGGGGATGCAAATACAACACTCGTATCTCCATATGTCCATCTTCAGTCCTCTTGAATAAAATCCAACTTTATTTTTATTCATATTTGCAGGAAAAAAATGACATTTGGGGCATGATCTGTCATCTTGAAGAAATGACATAATCTAGCTTTCCTAGAAAGCAAGGTTCTTTGCGACACTTTCTTTTGTCTGCCTCTGTTTTTCTCTCTCTTTCTCTCTCTGTCTTCCTTTCCATCTCCTTCTGCTTCCCATGAGGTTCTAGTGGTTATCTATCTTGACATGAGGGAGGGGAAGCCTCAGGGTAACGCTTGACAGGGAGTCCTCTCCATGATTCCTGGCAGCTCTCTCCATTCCTCCGCTGTCACTGTAGGGGAATATAAGGGAGTCATAAAAGAATGCTGTCATGTCACTGTCACAAACACTGTATGGAACCGAGACGTCCGGCACCAATGCCAGCTGTGAGCTGCAGAAATGTGTTTTGTATGTATGTGTGTGTGCGTATATGTCTGTGCGAGTGCTCTATGTCGTTGTGTGTTCTGGTTAGGGCAGAGAAATTGTATTTCTGTGTTTCCCTGCCAGTTTGAGTTTCCATATAACAGGTTCTGGTCTAAACTTCCCACATAGTACCTTATTAAAATGATGTCTAACATTTTATAAATACATTTCTACTTTGCTCATTATTAAGGACACTTCAGGTTCAATACAAGTTGAGCTTTATAATATCATATTTTTAACATTATTTCAGTGGAGATATTCCCGAATAAAATTTTGAGAGGGAACACAATGACATTGCGATAAATTGCCATTGGACAAAGAAATAACAGCAGACAGAAAATCAGACATGTTGTAAACAAACAATCAAATCACCAGACAAGAACACTGATATTGGACCATTCAGCAAAACCCTCAATTACATCCAATGGCAGCATTTTTAAAATTCTCATTTTCTGTATACAATTATGAGGAAATGTTCTCAACTAATGCGTCTGACACATTAGGAAAATGTTAATGCTGAATATATCAGTAAAATATAGACTAATATATCTTTTTTTTTTTTTTTTAAATATATGATCTCGCAATACAGCGTCCAGCTTTAGGTTCGGGAAAGATCATGGCTTGATGCAGAAAAAGTCAGCAGTGACTTGACTTGATTATCAGCATTTAACCAAAACAACACTCTTTCCCTAAACTTAGCTAAAGTTCTGCTGATCACAGATGTGACTCAGGATGTGAACTCTCCTCTCAAAAGTCAAAGTCTGGAGCTCTTGCAGAAGGTATTGTCATAGTTTCTACTTCAAGTTGCCATAACTTTTCAGCTTCTATCTATAGCCTGTGTACCTGCAGTGTGAGGTCATAATCTGTGTGCATACCAGGCTGAAGCAACCGTTCAGTCTGACATCCACACCGGATTCTTGGAACTCTGGAGAGAAAGGCTCACAGGGCAAAGATGCAGGAGGAACCTCATACCCATCAGATGTTTAGCCAGCGTGGTCTGAACAGGGGGAGAAACTGCAGCTCCGTCTAGAGCTGCAGTTTCTCATCTTAACAATCATCTTAAATTCAATTTGTTTTTCCAATACTTTATTTTTGGTGGGTTGGTTCAGAAATGTTAAAGTGTGCTGCAATAAATCATCCATGTGACATAAATCAACATTATCAAAGCTAGGACGGTCCATAAAGTCTGGTAAATCAAAAATCATTTTTACATCCAGTGCCACACTCGAATGACTCATCAATATTCTTTGTCTCATAGCTGAGAGGGAAAAAAAACTATTATGGACGTTTCCCCTGTTGTGTTACTAAGGGAACTACTACATTTGATTGAAATATGTTAAATAGACAGGTAAACTGGCCTTTGTCTATCTCAGAGGCTGTGCTCGGTCTTGCTGATTTGATCTGAATCTTTGAGATATACCAAATATTTCAATATCACAGATGAAAATAAAAATTGCTGGGAAATGAATGCTGCATTATGAAATAAAAGTCCCCTGAAAAAAGTAAAAAAAATATCTTTTTTAAATATTCTTTAAAAAAAACAACTCTTTATTTATTAGTATTTTTTATTCATTTAGTATTGACTGAAATGCCGTCCGGTACTGTTGAGGATCTTTGACATCAGGTTGGGTCACTGTTGGTAAATCCAGTTTACTGCAGCTGGTTGACTGCTAATCTGTATCTGCTTGTCGAGACCAATAAAACAGATCAAGATCATGCCAACATCACGGGAAACTCTCAAACAAGCCAGTTCAACGGTCAATCATTATTTAACCTCATCATATTAAGAGAGGCTAAAGAAAGCCACCCTCAGTTAGCTCAGTGCAAAAACAAGTGGTCCATTGTGAGCTGGTGGACCTTAAGGATTCATGAATAAAATATAGCATGTGTGTGGTGATCATAGGCAGTGGCGTTATGAAGCAGGCAGTCCACGGCACGTGTACCATATGTTGTGTATGGATCTCTTTACATAATTTAATATTTGATTGAAATCAAAAGCTACGGGGTATTGATGAATTCCACAGTGGCTGTGGTCTATGTAGACATGAGGAATTTCTGATTTACAGTTGGAGATTGTAATGAGACGCTGTTATGTAAATGTTGAACAAAGGCACCATGCCTCAGGGCTCTTTCTTTCATGTAACAAACTGATTTAACAGTAATTACCATTGAATAGTGGAACAAAATGATCCACTATTGGCAAAGCAGGGAAAGTGCAAATGTCATGGAGTATTAATATGTTAATCTGGTGATTTTGGAAAGGAGAAGTAAGACGTTATCTGATTCCAAGGCCAACAATGAAATCATACAGTGCACTGGTGTATTGTATTGTATAAACATTTCTAGCAGCTTTTAATACTCTGAAAGATGTATTACATTGGGGAGATTTAACACCAGGAAACTGTATGAGATGTTCAAGTATCACTGATTACTGCCTGTCATAATTAAACCCTTTTAACTGCTGCCTTTTTTCCAACAGTAAGGTTCTTTTTTTCTTCAGGGCCCAACACTTGTTTCAATGATAAGGCAATAAACCCCAGCAACACATCCATCTGTCCTTACTCTTATGCACTCCGTCCCAATGACCTTTTGCAGCTCAGAGAGTTGTTACTTAGTGCAGGTGACTTTCCTCTGCATGACTGCGTTCAGCGATCCATCGCCGCAGCAGCAGCAGCAGCAACAGCCCCTGATGACTTTCTGACATACAAGAAGTTCTTCATCTGCGAAATGGCCGCCTGTGTTGCTATGCACCTTGAATTTGTAATTCTGTCTCTGTCACCTTGACTTCCCCACCTTCACTCTGCAGATAGTCTAATAACTGTGTATAGGGGGCACTGTTTCATGTAAATGAGCTCCTGCTCTGATGCAAAGGGAGGTGCAGGACTGGTATCTATCAGGGGTGGGAAAGCTACCTTACCAAGGAAGGAACATCAAATTCAATTAGCAACTGAGGCAGTGGTGGAGGTGTTGTGGATGTGTCTGGAGGGGACAAACGCTCCTGTGATCCATCAAGAAATCTGAGGCTTACCGTGCCCAATCATGCTGTAACTTGTACAGGTCCGTATCTCGCATGCTGATGACACATTTTTTCTTTGATATCTTCAAAAGAAACCCTAAAAATCCTGTCAGGCAAGAAATTTCAAATTGTTTTAAGTAATGTAGAGCAAAAAATGTATAAGTACAGAACTGGAAAACAGTTTCCAAAACCATAAAACGGGATAAACATGAAGGTTAACTGTTAAACAGTGTAAGATACTGGGTTGCTTAAGAGTTGTCATCAAGGAAAAGTCCCTTATTGACACTTCTGTCAGAAATCAAGCCAGTTCACTAACTTGGAAGAAGCTGTAATCAGCTCAGAAATGACCAGCATGATTATGATACACAACTTCGGGGTGTCGGACGTCACCTTGGGCTGACTTTGTTTTTGGATCGATTGCAGAGAGATTGCACATGACTTCATATTTTTAATTGAGCACCGCTGTGACCTGACTCACCCCACTGGAAATGCCAGGAGCCAGCAAAGCAGGGAGAAAGAAATAAATTGGGCCAAGGTTATGGGTAAAGGAGCATGTATTTAGCGTATTGAGAATGACAAGAAAAAAAAAGTGTCCCTGTGACTTCAAGTAATAAAAGATGGATGTTATGCACGTGGTGCCACAGAGCTTTGACAGTCTAAGTTGGTTTCCTTGTCAAACAAGGATTTGCTGTGTCTTTTTCTCCTCTAAAGCTAGAAATAAAAAGCCCAGTGTCGGGTATCAGTTGCAGTGCCCAGAGGTAGATACACTGTGGTTTATGCATTATTACTGCTGGGGACAGCGAGGCGAGCTTGTTATCTCTGCAACATGTGTGACCTTTCCCAGGAAATTCACCCTGTAATGACTACTGACGATGTGTATGTTTGGGGTATTGAAATGCATCCTTCATAGTTGCATGCATGCCAATTTATGGACAGGCTAAATGTTTTTTTTAACCCTCTTTCTCTCCCTCATTTAATGCATAATGGGTTGACTTTATTGGTTTTTGGGGAATTTAAAGTCTTAATGAGTGATTTAGTAATGAGTAATTTAGTGAGTTGGTAGCTTTAAATAACATCTTATGGTCGGATGTTTGGTGGAAGAAGATTGCTGCAACTCCCCTACGTATATATTTAAATCCTCAGTGTTTTTAATAAATGCTTAGTTGAATCATATTTGCATACTATGCCCAGTCAAATTTAACATAGATACCTGTAGCTCATGATAATGCCATTTTAATTGTGCTGTCCTTGAAATGTTTTATTAGTCCTTGTCAAGCAGATAATCTCAGCAGCCATGATGCTGATATGCTCATGGTTACAACCACTATACAGTATAATGGCTCATTTGGCTCACATCATTTCCCATCTACCGAGATTAAATGCTTTTCCCATGCAGTTAAATTTATATTTCTTAGGCTAGTGGCAAAGAAAACTGGCATATTGTGTGTCATGCTGCCTGAATTCCGAGGAGGATATGGTTTGGAATTAAATATTAAATTTGTTTTTGAGTCTTCCTGTTGTGCCTGTGCACAAGAGTTGTTATTATATTCAGCCCATTGTGTAAGTAATTTGGGAATACTTTACTTTTTACACTACAAAGGCAGTGATATAACTTGTATTATGCATTTTCAGACTACAGACTATACCTCATTCAATGAACTGTTGAATTCTGCTGAATATTCTAATTTTCTACATATGAACTTTCTAGTAACCTTTTAAAAAAATCATTCTCAAGGCCATTCCCAAATGGTATATCAAGTTCCAGTGGATTATTTAAAGTTATTAATTCATTGCACCATTATCAGGCTTTCTCACAGCTTTAATTATAAGGACAGGTCCACGGGATAATACTCCGCCAGACGAAGAATAGAGTCCATTCAGCAACTGAATGTGACCACATGGTGAGCTGAGTGAATGAGAACTGAAAGGCATAAATTAATCAAGTAGCCATTGTACATTTTTAGATTTGTAAAGTGAAATGAAATTAACAAAGGTCAATCAAATGCTAAAATCAAAAAGAAGCAAAGTTTAAAGGCTCAGTTGTTAACATGCAGCAGTGTCATAGACTCTAACATACTAGCTGTGGAACTGCTACTTTGCGATGCCCACCTGAATGTAAAGTATCTCTCGAATCCGAACAGCAGCATTTTTCTTTTCACTTTCCAAAAACCTTCATCAGAGGCGTAAGGTTATATAATACTGGCTTAAATTGGCCACTAAGTGATTAAAAAAAATACATTGAAATCGTCTGTAGCATATGTTCCCATTTGTACACCCACAGTATGTTGGCTTAGCTTCATTCTAACACTTCATTACCATGAGTAATAATAGCATTTAAACAACAGTGAACACTTTACCTTTAAAAGATGAAACATATCTCTTAGAAATTGGCATTATTGAGTTTCTCCTGGTGTACTGGGGAAGAATGTGACCCCTCAGAACCTTTCATTATGCTCTAGCAGTTTGTCCAATAGTAACACTTCCACTTTGTACATTTGAGCCCATTGCCATGGTTAAAGTCATGAGGAAATCTCCACCAAGTCTTTTGGATCAGTCTATGCTTGCATGGCAAGTAATCATTGAGCTATGACTTTAGTAGCAGATGCTTATTGAATAAGAAAATATATTGTTTCAGCCTGGTTCTAATGAACATACATTTTTTTGTCAGACATTGGTCATTTTGTATCAAGCCAACCAAATGCAGCATCCTGACCTGTCTTTTTCTTGCCTGCAAAAACTGGTTTTGGAATATGAACAGTATAGCCTATGACTAAAACATCCCATGTCTGCATTGCAGAGTTGATATTTCAATTCAGGATTTAAGAACAAAACACACTAACAACAACACAATAAAAAAACATCATCAGTAATTGTTTATTACTTAAAATATAGTTTGCTATGAGTGCAACAGACAGATTTTCCCCATCTGCTGAGGGTTTGTGCCTCTTCACCCTTTGTGCATTTTGGGCCGACATCAGACATACTGTCGGAGAGCGAGGATGGCTGTGCACCAGGATCTGCTGGCCATCCTCTGCCTCTCTGTCCATATCTGAGGGCAGATAGCTGGAAGAACACTCTGGGATTGTTGTGCTCTTTGTCTGGTCACCTCTTTCTCCTCTAGTGTTGTAGTCTATGAGAGAAGAGAGAAACCATTGTGTTTATTTGCCAAATAGTTCAGAAATATTTCTTTTCAAGCAAGCAATTATGTAGCAAGTGTATTTACAGTGCAGCTCTGGCCCTGAAGCTCAAGTAGTGAACAGAATAATTATACACCAAATATTCAGTGGAGACTCGGCCGGCGAGGTAGCTTTCCTATGCAGCGTTTTTCTTCAGTAACATTATGTCGTGAGTCTGTTCATTTCACTCCTGGTAACACAATACTGCTATTGGCCTGGCAGTTGTTGCCCTTATAGAAGTGAAAGTCTAAGTGATGTTTTTATTGCAGAGAGAATTTGTTTCAGTATCTTTGTTGGGAGATAGCAGACAAGTATAGACCATACAGTTAATGTTACCAATAACAGCAGGAGGAGAAATAATGGATGTTGCCTTGTTGAACTGGAGTACCTGCACACAAGCTCACTCCTCTAAATCGAGTTCAGTGAGTCTTACAGAGGATGCAGGAGACCTGTGACCTGCACTGTAGCCTGGTATTAATCTTGTATTAATCCCCCCTCCCCTCCATATCTCTTTCTTTTTTAACCCTTTGGAGTTCCCTAGGAAACAATTGTAGATAGCAAAGTGGATGTGATCCATTAGAGCAGGATTTTATGCCACTACCTCATGGAAAGTGCCTCTTTTAATGAATCTGTTCTTCCTGTAGGACTTTCTTCCTCATGCAAAAACTGACCTTTATCCAAGCATATATATGTCTTTAGGTGCAGAGCTCAATTTTCCTTGCTCCACACAAAAAATATCTCTTGAATGCTCACTCCTTGTCCCAGTTGCCTTTAAGAAAAGATTTCCACGAGTTGGTCACGGGGACATGCGTAGCTCCTTTTGAGAGCACAGGTGTCATGCGATGGGAAACCACACAGACGCCCCGGGGGCAGCCACGACTTTCTCCTATCTGACACACTCAGACCTAATTCCTCTTCTGCTTAACGAGCCACTTGATCATCCTGCCAACTTGTGCAGCCAGATCAATTTGAGCAGAAACAGTCGAAAAAAAAGCAAGGGTAACATTTCTCCATGCTGGAGATATTTGAAGCTGCTTATCAACAACAGGCAATAGTGCAAGACAGGTACTGTTGACCCCAGTGGCCCTTGTGCAATATGGTGGACTGTAGTATGAAATTAGAGCTTGTTGTTGGTGGGATTGGGGAGGCAGGTTGTTCTGTAGTTGAGGAAGGTGTCACAAGCCATTTTGTTTTCATTTATGAACAATACAGGATCTGCAGCAGTTGCATTTTCTTTGACCACCAAGATTAGATATTCAAGAGAAAGCATTGCTTTTCTCCATGTTTTTGTCTGCTTTGAAACATACACTTATTTGTATTGTTGTTGGTAGGTCATACCGTTTTGACGCAGTATAATTCTGCAATTCTGCAATGTTGTGCCGCCATTTATGCTTTTAGCGCTGAGTCCTTGAATGCTCTCATATCCAGCTAGAAGCCATTCTGCTATTGAATTTTAAAAAAAAGTCCAGCCTTGACACAAGCTTCTGCAATTCCGGTGCAACTCTTCACATCAGCATTTAGCTTCTGTTCTACAAAACCAAGGTTAGCATCTCATTGGGAAGCTCTGTGATTTATCAGAATATAGTGAAATCCAGTTGGGACTCAGATGCTTTGTTTGAACTTTAAACATTGAGACATGCATTAAGGTTTACCTTGCTCTCGCTCCTTTGCAGGGATCTAAAGAAGCTCTCTCGAGATGCCACTTCTGGCACAATACCTAAAAAGGCATTTTTAATGAAGATTGATTTGATTTGCTCTTATAGGCAGCACTTTGCTTCACTTTACGAGGCAAGAACTGTGCCTGTGTGCAAGTCCCCGGTATTTGCCATTTTACTAAGAGGCCCGCCTGTGTTTGTCTAGTCAATTCCTGTTTGCTAAGTTAATTAATATGAAGGAGGTAGGTGAGAATGAATAGAGGCACAAGGATTATTGGGATTCATTTTGCATTACAAAACAGGGAGTTATCTGAAGACTACAAAAGCTGAGCAATTATGTAGCATATGTTGACTTCATAATTCTTTACCAATTCTTCTCCATTTTTAATGCAATTTTTAAGATGGCCTAATTCATCCCATTGATAGCAACCTAATTTTCCATGTCCATGTGAGTATTTGACAGACACATCCCAAGGGAAAATTGCACCTTCAAACCTTTATGCCAAGGTCTTTTATAGGGGACTGCAGTGGTATTTGACTAGCCCTCATTACCCTGGCCTTATTTCTAAGACTAATGCCCCTTTACTGCTTTTAGCTCTTTCCCTTCAACACCTGAAAGACACTGTTTCTTTGGGGAAATTGCCACAATCTGCACTTAATAATTGAGTGTGTGAATGGTGACAAAGTCTCTTTTTCTCTTTTCTTTCTCAAGTGTTAGACCCATTTAAATGAGTATTATAACAGTCCACAGTTCTTGAGCTACAGCTCCTTCTTTGCTATTTTCCATGCCAAACTCGACTTAAGTGCCACTGTCACAAATATTTGAGTGGAACGTTTGGTTGTGCCTTTGTTGCAGTCACTCATGTTGGCTAGGACTATAGCTCTCTGTCAGGATAAGTCTCTCTCTCTGGTCTCCAATCCCGGACTCCTGTGTGCATGATCGACATCCTCCTTACCGACAGAGCTGATTCGAAAGAACAGCTTTAATTACTCTAACTGCTTTTTGATCAGGCCAGTGACTTTCATCATTTTTATGGTTAACTTGCACTGTGAAATGCTGTTCTCATGATGATAAGTATGTATAATAGTTCTCAGCAAGAATCAATACTTTCCCTGTGAGTCTGCATTGCATGCCTCCATCTATCTGGATTGCTGTCTGAGAGCTTAGTGTTCATTTCCCTCCGTCAATGCAAACCTTCTAATTATGCAGCATCTGCTTTATTTACTCATCGCTCTCAGTTTAAAAAAGTTTAGATTCCACTTTAATACAGCTATTGCTTAGCAATCATCAGTGCCATTATCATGGAGGAGGGTGTGTTCATATTGTTTATGAGTAAATGTCTTCAGATGGGAGGTGATTGTTGTCAGATTTGTGGTTCAGATCAGTTCGAGGAATCGAGGTACAATGTCAAGTTCATGTTCAGCTACAGAGCTGCGGATCAATGAAGTAATGACAGGAAATTGGTAGCAGCACTGTTGATGTATCAGACTAGTAATTATGTGCTCGTTTAACAGCAGGAACATACGTTGGCAGCATTGAAAGTGCTCAGAGGTTGACTGTATGTATGCAATGATTTCTAGTAATGGCAGCCTATTCGTGCCTGCCTGCCACTCAACCAAATGTTTGAATTCATGCTGAGTTGGTTGATGGCACCAAACCTGAGGACAGTGCCATTCTTGCAGGTTCTCTGTCATTCAAGTGATGCTTCTTGAAGAATTAAACCTGGAGCAACTGGACTTACTTGTAGGGTCACAATTCACAGATCTCAGTCCAGTTATCCCAGATTTAACTCTTCTCAAAAAATAAAATCTTGCACCACTTCTATAAAAACCACGAACAAATAAGAAAAAGAACAAAAGGTCAAAAAGAAAATGTTTGACCTCAGAGGCAAAATCCTCTTTGAGACACAATAGTTTAGGAGAACATGAAGAAAGTTAAGACAAAAACAAAGAAAACCAAACAGAAAAGACACTCTGGCCACATTAGATGAACAAGTGTATTTTCAAGCAGTTATTTGAAGACTATTAAGAGACTGCAGAAGAGAGAGGTAACGGATGTAGCTTGAACTGTAACAGCTTGAACAAACTAGACTCACCATTACAGCTACACTCAGCACTTTGCTTTCCTTTGGTATGAAGAATCAGGCCAGCCGGGTCGGTGAAACATACCAGATGCCTGCATGTTGAGCTTGACACTGTAATGCTCTATTAAATTTAAGTCACATTTTTTTAATATTAATACTCAAAACTAGGGAATTAAATGCTTCAGTATTAGTCATTCAGTGCACATTTTTTTTATGTCCAGACTGAAATATTTCAGCTATAGTGTGATAGTGTGGGTGAGTCTGTCCATCGCAGCGTTAAATAAGTTGATTTAATTCTGTTAAATGTGTTTAGTCAGGACAACATTTCGGAAAGCATGTGGCCCTTTGTTGGGAATCTCCTGAATCAAGGGCATTTGATTGAAATATAATTGTAATGAGTGCATGCATATGAATTATGCATTCTATGAATTATAATGAATCCCATAGCCATTGACAATGACAACAATCTGCCATTGTTTTGCTGATTACTGCTGCTGTTACCTCTGTGTTCTACCTAACACCAGTCCCTCAGCATATTTGATGAAAAAGCTCACAGTCAGTTAAGCATTCAGTTTGCTTGAAAAAAAAAAAAAAAAAAAAAAAAAAAACTGAGGCTGAGACTTATAATCAATGTCATGAATAATTCACCCCTGGATGACTCTTGGATGTTTTTGTGATGGAGTTGACTTTACATTTTGTTCAGTTAATTCAATTAATAAGACTTCCTTTTATCAAATGATCAGGGTCAAAAACATGCATCACTCAGCTGTTCATATTTTGTAACTTTGGTAATCATCAGTTAGTTCTTGCACGAGTGGAGCAGATCTGATGATCATACAGAATGTATCTCAGCTCCTCCAAGACATATTATCCTATAACCACAAATCTGCTACTACACAGCATCTTGGCTTTTTATGATCTGCACTGACTGGGCTATGAATGCATCTGAAATCATTTGTGTGGAGCTCACCGCTGACAGAGAAGTGGGATTCAAATGTTCTGAGCTGTGCCTGGCTTGGGGGCGAAGACTAGATTTTGGGTGCAGGAGCTCAGCTTCTCTTTATAGACAAATTAGATAGTTTTAATACACTAGACTCTGGATGCGTGTATCAATATAACATAGATCAAGGTGATGGATTGACTGCAGCCTAAGCTGAGAGATAAATATTTAATATAAGGTCCTTATAGTTTGTCTCAGAATTCCCAAAGTGGAGTGAAGACACTTTTATTGTGGAATCGACTCTGCAGCTTTATTTGACCTCCACATGTTATTGCTTAGGGACCGAGAGACGCCAGCAGTCTTAGACACTCATATTCAGATTGTATCCATTTGGCCATCAGAGAAATCGATGGACTTACAAGTCTGGTGATGCACAGTTATTAATACGGAGTGGAATTATTCTATTGTAAGCAGCTAATAGATCAAAGGCCAAGGACAGCTCAGCACAGCGGTTTAACAAACTGATGAAAAGATGAGATCCCTGAATCACAGTAGCAAAACGCCACCGACCGTGCACGCTTCCAGGAGGAAGGGTAAGGAGTTAGAGGGTGGGTGGGTGAGGGGGTGGGGGTGCAGGTAAATCAAGAGAGGCTGGTGTGTGGATTTCCTAAACCAAACAAGTTGTTCCAAGCCGTGTGTAATTCACCCCACAGATGATGGGTTTTACAGCCTTTTCGCCTGTATTCTATCCAGTGGGGATCTGTAAATCTGTCAAGGAGAGAGTCAATTCCATTCCCCCTGCCGTAATCTCATTTGCCTCTGGTGCCAATGGTGCATCAAATGTCGTCGCTGGCTCCTGTGGTTGGGTGCAGTGCCTGTCTGCTGCACTGCCGAGTTGAGCCTGGGAGTAAATCCCACCTGTCCCACATGAGGTGCTCCATCAACCACAAAAATTCATTATCCCAGAATGTTTTAGAGGGCTAATGGAATCCTTATCTTTATTTTTCACCGGAAGAATTTAATTGCATGCTGTAGTAAAGGTTCCCCCAGTTCATCAGCCCTACATGCATATCTCTCCTTTTTTTTTCCAGGTCTCAGACTGTTTGTAAAGGATGTTCCTCAGCTGACGTCTGTGTTCTACAGTGGTGACTGTCAATCACAGAATGCAATCATATAACTGTTCCAACACGGGTTCTCTATATACAGCCAATACCAGTGAGATAAGATGAAATGAAGTGAAGGCAGTTAGGAATGTCCTCATCTTCCGCCTACACACCTTAGTGGACAACATTTGGCATTTCCCTGCAAATCTGTGCTGTGTTATTAAGAGATGGAGCCGTGCGTGCGTCACAATAATGTGTACAGTGGAAATTCGATCAAACTGGTTGCTTACACTTTGTTCCTTTCAGTGTGGCAATTTTATAACAAGCTTGCCAACACTCCCTCTGTTATAATTGTTTGGGATTGTGCGTGTGTGAATGGAGGAGGATGCACGTCATATACAATCCGTAAAGAGTAAAAGAAAGCCAGAGAAGGGATGCAAATGAAACTGAATATTTACCATTGTCATATTTTGTTTAGGGAGCGGTTATGGAGAGATACATTTCGTTTCCAAATCGTCTGGTAGAATATCTTTGATGACAAGTCTTTTTTTTTAAAGTGAAAGCTGCAAATGTTACAGTCAGAGCTCGTTAAAGCCGAGCATTTCTATGCTCCACTGTCGAGGGTCCCGGTGATTAGGCAGGGAGCTAAAGAGGAGGCGTCGCTGTGGCCTCTTGCTGCAGAACATTCCCTACCACATAATTTAAGGCCGCCAAGTCGCCTTCAAATCCACACAAAGTAACTGCAAGGTAATAATTACAGAGCGTTTTGCCAAATTGCGGTGACGTAAAATAAATAAAGGCTTGTAACAGTCGAGGGTTGTTATTAGGGTGAGTTATTGGAAAAATACGACAGGTTAGTAACTGCATAGTTATTCCTAAAAAACAATTCATTCATATCATTTGAACCAATAAATGAAGTCAAAGATCAAATCATCTCCCCAGTTCACCCAAATGATGAAGATCCTTAGTTATGTTCAACAGCAACAGATGCCAACTACAGTATGTTATAGGTAAGTCATAGGAAGAAATGGTGGATATGGTTACCAAAGGAAAGCCAACATTAATCTGTAACATCTGTGACTTTTCCTAACTGCTGTTGTACTTCACATCCCTCACTGTCTGCCGTGCTCAACAATAACTCACTGCATTTTATTTTTTGGATTGTGTTTTGGTTTTTCAACCACAAACCATTCACCTCCATCCACGTTGATAGGGTAAGGCTGATGTGTGCATATCTACCGCAAATTGTAGCTGATGTGGAAGAACTGACCCCCATGAACTACATCTTTGTATGTAAAGAATGACACAATTTAAAATACTTCTGCCCTTAGAAACAAATGTAAAACATTGTTTTACAGTGTTTACTCCACTGAGGCGTAAAACATGATCTTTTGCATATATTACACTGATGGCTTAACACCAGCAAGCTGGAGGAGTCACAGTTCTACTCTTCATGTGTCTATAGTAACCAGGGCAGACAAAGAGTGGAGTGTGAAGAGCAGAGTGTGGGTGCAGGTATCAATCTGCAGTCCAAGTTTTCTACTTCAGGCACTGTGTGTTATATGAGTCCTGTTGAAGAGCCAATACATGGATTTTGGTTAGTTTATGCAGTTACAGTGGAATTGATGGGGCTCTTATGTAAATGTTTATTCATTTCTTCATACATATTTAACACACGGTATCTCATGGACTAATGATTCAATTCAATTTTAGTGAAACAACAAGAAGAATGATGCGTTGGTGCTGTTTAGTGACTCTTTCAAAATTAGAAACACAATCTTGTCACACAGGTGGAACATTCCGTGTTGATATATATTTATATATAATCTGGATTTCAATAAAATTACACTGAATGACCTGACAGTGGCACTAAAGTTATGGGCTAACATTTGTTATTGCTGTGTCCCAAGAGGGACTGCATTATTTCCAGGGTATGTGGCATGTTTATGGCTGCCTTGTTAAGGAAATAAATTTAAGCTGTGAAGGTGTAAAAGGGTAACAGTTGGATAAGCTAGTGTTGATTTCTTTTTTTTTTTTTTTCCCTGCTGAAATGTCATTTGCAGCAGACTATGTTATTTCACACAGATGGCGTGTGAACACCCAAGGACACCGCACAGCACAGATAAATTTAGAGCCCATTAAAGATGACTAAAGAGAATACATTTAAAAGGGCTGAAGATAGCTGCCACGGCTAACCATAAACCACTATAGTATGTCAAAAGTAGAGAAGCCAATTGGCAGGGGCAGTGAATCAGGCAATTACTGTAGCCTGTTGTTTTGTTTATCTTTCCAATAAAGACCTGCTGTCTATACTTAATCTCTGCTCGGCTCTTGTTTATTTCCCAACACTTATCTCAGCATATAAGCGATACTGGAGTATTGTCTCGGTGCTGTTGCTCTCACCTTTGACCTATTCATCGTTGTTTATAAAATTGTTTATCTAAAAATTGAAGATTTTCTGCTGGACCAATGTGCAGTACATGCAAGAGTAAAAGAGTAAAATCTGTCTTGCAATAATCTCTGCATCTTGGTATGTCTCTGTTGTTTAATTATGGTTCCTTTTATTTGTGCAATACTTTGAATATAGATAAAAAAAGTCTGAATAGAATATTAACTGTTGCTGTAGTTATATGTGTCAGTATAGATACAGCTTTATGTGTGACAGAAATGATAAAACAGATTTGTTTTCTGGATGCTAATTCAATTACACAGAGTGCACAGCTCTCGTATGTTTTTAATGACGGAGCTATCCGCAGGAACTGGGCTCTTCTTTAATCAACTTTGGCTCCTTTGAAAGAAAATGCCACCAATCCAGGCGCTGCCCTTTCTCTTGTTTTGGTTGCATTGATAACATCTGCTAGGAATAAAACTGCACTTTCAGTTTGCACATCTAAATGTCAAGGAAGCCAGAGAGTCATATACAGTGTTAATGCACAAATAATATTGCAAGTTTCAATTTGAAGGTTATTGTTTTGAATTAAAAACACGCCATCTGGTCATTGACCAACAGATGAATGTGGGTTTCTTTGCAATATGGCTCTGAAACATGCATTCAGTGATCAGTCTGTACATAAATAACAGCATTAAAGTGGTTGTTATTCACATCCATACATGCATCTCAGGAAAGTTCAAGCCTGGGGTTGCAACAGATTGAATGAGATGAGATTGCAAGCACAGTAAACAAATCAACAAATCTACTTCAGGCAATTAATTGTATTGTGCATGGCAATACTGGTCTTTCAGTTGGTCGGCTTCACATCTCGACTGAAATACGCCATGGAATTTTATTCAGTCCTCAAGGTCCCCACAGGATGAATCCTACTGACTTTGTCACCTTGGTTTTTCTTCAAGCGACACAATGAGACTGACATTTGTGGTCCAGACTGAAATGTCTCAACAACACTTGGACAGCATTTTCTTGAGATATTCAAGGTTCCAAGAGCATAAATCCAGATGACTTTGGTCGTCTCATCTAATGACCATCATCAGGGTAAAGATTTCAATTTGTCCAGTACTTTAGTTCATCTTGATCATGGCATTCCCGGCAGTCTGACCTGTATTTCTAACATCTGCATGTTAGAATGATGACATTCATATTTAACTCAAAGCACCACTTTAGCACAAGCTCATAGACGGTAACCTGTTAGTTTCAATTTCTAAAATCATGACATGACTGTGACAATCTCCCTGACTTTCTTGGCAAATTAAGGACTTTAAATATATAAATAATAAAAAGGTTGAAAATGAGCTTCTGGTGTCGGCCCACTGGGGGAAAGTCTCCAAACTTCTATTCTGCAGGATATTATGGAAGGGCACAGGCACACACTCACTTATAGTAAGGTACTACATATGTGCATCCGGACTGTCTACGAGGTGTCCGGGTGCCCTTCACTGCTTGGCTGAGCAAGAGGATTATTTCTGGTGGTGTTCAGGGGGAGTTATATGGTGACAGCCGGCTGACACAGCAAAAAAGTGGGGGAGGGATGACAATCTTTAAGTATTGTAGAGGGAGCGTGACCCTCTCCGTGTTAGAGATTTCAACATGTGATCAATCTTTTTGTCACTGTTGAAGTAAGATATTTTATTTCTTAACATTGAATACCAGAAATCTGTCAGACAAATTGCTGACAGTGTTTTGGTTTAGTAAAAAAAATAATAATAATGACCTAACATGACCTTATGCATGATGCAACTAAAAATATGTATTAATTGATACAAAACCAAACATCACTATACTTACGTCCTCATTTGTGCACAAAATCACTGTGCAATCAATTAACCTAAGACTTAAATGAGCCAGACTTTAACTCAAGTTAAAGTTAAATTATTTTTAATCAAAAATGAAGTAATATGTCATATTTTTTAAATACCACTTGTGGGTACAAGTCAGAAAGGATGTCTGTGAAAATGTATTGCACCATTAGGGTTCAGTTATAGATGCATGTTGATTTAATGTCCCTTAACTAGAATACTTCCATTTTAATTAACCACTCAATCCCACAGAGCACCTATATTCAGCACCGAAAGATCTAATGTGCCGGAGAAACATCTGCCCCGACTCCACACTACAAAGCCATTGTATCTGTTGGCAGGCTGAGGGGATCTGACACACTTGTGATTCTATTTCAGCAGAATCCCTCACTCTCCCACTGCCCTGACAGGCCTCATCAACTAAGAGGCAGGTCTGAGGTTGGCATTTAATCTCAATGACCCCTCTGCCATGGCACAAGATGCAAGTAACACAGCAGCTGTATCATCTTTAGATAGGAGAGAAGAATTGATGGGTAACCTAGAAGTGTCCAGGTTTTGTGTGTGTATGTGTGTGTGGTCTAGCACTGTTTCCACACTCCTACTATCATCGCATTGCCAGTTTTTCACCTGGCACCTGGTTTCCTTTTTATGTCCAGTGTTTGCAGAGGCTTCTAGCATTGTCACTGTTGTTTGAGTGTATACTGTTCGTGTTTTGCCCAGTTGTCACTAGTCGATCATAAATGCAACAGTTGCAATAGGACAGTCCAGCTGAAACATGCCATGAGGCAAACATTGAATCTATGACTTTGACCTACAGGTGTGTAGCTGTTGCAGCCTACTCAAGCTGCCACTTTATTTTTATTGTGCCTGCCTCCTCTTTTACTAGTAAAGTAAAAAAAAAAAAAAAAGGCTATAACAGACTGTGACAGATTTTGGCGCTTTGAGTGGTCGGTAGATCAGGAAGGCACTATATAAATAGAAGTTACCATTTACCATTTACCACGATGTGATAATGATTAAAAAAAAGTGCAACATCATCCAAGCACTGCAACTGCAACTTTACCCCCCCTTTTCAGTGCCGATTTTTTGACTGTGGATCAACTAATGGTCTGAGTTTCATGAAAGTAGCATGCCATGGGTCCATTAAGAATCCAACTGGAGCCAAATCTGAATACAAAAATTAATTTTGATTTTGTTAAAATGGTAAAATAGGTCAATTGCTACACCAGTATCGATGGCAAAATAAACTAAATTCATAACGCAAGCGCAAACCTGACAGAACAGTCCATGTTCATGCAAACATCACAATAGAAACACAACATCTTGGTGGAGGTCTGTGCCCTTTTTTTATGTTACGGTTTGACTGTAATCTAAGAGACTGAACTCCATGCGATCCCTGCATATGTTTCATTTACACACTCTGTTTTACGGTCAGTGCTTGACAAAGCAAAGGTGACTTTATGAGACTCCTGTGCTGACGTTACATCATCTAACAGTAAACAAGGTAGCTGTTCCTGTGAAGTATTACACACTCTGTATTGGATCAAGAGGCAGTTAAGGTCCATTTGTCTTGTTTTGTTTTGATGGCACGTTGCATTCGGAGTTCATAATTTCTCTTGCAACTGGGCAGCAGGTTCCAGGTACGCCAACCCGGGCCTTAGTGAGTTGCTGCAGAAGATAAACAATCAAATACATCATGTGAGAGGAAGGCATTAATAGCACACTGTGTGTTATGTGAACTGTAGTCAAGGTCAAAAACCACACACTGCACTGGCATTGCAGCAGTATTTTATCAATCTGAGCTTAAAGTGGTACAAAACAGTAACACAGATTCAACAGGATGAAATGGTAACACGTTATTTGAATCAACTATTTAGCATTCACAAGCAGTATATAAAGAATTAATAAATGATTGAGAACACACTAGGTGTCTTTTTAATGCATTTGTCAACAGTTAAAAATCATCCTGTGAAGCCTTCATCACTGATGTATGAACACTTAGTGTGTGTTATATCTAACACAGTATAACATACAATCATACTGTGTATATAATCAAATGTCTTCATTCGTTTTGAACATACCTTTCAGCGGTAAACTTGCTGTACAAATATAAGTGAATATAATATCTTATTATTGTCATACATACAGTACATTTTGAAAAAGAAAGAGAAAAATACCTTCTGGCACAAATGAAATTATCTTATACAACATACTGAAATTCTTTCATACATTTCTTTTACAATAGTAACAGTGGAAGCTTTTCAATAGTTCATATAATAATAGTAATAATAATATAATAGTTTTTTAATGCATTTCACTTGTATGTATGTCAGGATTTCAGAATAGTATGTGAATAACATTGGTTTCATATCTTTATGTGAAAGCGTGAAAGCACCGTTTCCAGCTATATACATATATTTATATAAATGAACATATATATATATATATACATGTGAATGAGTTTGGTTTCATACGTGTATACAAGAGGAAAAGTACATGTACATGCATAATTCTGAATAATGTCCCTAACGGCCCCTCATACAGCAGCGCTGAGATAGAGCATCACGTACATCATTATGTCATTGGAGAGGAGCTGTTTCAGTGCAGTGCCTCTGGCAGAAACCAGATCTGAATTTATCTAAAATGTTGTGTGCAGTCAAGACAGCAGTGAGCTAAATGGCAACAACTTTCTCTCAAATGTATGAGATAAAAGACAGCTTAGATTAGTGTTGTAGTCAAGACCAGCTAAGACCAAGTCTCAGTCCCAGTCCAGACAGTATGTAGCTAATATTCAACAGATCTCTTTGGGTGAGGCGCGGTCCCGGCTGTCTCAGGAAGTGTTTTGCAGGATTTACAGACTGCTGTGTGTTTTTATTTTAGACGCTGTTTTGCAGATGAACTCTTTGTGGTTTAGGAAGTCAAATCTTCTTACAGAAGATTTGTCTGACATCTCCCAAACAGCCACATTTTATGTTTCTAGAGTGCATGGGAAGGGGGCGGGGAGGGCTGACGTCGTTAACAGTAACATAAATTTATTTCAAATAAAATTAGAAGTAGGAAGTTTTACCTAAGGAAATTTGGTGGCTCAGATCTCTGAGGGACAAAATTGAGAGCATTTAATCACTCCAGGCTGTGTAACAACTTTTTGTTGTGTTGGTCTGCTGGAAACTGAAAATGAAACTTCAGTTCCACTTAAATTGTCAAAAAGAGTCTTGAGATCAAGACCAATCTTGAGTGTGAAAACACTGGCTTAGATATAGGCCCATAGTTTTTGGGAAAGGATCAGCGCCACCCCTCTGTCTTTGACTGTCATGATAACAGAGTACAGGGCCTTATGATATTGTTATAAACAAAAGAATTTAAAATGTCTGACTCAAAGTTCAGTACAGTAATTTTCACACAGGTTTCAATAAGTTTTTCCTCTTGAATATGCATGAAAACCCTCTGCTTTAAAAAAGTCAAAGTTTGGGTTGCCACAAGGCTTTGCATATTTCTTTGGTTAATGTGTTATTAGTCACAGTAAGCTCCTTTTTCCACTCCCGTAGGAGAACTCATAGAGGCTTGATTTTGTCAACAAAAAGAATATAACCACATAATAATTAGATGTGTGCACCTTTCTGCCTTAAGCTGACACTTTTATAAAGCTTTACTGAAAAAACTCCATAGAGCAGCAAAAAATGTGTTTATTAAAGTGCCTCTACTCATGGGAAGCAGTGTGTGTGTGTGTATAGGGGGAGCAGTTCTTTTAAAACAGCTGTTGTATCAGTGTGTGTGTGTGTGTGTGTGTGTGTGTGTGTGTGTCCCTCGAAAAAGAAGTGCTGAGATGAATAAACAAACATGCCCACACCATTGCCATTAATAATTACTGAGCTGTTCCCCCAGCTCGCCGGGTTATTAAGACATCTGAAGATGAAGTGCTTTCTTCATATTGTGCATTTATGCCTCATATTGCTTTGACCTGTGTGAATTAGTGTCCATCGCCTGAGGTAAGATTTTCCTTAGGTCGCTCAGGGTGACCAGATGGAGTTGTTTACATGGATATGTTGCTGTATGAGAAATGGCTTTAAATCCATTTCCTTTTTATACGCAGCTCTCATATGAAGACAAGGGACAAAATGAGATGTTTGTGAAAATGCTGCTGTCGCTGCCGCTGAATGGAATGTGTTTTTTCCATCTTCGGGCGAGGCACGATTGATGGCTGAAGACGTGTCACTGCAAAAAATGCACTTAACATGCCTTTCAGTTGGGAAGCTTTCGCTAAGAGGTGATGAAGACGACTTCACCAGCATCAATCTCTTTATTAGAAAGTAATGGTCACTTCCTATTGGGGATGTCTAACACCTAAGGGCCACTTTAGTATTGATTGCTTGAGCCCACTGTGATTAAGATCTTGGCAAATGCTTGCTCTTGGTAAGTGTTGGGGATGAGGGGTGGAGCAGAGCGCAAGCCTCCGGGCACGATTGTCCTCTGATTCTGTGCCAATTGGAAACCTCTCTCAGACCACGACTGGCCCCAGCTTCACAGCCACTCAAACCACAGTGGCTCTCCCGCAGCTGTTATCGCCACTGTTTGTTCACTCTTAATTATTGTTTTTCTCCAAGAGCCCGAACCCCAAGTCAAGTGCTTCCTGTCTGCACATCTGCAAGTGCTCCAGCACAATTACTTAGACATGCAATCACTTGCATACAATGGGGAAAACAATCTCTCAGAAACACATTCACATTGTCCTTTTTTTTTTTTTTTTTGCACCAGGCTCTCTTGAGATCCAATTATACTGTGAGCTTAATTCTACACTGGGAGAAATGTTTGTGATTAATGTGTGAACGATTTACCACGCGGTTTAAATCGAGATTTTTCAGAAGCGCTCTCTGCGTTTCGCCACGTACAGTAGGTCGAGGTGTCCAGCTGACTTCCTCGCTGAGATCCTTCTGCCATGTTGCTCTCTCCAGTCTGCTAGGTGATATTTCATTAATGCCAATGACAAAGACCTCATTACCCCAGCTTCCCTTGTGGACAAAGAGAGTCTTAAAGATGGAGGATGACCATCTGGAAGTCATCAAGAGAGGGATCACAGTGCAGAGCAGCAGAGATAACCGTTTAACTCGCTGTCCAAATCACCAGCATGATCCATTTCATGCACATCTGGCCTGTGGCTCCCAACTTAAGTGTAAATTACACTTTGAGAGGTATTGCAGACTGCAGCTGATCTGGGGCTGATATTTGTTATTGCTTGATGCTGTATTGAGTTTGTTGCTGTCATTTTCTCAGCACCGACTGCATGTGGGTTTCTTTCTCTCTAACAACTTCTTTCACTTTGAATCATTTGTTGTCAAGACAACCAATGGCAATATCATCTGCAGAGTTTTTCAGCTAGTTTAGTTCTCTATGATAATATGCTGTTTGAAAATATTGCAAAGCACCTGTTATATAAATTCAGTCACTATTTCTGAGAATCACTGATATGATGCCAGACTTGTAGGGGAAATAAAAAAAGACATTTGTTATATAGTCCTAATTGATAGGTTTGCAGAAAAAGGGTTAGAACATTAAAAAAGGAAAGCATCCTGCTGTCTGAAGGATCAGGCTAATTAAGCAGCATTTACAGCAAATATCTGCTATTTTCTCATGAGAGATATCTGAAGTGATCGAATAGAAAGACTGACAGCCCCTAATTATCTGTTTTCCTTCCACAAAAGCAGACCATGTACAGTTGTTAATCTGGAGTTACACTATGTACCAACCCTGTCTTCTGGAAAATTACATTTATATACTACCGAGCTTCTACAGCACATATGTTATGTGAGAAATATAATGCCGTGAGGATGTTTTTACATCTCAATACATCTGCCAAGTCACAGAATACACAATATTTCTGCGTATTTTATTCATTCTGCAATATCTGTTCAGTATGATTCATGTTTTTATGCTTCTGTTCAGGCACTTACAGCACTTAAGGTGAGATTGAGAAAGATTGTGGTCTCTGTTTTACATCTTTACTGTATTACCCACAATCTTTCCTTAACCAAAGTGCTTTTGCTGCCTAAACCTGGTCCTTTGTACACCCACAATCCACCTGGATGCCCTCCCTGTGACTTGCATACGGTAGAAAAACCCAGCACACAGCAAACTGCAAGTAAAAGTCACCGAAACAGACGCTGATTTTCACTTCCCCACAACAAACTCGCTAGGTTTGTTCACAGGTTATCCACAAGGCCACCTTCCTTATAGGAAGGTTCAGGAAAACAAAAACACCCACCATGCCTCATCATCAAAATGAAACATCAATAATGATATAGCATAAACTCTGACATAAACTCTCTGACATTTGTGGTCCTTTGCTTGATATAATTACTTTAATAAGTTTTGAAATGATGACAATTGAAATTAGACATTCCATCCGCTCCTCTGCTAATGTAGCCAAAACAGTCAGTTCAGATGTGGCCTTGCCTGCATGTAAAGTCTGCAGTGAAGCTGTGTTAGTAAAATAAATTGATTAAAAAGTCATCTGGTCAAGTTCAGCAATGAAATTTATTAAGCTGTGGCGAATTTCCAACCATGTTTTTTCTTTATTTTTACTGCTTTGCATCAGGATTGGAGGAGCGTTACTATAAATGCTAAAAAAATGTGTGAATTCTTGTGTAGCATCACATGAACCCAGTCCTCTGAAGGTATACTGCAGTATCTATTTAGTAGTATTTATTTACAGTGTGATTGACATGTGTGAAAGATTGCATAAGTGGTCATTAAACTGATTATGCTAATTAGCAAGTCAGTCCTATAGAGAGCTGATGAGCAGTGACATCATGACACGCTAAACATCTATCTGTCAGTCTTCCTGATGTACGCACTTCATGTCAGTTATTCCAATTTGCAACAGATAAAAAGGTCCTTTTGCCTTCAGGCGCATTGGGAAGCTTTTTTTTTAAAGAACTACATTTTGCCTCACCAACACAATGTCAGCTCACCTCAAGGTAGAGAGTGAGACGATGCTGAGTAAATGTTTTTTTACAGCGACGCACTGCTTCACACTGGGTCATGCCAGGAAACTATCCAATCTGCTCCATTGGAGTTGAAGGAGGTTAAGCACTTTGCTCAATGACATCTTGACAGTATTTGAAGCAGAAGTGTCACTTACTGCCTTCACCCAGCTTTTCCCCCGTGGTCCTCTGATTCAAACCACCTAATTAGACCTGCATGATTACCATTAGTTTAGTTAGACATCATCATCATCATCATCGTCATCATCATCACCAAATAGACGGGGTTTGTTTTCACTGTTATTGTCTTTCTCTCCTTGTGGTCTTTGCTTACCTTGAAATTAGTACTTCATTACTTTTGGGAACAGTTACCGTGGACACACTTTTCAGAGTATCTCCATTTATTTATCATCAATTTTAAAACCCAAATAACTGAAACTAAAACGCTGTTTCTGCTTCCCCCCTATCCTATACGAAATGTGATTAAATATGACTAATTCACTGACAATTTTATCATGAAATGCAGGAAAATGTGAAAGCTCTGTACTGCATAGATGGTATAGCGGGAAGTTGGAGTTGATGGTTGGGAGTGCAAAACTTTGACAGTGCAGACTGGAGTTTCATCATAAAATTATCAAAATCGAACACTTAAGGAAATTTGAAAAAATAAATAAAGCTGCATTTTTTTTCTTCCACTTGGGGGCAGCAGAACAAGCTGAAAATATGTCACTGATGCATAACCATACAGGGTATAAGCACATAAAGTTGTTAGGAGAATAAACTAGCAAACAGTTGTCTGACACGACCTGACACATCCTCACACAACCTCCAAAACCGGCAGTGAACAGTCTGGCAGAGAACCCAGTAGCCTACCGAGATGGTTTTCTTGCCAGATTTGGCTCCTGGCATCCCGAGGCTGAGTCAGTTCATTTAGCTACTTAGCTTTCTTTCCATCAGGAAAGTCTGTTAATCTCGGTAGTGTGTCTTTACTCCCTGTCGGTCTTAGAGGCTGTGCTCAAACCCGGTCCGGCTGCCAAACCGAGTTCTGTTGTCTACTAATGGCAGATCCACTTAGCAGCAGGTAATTAGAGGTTAGCTACTTTAGAAAGTGGTTAGGCTAAAGCTATCTGTCCATCAGGAAACTGTTTAAATCACAGAGTTGAAGCTGAGCAGCTGGAGGACATCAGAGGAAAAGAAACAGCAAATATATTCTGTATAAAATATGATCCAATTTCACCAAAAGCACACAATAAAGTTATAAAGTTCCGCATTTGTTCAGTAATAAGTGAGGCCCGGCCACAGATGTATGTAGCTGCAACCTCAGAAATATACTGTATATAACAGGGGTCACTGTACTCTGGTGGGGTCAGTGAGAAAGCATTTCATTGTATGCAAAATTAGTATAAGCCCCCGAGTGCAAGATGAGTCATCAACAACAACAACAACAGAAATATCATGCAGAATACCCAAAAATTTCTTTTTTAAACTTTCTGTCATTGTTGGGCTGGTAAAAATGTATTCTGACTTAATGGGGATTGTTAGATTACATTGTAACATAAAAATATTGAGCTTAAACACATGATTATTAATAAGGTAAACTAACGTAGGCTGTAGCAATACCTAAATCCATCTAATCTGAAGAATTATATAGAATAAATAACCCTGTTTAACTGACCTTTTCTTTCTGTGTTCAGGTGACATGTCATCCCTAATTTACTGACTTAGGAAGTCTAGATCCAAATGGTGATCGTGAGTGATTGAATGAACAGGTGCACAGGTTGAGAACATTAGATGTCACCACGGGAGGGCTTTCTCTCGCTCATTCATTTACTTGACAACTTCATTCAGGTGAGATGGAGAAGGTTGCAGAGCAGTGGCATTTATAGTCTGGTGTGGAGGTGGAACCTCGATTATGAGGTGCAACGCTCCGAGCAAGTCAAGTGACTGTATGGCTTCTCGGGAATGTGCTGCCTGAAGGCTCGTTGTTCTGGATGGTGACATCTCATTCTCTTCCTTTCAAGATCTGGACTATAAAATAGATTCGATGCTGTCAAGCCTGAAGCGCACCCACTTTCCTCTTAGCCAGATAGCATACTGCTAAGAGCTGATGGGGATACAGTATAGTATCCATATTATCCATGATGATATCACTGCAAACTAAATATGACATGTTTTCATATCTGCAGTTAAGAGGACAACTTTAGAAGATGATGCTTTTGTCAGTGCAGTCAGAAAGGCTTTGAATTTTGTCCAGTAATGAATGCATTATATTGTCATATTCAGATGAATAACAAATTTTGACATTTATTGGCCAGACAAAGCTTCTTGAGGCTTCGAGCACAGACACATGTTGATACTTTGACCCAAAAATTATGAAATCTGAACAAAAAGTAGATTATATCAGACTTTAATGACTGTCAAATTGACAAAAAAATGTCTGCAAATCATAAAAATAGTTTGGTAAAAAAAAAGTCCAATTTTGTATTCACCAGTTATATGTTTCAATAGCAGTTCTTGTGATTCACATTTTAAGACTGCATTACCTATTCAGTATGACAAAATGAGGTAAAACTGCTGAGAAGCAGAAATATTGGGTATTGAAGGACACTGGTGAATGCTGCAATAAAATAAGTGAAAGTTGTGAGCACAGGACTGAATAACTGTAGGCTGACTTTTTCAGAAGGGTTGTCGTATGTCATGAGAATGCTTCAAGGCCGCTGACAGTCAGACAGCCTGCAGTAATTTGGCTAAACCAAGCAAGCATAAATGTTTTTGATTATTAGAGAAGGAGCCTCTCCACCCTTCTCTTACTGTCCAGCATGTGTGCAGTGTTTTAGAATAGTGGCAATGAACAAAGTTGAAGATAACCTGTAAGTATAAAAGCAATAAAGTATCTGTCTATATCTGTTGAAGTCATCCAAAGTTTGTCTTGGTCTTGCTGTGGGCAGTGGGATCATAACTTGTGGAAACAAAATATTAGTCTTCCGAGCATCATTCTGACTCAGCAGTGCAAACACTGTCTGGTACACTGCATTTAGTTACTGTTGTAATGACACACAAAGATCGAGAATTGACAAAAATATAGAAAGGGCTAGAGAGATCTCCCACCATCAAAACTGCATCGTTTTTGTTAGATTGCGGTGTCTGGCAAATCTGCCATCTAAACCTGAATCTAAAAGTAATCAAGTCCATCATCTTTTATGGGACTCCAATTTAGACTTCTGCTCTATTTGAGACTTGGCTTCGTGATAACAGCCCATCAGCAACACTACCAAGTGGGCCCAAAGAGACGCAGAGTCAGGATTTATGTGAACGTTAGTCCCCTGTGTAATAAAATGCATCGGTCAATCTGTAATGAACTGAAATTTATTGATCTAAATATTATTTTATCACCAAAAGTTAAGTGTCTTTTGATCTTATTGCAATTTATCTTTCCCCCCATTCCAATAGTAGTTTGTATGAGAAATTTGAAGAAATTATTAAAATGATGTAATTTCAAGAAATGTAATTATTATGGGAGATTTTAAACATCGTTTGGGAGAACAAATCATCCAGAAGGAACCTCAAACAGATAACTGATAACTTTGACCTCATGCAGCTCATCAGTGGACCCACATGAATAACTAATTCTACGCTGATCTAATATTTAGTAACAGACCTGACAGACTTTTAAAATCTTTTAATATGTTGATTGGTCTCTCTAACCACAATCTGACTCTGGTAGCCAAGAAAATGAACAGATATGCAATACAGCCTTTTTTGTCAGGGAATACAAGTGATTTGGAATCCCCTGAAGCAATGAGTTTAAAGGACTTTAAAGCTTTTCGGCAGATTAAATGGGATGACCTGCTTCTGGGGATAGACCTTGAGGAAGACAGTCAAACATTGTCAAAAGAAGTAAAGAGCATATTCAAGGTTTCAACTGCAAATTTAAACACAAGAATATTAGAAACATAGTGCCCTAGATAAAGCAGACATTTTCAAAGTGATGAAAGACTGAGATCTTAAACATACATTTAAAACTACCTTGACATCATTTTGCTATGTTAAGGAGCAAGGTGGTAAAAAACTTAGAAAAACTTAAGGAGATTTCTTTTTTTCTAAAATGTTGTGGAACCACTAACAGGATGTAACAATAAAGAAGGGAAGCTGTTTGAACTTAAAGTAGATGGAAAGCTTACAAACAAACAAACAGGCTATAGATGCAGAATCTGACATGATAATCCAACCATTCAGAGCAATGGCTTTGGTTTGGATGCAGTCATACAAAAAGAGCTCAGCACTTTCATTACAAACCAATACAGTTACCAAAAATACAAACCTCATCATTTCTCAGGGAATGTTTCCAAGTGTTTCGAAGTTGGCTGTTGTTTTAATATCCAAAAGTGGAGATAATTATCGGCCTATCAGCATCCTTCCTACAGTGTCTAAGGTTGCAGAAAACTGCTAACTGAGCAGATCATTTGCCATGAAATAAAATTTTGCTTCAAAGGCGATGTTGTTGGAGCTGTGTTTCATCACCTCAAGAAAGCATCTGACAGTGTTAGTTATAGAATCCCATAGTCTAAGTTATGTATTTTCATTTGCTCTTTAGATGTACTCAAATGGATAGGATCATATCTGTTAAATCGGCCTCAGTATGTTCCTAGCTGCTCTCTGTCTGTCCACAGGCGTCCCGCAAAGATCCGTCCTGGGCCCGTTACTATTTACATTATATATTGATGGTTTGCCATGTGCATGTCTTGACACCAACATCCAAATGTATGCGGACAATCTATGTACATGGTAGCAGTATGACACAAGTTGCTAATGACCTCTTGATCTAACAGCACAGCTAAAATGATATTGCTTGCAACTAAATCTGTCTAAAACAGTATTCATGTTTTTCAAGATGTTCTAGCGCTGACCAAGATCTGTTTGTGTCAGGGGAGAGGCTACAGGTTATATCAAAATGCAAGTACCTCTGAGTTCTGGTTGATTCTAACCTCTTTCGATGCTTAGGTGAAAAAGGTTTGTGAAGTAGGTCAGATTCAGACTTTCAAATTTTAGGCTCACATTGTCATTGTAATGTTGTCAGAGGCACCCAGTAGTGTTCATACAAACAAAGACTTTCATTACTGCCCAATAGTAAAAAATGTAACTTGCAGAGTTGGGGACACTTAAAGTTATCAGACTGTCAACATATGCTCAACTGCATATCACTTTACAAGAGATGCAGCAACAGTGGATTTCATTATTCGACTGTGAAAAAGTGCTTTCAGTCAGTCTGGGTTCTCTGTTAAGGCTGCACTAGGATGGAACTCTATGCCAACAACAATTACAATAACTAGACACACACAGTTTATTTAGAGCTCCTTTAAGGAAATGGTTAATCTGCACTCAGCTCTGTCAGCACTAAGAATCAATTGCACCTGTTGTCCCCAATCTGTGCTGTGAACTCGCTGTCACCTATCGCCACCCTGCCATTGTCTGTCAGTCCCCGTGTCCCTGCATGCTTGTCTTATATTGTGGCTTTGATTTGATTTGATTGATTTTTGTATTCCATACACTGTGCATTTTATGTCTGTGCTGTGTTCATTTAGTGCCTAATAATGCAACACTCTGTTGTCACATTTAGCCTGATAACATTATTATGCATTTCATTGTTTGTATGCTCTATATTGTATAACGTGTTGCATGTTCTAAATAGTATTTGACAGTGTAATATAATCACACCCTCTATGATGTTTTTAATATTCTTTGTTATTATTGTTCTGCATGATTACTGCAGTCGTTTTCTCTTTTACATGTTGAGCATCGCATGCTTCATAATTCACAATTATGGATGTTAGTTATAATGTATAATTACACACGTCACCTTTTCCTCCCACGTGCTGCCATGACAACCATTTTGTGTCTTTCTCTTTTTCCTCAGCACCATCTTGATGCACAGCTTACACCTGTTTAGAGTACGTGTTGTTTATGTTGGTTGGTATCCAGGCAGAGAAATCGGAGCTGCCTGGTGTGGGTCTGTTGCTCCTTTGTGTAAACCTGAGAGCAGGCAACACATTTCTGTTGACGGAGATCTTGAGTTGAGGTTGAGGTCATGAGAATGAACCTCTGATTATTATGTTGCCTGCTTTCATAACAAAATGTTTTTTTTTTTTTTTTGGGTCCTTTGCACCACTTTGGCACCAACATCCTAAAAATGGGACACTGTCATGATCCAGTTGTTTCAGGAAAAAAAAAGTTCGGCCTGTTTTCAGTGTTTTAACCCTTTTTATACCACCAACATTTTTATGGCTTGCTGTCGATAGAATCCTCGGAGGTTATTAAAATGAAATCAGAGTTATCAAACATTGAATGCGCGGAGAGAGCCAGAGTGAGCCTTATGCTTCATGCACACAGAAAACGCAAGAGGAGACACATCACAACATGAATCTGTAAATGTTAAGCACAGGCTTACAAATGCTGACTTACTCAGCCAAGGTTTGCGCATATATTCCATCTCCCTGCCTCTATGACAAGCAGCATGGCTTCAGACTGAAAAATGAAGTGAACAGGAATTGGAAATGAAAAGAATAAATTATAAAACCTAATATACAGAATTCATTGTATGTGCGTGTGTGTGTGTGAATGAGACACAAAGTTTGAGTTTATTTCTGCAATTCCACTGTAATGTGTTGCCCAGTAACATAATAGAAATATGGATGGATATTGATATTTAATTGCAGCATTGTCCACAACAGTACAGCTTGGGTCATGCAGCTCCTTGAGTCTCTGACTTTAATGGCTCCTTTGGTTCAACTATCACTCATCTTTAAGCAGCTAATAAAGACACGATTTTATGTTTTGTCTAAGGAATACATTTATGCAGTGTCAGCATAAATGTCTATGTTAGCATACATAACTCACACTAAATGACTCTGTGTCACTTTATTACTATTTCTGCATTATATTGACATCTTAAACTTTTATTCATAGTCAGAGACATAACACCCAAAGACTCGTTTGGTCACACTGTCCTGCTCCTCTGCCTGCACAGGATCCACAGTCTCACATGACAGGCCTTTATTCACAGCAGTAGGAAAAACACAGGTGTTGCAATTAGTATTAATAAATGGTTCTGTTCAATTCAAGTGTTCCAAAATGAACAATATGATGACCCTGTAACTGAAGCAGCTAAATTGAGCCATCATCCATTTTATCATGTACACCTGTGCGTGACATGTCAGAATGTCTTCCATTAAAAATAAAAAGTTCTATTCACATATTTGTTTGTTTCTTTTAATTTAATTTATTGAGTGTATGTATCACAAAAAGGACAAACAGCAAACAAACAAACATAAAACAAACTGAAATGAAGACAAAGCAACCCTAAGAGGCCCCGTCAGCGATTCAAATAATTAACTGTACCAGTATATTTATATTAGAAACTAATGACATTTAGACCATGCTTAGAGCTATATATAGTCCCACTCTTCACCGGAGCAATTTTTTCCCATTTCACATGTTGTGCTACTCTATGATGTGGGTAACAATTATTATTATTTTTTTCCCAAAAGATGTTGGTTTAGCAATGTATTTTTTAGATTAGTAATGAAGAGTCAGAGTCAGTCAGTAATCTCAGTTAAAGGTCCAGTGTGTTAGATTTAGTGGGACTTATTGGCAGAATATTGAAGATGATTATGTTTTCATTTGTGTATTATCACATGAAGTGAAATTAGAGTTATTGTGTTTTGTTACCTTATAATGAGCCTTTTATATCTACAGAGGGAGCAGGTTGAGTGAGTCACAAGTGTCGATGGTAGCTTCGGACGGACAAACCAAACATTGGTTCTAGACAGGAGCGTTTGTGTTTTTAGCATGTTTCGCTGCCACAGTAGGTTCTCCTACATACTTGATAGGAGGAGGGTGAGGTGAGGGATACTCATTTGGATTCAATCTGCCTCACTGCTAGATGCCACAAAAGTCCAAATCCACTTTGGACCTTTAAGTCCCTGATATATCACATGAAGCAGCTCAAGCGAGAATGCTCTTTACTATACTGAGTATTTACATACAGCAGTTGGCATGGTTAATATAATTTAAAACATGAGCACATGATATAATCTATACAGACCCTTGTAGCTGCATCAGTGTGGGAAAGATGATTTATGCTTTACTAGCCACCATGAGGCAAGCAACTTATATCGAATTTAACAAGGGCGTCTTCTATTAAGCAGCACAATGGTACAGTGTTGCCTCACAACAAGAAGGTTCTGGGTTCGAACCCAGTGGGCGGCTAGGCCCCTTTAAATCACAGTGACTGTGCTGGTTTTCATGTCCTACAGACTGCACATTAGACACAAGAAAAGATTTCCAGTAAAGATGCAAACATTTGGATATTTAGAGAAGCAGTTTGCATGCTGAATTATTATTATTATTATTATTATTATTATTATTTTCATTCTCGAGTTATTCTTTTCACTCTGTATTATTAAAGAGTCAGTGATAGAGCTTCACATTGTTTGGGGCTGGTTGGACAAAATGTCAACTCTTTAGAAAATGTAGCCGACATGTTTCACTCATTCCTAACATCTCTGAGAACATAATCAACATTAATCAGTAATGAAAAATAATAAGGAGTTAGTTGCAGCCCTGTTACAGATGCTTAGACCATTCTCTGAAGGTTTCTGCATTGCATTATGAAAAATAAATAATGTTCAAAAATATGTGAGAGATTCTATAATATGGGAACATAACTGGTATAGCCTGAGAGATGGAAATTATGGCCATTATGAACAGTAACTATAAACTCATTACTTAGGTTCCAGAGGCACATTTAAATTTTAAATCATCCATAAAAGCACTGTAAAGACTCACTGGCACTGCCTACATGATTAACATTACGTGTTTTTCTTTTTTTCATAAGGCTATATGTGATGCAAATGTGAATCCATTTTGCTCTCACCACTACCCCGCGTGTCCGTCTCTGACGTAGCCAGACGGAAAGTGCTCATAATCCAGAGCACCGGCAGAGAAACAAGTCATTGACAACCGATGCAAATCGCAAACTTGGCATCTCAGTCTTTTTTTTTTTTTTTCCTCTTTTGAATGTGACTCGTGTCTCGTGGTATTTAGGCACATTTAAGATGCAGATTAACAGTTAGAAATAGGCTCCTGCATGAATTATTTTTTGTTGTTTATGACTTCTCATGTTATAAAACTTGGGGAAGAAATAGGGACACCAGCAGCCGCCGCCGGACCGACGGTGACAAGGGATTATTATTTTCTTTTCCGTTTTTTTCTGCAAATAATAAACTGGATATTTGTCAGTGCAGTCAGATAGGGTCGAGTGTCTCTCCTCCCCTGCACACCGCGGCTACCTGGCGAGAAGATTTGGATTAAGACTAATGAACTGGGGGTAAATAATCTCCACGGGACCGTTTACGGGACGAAAAGCGACTCATTGTCTCGCTGTGGGATCTTTTTTTTTTTTTTTTTCCTCCACTTCTTCTAAAGCCTGAAGACGATATGATGTCTCTCCGGGGATACTTTGTCGCTTTTTCCAAATGCACAGTTCTTCTCTCTCTGAGGATTTTGCTTCTTGTGCCTGCAGGGTTGCCGGTCCGCAGCCAAGGGGATTCTCAATCCGACAACAAAGTGATGGACAACATCACCGTCCGACAAGGAGAGACGGTCTTCCTCAGGTGAGTCAACACGTTTCTTTTTTTAGACCTTCCTCCTCCTCCTCACCGCTGCTGCTGCTGATGCTGCTTCTCAGTTTTATTCCCAAACTTCAGCGCTGCCTGCAGGCTGTTGTAATCGAAGTATTTAACGTGAGGAGACGCAGAAACATGAGTGAAGTGTTGTCTGTTTTATCGTCTTCCCGCCGTTGTTAGAAAAATACAGGGGAGGGGGGATTTCAGAGGATTAGCCTGTGGAAAACACTCAATCCAGAAGCGATACTCTGCTAATCTGTGGCAGCTGTTAACGAGAGACTTAGTGGTTTTAATTGTTGTGTGACGGTGCAGAACTAAAGGTGGAGGGGAGTGTGTGTCTCTAAGAGAGAGAACATCGTCAGGTCTGTGCGGAGGTCTGAGGGAGGATGTTGCAGGTGGAAACAGCCAAACAAAAACAAATAATCATAAAAAAATACACACGCGCTCAGAAACATACTGCGCGCGCAGAGATGGATTGACTAGCAATTCCTCAAGATGAGAGATTGTCTGTGGTGACCTTTCCCCTCCTCTGCCTTCAGCGGCTTACTGGACACAGAAGGATTTATGTTGCTTTCAAGTGCTGTCGGGAATGTCCAGTGTAACATGAGCAATAATCACAATGGCCAAAGGATGGGATTTGCTTTGATAGGCTACCAGTAGAAGGTGTGGTGTGTGTGGTGTGGTGTGTGTGGGGGGCATGGGTGTTTGGAGTTAACAGTGTTACTGTACCCTGCCTTCACATTGTGTGGATGTAACTCTGGGAAAGAAGTGACAGGTGAGTCTTTTTTTTTTGAGGCACAACAATTGATATTTTCTTGAGGCCTTTCAAGCTGACAGTCAGTTTTAACATTTTCACTTGAGATTGGACTGAAAACTGTCCAGTCGACTGCAAAAATACCTCCAATGATGCACAGGGCACATTCACAATGTCCGATGAGAGCTTTTAAATAGCTGTGGCCATTAATTAATTGTGTTTTGTTTATTAATACCTAACTTCTTTCAGTTGACTGAATAGTTTTTCCTTGCTAGTGATTTCAGAAATTACAAAATAGCCAAAGTAATGGCCGCGCATTAAAGCTGATAAAATCTGCTCCTTGAACAACTTTTGTATCCTGAAAACTGACATGCATCATGTATAGGTGGCATTAGAACAGAATATCTGTAGATTACAGTAAACTTTGGCTAACAATTTCTCAGTCTCTCGGGCCATGCTGCAAAAATCAAATAAGAATCTGTTAAAAGTCTCTTCTTGACACAAGTTGTTATCTGTTACCATTTCTGACTAAATCCAACATGTTGTATGTAGGACTTGGGTCCAGCAGGTCAGCAGGTCATCTGGAGAAGCTTAAACTTAAGGCTGTTGCTTCATTTACTGCGAGCTGCGCTCAGTGAGGGAATGCAACAACAGTACAGCAAGACAAACTGAATGAGACGGGGGTCAGCGGTGCGCTGATCTGGGCTCTTTCATGTAATAAGTTTAACCCTCTGGACCCCGGTAGAATTCTAAAATGGTGCTGCAGTTCACAGAGGACCCTCACTCAGATGAGTAGTTTCTTACTCAGTCTCTATTATTCAAAAGCAGGAATTTGTTTTCATATTAAAAAAAAAAAAACAGCACAACTTCCTCTTTAATTTGACACCAAACATGGCACGTATAGCTTTCACGACTGAGTTACATTAAAATTAGAAGCTCTGATGAAAGGCATCTTAGTCTACGTAAAAGAAGAGAAAATTAACTTTATGTCAATGTTTTAACAAATATGTGATCAACAACATTTCTCAGTTAAAATTCAGACTATGACAGCAAAAGAAAAAAAACATTTTCAAAATAAAAGAGAAATGTACCACATATCAGTTATTTAGTAGTAGATACTTTCTTGACTACTTATAGGAAAAAAAAATGCCTAATTTATATCCTCAGTGGAAAAGTTGCCATGACCCGGTCAGCTCTCGCTTATCGACTCTTCAGCTCACTTCCCCCAGCAAAACAGCATCCATCTCCAGCAGTAAAAGCTGAGTATGTTCCCGCTGTTTACTGACAGTGATTATGTGACATGGTTTCAAGCAAAACCTGAACTCACAATATGGTCCATGGTGAACTTATAGGTCTTATCTCAATGTTATGATGTGTATTTCCTGTGCCAGTTATTGCTGACAACTTAAAGTATCTAAAATGCAAAACTCAGGACTTTATTTTCTGTGTTTTGACACACTGGGAATGATTTTAAAATGACAGGCGCTCCCATGCTAACAATGAGAATTGCCTGTGTCAGGTTGACAGGGCACCTATTCAGTTGATGCATTTTTTTTATGAATAGAATGTATTGCATTGGTTTTCAGCTTAAAACATTGTTAAGGGCCTACAGGGACTCACTCAGGGGTGAGTTGAAAAAAAAAAAAAAAGTGCCTCTGCAGATCTGCTCTGATAAATTCACGTACTCTTTGAAGTGGCCTTAAAAAGCCCCGCATAGGATGAATAGGCTGAAGTAGAGGCAAAGTGTACGGCAAAAAGGATTCTGCAGTTGGATGACTATCTGTGTAATTTACATTCACTTAACTCAGATTTTTTTATATTTATTATTAAATAATAATACATGAGCATTTTAAACAGCCACATTTAGAACTGTAAGCACATGATGAACCATGGTAGCAGGCTCTTGCTGAAATAATTGACAGTTTCAGTCAAGCAATATTCTGTCCTGACTTCCAGCCTTCACTGCTGACCCCCTTCAGCAACATAGGGAGCACACTGCCATGTCTATAATTGCAGTCTCTAAGCGATAGCAATCAAAGAGCATGTCAGTAACAATCCCATGTTTCTGCTGGATGTTACACTGCAAAGCTTAATATTTTTTTTCTGATCGATGGCATATTACTAAATATATAGAGCCTGTATTGTAGATTGAAAACACATTCCAATTTTGTTCCTATCACTCTCCAAATTGGCATGCAGTGCCATTCTTACTGCACTGTTCAGCCCTGCACAGGTCAATGGGACTGGCAAGTCTGAACTTGCCATGATGTGCATCAGTCCTCCAGGATGAGCAGTAAGGGCTGTTGCAGTCTGGAATTGATTCACACATTCTGTGGCTGTACTCTGCTTTCATCTTGTTGGTGAGTGCCTACTCGTACAGTCACATGGGTTGAAAAGGCGTTTGAATTTAAATCACATGCTGTTATGTGCTGGATGCACATCTTGTAATACTGTCTGTCTGTCTATAGTGGCTGCTTCAAAATTAATTCAGTGTTCTGCAGCTCCTGGTTTTCCCATTAAGTCAGGCTCTTGTAGTTTCAAAGATGGAAGGGACCAAGCAATGGAACCACTGTTGAGATGTTGAGTTAGCAGTAGGGGTGTCACAATTCCGGTTTAAAATCGAAAAACGAGCCAAATGAGCTTTCGAGTTCGATTATTGGAATCTAAAGCCTGATCTGCGAGTCTCCCAGTCTGCCACACTTCAAAGACGACACAGTGTGGCTTACCAGCGGCCTGCTGCTGCACTTTTCAACTTGAAACCACGGCCGATGTATCAAATTCTCTGATTGACCCTCGCCTTCCACCATTGCTAAAGTCGTATAGCCTGTTCAGTGTTTCCTCTGGTAACTCTGCCGTGAACAATGCAAGTGGACACTGTAGTAATGTTGCCTGAACAGGGACTTTCTCTCCCGTGACAGTGAACACAACACACAGCATTTCAGTAACTTTTCTGCTTACATTGCTAACTGAAGTTACTTAACTACCCCTATAGCTCAAAGCACTTCTGTGTGACTGTGGCAACATGATGGCACTGAGAAACCCAAACCCCAGACAACAAACCCACTGGTCTACATTATGTATTAGATATATCTGTTCCCAGCTGACTGGCAAAATAACCTATTATACTTACATTTTGAATGCATTTATTTTTCATTTGACCAAATGGTACATTAAATGGTGGTTTAGTGGTTAAAGCTCTCTTGATACTATGCAGAATTTGAAAATATTATTGACATTTGTTAGGGCATAAAATCAATGATCTGTCGGTCTTAACAAATCAAGACTTGGATCTAACAACAACGTAGCTTACAATTCAAATTGAATTGTTGATTTGGATCATGAGCCAGTAAACCAGCGACTGTAACACATGAACTGTATTTATTGGAGGCATATGTCTGATTTGGATTCATTAACAGCACAGATCATCGTTTCATGGCTCTTGACTGCAGGCATAGCGCACTTTTTAAAGCTATAAGACTATGGGTATTTTCGGCAGCATTGATGAGTTGAGAATTTAAACACTTGTTAAAAATACATTACCATAAAACATTTGTTTTTCTTTTTTCGTTTCCCTGTTATTCCACATACCTCTGAGATGTGCTGAAGCCTGTTCTGTAAGTGGGACAGTGGACTGCCCGGTACCTGTGTGATCAGGCTGCCTGCCAGCCTAATCACAGAGGGTTCAAACTGGGCTCTTCTTTCTAGCTCCCACCCAGGACAGCTTCTAATAAGCTTTTCCTCAACATTCACCGCAGACTCCTTTTCACTCTGTTAATATACAGTCAACTGACATCCTGCGTTACCTCAGTGACCTTTAAATCTGCCATATTTATATAAAACAGAAAACTCTCATTAGTTAAGTTTTTTTTACAGAGCAGTGGGGTTACAAAACTGAAGAAAGAGAGACAGATCATGAAAATTCAACAGCACATATGAAGCACATGGGAAATAAGAGCGAGGTAAAATGTCTGAGTATTAACGGTAGAGTACATGATGCTGGTAGGAAACCTTCCATCATCTCGCTATGCCAATTTGTATTACCTTTATAGTGCCTGGTAAATTTGGATGTATTGCGTTCCTCTGGCACAAATGATGTTATAGATGTGGGACTCACTGCCCCTGCTGTGCTATGTGCTAACAAGCTCCCCATTGCCCTTTTTGACAACTGCCAAAACTGAGGGTGGTATCACATTTTAAATTAAAGAAAGCCAGAGCTGCCACTTTCCTTTGTGCTCGCGTTGTTTTCGGTGCCGTGGCCTGATTTGTGCGGATGATTTATAACTAACTAATTATCAGTTCATCTCGATGTGATGTGAGCTCTGACTCCCCAGTTGATCCGGTGCTGAAACCTCATGCGGAGAGTGTTCAGCAGAAAGACAGTATAACAGCAGAAAATGTGGGCAAATACTGGACATAAAACCAGTTAACAATGTTCTTTTAAATATTGCAAAAGAAAAACAAACATTTCTAACAAAATATCAAAATAATGCAACTGGATTCTTTTTTTTTTTTCATGATTTCCTACATAACCAGAAGCAGACAGTGTCTGGGGAAGATGATGTTTTACCAGACTGTGATGCAGTTTGATTGCACACAAGATTGAGTGTTTCTGTCTGATTGACAGAGCAAAAGCAAATTATGAACAATTTTCATTTAGTGACTGGAAATTTCCATAGTTTAACCCTCATAATAAATTGTTTATTGTAATTGTGCATCGAGAAATGAGAGTGCAACCCGATGTCACGTAACAATATGGCAAACATGGCTGAATCAATAAGTCTAACAACCAGGAATATGGAATCAGGTGTTGTTGCTCATGTGGCCTTGTAGAATAAAGTCTTTCAAAGCATAACAATAAAGGAAATAAAAAAAGGCTCATGGATGTAACCGCCCTTTCTATTGTCATTTTATTTCAGGGCTCTATAAAGCTTCTTTGTCTCCTCTTGTCTTGGCTCTCTGATGATCGTCCTCTCTTGGTTCTGGTTGTTAAACCTCCCCATGGAATATAAGGACTGCAGTCATGCACACATGCTGAGTATAATGCAACTTCTCTTTACAGCATTCCCGACACATGACACTGAGCAGTGGAAAGCTGAACTACACTTCTTTTTTGTCAAACATGACGTGTGTTGTTGTCATGTATGTTAACGTACTGCTTTACATAAAGGAGACTATAACTGGACTAAGCAAGGAGCACATTAATTTCCCACTCAAAGGGACTTAAAGAGAGACACGCCGCCTCCTGAGAATGCGATTAATGAATGCCACAGCAGTGGTCGAGGTGGGCTGACAGCCTCCTGAGACGCTTATCTACCTGCACAGACCATGCTGGTCTCAGAGACACATCATGTTAACATTTATTCTTTTCTCTCCTAGCTGCCTGACGAACGCATCCAGGATTCGGGTTCAATGTTTCAGGGCCGAGGAGAGGCTTTTTTAATTGCCTTGATATTTAGTTTGCATGTAGAAGTGTTTGCTCGACAAATGTATGAATTTGTATTCATACACGTGGCTTCGGTGCGCAGATGTTGTGAATGAAACCATGTGCCCAGAAGGTTTGCCGTCAGCTGTGAATATTTCTTTTCTATCCAGTCCATGTGAGGAGTTGAAGCAGCTCTCTTTTTAAGGGTACATTCATTTTGTTCCTCATATGCCACGGGCCAAGATTGGAAAGCTGATAATTTGATTTCACAGAGGGACGCTAACGATTCTCCCGGTAATTCCATTTTCTTTCACCTTGTGTCGACTAGCCAAGCTGCCGTTCATCAGTCCCACGTTTTCACTTATTGTCTTCAACGTTACTGTCCCAGAAAAAGGCTCTCCAACATCAAAATAAAGAGGCCCTGGTAGAGAGTGAGGCAGCAGAAAAGAAGGATCACTACACAATTTCATCATTTAACAAGATTTTAGAGAGTCATTTCTAATAGAGTTGTAATATAGCTGAAAGCATTTCTCTCATTTAATTAAGCAGCGGTAGATGGATGCTCTTTGCGTCTTCTCTCAGTGTTTGTCACTTTGCCTAAGAGTGACTGAAGTCAGTCTGCTGTCGTCAGTTAAATGAACATGAATTAATCATAAATTCCTTCCCTGAGTTATTTCTATCATTCAGTATGAGGAGATTGTAGAGTGCAGTATGTTTGTGTGAGGATTTCACCAGGAGTTCGGTGTTCGGTGGAGATGTTTAGATAGTTTTGCCTCCTTTTATTGCTTATGTTTCCAGCAAAATGACACAGATCTATTTATAAATGCAGAATGTAAAATGAGGACTTGACATCTCTGTAACTTCACAACGAGATGAGTCAGTCGCACAAAGCAGTAATCATGCAAACGTTATTGAAATGTCAATAACTTGCTATAACTGGTTGTATTTTGGTCAGTTGTTCTTTAAGTTGTCACTCAGTCTCAATATGTGGTTGTGTAGAAAATGGTGGGTGATGACCTTGCCAAGAAAGCCAACTGTAGAAGTGTTTCATGTCATTCACAGTGAAAAGCTTCTTTAATTTGATTTATTCAGGTTAAAACAGGATTTCGGTTTAAACACAGCATTCGTGCTTGCTGTGTATGGAGCTTGTTTATAATGCTTACGTAATTAAAGATACTGTTTTCTAATTTAAGCAAGTTAAAGCAATGTGAAACAAGCTGAAAAAGGTCATTAATTTCAGTGTGATTTAACAAAATCAGACTTGTATAATTAGGCATCCAACTGCTAAAAGACAGCATGCTGAAAACTGTTAGGCCACGTCAGGTGCCGCAATTACACATTTCATCAAAAAGTCTTAATCAAAAAGACCAAGGAGTCGTTGTCGGGTGTTGTACTTCATGACGTTACCTCGTGCAGATGCTCTGGGAAAGAGCCTGCCCTACATTTACAGGCTCTCTGTATTGTTGATGAGAATAATCGCATATCTCCAGTGGATTACAGAGTGAGGACTTACTGAACTGTGGAACAGTGGTGGTTCATCGTCGGTAATTTCTGGAAGATATCTTTTTTTTTTTCTTCTTCCTCTCTCTCTGTCTCCCCTCTCGCACTTGTCTTGCTTTGAAGTGATTTAATTCCGCCTTGAATGCCGTCCAGGAAATTACAAAGCCACTGTAATGAAGTGTGGCTGATTGGACAAGTGCCCTTGTGTGAACATTCATTTTTCGGCTATCCAGGAATTTTGAAATGAGAACTGGGCAGGTTGGATTGTGCAGATTGATTTTTATAGCCTTAACCCCCCCAGCAATTTGAAGCTTTCTGGTACCAATTCAGTGAAGTTAATAATCTTTTGATCGGGCTGTTGCCCAAATATCCAAGCTGAAGCTGATGTTTTAGTCATTTCATGCAACTCAAGACATTCTACTGTTACTATACTGTTTCAGCTAACCTCCATCTTCAGGTTATTTCAGCTATTCTGAAATAACACCTTTGTTTCAAGTCACATGTTATTTCATTATGATGTTTTTCATGTTGTCACCAGTGCCGGTTCCATCACTTTTTAGGCAATTACTTGAGCTAGAGCAACAACACTTTAATGAGTCATAATGAACTGAAAAACAACTCCAAACTAACCTATAAAATTATATAATGAAATAAAAATGGACAAAAATTGAAAAATCCAAATAATATTTAATATATTTCATTTATTCATATGGCAAAAAGTTGTTTTTCATTTATTTAATACTGTGTGGGGTTGGGGTTAACACTCTGGGGCTTCATATGTTTGTGCCACCATCATGGTTAAAGTCATTTTGTGTGTGTGTGATTGCAGTAATCAGACTGACCCATGGGCAGCACAAGCGAGGTTTTGCTGCAGCATCTCATCGAGTTAAGGAGGGCTCCAGTCCTGTCTGGGTATTAGAAGAGGAGATGGGTGGGAGAGAGGTGGAGTGCCTCAGGATTATGTGCTTAAAAGATTCTCTGCTCCACCTCCCCTTTAGCACCAAGATATCAATACTGCGGGGTGCTGTGCTCATGCGCACACACATACACACAAACTGTTTACCAACACGAGGATTAGTTATGGATATACCTCACCATTGCATTTGTGGACCAGACACAGGCGTGGTGCAATATACAGTGCTCCCACAGAGGTCATAAAATCTGCAAAACATGATTGACTTTCAAAGTATGAACAAAGAAAAGTTATTGTGGGACAAGGTAGGACAGAATTTGAGTAATAGACTGAAAACACTGGAACAAAATCTAAATTAACTGCACCAGAGAGACAAGGATAAGTAATACTACTGTACCAACTATAAACATGCAGGACTTATCATTATCATTGGATTATCATCAGTGGAAAATTAATCAACTATTAGCTTGCCAGTTGCAGGGATTTTTAGCTTGCCTCACCTTATGTCACAGTAAATTGAATATACTTGTTTTTTGGACAGTTGGTTGGATAAAACAAGCTCAATCTCAATATATTACTTTGGTTTGAAATAATGTTAACAGACATTGTTCATTATTTTCTGGTATCATTTGAGAAGTTTAGAGGATTTTGTACAATTCACACTTGTATCAGTACTGAAACTCAGTTGAAGCACAGTCAGCATGCTAACTTGTTCACCATGACAATGTTAAAATGCTGATTATAAGCAGTTATAATATTTACTATGCTTACCATCTTAGTTTGATGTGTTAGCATGCTAAGATTTGAGTATTGCACAAATTTATATTACAAATCACCAAGTTATTATTCGTAGTGCAGTTCCTGATGGGAATGGGCTGATTGCTTGACTTCCAGTATTGATGCTTGTAGCTTTCTCAAGATCATCGACCTGTAGAGCCGGAGAGCCCCTGCAGTTTCAGACCCACAGCTTTTAAGCGCCTGCATTTGGCATCATCTTTTTAAAATCGCATTTAAATTTTATTACCAAGACAGTAATACTAAAATATTCCAGCAGTTTTTCCTGAATTATTAATGTGAATAACAACATTACTGTTATTTCTGCATTTTTGTTAAATGACAAACATTTGATTATTGACTGGAGATGCTGAAAAAAGAGCTCTGCTACTTTAGAAACTTTAAAAATAAAGAATCCATGCTGAAAGCTAGCCAAATTGTAGGGCATTACAAAGAACAGGCTGACATCATTCATTGATGGTAGACAGCTAACATTAGCTTGAGAGCATTAAGTTGACCACTGTGTAGAGTTATCAAAACACTACAATAAAAACTTTAACCCTGACCTGTCACCGAACCTAACTAAACTTGTGTAATATGTATGTCTATTAGTGTGGACCTGAAACTGCTGCATCTGGAACTGGCCGGTTCTCACGAAAATCAAAGGACAGACGTATAAAAGAGACTCCTTCGATTTCAGCTCAACTCGACCTGGAAGGAACATCGATGTCTGGACCAAATGTCACAACAAACCACCAATAGTTGTCCAGACATTTTCTAAGTAGCCACAAACATCAACATCGGCAACTTAAACAACAGTTTATACGGCAGTCACGTACGTTATACGAGTTTGATGCAAAAAGTAATGCAAGTTCTGAAAATTTAAAGTCTGGCAGATTCACTGTAAAAAAAAAAAAAAGGCACTTCCTTACATCTGTGAAACGTTCCATAAAACGTGTCACTGGATGATAAACTGCAGCATCAGTAGCAAACATACAGTGTAGCTGCAGGACCTGGCATCTCCCTCCCATGAGCAATTTTGTTAGAACAAATGAATGATCGAATGAGCGCGTCCCATTTATGTGAATATCTTACTCTGAGAAACCAGCTGGTATTCAGGTTTAAAACAAACACCCTTATTTATTTTTCAGGAGTTAGTGTGCCCAACAAACATCTCCTCTGGCTAAAATAAGTTTTTACTGACTTTACACTTCAAAGTGAAGAGACGGGCAAAGTGGAGTCAGAACAGGCAGGGCTTCAGGCTAAAGCTCTAACACACTTTTCATGGCTGATCACACACTGCCTGTCTGTATATGTGCGTGTGCGTGTGCTGGTGGTGGTTATATCTAGAAAATGGCCTTCACAACGATACGCAACTGAGGAAATCCAACTGAGTGACAGCGCTTTGCCTGTCCTCACGTCTACAACTGGTTCCTGGGATGAAGATTTGGTTCAGTGAAGGTAATTCTAGAGTCTGGACTCAGATGTAAGGTCAGAATTAGCAATTTGCATTGTTGATTAATCTGTTGATCATTTGAAAATGGTGAAACGTGTTGAGGTGATGTCCTCAAATGTCTCGTCTTGACCACAACCCAAATTTTAATGTCATAGGGAACTAAAGAAACCAAAACAATTGGACATATATTTATAAAAAAATCATTAATGACTAATGGCTATGGATTATGAAAATAGTTGGTGATTAATTTAAGAGTTGACAACTAATCAATGAATCCTAATCGTTCCAGCTATGTTAAGGTTACAGGAATTAAGCATTGGTGCCCGGAACTGTAATAAAAATATAGTTGGCAGTAAAATAATGCTTTACCTTTTCTTATCTATTAAAAACACAATGACCCCTGATTCTCATCCTCATGGGGCTGTACTGCGAGATCCATTTATAAGGTTTCAGTGAAAAAAGGAAAAATATGCTCACGCTGTCCGAGAGTGTCCTTTCTGTGTGAGCACTTCCTGTTTAATTTTACTACAGAGGTCAGTGGAGATATTGGATGTGATGAACTCACGGTACTCTACTGAGGGTTACGGGTGATGGAGAGAGTGGATAGGAGTGTGGGTGTTGGTACAAGGTCAACAACAGGTACTGAGTGTTATTTACCATCATAAAACAGCAAGATTTATTTGACAGGCAATTTAACTATGGGTGCATGAACATATAATACACTCAGTGTGCTAAATCACACTTACTCAGGTGTGGGAAGTCTGGAAAACACGGTGATTGTGGGTCTTTTATTTCCCCTCTGTCAGAAAAGTGCTACCACACTGCTCGTGGTTTAATCCCCATAGGATGAGTCCTTTTGTTTTTTTGTTTCACTGACATTTTGTTTAATGCCGCCATCAGCATAAAATTTCCTCTTAACCAACAATTTAGTTCAGTCACAAGATGTGCGGCGTATCTGAAAAGTCTTAAGTGCATCCACTTGTCCCCATCTTTCCCTCGTGTCTTAGTCTTTTAATGCATGAGATCGGTCAAACCACAGTTTGTAAATGGACTGCTCAACAACTGTGTGACAATGAGTCACTTTGGCAGCAATATGTAATTATTTGTGTCTGTGTTTGATGATATCTTGTCTTTAAATGGATGATTTAACCCAAGTTACGATGGGAAGTCATGTTTGTAAAAATAATTCTGCAGCCCAAATGTTTCAGCGGAGGGGAAATTATGCAAATATCACACATCAGAATAGTTTCTATCTTGCATACTGGGACTTTCAATGTCCTATGTGACTGAATAATTCCATAAAATTAAGTGTTTATTGCTGAAAGACAAAAGACTCTCCTCCTCTCCCTGACTGTAACATCATCCATGATAGAGGTTAAAAGGGGAGCAAACCAACAACAAAAAAAATCTAAAAAACTACGATGATGTTTCAGCTTTCAATCAGCAAATTTTCCATAAAGCAGTTTGTCAGTCAGGTAAAAGGTTTCCTTCATTTTGTCTTGTGTACCCCCATTCAAGTATCTTCAAAGCCTCCTCCTCGGTCTTCCAAAGAAGAAATAAGAGCATTGAACCATCCTTCAATTGACGACGACGAGGGGACAATCAAATAAAGGAATTGGCATGTTACCATGGATACTCATGGTCATCCGAAGAATCCTAATGTTTGCTTCCCTCATATTTGTTGTAATACTCCCTGTTCTGCTACAGATATAAGAGAGCCCCTTGAATATCAGCTAGATGTCAGTGAGGATGAACTTTATGGGAATCTAATACTTAAACTTTAATAGGAAGAATAGAGCACAGTATATGTTGTGTGTTGAAAAATAACCCGAAAATACAAATGTTTTTTTTTTTTTTGATAGAATGCCAAGCTTGCAGCTTGTATATGCACACATACCATTTATGTGCAATGCCCCGGGCGCCTTATTATATTTAGGGCAGTTCATAAGTCGATGATTTGTTTCCAAGACTCGAGTCAGTCTGCAACAAGAATGCGCTGTATTCCTCCTGGGCAACTCTGCTCTATTAACAGAGTAGAAGCAATGCTAGGTATCTTCCCGAGGATAAAGTTAAATCAGGTGGTATTCAAAACAGATTATCTTCCCCCGAGTAGCGGTTCACCTCACTTACCTAAAGCGCTCAGATGTTTCATTCTATAGTGTGAGCTGAGATCGACTGTATAGAGATTAGAAAATTTTTCATCGTTAATGCACCGGGGATCTTTAAAGAGGAGGTAAGACAGGGATGTTCCTACTCACCAATACTTTTCTTCACAGAATCTTCCGTCATGTTTGAGAGCGTCTGTATCACAGTGGAACACAATATGCTGCTGCAGGTATATAGAGCTGCTGCAGCTTTGGGTTCACTCAGAGAGAGATTCACTCCTGGTGTTTCCATTCATCCCTGTAATACAGTATGAAATGAAATACAGAGAGTCCTAGAGTGCAGCATTTAGTTCAGCTTGCTTCCCTGAAAAGTATCTATCTTCATTTTTTTGTTGGGGAAACAGACCAAGTAAAAAAATATAGCAGTAGTGACGAGGTTAGCACAGCATGACAAAGAATGCGGCGAGTTCTCTGAATGCCAAACAAAGTAATGTTGGTATTCTGTGGTAGGTTTTATGAAGCACAACATCATTTTAAATGGATGATTTTTCTACAAATCTCTGTCCAAATATTGGATCAAATCTTTGGACAATCTAAATGAAGACTAATCGGTCGACTGAAGACAAACCAGTTCAATATATTCATACATACACACACAACAGATCATAGATTTACTTACTTTAAAGTCCATTCTTCAAGAAGAAATACATTATGTCTGTGAATTCACAATGATAATATGCTATCTATCTATCTATCTATCTATCTATCTATCTATCTATCTATCTATCTATCTATCTATCTGTCTGTCCGTCTGTCCGTCTGTTTATCTATCATTTGTAGCTCTAGCCACAGGCAATAAAAGAGGTGTTTTCTGGAATGGAACACAGCTTATGAGTCACCAGCGATATGAGTAAAATGTGTCCTTGGGCAAAACATTGAACTCCAAATTGCTCCTTGCATTTTGCAAGGCACCGGCCTAAAGGGTTCAGGATCAGGCTTCCTGCCATCGCTGCTTGTGTGTATGAATGGGTGAATCAGAGGCAAACCTGTAAAGCACTTTGGATAAAAGCACCATATAAACACCATTTACCATTTCAGATCTGTCCAAAAGGGTAAAAAGAACTCCTGTGCAACACAGGGATGATGAAAAATTGCATTTGTAGATACATCGCAATCCCCCACCAACCACCACCTGCCTCATAATGTAATGAACTCTCATCACTTTATGAGGCGGACCCCTCAGGATGCAAGTTCTTTTTGGCAGTGAACCAGTCATGTATCAGCTGTAGCATGCTCTTTGGCTAAGATGACAAAGTGTCGCTGCTCCACTGTATGGGAGCATTACAGTTGGCTTAGTCACAGCACAAATTGACTAAAATCGCTGTCAGACTGTGGGCTGAGGTCGAGTTGAACTGAAGTTGGGTTTGTCTGTGGAAACATCAAAATTTTGTTGCATCAGGTGGCGTTGAAAATTGTTTTATCATTGCATCGTAGCCCTCTGACTCAAAATCAAATCGTGAGGTGCCTAGATATTCCCACCACGAGTGAAACATCAGTCAAGCTTTACCCTGACCTGCATTACAAATCTGGAGGCTTGTCACAGGATGTTGTGACTAACCACAGGAACACGTGTCTTCTGTTCTTAATGCTACAATAACTTGTTTCTAATTGGAAGGAACAAATTAAGTGATTTGTGTGCACAAGCTGCAGAAACGAGGATACAAAATTACTGCTTTCTGTGTACAGATGTAACCAGAACTTAACTCCTGATTCCTGCTCGGCTCTGCAGCTCGGATAGATTCAACAAAAACATAATTTAAATCAATACGCTTTTGATTTGGCGACACAAAAGGCGACGTGATTCTGTGCTTCGCACGAGAAGACAGACATGAAATGCAAAATGCAGGCTCATGTTGATAGGAGCAGTGTTGAATGTAGATCTTCATATTTATAATTAATATATTAATAATTTATATAGTCTGCAGGGTAGATCTGGGACCTGCTCGGTGTCTCGGCCAGTGTTGTCTCCCATTATGCATTCTGATTCACCACTTTTGCATGCTGGGCTGATTGCAAGGTGTGTCCTCTCAGACCTGGTCCACGGTTTGACAAGCTGTCAATGTCAGTGGAGTGAAAGCATGCCTCTGATGGCAGTACCTGTCTGTCAGTGTGCGTGCGTGTGTGCGTGCGTATGTGTGTGTGTGTGAAGTGTGAAAAAGACAGAGAAACAGAGACAGCCTGGGAAAAGCTAATTCTAATTCTTCGTTTTTTTGCTACCCTTCTATTATACCCATATACTGTGTGTGTGTGTGTGTGTGTGTGTGTGTATATATATATATATATATATAGGAGGGGCTTTTCTATAGTTACATAAAATAGAATTTATTAAAATAATCTTAGATCAAACAGAACATCATTTTGAGAGGGTGTTTCTTTTTTTTTTTTTTTTCTCGTGGCAGTTTATTGCAACATATTGTACTTGATTGCAACATAACCGGTTAACTGTGACATGATTTTAAATGAATTCATATCCAGACAGAGCCGTGCAGATTTTGATTAGTGGTGGACCTGAAGAGGGGGGACGAGTCACTTCTATGAAAACAGTGCATAAATAGGAATTTCTAAAATTCTTTGCTACTTTGACGAAAATATTTAACACAAAGAGTGTTACATAAATGACTGAGTACTGTAATTGCAGTGGTATCACTTTAGGGGGTGTGTGTGGTGAAGAAACAATATAACGGGAGATATGTTACTGTAGCTAATTGGCTCATATTATGAAAACGATGCTATGAGGTATGTCTGTTCTGACTTAAAGTTGAAACAGGACAATTGCTGCAGGAGAACAAGACTGGCAAGAGTCAGAGTGCTGTTGTTATGCAACTAGTCTGTCTGGATACTTTTGCCTGAACGCGTTGGTGGTTTCTTAAAGTTAAAAACATAAATAAAGACTTCAGAAATGAAAACTTATAAGACATACACATATGAATCATTGTTTTGTTTTGCGTAAGAGCAAATATATATTTTACAAATAATTCAGCCTTTCTTTGTAGTTGAAACCAATAATTTAGACTCCTTAGCATATTGTTAAACAAAATAAACTTCGTTATAGGTAGAGTATGAGAGATAGATCGTTTTTTATCGTTTTTGTAAGATTATCAAAGTGATATGTAAGCGTCTATTTTAAGCAGTTATGTTGTGAGCTTGCTGTAAATTAGTTTGTTTCAGTGCAGTTTTTTTTTTTGTTTTAATTTAGTGACCTATTTACAAAGACTACATGTAAATGAGTTTGCAGCTAAATGAGACCTGATGCAGGGCTGCTCTGACACGTGCTGTGCATGTGTGGAAAGTAATTGACCACAAAATAAAGTGTTTTTTGTTGCTGAACTTTGAATCTCAGTTCAAGAGCCACTTCTGGAACTTGCAAGCTGTGAGCTGTGTGTGAGGAAATATTACTTAAATAGCTTAATGCGAAAGCTACAGCCTCCCTCCCTGTGTGTGTCAGATAAATATATTGGACGCACAAATTTTCCTCCTCAGAAACGGTACGTCTTATAATCCATATTGCATGAACACAGACACTCATTTATCAGCCGGGGCCTCTTTGCTACCATTTCACCTGTGCGAAACCTCGCAAATCTTTTTAAAAAAGAGTCACAGCATCTGCTTCTATAGGCAGATACTGTACCACTTATAGAATGTCTCTCTTTGCACAATACTTCAGTGTCCTTTCATTATTGCTGCGGCTTAGCAGATACACACAACCAAACAACTAAGCAGCCATGATAATTTAGATGTATGTCATTTGCCTTTCAACCTGTTAATCAATCCACAAATGTGACCTTAAATTGTTGTTTACCAGCTTATGTGGCATATTTGGTCAAACGTCTGTTCATGTCCGTGAAAGTCAGTAAAGTTTGTGAAGAACGAGGGCACCTCAGATTAACTTAATGATCCCCAACATAATTACAAACATCTTTATTGACGCTCTGGGCAAATGAGGCCTTCGGATCTAAGTACCATGTGAGTCTTTTGTTGAGGCAAGCATCTTTCAAGAAGGTGGCAGTAAAAAAGGAGAGAGTTGACAAGCAAAAAAAAAAAATCAATCTAGGCATTTCCACATCACAGAAGCTCTTGAGACAGCAACTTAACACTGTCTGATGAAGACAATGATGAGGGCTCACATCCCCCAGCAGAATGCTTCTAATCATCGATGCCCTGACTGGTGAAGCACTCTGTCCTGTTCCTTATTACCTTGTGATAAAAGGCCATCTTTGTTCTCCCATCGTTGTCAGAACATCTCACTTTTGCAAATTCTGCACTATTTCTCATTTGCTGCATTAACAGTTCATTAAATAATCTTTTTCCACCTACACACCTCTTCTGGGGGAAGCTCTTCAAAAACAACTGAAGTGCTGACCTCGCAGGATTTTAGTTTTGAGTTTGACATCACAGATGTTTTATGAGAAGATTCACAAAGAAACAACATCAAATCCGTTAAAGGAAAAGGAAGTTAAGCAGCATGATATTAGCTGATCTGGCTCACTTATTATTATAGGGAGGGACTGGAAAATGAGAAAGATTAAAGCGCATAGTTCCTCAGGAGATAACATTGCTAATCTAAGACCAGATCTTGTGTTGTGGCTTGTATTTTGTGGAGCTGACAATAACAACGGAAGGACACAGTAACAAGGGCATATGAGAGAGATATACCGAGCTGGGAACAGAGGCAGAGGATTGTGGTTTAGAAATAAAAGACGTGCCCAGTGGAGGTTGGCTGTAGTGGGTTTGAAGGCAGGGCAGTTATGTCCCTAGGCGTGTTTGACATGAGCCAGACTGACGCAGACTTGTGCAATTTTGCTGTCTCACTGAGTGCATTTCATGATGGTTTGTGATTTTGCCCGACTTGCTCTGGATGCTCAATGCTCGTGAGACTTGGAGATCTGGCAGGACAAAGATGCACACACTTGGGAGAGCTCGGTGCTGCAGTACAAGCAAAATGCTTGATGGGAAACGATTAGCTAATAGATGAAGCTGAGCGCTTATCTGGAGCTTTTACACTGTGCTATTGATGAAACTCTCCCTTTGGCTTGCAGAAATGTTACCTCTAATAATTAATTATGACATTTCCATTATCAATTTTCATAATTATCCCACTGGGTTAACTTAAGTACATTAATACTGAGTACATTTCTCACATTAATAATTTAACCTGTTTGCACATTCTCTATGAATGCAAACTGGTGAAAACCACTGTCTAAAATATTTAGAGTAACAAGTGGTTATGCCGTATGTACATGCAGTATTCAACCCAGCTGTATTGATTTGTTCTAAAATGAACAGTCACATTAATTTGTAGCGGCATTTTATTTCTAGCATTTCTCATATACCCTTAAGATTAAACTAAATTATTACAATCAATCATTGCAAATGGTTTGGGAATTGTAATTGCACGACGGGAATGAGTTAGAAAACATTGGATCATTTACTGATACTAATGGGTGGTGTTCATCATGTCCATCTCCATACAATAACAGTAGGGCTTCTATTCCATCCACTTCATCAGCAACAAAGGATGCTAATGCTACTTCTATCGTTGCAATGTCGAGTTGATCCACCACTGAGCTGTTTGACTTGTTTCTCCTCTATTTTCGAGGCAAGCCTCCACTCTTCTCAAACAAGCTTATTGTTAACTAAACTGGAAACTGCAAAAACATGGCAGACACAGAAGCCAGTTCCAGCAAATTGCAAAACTTTAATGATACCTGGTGATGCTGTAGAGAGAAGTGTGTGAGTAGTATGAGGTAGCTGAAGAGGCTTGGTTGGTTTATATGGTGGGTGATGGCAGCATCCTCGTTAGCTCAACAGCTTAGCAAAGATAGTTTAGCTAGGTTTCTTGTTAGCACAAGTAGCCTGTGTTTCAGATGATGCATCGCAATTCCACACTATATGCTATTTGTATAATCTAAACTAATCTATCTGGTATAATATTTTTGCATTCAGTTTTTCCAGAAATAGAGTAGCCTGCTTGCTATTTAAGACTAGTGGACACACTGTTGATATAAGGCTGGGTCAAATCTGCTCTTTGCTTTGGTGACATCAGGATTTAAAGGCTGAATAAAGGTACGTTAGGTCAGGGCTTGAGAACGGTGTCACCTATCACAGGGCTCAGTAAATTTATGACACCACACACCCATACCAATAGCCTGATTCCCACTTCTATAGGAATGTTCACTCAGTTAAAACAACTCAGAAGAAATGGATTGCTATCATAAGTAGTGAATGTGTGCTCTGTTGGTTAGTGAGAAAGAAAAAAGCATATTAAATATTGCAGGCTAATGAGGATATGCAATACGCTTCTCTGAACTCTGTCGAGGGAGGAGGCCAGTCATTGTGATTTTATTTCTGCACTGTAACCACTCCTCCATTCTCTGCATGTTTCATTATCTAAATATTTTCTGAGCAGCAGTCTTATATTAGTTGGTATAATTTGGGATCCACCAGAGGGTTAGTTCTCACCTCTTGTTCTCCTCGTTCTACCTGTAGTTAAATATGTATGAGGCATCTGTCTTTGGAGGGAATCATTTTTTCTCCTTCTGCTTCACCAAGGTGCAGTTTGCAGTTCTTCACACTGGAACCATTTATCAGTTAGAAAGTGTTATTTAGGCAGGCAAGCTCCAAGTGTACATCTGAGAATTATTTATCGTCAGCATGACTGTGGTCCAAGGCCGCCGAAGTCGAGCATGTCGGTATTTTCGTTTCGATCTCAACGGCGAGGTCAAGTGCTAGCTTCATGCTAAGTGTCTGTTTTTTTTAAAGAGATGTGCTCTTTTGACATTTCCATTATTTGTTCTCATAGCTGTATAACTTAAAAACAAGTGATGAGGTTTCCATATAGTTTAATGACATGGAAAATTAGACCAAATCCAAAGAAGTTTTCCTACAGTTGAACAAGATGTAAAGAACCGAGCAAGATAAGATTTTCCCACTCTACAGTATGTGTTAAAGCTCCCATATTTTACTTTGTTTTACTTCTCCTGTGTTTTATTTGAACTTCTGATATCCATAAGAACACATATTTGTAGTCTATTAAAAACCATCTCAGTATAGTTTTATGTTTCCTCTCTCATGATTCTTTCTATAAAGTCGCTCTTTATACAATACGGGACCTTTAAACAAAGCTGCTTAATTCATCATTATCAGTTAATTGGCTTGAGAATTTTTTGGACATGCAGGATATATTTGGATTGAACTTTCAAAACACATAGTCTATATTTAGCTTCACCTTGCTTGCAGCTAAGAAAATAATGAGCCTCAGGGTTTTCCCCAGGCAAATCGCTTAGCCGAGTTGGTGCTTCTTAATTTTATGAAAAACATTAAGAAACACAGATTTAAAGGTCCAGTGTGTCAGATTTGGGGCCTCTATTTTCAGAATGAGGCAAACATGGAATATAATATTCATAACTATGTTTTGATGCATGTATAATCACCTGAAAAGAATCTTTTTATGTTTGTTACTTAAAAATTCTCCTTTTATATCTACAGTAGGAGAGGGTCCCCTTTCATGGAGGCCGCCATGTTGAAACACCTTATTTATACAGTAGTCCAGAACAGACAAACTAAATACTGACTCTAAACAGGGTCCTTAAAGTGTTGTTTCTCCTTTACACTAGGAAGGTGAGGGTGATGTGAGGAGATTACAATGCAGTGATTGGACCACTAAATGCAGCTAAATTCTACACACTGGACCTTTAAACTTGTGACATGTTTCAGTACTCTACTACAGAAAGTGATGCATTACCCCAAGCTGTAAAACATTGTAAAATACAATGGATTTCTATTTGGTTTGTATGTGTGACTGGTGTATTTGGCCAAATCCCAAATCAGTGTATTGGCAATGACGAAGCATGTATAGCCCATACATGAAACATATTTCCTTATTTGGTGTAAAACATGATTGTCACTAATTTGTGGGAAAGGGAAGAGCAACTACTTCAACACCAATCCTCAATTTGGGTTTAATAAGGTGACAGGAAACCGAAAAACAAGAGGGACATGTTTTAATTGTTTGCTATTATTATGATTATAAAAAACATTATTATCACTATTACACCAACGCAAATTAATAACCATAATATTATATTTGATAAAATGTGATAATTTCTTCTGACATGAGTGCAAGAAAGTGGAGGTGGGTTGGGAAACCCTCAGCTTGATCATATGTATTTGTGTTAAAGTACATTATGAATATGTTCGCAGTAAGAGAAGTGAAAATAGGAAAGTTATCTATTCATATAATGTATAACATGTAATGTAATTATTTATTCATATATTTGAATTTCTAACTAATAGGCTTCAGTTATACATATAATATGAATGATTCAAAATATAAGTGCAATTAATTGCCAGCATGTTCACGTTGTCAGCAGCTCATCCATCCGACTCATCCGACTCTAGTGTAGTTGACCTGACCCTGAGGAATAAATGAGCCTATGATAATTTAGAGCCAAATATTTACAATGACAAAGGTGTCTTTACCTTCGAAGCCATTTTGACACTGCGAGTGTTTCTCCTCTCAGTGCCACCCTGAGATGATTTCATTAATAGATCCATCAGTGTCCTCTGAGATTGCCTCCACGGGTTTGTAGTATGGCAGCCGTGCTGCTTCCAGATGTCAGGTTTCTAAAAAGACCACTTACTAGAGGATGCGACAACCAGTGTGGTTAAGAACAGTGTTATGATTTTAAGTGTAGCTGGGAAACATCAATGAAAAAGTCATTTTCTAAGACTGTGATAATGACCGGTGACATGTTGAGCCTGTAAACTGTCCAGCGTGGTATCTGACTGATCACATCACATGAGTCTAGCGGCCCTTTGTAAATCTTCTGACACCAACTTTAGGTTTACTTTAAGAAGGCTTTTTCTTGCAAACCACTATTCTGCTCCCTAAGAAATTCATCGAGTGCCACAATGTCACTCTACTTCCGCCTTTACTGCAGAGAATGGACAGTCAATTATATGCACTGCTGCAAGATGTCGCTTGTCAGGAACAAGTAAATGTAGGTCAATTGAACTGTAAGTTTGGAGTCTGAAGGAGTCTTGTCATGACTGCTTGGTGATATCAACATTAGCAGAAGATTTAGGGGCTGCTGTTATTCTATACTTTTCTTATTGTCCACAAAGGCTATGGAAATTCCTAAACCAACACTATGTTCTCCCAATACTTTCTGACTTGCCTGCTCTGTCTGTGGTCACCTATTGGTCCCTACTGAGGGCCCAGCAATTTAAACTGCTGGCCACTGCAGTGTCTGTGAACTAAATGGCAATTGTGCATTTGTTGGAGACTGTTGGGTGGACTGACTCCAAATAAGGCACATAGGCATGACAATGAAGGGACATGTCACTCAATAATGTAATAATTATTCATGCGTCAGACAACAATGGAGGTCTGTGGCAGAGGTGAATATATGTCAGACTTTTGATATACACAATTCTTACTAGAACCAATGTGTTGTTGGTTTTGTTATTCGTTGACGATACCTAGAATGTTACTCATCTTATACTTTAGGCTGTATTGATCATTTTTGGCCATGAGGCAGCACGATTACTAACTTTGTGTGGAGCAGTGCTGATCTGTTCATCCAAATGTGGTGAAGCTACTACTAATACTACTTGCATTGCTATTTTTTCCTTTTGTTTGTTTTTAATTTGCCAGATGCTTCAACTAAATAGCACATAATAATTTAAATTTTCAGAATAGATAGATCAAAGTCAGTACACCAATTAATCTCCTCCTGATATTTATGCCTCTTGAAAAGACATGTCAAGTCTGATATGTGCAGAGGGATGGCTAGCTAGCATTAGCAGGTAGGGACAAAGTGAATGTGCAAACTGTTCACTGTTTTCAGTCTGCGCCTCGCATAGAGGCCGGTAGCTTTAATTATGCACAGTAGAGGGCAGAAAATGTCCATGTGCAACATTTGACTAGCTGTGAATGCATATGAATGTATCTCATCTGAAGGTAATGTCTCTAAGATGGCTACTAACAGTGATAATGGTTCCTTGATGGCTGCAGTTGACGTATCATTTCAGCTTTACTTCACTATGTTTAATAGGCCTTTAGGTCAGAAATGGATTTAGAACTGGGATTCAGAAACAGATTTCCTTTCTACTTTAAGAAGTGACCAGGGAAATAAATAAGCATTGTACTGCCCCAGAGCTCATAATGGGCATAATGTGCCTGCGGGGGTTTGGCATGGTTACTGGTCAATAGCAGTAGATCAGTGGTAATTTTACCTGGAGCTAAGAGTTCTTGCTTTTAGAAGTCGCTGCACAGAAAGACATACGGGAGCTGCATGGGTAAAATGTTTACCCAACACTGAAGAGGCCTGCAGCCTGTTACACCAGCTCTGTCTGCGCTCAATCTTAGCCTGTAGTTATCACTTAAATAATTGCTAAGTTGTGATATGTGCTTTATTGAAATAAAAGTGTTTGCACCATCGAGAAAAGTTGCAATATAACCCATTCAGTGCCCTGAGTTTGTGGTGCTCAGTTTAGCACTGAGGCATTTAACATCTATGTTTTATTTATTTTATTTTTTTACCTTTTCAATCTTGAGTCAGTTTCTCTATTATCTGCCATGACACCTTTTTGTTGTTGATGGAAATCTCATCACTGCTTTCAGTATTGAGTATTGAGCTCCCGGTGAAATGGATGGCACGGCCACGCCACACTGCAGTAAAAAAAAAAAAAATTCCACTGAGGCCAAAACCTTAAAGAAAGAGAGGAGCTCATGTCTGAAAACAAGCACTAAAACGATCAGTAGTTTTTATTTTGTGAGGCTAAATTGAATTTACTTAATAATAAAATAGCCTCAAATCTGCTTCTAGTTCTTCATCCCTCAGTGGTGCCATGTTTGTGTCTGCTAAACTTGAATTCATATTCATATTGTCAGGATGCTGTACACTTATAAAACCATATGTGAGTTTGGATTGTTCTCTTTGAATATGAAGAATAAGAGTCTGAAAATGAAGAGATGTGGCTCTGACTTTGTCTTTCTTTCTTGTCTGCCTGTTTGTGAAGTCATTTAAGGTGACATGTTGAAATAGAGAGTGCTTTCAGTTTTGAGTGCTTCACAGTTTTTCCCGTTGTGCCAGTGTCTCCTGCATTTCTCTTAAATTACTTCATAATTAAAGATATTTTTTTTTCTTTTTCTTCTTCGCAGGTGTTTGTTAATGTCATGCTGCGTGGCCTTCAAGTCTTTATTTGGTTGAAACAGTCAATTCTTCCGGTTAGTCTAGAAATAACAGTGTAAGAATTAAAGCGGTAAAGAATGACAGCCAGCACATTTGTCTCAGAAATATGGAAATCATGAACAGTATGCTGAGATTCCTCGTTCTTAACTTGAGTCTGCAGTGAAGAGTCTGAGTTTGGATGAAGTTTGACAGAATTTGACATCATCATTCAAACTTGCCTTGCTGTTTTTAAGAGGTGCTCTTAAAAAATGTGTAGGGTTATTATTATTATTATTTTCAATAACCAGTGAGCCAATGCATCTAGTCATCTATATTACGTTTTTCCTACTGTCAAATTGGAATATCAATGATTGATTAACTGATCAGTCAAATAAAACAAAAATATGTGTGTCACTGAAGGTGTTCATGCATTTGTGACTGCCTACCTTTTCATCTTCTCATGTAATTATTAAATAAATTATGTGCTGTCACTTTGTACCAGTGTTTCCCCCTAAAACTTGATGATTCAAGTCAACAGTCGAGAAGACCCCGAGTCGACTCACATTTCGTCAGTCGAGTCTTTGCCCTTTCGTCTTTTTAGCTGCCCCGTTGTACACAGAGCAGTGCAGAAGCAACAGCATGGCGAGCTTTAAACTTTACAAACCGCGTCTCAAAATGACCACGGACCACAAAACTAACTGTGACAAAAGCGGTGAAGGATGGTAGAAACAGAGGGCAGCGGCTGCTCCAACGCTCTATGCTCCGGTAATGATTGTCAGTGAAGTCGGCTAAACCACTTTTGAAACCAGAAGGTGGTACAACCTCCTCTACTGCCGTCCAATGTGATTGACTCCTGGGCTGACAGCGCTGTCAGCAGCCTGGCAGGAGAGATGCTCCGTGGTGAGCTGGGATTTTATAACAGGACAAACTTTACTTTCTCTGACTGTGTGGAAACCTGATGTTTTCATGACGAAGAAAGGCATTGAAACGTGAGTATTCCAAGTAAAACATGTAGGCTGACAGCCTATAGGAGTTTAATGTGGCACTGAACTTGAGGGGGAAAAAAAGGAATGGATAATGCAGTGAATACCTACATTTCTGAACCACCACCTCCGGTCTCCTGCTGAGCTACTATGGTTCTATAAAAAAGGAAGTAAAGGCTTGGTTCATGTTCTCTGTGTGGTCTCTGCTGATCTGCTGTCTTGGCATTCATAGTTCCATTAGTCATGATGACCTCATGCATGACTACTGCCATAATTCTTTTTTACTGTAGGAAAAATTAAGAGTCCAAGTCCTCCGGCAAGCAAAAAATAATCTCACTACAATAGGCCAGTCAAGTCATTCCGGATGGAGGCACAGTTCATGCTGTCCTCACACATGACTCACATTTGGACTGCTCTGTCAATTTCTGTGTGACTCACAGTTCCCAGGAGGGTCGGGGACATCTTGATATCATGAACTACAAATGAACATTATGAAACACTTATCAGTTCAAATTGCAGAGATATATAGAACTGGAGCTGTCTAACCTTAAAGGACGAGTTATCATCTTTTACTGAGGCTATATTTTACACAAGTTTACTTGTGCATGGGAGAACTGCAGCCGGAGAATGTGAAATGTAACACCTTTAATATGGCAGTCACTTTTATTATGCAAGCCATCTAAAACCATCACGTACGACATCAGTCTTGTTATAGTGCACACATTACACAAAACCACACATTAGTGGGCTTAAAAGTCTGGCAAAGCAAACTCATTCCGACCCAAAAATGCTGGGTGTCATTACTGACAATGATTTAAACCTTGGTAGAAATATTAACTCCATCAGTAAATGTGCATTTTTCCATCTGCAAAAATACTGCAGAAGTGATGCTGATGCAAAGACACTGAGGATTGTGTTGGTGAGTTCAGCTTGTACTACAAATAATGCAGCTGAGACATCTTTACATTGACTTACTGTCCCCTTTAAAATTGATTTTAAAATTGTACTGCAAGTTTATAAGTTCAAAATTGATTTAGCAACTCCATACTTCAAGTCAACTGTCTGTCCCTCTATAGAGGCATACTCGTGTATAAGCTGCTGCCTTAGATCATCGAACACATGAATGTAATGTTTGACTAACTTAACTTACTACTAACTAACTAACTTTATTATTACACTATCTTCTTCTGGTTATCTGATTGGAGCATTGGTGCCACCTACTGCTTATCCACGTAATGATAGTGGATTGAAACAAATATTTGTTGTACTCAAAATTTGGTTTTCAATTTGTCACATTTGGATGGAAACACAGCTAGACAAATCTCATAGACTACATAGATGACAATGTTCAACGGGGCATAAAGCAGCTACATCAATCAGTATAGAGACTTCAAGGGTTTCAGGTACTGCCCCTAATTCAAGTGAAAAGTATCTGTCAACATAACAAATGTGTCTCTATTTCTTGAGTGAGCTTTTAAAGAATTGGAAATTGACAAAAGCGCTCATTTAGAGCAGTTGGCTTTCCTAACAGGGCTGTCTGCCTCAACAGACAAGCAGATGTAAAAGCAATTTTCTTACACTCCAATGATTCCTCCAACTGCTATTTTAGATGGCACTCATTTAAAGCAGCTGATTAATACCCTCTGGGTAGGTTAACTCCCGGTTAAAGTGTGTGTTCATTTCTTTTTTTTATATTTATTTTGAGAAAACACTGTGCTAGTATCTCATGTATTTGGAGTACTGCACTTTCAGCCTATGCTTTCACACACCCCTTGTTTCTTCTTCACTATAGAAGTCTGAATTTATTTGAAGTGTACTGTAGCCTAAAAGGACTGACACTTATTTTGAAGTTCAGCATTCTGGAGTGACAACAACAGCTCCTCTGTTTCCTTCGATGGCTCAGCCTCAGAGCCAATTTTAGAACCACATTCCCCCAATGACATTCCAGACACTAACAGACAAAGTGATGAAACACATTTCTCAGCCAAACAACAATTAAAATAAATTTCCTTGATATTGTTATCGAACTTTGGTGTCTGGTTGATCCTAGAGGAACTTTTGAATCCCAATATTTATAAAGCAATATCATTAATTGCACATTAATTTTCTACCACCTTTCTGAGTACCAGCATTTCAGCCGTAGCTTCTGTGTAAAAGGCCCAGTGGCGCATAACACTGATGAAGCAGCCGGAGAGATAATCAAATAATTATAAATGAGAAACGTTATGCTTCGTTATGCTTCCCTTTGAAAATTGCACTGCCTCATTTTTTCCATGACAAATGTAGATTACATTCTATCCAAGGCTACAGGTTGTTTCGTGTATATTTAGCTTTGATTATGCCAGGAACGCTACATGAGTTTACAATTCAATTTCCTGCACTGGCATGAAACACTGTATTGATTCGTATTCGTGCAGGGACAAATAAAAAATAGTATTTCTTAATAGTGTGTCCACATTTGACATTTATCACTGACGCAGAAAAGAACACTGAGGACAGATGGATATCTCTGAAGTGTATTTGCCAACTGAGGATCTGGACTTGGCCCACAATCTTTTATGCACAGCAGAATTGTGAAGCATTCACACATTCAAGACACTCTCGTTTTCTTTAATTGTTGTCTGTGAGCTTCTTTACAGCCTGCTAGTTCTCATTATAAAAATTGTCAGTGTCAGTGTAACAGTAATTACACTTGATCCGTTTCTCAAACTATACAATGTTGGGTCTTTGATTTAGAGGAAATTGGATGAGGAAAGTAGTAGAAAAAGTCCTTGAATTAGATATTTAAGAATGTGTGGGAACCCTGTGTAAAGTTTATTGACTGACAGACTCATCAATCTCCAAAAATAAACAAAAAAACACTCAATTGTTTGCAGTACAGATAAGTGCCAAAAGTTTGTAGTTTGGCTAACTAAAATAAAAGTTGATTCAGCTTGATACTGCCCTTGATTATCGGGGACAGCCGTGTGTAGGGAGGTCACATTAAGAGAACATTTTATTTCTGAAGGGGGTCATTGTCATACTAGTACACTGTGGATCAAAATCTGACAATGTTATTAATGGGCACAGTAAAAAATAGATTATGACCAAGAGTGCCAACATGAACAAATGAATCTTAAAACAAGATTAAAGGATATTATTACCGTGATACGCAAAGCTGAGTTTAGAATTTAAGTTTAGGGGGCCACATTTGCCAAAGTTCTGGTAGTTAGAAGGCACTTAACATCAACAATCTGCAATGTACTTGAGGGCTTCGCACCACAGTGACTTGATAAAATAAATTTTAATGATTAACACAAGCAAGGATCAGTGTAATGAAGCTTGAATTGTAGTAATGTGAGAGGCCCGTAGGTAAGACCCTCCTTCACAGCTTGGCATTTTTGGATGCCAGCGTATGATTATTGTAAGTGTTTTGTTCATGAGTGGTCAGTTCAGGAGTCCAATATGTCTTATGCTGTTTATTGAAGCTTGATCAATACGCTCGTCATGGCATGATGCCAGACGCCAGTGATGATGATTCTGCCCCTACAGTGACCTGAAGACATATGCTTGACCCTGTGTAACCCCCATCTGTGACATGCTAGAATAGAAAATCCCCTCACTGCAATTCTGATTATTGTAAGTCTGATTCCAAGAGATAGAGAGAGAGACAGAGAAGTGGAATATGAAGGATGACATAGAAAGAGTATTAACATTTTAATTTCTTGGGGATTCATGACAGTAATACACCGCGCAGCCTGGGGTGGGTCACAGACAGTGTGCTGCTGACAGGCTGCTGCTGAAAGGCCAATAACAGTGCAGGGTTGAGCTGCTCTTTCGGCTTACAAATGTTGTAACCTTAACCACAGTGCAGCTGATAAAAAACAGAGTGTTGAGAAGGTCATCAAGGACTCAGCTGAGTGTCTGGGTCTCCATTATCATACTTTATTAGAAGTGATACCTTCCGCTCTTTCAATTATATAGGAAAAAGATTATGACTTTTTTCATTAACCTCCTGTCTCTCTTACATAGAAAGAAGCTTTGGAGCGGTCACACAAAATTACAAAAATTATCCCTGATAGCAGTCTTGCACTATTTTTACTGGGAACTGCAAATCCTGTTTTCAGCTGCTGCTTATTAAACTGCTGGATTGCCTTGTCAATCATCATACCCTGGTCATTCCTTCAGTATTCAGAAAACTGATCAGCGCTGATTCAGAAACCACTCTCTCCTATATGCTCTTTAATATTATGGCCTGCACAGTCTTCATCTTTGGTGCCTAATGAGTATGCATCACCCACTATAAATCATTTTGTTAGCAGCTTCCTGTCGCACTGTTTTGCCTTTCTTGTCCTTTTAATAATTTCCGGTAACAGCTTTCACGGTGGGCAGGACGCCAAACCTTTAGTTCACAGTAATTCAGAAATTACAGTTGTCTAATTACCTCAGTCTAAGGTATCTTGGTGCTACAGAACGTTTAAATGTCACAGCACTAAAGAAAAAAAAAAAATGCTAATGTTAAAATGCCTGGAAGTACTGATTGAAGCACCACTTGAGGCTACTAAAGCTATAATGTTCATTTTGGTGGTGATATTTTCTCATCTGTACAAAATTTCAAGGTTTGCCTGAGCTCTTCTAACCACACATCACCACCCTAACACATCCATATCCTCTGAATAACAATAGCCTTGCCTATGTACAGTGGAATGTGCATGAAAGCTGCAGTGGGAGTGCAAACAGTTTTCTAACAATATCAAATTATTTAATCAGTGTTACCATAATTTGCAGGGTTCTGTGGTCGAACACACTGGATATCTACTTGGCCACAGCCACAAGTTGAAAAAAGTGTAACTTAACAAGTAAAACTTGGAATAAATTTCACCACAGCACAAAAAATAGTCCAAATACCCTCAGAAAACGAGGCTATCAAATGACTGTTAAGCATTATCGGCATTTACACAGAACGCTCGAGTCAGACAGAATTATCTGGAACGGAACAATTGCAGCATTTTTTTTAAATCTCAGGCTAGAGAAAATGATAAACATAATGGGGAAACAAATTAATTGCATTTTTGTTATAAATGATAAGAATACAAGAAACTTTCCTGCTTATGACTTTGCAAAGAATTAGGAATACTTAATGTGAAGTGGGGCGATTAACAGCCGCAATCCTTTCAGTATATGCTGCATTTTCCATATTAATGGCCACCTCTCAGTCAGGTATTCTGTAGAACGGTGTTAATGTGCTCATAAATGATTTTATTTGTATTGAGAGGCTGCCATTTAAACTTAAAATGTCTGACATGACTGTATCTCACTCCTTGAAGTGGGGTTCTGTAATTCTAATATTTAAAATCACTTTTGACAGTGTGCTGGAGGAAAATGCGTCTGTTTTGTCTAGAGTAATTGTATACTCAGTAGGCCTGTAGCAATTATTGCATGATTGCCTGATCATGATTATTTGAGCTGACCGACAAAACAAGACACTTCTAAGACATGTACATGAAACAAACATTAAAATCATGTTTCCATCACATTTTCCTGATTCCTCCTATTTTCCACAATTCAAGGTTTGACAGGCACCCTTTTAATTCTGTCGTCTTGTGGCAGGCTCTTCTTTCTCAATGTTTTAATGGCACCTGACTGGAAAATTAAGGCTGCCAACTCTTCATCTTGATTGACTCAACTTTGCATAAAAGTAGTGGATGGAAATACGCAAAGTATTTGCAAATTTTCTGAGAATTTGATTAAAATTTGTGCTACATGTGGCTGGAAACATTACGAATGTTAGAAATGTTGCAACATAGAATACAGATTATGTACAGCAGGTGTTATTTGACAAGGTTCCAGTGTCTTTTGTAGTAGTAATAGTAGTAACACTGCAAAAAGAATACAAGAATACTTTGCAAGTGAAGATGACACTGTAACCAGAATAAAACATAAATTTAATGAAACAATTATTTGGAACAGGGAGTGATGGAATCAGCATCTACTTAACCTCTGGTTCAGTCCCCACACCCACGGCGTGTGCCTTTATACCTGAAGCTTTGATATGACTGTTGTTTGATGTAACCTCCCTGACTCCTTTTTCTTTGCATTGTTGGGCCTTATCATTTCTCCTGTAAAATGGGCCAGCGTGTGCTGCCGTTTTAATTTCAAGCTTATTAAAAAGAGGGATGAAACTGGGAGAGAAGTATTAAAGGGTAGAATTAGCATGTGGAGACAATCCTCTGTGAAATTACTGCAGACGAGGGCAGCTGCAGTTACCTTCGAACGTGCACTGTGTCAAGCAGATTCACTGTGTTTACCTGTTTCCCCAGAGCCTTAATTAACCCATCACTCACTTCTGAACCCCTTGTAATCATTGCAAAATTAGACAGGCCATCAATTCACATGTGTAATTGTGAAAAATCATTTAATACAGGCTTGCTGATTATTCACAAAAGAGTTGCAGGGGCAACGTGAGCACTAAATCTACCATATAATATTTTTAAACGAAGTGATTTGTATAATTTTTGAAATGGAGGAAATCTATTCCTCTTCTGAGCTCACAGGCAGAAAACATCACACTACCAGCTGTGCTTGCTTATGCACTTGGCAAATGACTTCGACCAGAGCTGTGCTTTAGTGTACGGTGAAAAGGAAAGTAGCAAAAAAGTATTTTTTCTCTATTTTCAGGTTCAGGGAACTTTGCAATGCTTGTATTACAGCTAATAGAACTGTGGTTAGTCTATCGCTAATCAGTGCAATAATGGTCGAAAACTATCCGTCCTTCTACATGGGACAGGGTCAGACCTAAATGCTATTCTTGAGTATAATGTTTATGCTGTATCGAGCTAAAAGTTTTAAAGGCTCTACAGTGTGCAGTTGCCACGCTACAAATAAATTGAAAGTGCACTGAGTGGTAAAATAAATATATTAACTTACAAATTTACACGATTAGCAATTCTCTGCCTGCAATCCTCTTTTGCCTTATTCGCAGTTACAGTGTTGCTTTTTTGCTATGTATCCTACATAGCTCTCCATTATAACGACCTGTTCCTCTTGACTGAAGTAGGTAGCGCACAAACACTCCATTCGTTCTGACTTAAAAGATGACACAGTGTGGTGTGTGGTGAAGGTTTAACAAAGAAAGTTGATAATCACAGTCGTGATACCTGTTATCTCTGATTGGGGTTTTAGGTTTTGTCAAGCCTACCTATGTTGAACTTGGTTTGTTGTTTTACACTTCTCTGGGGGCATGTTGTACACACACAGTTTTTTTGTGCACGTCTGATGTTTGAATGACATTTCAGCTCAAGTGACTCATTATTTCATGTGCACATTGTGAAGGAATTCTCTATTCATAGCATGCCAGGGACAGAATTATATGTTAGGTTGTGGGAGTCACTGACTTCTCTCCTTGAGATACAGAGAAAGTTGTATGTTTAAGAAAGCAGGTGCCATTCTGGTCATTACTATGGTAACTGAGGTCAGAGGACAGGGCCGTCTCACTTCTTAGACATAACAGATAGGTAGATAAGCCTCCACAGAGTCAGATAACAATGTCAGACCACTAAAGTGAAAACATATCTCTTTGTTTGTGAAGTAACTAGCAAATGCTTTACATTCTAGATGCATTGAGTGTTGGCATTTATTGACTTAGAGTAGTTGGGTCACTGTGCTGAGAGAATATCGACGAGCCATGGAGGACAGATTATTCAGAATCGAGGAAACATCATGCCACGACAAGTGTGTGTGTGTGTGTGTATATATACGTTCTCTCCACTGCCTGAACTGACCACTGACCCACAAGCTATGTAAATTCCAGGAGTTTCATACTGATTAAAATAATTGTGACTTTCAGAATGAGCTGTGATGCGTAGAAAGTTTAGTGTTGGGCTGGCTGCTGACCTCTTGTAGTAAAACTCTTGGTGCTCTTCCTACATATGGCAGTGCATCAAGCTGGACCAGATTAAAGTGATAATATTTGCATACTATTTATTGAACCTTAAAAACATAAAAACATCACGACTGGTGACTATATCTTTCAATGTTCATGATTTGCAACAATAAAGACATAAGAAACAATGTTTCCAATTGTCTTTTAAGTAATTTACCAATTAGAAGCTCATTAGAAGCCAAACACAAAATTGCATATGATTAAATTCACTACAGCTCCTCATTCTTGGTGCATTGGTGGCGCTGTTATCATCAGATTTCTTTGGATGAGACATACTATTAACATAAGGGAAATGACTAGGGATGCACCAATCCAATCTCTTTGATCCCCATTAGTGCTGTGACAGCGATGGCTGGTATTGTTTTCACCTTGTGAGTCTCTGCGTGTCGTCATGGAAAAAATGTGTTCACGGAGACACGACTGAGCCGATTTTCAAAACCTTGCCAGGTTTCGTATGCGTCTTTCTGTCTGTGGACAGATTTCATCAACGTGATAGAACCACAAACTTGCAATGTTCATTCACAAAATGCAGAGGTGTGTAGTTGAGATCAAAACAGAGGCTGCGTGACTACTGAGTACTCATGTCATAATGTAGTAATGACTTCATTATTCATGATTTCCATGGGTCCTTGAAATCCCTGAAAGTTTCTGAATATGAGGACAAAATAAAGAGGACATGGGTCATTGAAAGTGCTTGAATTTACTTGTGAAAAAAATACAAATTTATTTGGGAAAAAAAGCAAATATTTCTTCATTATTATTAAATTTATTTAATTAGCATTCCTTTCAATATCAATATTATTTATTTTAATATCTTGCCCTATTTTCGATTGTTGTCATTGAGTCTTTGTAAAGCCTGCTAGTAAAAGACGAAAAAAAAAAAAAACTTAATCTTGATCCATGTGTCAAACTATGATGTGTTGTGTCCCTGAATTTGAGGAAATTAGGGACTCAAAAGACCTTCAAATTCTTGTACTTGGATAAAGTGTTTGAATTTGATGTTTAAGGTGTGGGAACCCTGACTATGACTACTATTGTTGACTAAAACATCCATTCTGAATTCATCTTCAGTTGTCCGTCACTTTATCGTGACCCCTCAGCATCTCATACAGACGCTTGTAGCAGGGGGATCAGTGCATACCTACGAATAACAACTGGTTTTTACATCTTAGATTACTCTGCCACTGGTGTCCAAATGTCAAAAGTAGCCCCCTTGACATTTAAAATAAAACTGACAGACTGTACAACTCATCTGTAATAGAATTTCAGTTGAATTGTCCTTGTGGAATAAATGGTAAATGGACTGTACTTATATTCAGCCTTTCTAGTCTTCCAACAAGTCGAGGCTACTTTACACTACACATTCTTACACTGACAGCATTGGTTACCGTGTAAGGTGACAACTGCTCATTCCATTCATACATACTAACACGTCGCCTTCAAGAGCAAATTGGGTTCGGTATATTTGCCCAAGGACACTTTCACATGCAGACTGAAGGAGACGATTAAACCAATGATTTGATGATTGGACCTACTCTATCTGCTGATCCAAATAGATGTTGATAGCGATTTAAATGGTGCCATCTCTGGAATAATGGCAAGACATCCCACAAATTCAATCTATTGCTATAAATTATTGATTTAAAGTTATCAAATTGCTAAAATAAATAATAATAATGCCATCCATCCATCCATCTATCCATTTTCTTGCACTTATCTGGGGTCGGGTCGCAGTGGCAGCAGGTTTAGCAGGGCGTTCATTCAAGCCCCTCCTGGGGGATCCAGAAGCGTTCCCAGGCCAGATGGGACATATAGTTGCTTCAGCGAGTTCAGGGTGTGCCCCAGGGTCTGCTGCCAGTTGGGTATGTCCGAAACACCTCCAAAGGACGGCGCATGAACTACCTTCACTGCCCTCTTTCAATGTGAAGGCGCAGTAGCTCTACTCCGAGTTCCCTCTGGACGTCTAAGCTCGTCACCCTGTCTCTACGCCCAGCCACCCCGCTGAGGAAACTCATTCCGGCCACTTGTGTCCATGATCTCATTCTTTCGGTCACTACCCAAAGCTCATGACCATAGGTGAGGGTTGGAACGTAGATAGACTGGAAAATCAAGAGCTTTGCCTTCCGGCTCAGCTCCCTCTCCTCCAAAACAGTCCGGTACAATGTCCACATTACTGCCGACTCTGCACTAATCCGTTAGTCCATCTGGCACTCCATTTTCCTGTCACTTGTGAACAAGACCCTGAGATACTTGAACTCATTTGTTTGGGCCAGCAACTCACTACTAAAAATTATAATAACAATCCCAAAGAAATGCAAAAATTCAGAACATTTACAGTGATCTACTTTTGTTTTGTTTGTTTGCTTATGATCTGTTTTCATGCTGATATTACAATATCTATTTCTGATAACATCAGGAGACACAGATGAAGATCCCTTGCACATTCAATACGTTATTATTAAATCTCAAATGCATTGCTTGAGTTGGAAATGTCATCTGCATTCATTTAGGTTCAATGAGTCGGAATGTTCCAATCTCTATATCGGCTTGTAAATTTCCAATTAGGGGAAGGTGTGAGTGAGGCACTTTTCTATTGAAAGCCAAAATATTAATAATAACAACAGTAAGAAAACCTTGAAGCAGAGTATTTTAATCTTAGCACACGGAAATAGGAAAGCTGTGATCTTCAACAATTAGACTTTTTATACTAGAGGAGTTTATTCATGTGTTTAAAAAATCCTGAAACTCATGGCTTAACAGTATAATAAGCTCTCTACACAGTTTGGGAGGCGAATGGTAAATGTTCTTTCATATTCCAGCATGAAAATATCAATGTCTTCATCCCTTAATTTAGACAAGAGGATGTCAAATTCAGGTGAGTTATATGAGTTTGGACAGTGAATTATATGCTCCTTTTCAACTACATATCAGGAACAACTTTGAAAATGATGTTAATCTTTTAAAATGCTTTAGAGAATCCCTGAAGGACAAAGAGCAAAACACTAGTTCTTTTCATGCTTTATGCCAGTGAAGATCATCAAATGAAAGCTGACAGCTTTGCACTCATCACCTCACTGTGACTGTTGTAACACTTTAATTGATTGACTTTGATAATCTTATGGAAGCACGATATCAGTGGTTGCATTTAACCCTCATCCTGCTGACTGTGGTCTGCACAGACCACAGAGGTATATTTTGTGTCATAGGTTCTTTATTGTATCCTTTCAACTGTTCATGGCTCTGTCAGTCAGTTTGTTCCGCATGACTTCATATCATTGTTTTCTGTTTCTGGTTTAATTAGTGCGTTTCTGGGTGGACCCAGGTCAAAAGCTCAGATTCTTCCAGTGCATTTTTAATCTATTATTTCTTCGTTTTTAATAATTTTTTTCAGATATATAATTCAATTAGAACTTAGTTTTAATTTAATTAAATTGTCAACTAATCATTAATTACATTCAGTAATTTTGCATTGATGGTAGTTTCTTACAGTAGTTTATTCTTGAGGTCCTTTGGGGACCCCCATCAGTAGTCCTTGTTTGTAAAATATGTTTGTAGGATGAGCATTAAGGACTTGGGTAATCACATTCATGCCTGACATGTCCTTGCCAAACTTTCCATATCTGCAGTCTCCAACTAACTATAACTTTTCTTTTGCAGTCATTGATTTTGACAGCACCTGTATGTTGGCAGCATTTTCACAAAAGAAGTCATGTGTTGACAGATGGGTATAGAGACATAAACAGCATATTTAAATCAAGTGTGTTTAGTCCTAATAACCTGTTCTGCTTGAATATTGACATGATGATTTTGTTTGTTTTGAATGCCAGAGGGTTTACGTATCCGAAAGGTTTTTGTACTCTTATTATTAATATATTTTATTTCACCATTGGTGTATCATGCACATTAAACATCTGTTGTTCTCTCTGTCTGGTGTGCAACATAATTTCATGTACAATATTTAATGCTGGTAGCACATAGAGGACATGCATACACAGACAGAAGTAGTCAAACTTTGCCCGTGAAAACTTCAAGACAACCAAATCTTCAAACATTAAAGATCCCCTCCAGAGATGTTTTAAGATAGAAAAAATACTGTGCATAATAATAATGTCAGAAATATTTTTTATTGTTTTTTCCCACACATTGAAAAATCTCTAAATATGCAAATATTTTTCATTTAAAAAGATTACCAACTGAGATGTCTTCTACTTCACTGATAACTATTCTTAGTGAAAACAGTCTTACCGTGTCAAACTGCACAGTGGAGCTCCAACATCCAAATGAAAGAACAATAAACAATAGGCCCACACATTCAGTTAATTTATGGATTATGAATGGACTTTATGACACCAAATAACCAATAATGAGTTTGAAAGTTTGGAAATAAATGTTCAACTTTATCGATCAAAAACGTATGTACTTTAATGAGTGGGTGTGATCCATAACATTTGAAGCAAAGCATCCATTGACTGCCATCATGTAAGTTTCTTCAAAAGTTGCTAAATTGTGATTGGATGGTTGCACATGACATCACAACAAAGCTGTTACAAATCTGACTTTGGCAGATCGTGTTCATGTCGGATCATCGCTGACAGAACTTTACAACAAAACAGTCTCCTAATTCTATACCAGTTTTTTATACTATATTATACACAATCTACTAATATGTTTTTTATGATTTTTGAATTTTGAATAGAAAAGAAAATCAAAGTACTCTACCACCATCTAACAAGAAACAGAGTACAAAGCATGCACCGAGAGATCAAACTGTGACTTTGCATTTTCAAAGGTGATAAGTTTATAAAAAAATACTTAAAGGGTTAGTGTCTCCACAGATATTTTAACACCAGCTACAGTTTATTTGAATATTATTGCTCCTTTGTTTTGGTTGTGTGGGGAATTATGAGACAAAAGTGCCCATCAACACAACCGAGTTATTTTATCATGCATACTGTCGTTTCTAAGCATACCTCATTCTGTCATTTTTTACAGAATGAAACACACATAAAAAAATAAGAGCCTGCAACTGGAACACAGCATAAAAAGGTCTACTACTTTTTCACCAACACAAATAACGGTTTGTTTTCTCATGTATGTGAAATTTAACTTTTGCTGTCACTTGAATTGATGTTCCACCCACAATGTAGATGCCAAATTGCTTGTGTGGTACTGGAGAAGAAATCACAGCACAATTCAAGATCTCTCAAGAAGGTTTATTTTGTCAGGCTGCGTGAGCTTTTGATTGCTGCCACTGATTTGTCTGCTGTGGGTGTATAACATAATTTTTTGACACTTTTAAGCTAAGTCAAATCATGTTCTCTCAATCAAAATGTCAATATTTTGATGGCATATTTACCGAACCTAATTTAAAGTCAGACACTGACTTGGAGGGAAACAATGTTAGTGATTAGGGGACTAACAGAGCTTTGGAAACTGGTGAAACTTTGTGTTTGTAGGTTAAGGATAAGTGCTCATGTTAGTTCAGTTTAACTATCAGACAGTAAACATGATGAGGCGTTAGTGGTGGTTGACTGCACGGGAACTGCTGGGACACAGTACACTGAAGATTAGGCGGCAGCATTAGCACCTCGGTTTGCATATTTCACAAGCTGTGAACTGCACTCAAACACTTCAAATGACTGGAGGTCGTATGGTCGAAACGGTGAACATGCAAATATTAAAAGCCCTGATCATCATAAACACTGCTAACATTAACCCCCTAATACTGCATCTCGAGCCCAAAGTGCCGCGGCTTTGCATGCTGTCGCTCGGAGGCGAAGCACATCATTTTTAAATGCATCTGGGAGAAAAAAAGTCTTAATTGAAGACAAGTGAAATCACTCAACAATGCTACTTTTCTGTGCGTCTGCGTGGGCATGTTTTGCTGAGGTTTGTGAGTTTAGTATACCGACAATCATAATTTAATTATGTCTTAATTTAATCCCACAATCAGGCAATGGCAAGTGGGATGTAGCAAATGGTTGTCAGGCCTGTTTCCCCACAGGCAGATAAACCATGCAAATGACAAAAGGGTAGCGATTCAATTATGGGGGAGACTCTGAATGATAAAAGCCATTCGGGAGTAAACGCGACAACTTATGAGGATCAGTTCCATCTTCCTTAAATCTTTACTATTGCCAGGATCTCGGAAACACCATGCACAGCTCAGAAATCAGTGTTTTTGTTTTGCATCACATTTCATGAGTCGATACCTCCATGCGCTGATAAATGTGAGCCAATGTAATATTTGGGAAAGGCATGCAGTTAGAGGTCACGGAGTGTGGTCAGGGTTCAAAGAGATAAATATGTGGCTGGCAGTGCAAGGTCAAAAAGAGGAAGAGTTAACACACTGTGCACCGTTACAGTATGTAGCATCAAAACTACTCGATGGGAGAACGTAGGAGGCTCGGTATTGCATATCAATAAGGGCATCAGTAATGCAATATTTTAAGTGCAGGTTGTAAAATGTCTTTCTTTGGCTGTCTCTGCCCACAAGTTCTTCCCTCCCTCTCTTTATCTTATTTTACAGCTGCTGTCAGCTTTCGTGCTGTAGTTACACAACCGCCTCATAAAAAAATAAAACAGCCTTTTCTCATATAACCAGACTGGCATAGAAATATCAGTGTCGACTGAGTTCACATTGGCATCCGAGCTACACGCTTCTTTTTTTTTTCTCCACAGTAAAGACACTGCAGTTTACCTGACATCCCACTAAATCAGTTGATGTCAGCATTTCATGCCCCTTAATTTTTAAAGGAATCTAACTGAGTCTGTGAGAACGTAAAGATATATTGTTGAAATTTGTACTGAGCTTTGTGCAGTGCATCACTGTTCATGAGTAAAATCTATATCTCAGTTGCAGCTTCTTTCAACTGTGTGTAATAGTGCAGCTAAGTAAACCATGCAGCTCATGGGCCGTGTGTTCTGTTTCAAAGCTGATTAGATATTTGCAAAATTGGTGGCACTTTCTTATTGTTGAATCACATAAATTAGATAGTAAAACTAAGTTCATAATGCCCAACATCAGTTTAATTAGTCAAATATTTTCTAAAATTCAGGCACAGATGTCAGCCTACACAACACATTCCCACTGCGAGTGTAAAACAGAAAGTTAGAAGGAAAATTATTCAACCCTCTCTCTGACTGCTTGATTCGACTGTTCTGGCTGCGATGCGTCCGCCGGTGCTGATCGCAGTTGTTCCAGACGATGCTTGTGAGTCCAACAGAAGCACTGCAGCGAGTTTTCAGAAGCGTCCCAGAAGAGGCTCTCTTCGCTCTGCTCCGTGGAGAATACATGGCTGGTCTATTTTTGCCAAGCAGCATGGAGTACAGCAAGCTGGCAGGAAGTCTGAAACAGGACAGAAAAGCTGATAAATTTTCAAAATAAAACATCCTGTGCAGAATTCTAAAAAAACAGTTGAAAAGTTAACAATTTAACTATGTAGCCTACTTTCCAATGGTAAAGCACATGAATGAAGGAAAATAGACCAAATCTGGCAGGCAGAACACTTGGAGTGCAGCCTGGAATGTTTTTTAACAGCACGAAGCAGACATACTGTTCAAAAACGTATCTGGCAACTTGCAAAACGTAGATGCTAACAATATTGGCCGAACGTTCCATGGTGTATTTCATATGTTTTCCTTCTATATTCACTTTTGCAATACAACTGCTCATAACAACTAAAGCATAATGATTTTATGGTTATGTTTATGCACTCAAAGTACTTGGTTAGGGTTAGGGGTGACTTGATTTGTGTCCTGATTGGATAATTGGGAATGGTTGGTAACACTGTCAATGCAGAAAAGTTAAATAATACTTCATTCTTGCTGCCAGAATACAATTCAGAGTCAAGCTTCCAGGATTGCAATTCCCCTGTGGGTTCAGGAAGTTCTCCGACCGCTTGGGCTTCAAAAAAACCTTCAAAAACCCAGTGGATTGACTGAAAACTTCATGGTTGTCAAGCTGTCAAGGCTGCTTTTTGCTAGTTCTTGAAAAATTGTCATCTGCAGAGGTACGGAGGTTTTATCCTGCAGCAGTGAATGCAAATTTGTTGGCGTAGTTTACCCTTGTCTGATAGGATTTAATAACAGCAATTTCAGTGACAGGTGCAAATGTGTGTTATGTATTACGGTAACATTAAAGAAATTTTAAAGAGCCTCCTCCAGAAGGCGTAAAAACTTTGATCAGTGGTACTTGGATTGATATGAAATCATAAAGATGAAACAAGACATTACCCCATGTGTTTTGACCTTCATTTTAATTTGTGGTTGTTGTGAACAGTCATTCATTTAGATGGATCCAGCTGCTGTAACACCTTGCCAGAGGAGTCCTGGGGAAGTTATCAAATTTGACATCTTTATGTTTGCATCAGTTAATAAATCAGAACACTCTAACAAGAGTGTTTAGTAGCTGTTCAAGCTGCTGAGGGTTTTTGTTGTTCCACGGGACAAATCTGCCTATTCCACGGCTTCAAACTACGTGAAAGCTCCCCCGCCCACCATGATGTGGAAACCACTACAGAGACCATTACATTTAGAAACTGCACTGAGGCAGGTTCTGTTCTGTGAAAAGACAGGCATGTCACTGTATGTGTTTAACATTCCTCTGAAGAAAAGATATTTGAAATATCGTCAGCTGTCTGTTGTTTTCTGCACTACCATTTGAAATGTTCTGTTGATGAGATGTAAATCGTTTTTTTTTAAGATCTGCACAATATTACTCTCGATGAATAACGATGAAAGAGGTCAGTAATTTTCTGTCTAAAACAATTTGTCTGCACTAAATGGAAGAACATCCCTCTTTCTTTGCCGTCTCTTTGTTTCATTGTGGCTTTTTTAAATGAGTTTTTACATTCTGAGAGTTCAAGGAAGAGAGAAAGCTGGAAGAAGCAGCTGAACCAAGAAAAATCACGTCCCTGTAGAATATATGAAGTGATTTACGTGAAAGTAATGCTGCATTATAGCACAAATTCATTTTAGTCCGTAATATGAAGGGTCTGATGGGATTACTTGGGAGTAAGCCACATTCTAAAAATGACTGACTGCAGCGTGTCAGAAAAGCAAAGCAGCCTCCTCGACTGAAACAAATGCTTTGTCATTTCTTACGTGTCATCTGCCTTTTATGAAGTCATTTTTCTACATACTTTGCATTTATCGAAGTTAGCTGTCGCATGAAGCCAAACTTTGAAGCACTTCTTGTCTCTATGGTCAGCCATTGTTCCATCTGTGAGCGAGGTGACGAGTACTTCACTCACTGCAGGATGGAAATGATGGTGCGACTAAAGCTCAGGAAAACATTAAGGTGTCGACATGTAGACTAAGCAAATGTATGAGGGGCGTGTCTCTGCTCTCTGACATATAAATCTTGATTTTGAAGCACACTTGCAATTAGACAAATATTTACTGAAGCTGATTACAGTAAACACGGTTTCGACACGTTCTGGCCGTGATGCAGGTGCCGAAGCTGACTGCGGCCATATTATAACAATCTGGTAGTTTCACCAGAAGCGGCTTGCTGCTCCAGTTTTAACGGAAGCTGCAACACAAACCACCCGCATGAAGCAACAAACGGGACATCAAGCTGGCAGGAAGTCTGTCAGAAACGACATAAAGAATCCAGTCAGTTTTCAAAAAAAAGCACCCTGTGCAGACTTCACTTTGTCTTCTTAGTAATAATAATAAACATGTAGTGGGTTTAATCAAACATATTAAATACTTTACCTAATTTAAATATGTTACATATCAAAATAATTCATTTTTGAGTTTCGGTTTCACATGAAACAGATGTGGAAGACCTGTGTTTCTTTGACAAATCGATCCACCCAAGCTGCCCTCAGATGGAGGCGTTCTCACTGTTAGACTACATCACCCGACATTTTTTTTCTTTGATATTCGAGCGTGAAATGACACGCTGTGGCAGAATATAACTCAGTCGACACTGCCATGAAATGACAAAAAAAACTGTCTCGTGATAGCAGGTGAAATGACGAAACACATCGCCGTGTTAATCATACACCATTTGGTGATACCGGGCTGATAGCGTTCTGATGTAACGGGGTAGAGTTGCACAACTCCTTTACATAGTGAGTGTGTGCGAGAGAGAGAGAGAGAGAGACAGGCAAGTGTGATGATCATCGAAGCAAAGACACCTCAGCGGTAAGCCATTAATTTAACAGTGAATGTTCTGTGTGAGCTACAGCTTGTCACAGAATAAATACTACAGCTCCAGAACCGAGCAGAGGCCCCACGCTTTGTTGACCAGCAGTTGAGTACAGTGACGGGGGGTTAACCCCAAAGTTATGGAGCAGTAAAAGAGCCTCCCCTGTGTTTCTCCACCAGTTTTTAGGCAGAAGTAGAAACAATAAACAGCATTTTGTAGCTGCAGCAGTTTGTTACACAAGCCTTGCTAAAAACGCTGCATATCCTGAAGCACTGATGGAATTCACAGAAGCTATGAGCTGTTCTTCACATCTGCTTGTATGTTATATGCTTTATTTTGATTTAGAGAGGGGAAACTGACTATTTTAACTTAAAGAGTTCTGAATATTTTGAAGAAATCTACCAAATCATAACCCCTTATTTTCTTGTACAGTACAAAGAATTCCACTGCAAGGACAGACAGACTTGTGCACAGCTGGATCTAATAACAATATTGATTTATTTTAGGACAGACAGGCAGTTCTGTTATATTTCTTTAGTTTGTGTAAGGGAATATAACATTACCCTCTTATCCGAACAAGGGAAAAACCATAGTCCATATGCTATGATGAGGTTTTAGGGGTAATAAATCATTGTCACATAACTTTGAGACAGGACTGTAATTAACATAAACAAACAAGAGCATCACTCAGAGGACTGGCAGGCTTCATGTGTATTTTACTGTATGTTGTGAGCCATGCGGTCAGATATGGCAAGACATCAGCTGGGTTGGTTTACAGCACAGGAAGAAAAAAGCAGGGAGCTGCTTCTTTAGCACAAATAGAGATGAAGATAAGAGTTTTATTGCATGGTATATGTTTATGATGGTAATTTTTTCATCTCTGTTAAGTGGTTAAAATATTCACATACAATATCTGGCATCAGAGATTTGAAATATTTGTTCATTTTTGTTTAAAATCCAACACATAGCATCAGTTCTGGACCTTGCAGGAGGTTTTGTCCACTGATGACATTATTTTTCTTCCCTCTCCTCACTCTGGTGCACACTATCAGCTGTCTGCACACACTGGCCCTCTAGACCATCCCCGTCTCCAATCTCAATGGCCAGAACAACAGCTTTCTCTTCATGGGTGGATCCAATGAGCCTGAAGCACCAAGTGTAACTTGCCGCCATATCATAATCAATCCTTCACAGTGATAGCGGTGCCCCGGGTCATTTGGGATATGGAGCCAGATAAATGTAGGCTTTTACTTAGCGGAGGAAAAAAAAAACAACAACAAATTGTTCACCTCTCAAAGGGCAAGGCTTTGGCATATTGAAAACAGATCAAGAAATTAGTCATGTTCACAATATAAATGGTACTGCCAATCGTCGAGCTTCTGCTTGCCAGAGTGATTCGCGAAGGAACAACAGCTGCTTCTCTGCTGCACCAGTTAAATGAGCAACACCGGCAGCTAGCAATCAAACAACTGGATTGTTTTTAATAAGCGTTGCAGCGGTGCATGCATCAAATTGTAGATATATTGACGAGATGCAGTACTCAAGTGTTCACAGTTAGCAAGAGATACTCTGAATCTATTCTAATGATCATGCATGTTGAAGGCATTACCAAATCCAACTGGGCTGGAGGTGCACACAAAAAAAATTGTAACTAATACAAAATAAAATGTGCAATAAATATGCACATTTTGATTAAATTAAAGAATAAATTGAAGTATCGCAGTAAGGTCTGTTGATTTTTAAATGGGTTTTTCAGTGAAAATCGTATTAGGGTGGAGACAGGAATATCAAATAAAAACAACCTGACTGGCTAGATACCAGAAAATATCACTTTTTCCCCCCGTGTGATTTAGGTGAAGCAAATTGTTGGTTATTACTCCGCCTCCTCATGAATGTGGACCTCACTGCAGATGCGATCGGCGGCACACGGACAGCCCTTGGCTCCGTGATACGGCGTAACTGACAGTTGTTAATCTACAGGCATGATAAACTTTACTCGCGGTATTACTTCACTCCCATTGTGCGTCACTCATTTGGTTCTGCCTTCCACCGCTCACATGCACCATTTGTCACTTCATTTGTATCCATCTTTGACAGATAAGGTAACAAATAAACAGAATTTATAAAAAACACTAAACAAAGCCACCCACTTCTTTTGTATGTCTGTCGTGGCCTAGAAAGCTGCCTGCTGCCCGTCCCTGCATCTGTCTGCTTTCCTTTGATTCTCCTAATAATGGAACATGCTGCTGTAAGACAGATAAATGCACGGACTCTTCCCCATCCTGCCATGTTTATTCTCTGGGAGTTTTGTTTACCCGCCCTAGATACCATTGCTCTTCTCCCTCTGCTTTTAGGTCCACTTAAGTCTGAATCGATGTTCATCAGCAGGGGCCAGGGGTGACTGTAGAGGTCTGACAATTGTGCACTATTGATTAGCATCCACCCAGACTAATTTAAACTGCATATGGCATCATCAATACCTGGTACTGACCCAGATTCTGTATTACTATTCAGTAAGCGCCGTCGTGGCGGTGGATAGGCGGAGCAGTGTGTGAGAGGCAGCTGAATGCTGGGTAATTACAGCAGAGAGTTGTGGAATCCCCGACGATACGATTTGCCAGCAGTCCTTTTGTTCGCTCGCTCGCTTGTTTGTTTGAACTCTTCCTCCATAATGGACTGGCGGGTAATGAGGTCATGATGTAAAACATAACAGCAGCGTTTATTTTTCTTTGTGTCACCGTTGGGCTACTGATGATAGTGAGGTGGTCGATAATTTCAATGTTTTTGTCTGAAAAAGTTTGGGAAATTAGTTTGTTAGTCTTCTTTTCAGTTCTGGCGCTTTCATGCACGGTATTCACAGTGGACAGCGATTCAAAGGCTGTTTTTCCTGTGTGCGCGTGCGTTTTGCACATTAGCCACCACAGCGGACTCGAGTGCATGATCCCAAACACTGCCACATACCGGCCGACTGTTGTAAATGCAACAAAAATTCTCAAAACTAGATGGCGAGAACCACTGAGAAGGTAAGGAATATTCTGCCAATCCTTCTGTAGTAAGAACCTCATCCAGGTAAATAAAGTTTGGGAACATCAGGTGCCAACTAAGTAGTAAAACAGTTAAAAATCTACTCAGTGATGTCCACTAAGTTGGACATCATGTATTGCCGGTTATAGTTTAACAACGATACGATTTTGTATTTAATATGTTTGCATTGCACCAAACAATATGTAAACATTTTAGTTTAACAGTGTAATCATTTCAGATCATTTTTTTTAATACTTTTGACTCAAAAAACTCAAATGCACGCTGCCCACCTGAACATATGAAAATTAATGACCTTTAATTAATTGAATTTTTCATGTTTTTTTTTTTTTTTTTTTTGGTTGTTTTTTTTTAGATAGAAAAATTCCTCTCTCATGGATGTGAAGTTGACCACAGAGCTGCATTTTCACTCCTAAATGTGAATTGTCAGTCGGAGCAGAATGCTCGATGGCAATTATCAGACTGAGCGAGGCTGCAATTTTAGACTCTGCATTACTCATAATCCTCTTTAAATGTTCCACTGCCACTTATACGTTGGACTTTAATGCCTCACTCATCTTTTTTTCTTGCTGCCAAGTTTTCCTGGCTGACTTAAAGTTTGAAAGGTGAAGAAAAATTATTACGAGGTCAGTACTGATAACTGATAATGACTTCAAAAGAGATGCCACCTATAATTAAGCTCTACTGTATTAATACCTTTTACTTTACTTGCCTGAAAGTTCTCGCGACTTCCTTTAAATGATCCTGTGGCAGTATCATAGTTGCATTATTTAACTACAAGCCATTTTATATTTCTTCAAGGTTTTTGAAGTATTTAATGAATTGTATGATTTTTTCAGATCTCAGCAGTCCCAATATTTTTGTATGTATAATAATATACTAAACAAATCAAATAGCTAAGGTTATTAGAGGTGATCACATTTGATAAGATCTTAAAAAACTTTTTTACAGGCGTTCTGAGTCAGTGCAGCAACACTTCAGACATAATGCTTGATAAACTTTTTTGTTCACTCCACATTTTGAGAGGACAGATGATCTGAATGTGGATCACATTTCATTCATAAATATTTAATGTTCAGCGACTAAATATCAAGGTCTCCTGCTCTATGTTTGTTTCCTCTTTGAATAGCAGCGGATGAAAAGCCTTTGGCTTTCTTTAGTTGTGCTCACACAAAGCTGAGAGTTTAAATTTGAGAAGACATGGAGTATAATTTTAATTACTTTTATAAGATTACATTTGATTGTAGCTGAGAGATTAGCCCTTTAACATCGTAACAACATAACATTTTCATCCCCTGAAAAAAGAGTTTTGAACATATGTGGTTTTCAACAGTTAGCCATGATATTCTATTTGAATGTTAATACACTGCTCTTAATGTGCAAAAGTTAAAGCACATTAAAACTTTTAGAACTTTAATTTTATTGCACATCAAGAGTGCTTTTGACTTCTATTTCTAAACCAGACTGTACCCTTGACTCAAAGAACATTTCTTTTTGCAGGCATGTTTTAAAATGTTGTTGGCAATCAAAAGTTAATGTCCTTGCTTTAGATGTCCTTTGTCAGCATTTTTTTTTATATAATCAGTTCAAATAGATTGACGAAAATAGACACAGTACACCATCTTTCTTATTGTCTTTTTATATTCCACAAACATGCACCTCCTTCCATGACTGCCTGCTCCAAAAAAAAAAAAAAAAAAAAAAAGCTATGTTACTATATTATTTAAAATTACTTGGCATGAGAAGCCAATAAAGTGCAGACCACTTGAGGACCAGTGGAGGATCGTAATCTTAAAGGTCAAGTGTGCTGTGGATGTAGTGGCATCTAGTGTGGTTGCCGATTGCAAATCCCTCATTTCACCCTCCTTCCTGGCGTGTAGGAGAAACTGGTCCCATCAAGGGCCAATGTTTATTTTGTCAGTTCTGGGCTACTACTCATTCTAAGGTAATAAAAACATGAAAATATATATGTATTCTATAAGTAGAGCCGCCACCTTTAAGCATGACCTCTGGAGAAAAAACATATTTGGTGGAACATTTGTTTTCAAACTGTTGATATAGTCCATAAGAAAGCAAGGTCTACATTGACAGTCATCCCTGTAGCAGATTCTATTATAATGTTAATACACTTACACATTAAAAGCTTCAGGAACTTAATTTAAATGCACATCAAAAGACTGTACCCTTGACTCCAATGAACATTTTTTTCAAGCATATAACAAAATAATATAACAGTTTCATTTGGTGGAACATTTTGTTTTCAAACTGTCTCCCCACTAAACAGATGTACTGTAGGTCAAGGCAAAGCCTATGCATATCACTGTAAAATCAGCGGGAAACCAGCACTGGTTCTTTGTTATGGACGTGAAATGACTCTGTCCACAACAGACCACTTTTCTATTCAACTGTAACTGCACTGAAGGCTATTGTTCACAGTGTTCTTATTCTCCTCACACAGAGGGAAGACTGTGCTTTCCAAATATAAACTAATAACAAATCTTCCTGTCTTCATCTTAAACTCTAGATCACTGGAACACAGCTTTTCCCTTGCATCAGTACGATCCGTCTCCATTAAAGGGTGCTGCTATAGTATCAAAAGGCAAAGAGGGCTTTGTGTTAATGTGTCATGCTTTGTTCCATTAGAGTAATGTTTTCATTTTGTGGACCGGGTTTAGTGAAATTGCACACAGCTAGCTAGAAATGTGTAGTGTCTCAGATCAAGGGGTTTCAAAGCCTGAATGGTGATGGGACATTATGAGCCCGAGTAATACAAAAACAATTTATAGTACAACATGAAAAGGGAACATGTTAACAGATATTTTTAACTCCTATTATTATTATTATTTGTGTTACTTTTGGGGGGATAATCATGCTCTATGTGCACTACTTTTTCTACAGTTCCCATAAATCGGGGGCTTTAGGGGATATATAAGTGTAATATGATATAATATCTTAGTATATATAAATATAAGTATAATATTGCAATGGCTACAACTTGGGCATCTTTTTTAGCTCTCCATTTGATTACAGTGTGCCACATTTTCACCATTAAAAGTATGCTGAATTTGCTGATAGCGGTTCCCATTGGCAATGTACCCAAGGATGTCCATCACCGAACTACTTCATTACTGAAGAGAACTTAAAAACTTGATGATTCTCAGGCAAGTTCTGGAGTTTTAGGGAACGCTGCTTTTTTATGATGTTTTAAGCTGATTTATGGACATTCATGAGCAATCTACATAGACAGTGATATCCTTGGAAAGTGTAAGCCACACTGACAATAAGCAGAAGTAACTTCCTGTTGTTTTTAAAGCACTGACATGTCGCTGCACCTGTCACCTCACACACGTCTTTGTTCCCCTCTTCATCTCTTCTCTGCTGTCTCAGTTTGATAAGTTCTGTCTCACCGATTTGGTGGCTTGGAAAAAATAAATAAATCAATTTTTGCTTCAAGCATTTTCATAATCTTTTCTATTTGAATTTTGAGACAAAAATCTGTTTCTGTACTTTATCTCAGTGTCTAACTCTGTCTGGTAAATAGAATCACCCCTCTCTAGAAATGGTTCTTTCCAGACGGAATGGAAGGTCTGAAAAAACTATTTCAAACCACACCATGAAAACAGTCTCACTTTATTAGACTGAATCTGGCAAATACATCAGCTTCATAAAGAAAGACCTGCATCCCTGTGTGCGACTTTAGCTCCCGTGTTTTTTTAACTACTCATAATCTCCATGTAATCTGTCAGAGCTTGTGTCCGTCGCCATCATTAGTACCATGCCAATGTTGCTTTACACTCTGCTTTTAAAATTGGTATGGACTATTTTGTTCAGTTAAACGGTTGAAAAACTCTTGCTTCTAATGCAATGCAAGACAATTAAGGATAATATACAGAAAATAATTGAACTCCATCCATTTTTCTACTACTAATAGAAAAATCCTGTTGAATGACCATAAAAGAAAAAGTAAAAATCAGAGGACCAAAAAATATTTTTAAAGTCTAGTGTTTTACTTCCTCTGTGATGTGTGACACAGATAAGCACATAAATCATATTAATATTCCACTTTCTTTCAGAAATCTTGCCTGCAGTCATGCCCTGCTGCGTTCTCCCCACTGTGAAGGACACACACTGTGGTACTTGAAATGAGTATGCGGCCTTTGCCCTTCTGTCTCCTCAACCCCGGTGATTTCTAAATGGAAATTATCAGACCTCGGATAGATCTGTGCAAGGCCCTCTGACCCTGACACTTGTCCTGTGTGAGCATATTAGGGTGTCAGATCTGCAAAAAAATTAAAGCTAATTTTGATGAACGAATCTCCAAACCAGTTTCATGAAAGTCAGGCTTTTGAAGGATTTCTTTTGGTTTTTGCTCCAAACATATCGCGTGTGAACTTCTCACGTTAAAGTCTCTGAAATACACTTTCTTCACGCGCTATATTCTTTTTGAGGGCACGAAACTTTTCAAGGCCAGAGATTTAGCAGTGGAGTTAGTTAACCTTGTCCAGAGTCAGTCCTTTCCCCCTCTTCCACGCAGGCCTTAAGTGATGGGCCTCTCATAGCAGCCAATTAGGCTGTGTCATTTCTCGAGGTGTACAGGCCCCCAGTTTGATAGATCATGCACCAGAAGCATGTGGAGGGAAAGGCAGCCAAGCATGCTCTTAGGTCAGCTCCATCCAACGTACACCAACCCCCAGTATCAGTCAGCCAAGGCTGTGTGATCAATGGGGAGGAAACTGTGTAGCTATTATTTATAGGATCACCAGGCCATTATACCCAACTATCCACTTAGCCTTTGCCACTGACTGTTTCTGTGTGCCAGACTAGAGAGAATTGGAGATTGAGGATGGCTAGCCAGCCCATATTGCAGGAATCATTCTTTTCATTTATCTCCATCCACACTAAATTTACTCTGGGCTCCAGTGCCTATGATACAGCGAACCCACCCGAAATTCGAGGCACATGGCACATCATTTACAAACCACAGCCACTGACGTAGAACCAACATTTATTGTACAGGGAAAACAGCGATGGTGAAGGGCACTCCCAGGTCGTCAAATACAAAGTTTGGTCACTGGCTTCAAACTGTGACGCTATAGGTACCCATGTAGCATTATTTCCGGATGCTCCTGTTTAGCGGAGTGTTTTGAGGTGCTATAAAAATGAGATTATGTAGCACCAAGAGGAGAAAATCCACATAAGAAGGCAACTGGATTGGACAGATGGGTCAAACAAACAAGACTTTTGCTCACAAAGTCAACACTGACTTCTTCTTAACGCATTTTCATCAATCCCCAGCAGGGAATTCTTTTTCACTCAATTATTACGCACATAAACCTAAAATACAAGCATGCACATACAAGTATGGTTTATAGACATACAAATGTGGAGTAGCAATAACAATGAAGATTATTTTGTATGGCACCTTGCAGGAGCAAGGTCACAAAGTGCTTTACAGGAGAAAATTGTTAAATATAAAACCATAGTACAATAAATAAAAAAGCAAACGATGAAACACAAGAAAGGCATGGGCGTCCTGAGAGGTAAAATAAGAAAAGCATCAACCCTCGTAAAAAAAATCTGCTATAATTAGTTTTGCATACGTATAGGCACATTACTCAACCCCCTTTTTTTCCTAATAGCACATAAAATTGGAGTACAGTACAAGTACTGTACCTGCAGCGATAATGGGATAATGCAGTAAATATCCTGAAGAAGTGAGTGCAAGGGGAGTACATGACCTTACAAAGGGCTATAACTGAGCCCGACTCTTCCCCTAACAACCTAGAAAAAGATTTTTTGTTGTAAGCAGATGCATCATCTCCTTTCTGTGTTTCTAATGGCCCCTTTTTAATTATTAATGATGATTGAATCCAAGCTGCCGTCTCAACTAAAGCTCATACCCGGCTATTTCTTTGTCAGATCTTTGCTGCTCCGACCGCCAGAGAGGATCAATATGTCCTTTGAGTGCATTTTAAGTGCAACATGATGTCACACACTGAAAGAAAGTATGGTTTGATTTTCCTCTGCATGTGTAGCGCTGATGATGTGGAGTGAGAGGTGACTGTCGCTGCTCAATAAATGAGTCAGCCTCTTGTTCATGGGATGTCATGATTACAGCTCTTACAGCTCGTGTGAAAAGACTAAAACGTGTGGAACATTGTGGATTAAACTATCACCTCACTCATTAAATGCATGTGTTGATGTAGTCATTTGCAGAGGCTTTCTTTAGTCTAGGTGAGATGTGGCACATTCACTGTAAAACATTGCAGAATACATTTGACTTAAATCAAATGATTCAAATCCAATATACATCCAATTTACCATACTGAATTGTTTTAAAACATCTCTTTAGTGTATATACTGTAAAAGCTTTTTCCCTTAATATTGAACATATGGTGGTGTTTTTGTACATTAATACATAAACATGGCATGGCCAGTGCTGATTATTAATTCATAATAAGGAGTATTGCTTTTGTTCTGGAGTAAACATATTGCTAGGGCAATGTGTTTATTTCTATAATATTCATACATTAATCCTTATGCAGTGTTTTCATACAGACTGTGGAAAAAAAATGTGATATTGTCCACATCTTTCAGAACCTTTGGTAAATGCACACAGAGCTGAGGACAAAACTATATCAGCAGTCACAGTTGAGCTAAATGGTATTTGGCGTGTGCTCTTGACAGATGACCCGGGCCATGAGGAAACTTTGAAGGTCTAAAATGCCCCTGCATGACATGTGAGCTGTACTATGCTTCATTTTTTTTCCAGCCCCACAACCTTCCTTGAACTCTGTGACTTAATAAGTTGATGAAAGGCTGCTGGGTATTATTTGCAAAAGGCACCTTCATTTGTACGTGTCAGTGCAGCCGTCCAATGATTTGGAGCTGAAGTATTAATCTGGCACTGGTTTTCCTCTGGTTAAGTGTTCAGATTCAGATTTTTCCATTATTTATAGTTCTCAGACCATTTTTTGACTACTTTCAATGTTTTTATGAATATAGCTGGATGACATTAAATATGCATTGGCTGGCAGCTTATGTCCTGGCATTTGCTGCAAAAGAGACGGACAACACTTTAGTTTGACAAGTGATGATACTAAAGCAAACATTCTGCTGCTGGGAGTAGTTTTACTATGGAAATAATATATCTAAAAGCAATAAAACTGTCATATATGAGACTTACCCCCCCTGTGTAACACACTGTATGATATTAGTTGTCAATATGGAACACAGCTTATATGGCTAACTGGACCAATCACCACAAAAAAATAAAAAAAGATAAATGGATCATGGCTTCAGACATGTAGAAAATATATGAAGCAATGAACCACAAATGTATTGTAAAGCAAAATTTTGAGTATTTGGTTTAAAGATACAGAAAACTCAACATTGTATTTGTATTTTCTTGCACATCGTTTTTTTTTTTTTTTTACCCCTTGTTGCCTCTATTGAACAAATAGAGCGTTGGAGACAGGAAACAGGAGAACTCAATAACTTAATCATGATGGTGTTTTGTAAAAAGTCAAACTTTGTCTGGTCTGTCCACAACACGACAAGCAAACAACTTTTAAAATGCTTGTTTTCTGTACAGAGTTCGGACACATATTTTCAGCACTTAACAGGTAGTTTGGCTGCCTTGTTTACCTCTCTAAGCAATCTCTTTTTTTGTCTTGTAAATATGAAGAAGTATCAGAGACCTCTGGGTGCCCACAGATGGCTAACAACAGTGGATGTCTGCACCTCCGCTTTAGCAGCTAGGTTGGGGATCTAGAGTTAAGATAATTCCACTTGTTAATCCTAAGAGTTCCCTTCCTCCAGCTCACAGAACAGAACAGAATCCGGCCTGACTCCAGCCGTTAATTCCTCAAGAAGATCCGGCTATGCCACTGCCGCCTCGTCCTATAGCTTGCCCGGGAGCTGAGGGCGGGCTTCCCGGGCCTCAGCAGTTGTCTGTTGGCTAGCAGCAGCTCTGTTCCTCGGCTCTGCCTGATTATCTACTTTTTCATCTTCCTGTTGGACTAAGGGCAGACTAGACATTACAGTGACTCACTATTGCCTCTCAAGGCTCAAGTGGTATTACAAGGCAGTACGATCGGAAGCTAATTCAGCTCTTTGACATAACATTATTGCTTCTACCTCTGCTCTTCTGTTGATAATGTTAATTGACTTTTTGAGTGTTTTTAACATTCCCACACTTTAATTCTGGTCACATCTTCTCTCATGAGTAACTTGGTTACCAATTGGGGCGAGAGGAAACAGCACTCCAGTCCTGGTGTCTTAATTCCTGTGAGAAAAGTCTGAATAAGCTCCAACAGATATGGGCAAAATATAATTTTAAATCAAGTTCACCCTTCTCTAAAACAAGCAAAATAAACTAGTCATATTTGGTAGTCGTTCCTCGGATCATAGGCAGTTCAGCCAATATGAGTAGGTGAACATGGCATAAGTCACCCAGAGATATAAACCAAAGGATGAAGTCCTGTTTCTGTGGTATTATCAAAAGACAAAATGACTCCAGCGGTCCTTCAGAGTCAGAATTGTGAAGAATGCATGAAAGGTCTTAGAAGTTCTAAAATCCTGGTGGGCATCGTCGACTGTAAATTCTTTGAACTGCCTTTGCAGCAGATGGATGTTTTTCTTGATGACATTGTGAGACTCTCATCTCCCGTCTCACATTTTTGTTCTTTTTCATCAGAGAAGACGAAGCTAAGCTAAAGATAAGTATCAGGCTTTTAATGAATTTTGGCTAGATTGGGCTGATAAATGAACTGAATGATTCCTCCATATGGGCTGGCTCCTCGCTGAATCTCTCAAGGCTGAAAAATGCCTGACATGCTTAAGACATTAGCAAATGTACTACTTTAATCATCCTCTTTCATTTTCTTTAGCTTTGTTGCAGGAGGGAGTGAAGGAAGTCCTCTGGTCTGCGGCGTCTGATTTATTGCATTTACTGTACGCTGTGTTGAAACGTTTATACAAGACAAGTGGAAGTGAGTGCTCCAGCAAATTTGGCCTGATGTGTAGAGCTGTGAGAGCGTTAATATTATTCACAGGGGTACTTTTATCCCTGGCTTAGCTTTGTGTCCAGCTCAATTAAGCAAAGCTCATACACTTTCTCAGACACTGAGCCTCGATTAGCATCAGAGGGGCTGCTGGCCACGTCCCACCAGCTTGTGTCCTTGCTCTCTTTCAGCTTTGTGAAAACAGAGGGTGGAAGGGGTGGTGTTGGTGGTACTGATGGGGATGGCGGGGGTCTAACTGGCCTATTTTCATGTGTCAGTTTAGAACACACTGGGAAACACTGGGTGTCTGTGTGTGGATATTTCTTGGCCATGTCAATTGCTCCGAGCCCGCTGAAACTCCTTCTGGGATAAATGTTATACTCCCCAAACAAGTGTTTCCTCCTCTTATTTAAGGGTCCCCCCGAGGACAAGAACAAGCAAAATCTGACTCTACCACATGACCCATGAGTGACCTCTCCAAGCTGTGGGAAGATAAACTGGAGCAGCAGTGTGGTCATGGGCGAATTATGAGACAATGGGCCCCTGGGCATGAATGGATGCCTTAAAGCTATGTCCCATACAGCCCCACCCTCGTTTTTTTCCTGCCTTTTGTTCTTGCAAAATCATCTACAATAGACTGTAGGGCCATTTCAGTTCATAATCTTAATAAGTTTGCTAGCTGTTGAGCTTTACTCTCTACCCTCATTTTATTCATTGTGACTGTATGAGTTCAAATTTCATTTCATTTCATCCTGTTTTGTGATGGTCTTGGTGACGTTTTACTACTTTGCCCACAGTATATAAACTTCCCTCTTGTTAACGTTGTGAAAGATTTTGTTGGCTCTTAAATTGTGCAATGTCATAAATGTTACATCACATTACATTCAGACTCAGAATGAGTGCATTCAAATCTGATTGATGCAAGAGCACATCTTTTATTAAACCAAAAGTATGTTGAGGGTGTCTCGGCATGCTAACGCTGAGTGAGTGTCACTGTTGTGAAAGAACGTGTATACCGAGCCAACTATTGCTGCATAAATAACAGTTAGAAATGGAAATTAGCTCCCACAAGCTTATCTTTGGAGAACATGATAACAAGCTTGCTTAGCGGTATCATCTGAAATTAAAAGGGCATGTCTTTATTTGTTCAAAGACTAAATCAGAGTAGTTGCACGCCAGGTTTTATTTGTTCCTGCTCAGGCTCAGCACTAAGACATACAGCAGGCGACACCACGACAAAAAGCAAATATTTAAATGTGCAAATCATCAGGCAGGGCTGTCTGCAACTTTGATCGTGGCCAAATGAAGCCGTGCAGTATTAAAATCAACCTTTTGGGAGGCATTTTTTAAATTCCATCTTGCAGAGTGTCACAAAGGAAGCAAGTGAGTAAATATACATTGAAGATGGGTGGAATTAGCTAGGGACAGTTTGTTCTGTTCTGTCTACTGCTATAAGCCAAGGAAGGAAAACATTCACTGTCCTGTAAAAAAACAGCTGTACAAAGTCTCCTATTGCATGAACTGTTTTTTTTTTTGGGCTTGAGAAAATAATCCATGGTGATGCAACAGTGATGTTATCATGGTCAATCTTCAATTCAATCTTCAATTCTTTTTAACTGAAAACCTTTTGTCAGAAACTGGAGGGGCGGAGTTGAAAAACACAGCCGTTTATTGAGCAATGAAAGGCTAAGATGATGTTCAGTTGAATTATGGGGAATGTAGGATGCAGAGTATCTGGAGCTTGGCCCATGCTAGGGATTAAATTAAAGGATTTCTCGGCCTCTGCTGCTTTGTTCTATTTTTTTGTTTTATCTGTCTGTCACAAATCCTCCAACTTTAATCTTAATCCTACCGACTGGAGTACCCGCAGACTCTAGAGGTATACTTTTTGCTCTATCTTTGCAAATTACTGCAACTTTCCTAAAAGAATAATAATTGTCTCTTTTTTTTTTTTGTTTTTTTTAGATTACATTAAAGATTGAACTGTTGTTTCTTGCATTAGTTTATTCTTCGGGTTCCCAGTCAGAAGTTCTTGTACGTTGGTAGGATGAGGGTCCGGTACATAATTGCTATAATGAAGCTATTGAAGCCAAACACAATAAAAAAAAAAAAAACAAATGTCCACACCCTCCCCCCCCCCCCCCCCACGCTGGTATTTCTTTCAAAAGGACTCTCTTCAGCAGTAGTGAGGGGATTACTCAAATGCTGCCCCTGCACACATTAATTGTGTCTTGTTTTCAAGCTAGCACTTCTGTCTTTACTTCATTGTTAGTTTTCTATAAGGGCTCTGAGTATTGAACTCCTGGCGCTCCTCTAATCGACACAATAGCTCATCCGCCTCCTTCCCCCAGCCAACAGCTCTCAAAGTTGTTGAACAATAAACATAGGAACTACAAGGTAATACTTTACTTGACAGGTGTGAAGCTTTGTGATTACTGCTTGGCACTTTTACTGTGGTTGCACTTTTATGTCGTCTATGCTTGCATGTTCTGTATCCTTCTTATATTCTTCTGACAGCGTCTTAGATTTGATGTGCCTGCTGTTGAAGTTTTGTGTTGCTTTAGGTTTTTCCATTTATAATTTAAAGCTTTATTTTGCAAGTTAAGGTTAAGCAGCTTTTACAGTGAGGCTTGCTGAAAATAAAGAGCTTCTGCTCGTCCTAAAGTTGATCATTTGTGGGCATCGTGTCAATACACAGCTTTATCTTTGTTGATAATTTTAACGTGCACGGCATAGAATCCAAAGTGCTCACTGACTCTCCGATGCTTTGCTGTTATTGTCTGATTAACATAGCTTTGCTTGCTACAAGTGTTCTCTATTTTTTTATTAGTTTACTGATCAGTCTTTAGGGCTGCAACAGGTCAAGCTCATAGTGAATTCTGAAAACACTTGAATTTGAAGTGTTTTGAATAAAAAAGTAAAAACCTATAAAAAAAAAAGTTCTTCTGTGCGGGGATTCAAGCCTTTAAAATTCATTCTCCTTTAATTTGTCCTCTGTTGTCCTCACTTTGTCCATCCTGTTCACAAACAAAGTGATGCATTTTACATTTTCATTAGCAGCAGCACTGTTTGTTTGTAATAAACAGAGTGTGATGCTGTACTTAGGCACAGTAGCGGTTTGAGCTAAACGATAATGTCAGCATGACCCTCAAAGCTACAATACAAACATGCTGTTTGCAGCAGGTGTTTTTCACCATCTTATTATTTTTTTTTTTGGGGGGGGGGTTTCATTGCACTGTAATTTTTGACCTGGTGATGGTGCTAGGAAAAAGGTCAAGGTGTCACTAAACTGTGTAGCGTAATAATATTCATCCCGGGGAAGACATTCGAACATCTGAACCAGATTTTATGACACTCCATCCAGCAGAGATATTATAGTCTGAGCAAAGCTTTGTGCAGAACAAATATTTCTTGCATATCTATTATAACAAAATCAGACAATGAGTGGCAACAAACCGCTTAACACCATAAAAAATATATAATTACATTACTGTACTGCCACAAAATCATTCTCTTTGACACAATTTGGAGTCAGGGCCTCTTCTCAATTGTCCACATTAATGCCCGCATGCTGAAAAATCATGATGGAGGCCCCTATAAACAACGCTAACCAGAGGTAATTCAACTCGTAGCCTTGTGGTGTCTTTCACATTTCGTGCCTTCGCTCAGTCGCTGCTTTGAGTCGAGCTGACACAGGTAACCAACTACAAATCTGTGGTAACTGGCAACATGGGGCAGTGCAGCAGTTGTACAAATGGCTCAGCAGTTACATTACACGGATGCAACGCAGCGATGATGAGTTGACTGTTTGAAAGAGTAATGCTCCCTGGAAGATGTCCAAGCTTATATATTACAATTATTTATTATTCTCAAGTGTTTTGGCTCTTAATCACGCCTGCGTACATGAAATAAAGAGTAGACTTCCTGCTTGCAAGGCAGCCGCTGCTTTTGAAGTGGAATAACTGCTCATTTTAAGACTTCGCATATGTTATTCCTATGGGCTGTGACAGTTAAGTTAATAATTTTTGACACATTAAGATGCCATTATATCACGGAAATGCAAAGTCTGAAGCTGCTGTTGGATATGTGGAGGAGGAGGCTGTTAGCCTTGGATCTTGAGACACCCAAGAGAGTTAATTAAAGTAGTAATATATGATTTTTATTTTTATTTTTCTCTGTTTCTGTCTGTGTCATTGGTGTGGTGTTTGTGTACTCTACCTCCCAGATGTATTTATCAGAGTGTGTCCACTGCTCTGCTCTCCCTTTCCTTCCCTTTGTGAAGTCTGAGACTTTCTCCTCTTCACCCATTCATCAGCTGTTTCTCTGTTTATGCTACCTGCAAAGGTCGAGCAACATAGATCAGCAATCCAATAATTCACCTCTGTGAAAATCATTAAGGAAATGATTACTGTAGAAATAACTGAGAAAGAACTTGTGATACAAAAGGTGCTGAAGGAGGATCTCCACACTGACGGTGGGCAATGCTTCATTTACTAAATCACAGACATTTAGTGATCTGATTTTGTCCTTGTACTTGCAAAACATGACACACTAAAATATTATATTCTATACATGCAAACAGACATAGCCGTTGATTGTGGGTCGTCATCTCGACCATGACTTAGCAGTTCTTCTGAGAAGAACGGGAAGGCGGTCCGGATGCCCGCGGTCCAAAACAAACGCATCCTTGATAATTTCTTGAGCGAGTGGCTCAGCTAAAGAGACTGGCAATAAGCCAAGGACAATTTAAGCAATCTTTTTAATGTAACTCACTCTACATGACCTTCACACAGTGCCACGATACAATTCACTTTAGCTCTGCTTCTTTATACTGTACAATATGAGCGGTTTACTTATTACTGTAAGTGACACTTTTTTTATGTGTTTATCCTTAAGCAAGCTCTGTTAAGCATAAACATAAAAAAACTTAATTAATTAATTGAATTAATGTATTAAATCATACAAATAATAGAGATTATTTTGGCACTGTGACTGGAGATTGTATTCCAGAATATCCAAAATTCCAATATACTCTTTGAGGGTCTGAATATTAACCTTTTTGCATCTTCCCAGATGTGTTAATCAACCACATTGCCTTATAATATTCCCAAAACATACGGCTGTTGCAAAGAAGTCGTACATATGATTCATTTCTGGAAGACTGGATTTGATAATGAGGTATAAGTGGTGCATAAAGCCAGGTATGTGGTCTATACCCCTCTGGGAAGGAGGCTTTATACCTACCTAAAAATAGATAGACAATACTTATCAGTACACATCTTGCACAGTGAGGCTGCAGGCAATCATGATCACAGTCTTTTATGTAACTGATGGCATTAACTGTGCACAGGAGATGTTTAGTGTTTAAGACATTACCTCCTCCTGGGCAACGTAACTACCTCCTTAGAATGGCACCAAGCTTTGTGATAATTGCCGTCTACAATTCCAGGGAAGAAATTGCTTTTGTGCCATAAACAACATGTTTCATATGAAGTGAACACAATAAAGCCGCTGTCACCCATCTACCAAGACGTCGATATATACCGCCGGTCCATCATACCTAATGATTTTCAGTTAGCTCTTGAGGTACAGTAGTGTCTGAACACTGAGGAATCAAGGTTAGTGATTTATCTTTGCTTAAACTGGATTTACTAAATGATGTGTTCGTTCACCATCTTACCTGCCGTGATGCATGTCATGTCACGTCATGGTGCCATCTCTGTCTCTCTGTATCGGCACATCTTAGAACCTGCCTAGTGCAAATACCACTGTCGTGCTTTGAGATGCAGAGAGCAGATTTATTCCGCCCACGTGTTACGTGGAGACAAGTATGTTGACACGGAAATGTTTCCTAATGAAGGCATGGATTGGGCTAATTAATGGCCCCATCAGCATAACTGGTGAGGCTTAATATATCATTGTGATTATGGGGGGGACATTAGGAAGCTCAAGTGGCTGTTTTTCCACCAGAGTGTGACAGCTTGTTTATGTGCTTTGTTCAACACAGAGATGGAAAACATGAACACTCAGTCATAGCGCAGGGACGTGCAGTAACAGCTCAAAGCTGAAGTTATTTTCTGTGTCAACCACGATGAGCAAACCTGGATTCATCTCTGATATGAATGTGACTCTGTCCTCTGTGTGGTAATATTTGCATTTGGTAGATTGTAAAATGAGTCAGAGCGGTTTTACTAACTCTGTCGCCCTTGGGCAAAACAATTAAACACAATAAAATGCTTTTGAACATTTTCAGCCAAGGACACAGCAGTAATGTTTGCCATCTTGTTATTTGTCATCCTACTTGCATGCCGCTGGTTTTTGCTTTACATGATTGGATCAGTTATTGTGCAGTGGTTGAATTCTTTCGCTGGAGGCTACACAAGGCGTGTCATGAACAGAACATTTAGTCATTCACTAGAGAGGTATGTTATTGTGGGTCAAGGACATAAGGATGTCGATTTAATTGTGCTTTAGTTTTAGACATCTTTTTACTGACCTCCTTTATCAGGAAAGACACGTGACTCTACTAAAAAATGTTGGATGAATAGAAATACCGCTGCCATAAGTGGATGTTTGTTACACAGGTAGTGTTGCTATCATTTAGGGGTTAGCAAACACTAGGTCTTACTTCTTTCTTAATTCAAGACTTTTAAGGCTGCAGGAGTCACGTGCACTTTTTGTAGTGGAGCATGCATAATGTGAATAGTTATTGCAGTTGTTAGCACAGTTTTATCTGTGCTTTTTAAAGAATCATTCATGTGTTCTTACATTTATAAACTTGTGAATGTAGAGTAAATGCAACATCATCAATTGCTTTTTTTCCTCTTAGTTTCCGTTTTTGTAAATAAATGGCTGCCAGAACATTACCTTGAAATACTGCGGAAAATCTGGTAAGACTTTCAGTAGACCATATCTTCCTTATTTGTTCTAAATGCACTGCAAGAAACTTTTTATCTGAGGTTACTCTTGCATAAAATAGAGTTAAATCCTTTACGGCTGGTGTCACCATCATTTAGAGAAGACGTTTTTCTAATCTTTAACTCTGTGTATCTTACCTTATATCCTGAGTAAAGTGAAATTATAAAGTGGACAATAAACAAAATCAACTCATCCATATTTCATTCTCAAATGCCATGACACTTTACATCCAAAAGCCCAAAACTCTTCCTGATGTGCTTTGACAGGTCATTCAAACGGAAACAGACTATGAGGCATCTGACATTTTTATGACACCAAACACCAAAAAGTTTTTCTCCTTGAGTTGCAAGCAGTAACCTTGTTGTGATGTCTGTGAGTGGATTTCAGTCCTGTGCCTCACGATCCAGAGTACAGGTAGTAGCTTGGACTACCGGGGGGTTAATTTTACTGACGTGACAGCCTGGCTGTAAAACACTTCCTGATTAGATGACTAGAATGAAACATGTAGCACTGTTGGCACAATGGATGGAGCTGAGCACTGCTTGTCTCGAGCGGTGTTATATGTAGTTTCCAATATAGAAAGCACCTGGGAAAATTCAGTCGGCAACTAAATTAACAAGACAACTGTTTCATACTTTTCATCAATGCTTCCTTACATATTTCCTTTGTAATAATTACATCTCAGCATCTACAGCTCATGCCAAGACCAACACACCTCGGTGCTAACTGCTCCATGTGCTAAGAGAGCTGAAAGCAGAGCATAGAATATGTAACAATGCCGGCTTTGTCTGTCAGTCAAAGTGATGGCTCCTCGTCATTCAGACAGAGGTGTCTGTTACGGAAATGTCTCAGCTTTATTCAGACAGGACATTTATGAAAATATCCACAATGCTGAGGCGGTATTTGACTCCTGTTGGACGAGAACCAGTTTGGGGGAAAAAAAAAAAAAGATTATTCAGAAGAAAAAGAGGATTTTGTTGCTTTTTTTAAAGCCTGTGTTAATGAATATTGTGAGCACAAGTGGCGATCATCCTCACGGTTCTTATGTTTCATCTTTCATTTGAGAATTCTGCTGAGAATCACAGATTGACAGAATGTTGAGACTTTAATCAATTCATCTTAGCTCACATGCTGCTGAATATTATAAAAGCCTATCATATATAATTACACCCATGCATGTGGCATGGATAAAAGTTTAAAGAGAAAGAAAGTGAGTTTGGGGAATATTTTTTGTGTTTTGCTATTTATTAAAGGATCGTGTGATGCTGTGAGAGTGCTCATAATTACAGTGTGACTGCACTCGAGTCTTGTTTTGTTGTTTCTCACCTTTGCTCGTTCAGGAGGGTTTCACTGAGAACAATGTTCTCTTCTTCAGGAACATCCTGATCACATTCAGACCTGGAAGCTACCAAATACCACCGAATGATCTGCTGGTTACTGAACAGCTCCTGCAGTCGGGGTTAGAGTTAAGGGCCTTGCTCAAGGGCACCTCAGTGGTGGTAATAAGGGACGGCCTTCAGCCCCCCACAATCCCCAAGATTAAACCGACAACCTTCCGGTCACGAGCTCGCTTCTCTAACCTTTGGGCCACCTCTGTGTTAGAAGTGATACAGAAACGCTACAGGCCATCGTGACTTTTATTTAAAAGCTGCTTGAGTGGTTAAACAGGCACAAGGCCGAGATGGTAATTGCCATCACATTTAAGTAATGAGGTGCATGTCTGAAAGCTATAGAAAAACTGAGCTTCTGAACTGCTTTACAATCTATAATTACAAACTTGTTAGTGCTAATTAGTCTAATTGCCTATTTAATAGAATGTCTGACCTGCTCAAGTCGAGGACTCACGTTTATGTTTGCATTCCAGGCGTGACCATATTATGTTTTGTAACCTGCACAGTGAAATTAAACACTAATAAATATAACTAATAAGTATAATAATTGTTAATTACATATGAGTAATTAATTGTTATGACTGCTAAATGCTATGCATCTAACACCTTCTTTCTTATAAGGGAATGCATTTCAGTGTATAGACAGTTTGTTCTCACTTCACAGACAGACAGTAAAGCTGTGAAGTCATTTAACAGCAATTGAGGCCTTTTGAATTTTCACTTATACTCTTACTGTTAACCTCAGTAACAGTACAACAATTTGATTTCATTTATTTCAGCTGCATTTTTTTACATTTTTGTAGATTTTTTACGAGTGTTGGTAAGTTCGAGTCTTTTTACTGAATCGGATCACTGACTTTCGGACGGTATATTGATCTTTTTTGAGTCATTTCGTTCATTTTAACTAGTATAGCCCTCTTGTGGCCGATGTAAATGTAACAAATGAACGAAAGACCGACAAACCGCTATGTGTACTGCTCATCACACAGCCCTGTGGGTGAGCTGCCTGTCACGTGACAAAAGAACAAGAGACTCAAACTTGAGGACACAGTTGAGTCGTGAACTAATCGTTTCTGTTTCCTGTCCTGACTGAGCTCATGCAGCTGCCATGTGGCGAGGGACCGTACTGCATGAAAATGAACGACTCACTCACTGAGACTACTCGTTACTCCAGAGTCAGATAAAAGATTAGTTCAAATTGAACAATACATTCACGACTGACACACCACTATTTTCCACTTGAATGTGCCGCAATCGGCAGCAACTAATGTTAGTTCAGGTGTTAAAACACTGAAGGCAGCAGTGGACTACAGAGATAGTTGTTTTTGTCAATGGAGTCTGGTGGCTTTGAGTAGAGAGAATGGATCGATGTAAACGCTTCAGTTTCCAGTCAGAAATTGCCGTCTGAAGCAAGATAATAGTGAAAATACTCTAAATATAGAATACACCTAAAGTGATATTGATTTTTTTTCTTTTTAAGGTTCACCTTTTTCATGTGGCTAAAATACATTTTCTTGCTGCCTCCGTTCACAGTAGATTGCCTAGCATCTGTGCTGGTCATCCTGTCTGCTTCTCTAAACTGGGAGCGTGCCAACAGACGGTCTACTGTAGGTAATAGAGGAGCTATGAATCAGTACCTCATACATCCCCTCTTCAAAAGTACTTAATACAACTCAGGAAAAATCTGAATTAATCACACTAGCTGCTTGGATTGACACATCCTGGCTACTGTACCTTGACACTGACTGTGTTCGGTGTGTGCTGCTAAATGATGTGATATGGTCAGTGGATGTTAAAAAGAATGGAGCAGGTGTAGCTCTGGTGCACAGATGTGAGCTAAAAAGAAGGAAAGGGTCAAGGAAGAGGCAGCGACAGAAAAGAAATTTTACGAAATCAGAAACGCATCATCAGACGAGTGTCATCCTGTAAAGTTTATCCAAAGATGAATGAGCTGAAGTGTCTCCCTGGGTTCTGTTCAGTTTTACCAGCTCCTTAAACTCTTAATGCTTAATTATCATCACACTAAATCATCTCAAACCTACAGAAGCTTTGTTGTCAAAATGCTGATCATGAAAAGAGCAATTTGTGAGACTGTGTGTCTTTATTCATGATTAATCTGATCACTCAAACCTGAAATCCACGCATACATCAATACAATTTCCATCATATTCTTTAGCATTTTGTGAACCATTAGCATACATCCCATTAAGCTATGCATTAAATGGGAAATAGGCATACTTAAAAAAGCACAGGTTGATTAACATTTACAGTTTGTGTATCAGAGTCATTACAAGGTAATGTTAATCTCTTTGGGGACTGCGTGTTCAAAGAGATGAGGGTTGTATCGCTGGAAGAAAAATCTACTGATGACATAGTATTAAACATTAACTCAATTGATCCACAGTGTAAACAAAGTCTACTGGCGACATCTAATTGAGGAGCAACAAGTGTCATGTATTTTTAATGATCCGCACATTACTGTCAGGAAGCACGCGAGGAGGAGAGCGGAGGAGCTGTCTCTGTTTGCTTACGGTTACAGTTTCACCTTCCAATCTCACATCTCCCCATCCCCTACCTCCTTTCATGCTTTTGAGAGGATTGGCAATTTTTTGGATTAAATTTTGTTTGCCATGTGTGCAGAAGTGATAAGGGGAGAATATATGGTATGTAAAATATTTATCCCTTCATTTTTTTGTTGCTCTCTAGAGGGATTTGGCTGGTGAGGCATATAGTTTTTATAACAATACCAATCTAAATCCAAAACCAGATTTTCTTTTCAATAAAGTTCTAAAAATAGATATTCACAAATACCATTCCAATTAGCCATGGAACATTTCTACTACTTATATAAAATATTTAGGGATGTAACAACCAGGAGATTTAGTATAGTGCTGTATTGACATTCATGCAGAGATGAATGAGAATTCCTGCACATATAGACTGAGGAGCTTTGCCAATATAGTATGCACTGCAAAACTCAACAAAATAGGCACTTTAGGTGCTTTTACTCTCCCTTCCCTCCTCGTTTAATGACTATCAAAAGACCAGCAACTGCATTCTCGTATCTTATGGCTTGTTTTGTACTCTTTCATCACACTCAAAGAGGCAGCACTCCCACTCACACAACATGACCGCACCGAGCTTCTCATGAATTGGAAATTGGAAGGCAGTGCCAGGATACCTTCAACTGTGTCACTGACCCTCTCAAATGAAATGAAAACCACTGAAGGCTGTGTTTCTGCAGGAGGCGCTGACCACAGCCTCGACCTTGAAGGCTGATAAGTAAACTGGAGGATTACTGAGTTTTTCAAAAATGTAACATCAGGACGTTTTTGTTAAATGTGCAGCAATTTAGTCCTAGTTTCTGTTTTGGCCGTGTCAGAAGTCCATAAATCAGTGGTTGATAATTGCCTGGTACTGTCAGGATGCACTTTACCACCTCACACTCTCACCTTCACTTTTTTTTTTCTTTTTAAAAATGCGATGGATTTTTAAAAATAAAAATCAGTGGTAGTATAACTTTAGTATTTTGTATTGAAAGCCTTTGAAAGAGTAGAAGTCAGGTCATTTCCCTATAAAGTTCAAAATAATTACACTTCTTTCTGCAGCCATAGAGCTGCCCATCGGTGGCCATTAGAAAGAACGTAGGTTTAAGACCCTTCTGCACTGGCTTCACTTCACAGACGTTAATTATAAACTGTCGATGGTTGGACATCTTTCAAGAAAAGTCTCAAATTTTGAGGTGCTGAATAACTCAACGCCAGGCTGAAAATCAGTGTTTTCTGTCCGTTTCACCTCTGACTACAGCAGTGACGTTACAGTGTCCTGGAGTCCATTCGTGCTTCACCGCAACAAGGCGAGAAGTTAAATGGAGGACAGAACGCGATTTTCTGGGGGTTGTTGAGTTACTCTTTAAATTCTTACATCGTCACATTAACAGGCATACCGGCGATAGTATGTTTGTTGTAAAGTTAGGTTACAGGGTGAGCACAGTTCATATTGTGCTGTATCTGGTGTTACTTATAGAGATTAACATTTAACATTGCAAAATGCATTTGCAGCACAGAGAAATTAATTTACTGTAGCCATTGGAAATGAAAACCCGACTTTATATCCACTTTGTCATAGTAAATTGATCCCTCACCATCTCACATACACCGCGATCCATTATTTTTGAAAGCCATTGCTCCTGTGTATTGATTACACACAAACACACACACGTACATGCACCAGGTTTTTGTCTTCTTTCCCCACCATAGCACCACAAATGCCCCCAAGGATGCCGCTGACCCTGCTGCCGCCACTGAAGTGGAAGTGACTGATGCTGTAACAAAAGCTCTGACAGCGTAAATGGAGCTGAGCTGAGCTTTCTCAGTGTTGAGCTCCTGTTACGTTGCCACCATTCTATCCTGTTTATTTTTAAATGCCCTGCGCTTCCGTACATCCAAAAATTAGGCTACTGGATGTTAAATAAACCCAGATCATAAACAGGAATTTGGCAGCCAAAAGCAGGGTTTGTACAAAGTATGAATTTCATCCGTTGGTACCCTCCTTTAAGTGAGGCAGTTTTTTTCACTTCAGTTCTGTCAGTGCTTTCTCAGCGGGATCCAAAGATTTGTCATGAAAATACAGCAGATGTGTTGCTCTGTGGAAACAGTCAAAGATCAGTGACCCAGCTCCTGTATCAAAGCAGCATTTTGTGACTGGTGAAACCAATCTGTTGTGATTGCAGTGGAGCACAGAAGTGCAGTTTTCGGCTCGTTGTCTCAGTCACTTTTGAATGTCACCAGCCAAGTGTGTGGGAAGATTAACAAAAGAAACCTGATGACGGCTTGAGAGCTGCATTTGCATATGCACAATGTTACCAAGCTTATTAAAACAAATAGTAAATATTCCAAGCTTGCTGTTAAAATGGCTGCTAATATTGCGCAAAATATATTAATCCATGTCCACTGTGTTATTATACATTAATGTATATTAATATATTCATAAGGGAATGGAAACTGCAATTATGCTTCCAATATTGTAGAGTGACCCTTATTATTACCTTTCAAAATTCTAGTAAAGATGATTTGGGAGGTCTGATGCTGCCCCTAGGTATTATAAAATGATTTTAAAAGTGGATTATGGGAAGCGTATTTCAGTTATAACGAACCAGTTCATATCTAGGCTACTTATTGTTCCACGTAGAGTATGCTGATACTGACAATAAGCAAGCACAAGCTCAGCTACCCCATGCCCCCTATCCTATATACTATCTCATGGTGCAGTGTTAGTGAGCCTCTCTTGCAGTGGTGAAAGCTGTGGAGGCAATGGAGGGCCCAGACTGTGCAGTCTGCAGCACCACACCAGCTGGTTTCACTGATTAGTTCCTCCTCTCTGGTTGAGGGTTTGCTAATCAGTGCGATGACTGTCCACCCCACCCAGACAGGAAAAAAAAATCATTCCGAAATTTGCATTAAGTAATAAATATATAAATGTACTGCGAGGGAGGGGAGTAATTGTTGTGTTTGACAAACATTTGAGTTGTTTTTACTTGATACATGAGAAGACGACAGATTTTGTTGATTTCATGGGTGCTCTTTGGTAAAAGCCCCATTTTCAATGCTATTTATATCCTTTTACAGGTGTGCACAGGGGGACGTTGTCACGCACACAGCGTGGCTAAACCGGTCAAGTATACTGTATGCCGGAGAAGACAAATGGTCGGTGGATCCTAGAGTGAGTCTGGTGACCCTTAATCAAGAGGAGTTTACCATCAAGATTGAAAATGTGGACATGACAGATGAGGGGCAGTATGTGTGCGCAGTCCAGACGAGCAGACGACCGAGAACCACCTCAGTGCACATCCTCGTCCAAGGTAACATATACTGCATAAGTACTACTACTGCTACTGTTGCACTTACTGCTACTATAGGCCTACTACTAAGTGATAAAAAAAAAACATTCATATGTTTTTTGCCTGAGTGAATTTCTAAATTATTTTTTATTCTGCTACTAACAGTGAATCTGTATCTTGCAGTGTCAGTTTGGCAGGTGTCTCATGTAACATTTTGAAAAGCTTTCTATTCACTTACAGCAACTAATGAGAATATATTTTAACAAAGAAAACACAAGTACGAGTCGATAAAGCAGGCTAATGAGGTGTTCTACCTTTCTTTTAAAGATGTACACACAAACAATCCAGCCTTTCATAATAAACAGTTGCGGACAGATTATTGATTTTATTTATTCATTTTTGTGCTGTGTGATCGATGGTTCTGTTATTCCTGAGCACCAGCACATGAGGGCATACGTGAACAAACCAGAGAGTGAAAAACAGACATGTGCTCTCTTTCTTGAATCTCATTTCCTCAATCATTGCTCCACTGGAGCAATTAGGGGGCTAAATGCCTTGCTCAAGGAGAGGGAGGGGGAGTGTGTTCCTCATTCACTCCGTTAGGCGAGGTTAATGGGGAATACCAGATGTTAAGATGCTTTGGCTAAAATGATAGAGATGCAGGGCACAGTGAGGTGCAGTGTGCTGTATACACATAGCATAATGGGGCGGTTTAATACTACCGATTTGATATGCAGATGATCCGTGTAGCATAAAGTGCTGCTCATAAGAGTCAAATCCTCGACTCCATAAGAGAGGAAGAACCCGATCTCATAAAATGGCCACGTTTGGATTTCTTATGCCATCAGTTTTCTCTGCAACATGACTCCAAACAACAAAGAAACTGAACAATAATGACAACAAAACCTTTTCAGTTAATTAAGCTTCCGTCTATTTAGAACTTCTGGGCTTCTTGACCTCAGTAGAATGTTTTTATCGAAAGCTCACTGTGTTGTATTCATTTTATTTCACAACATTCTTACAATAATTTCTATTTGCACGCACATGTGAGCTGCCAGCATCCTGACATGTCATGTGGTGTTTTTTTTTTATTCCCATGACAACCATGACCACAGAAAGCACCTTTTTATATTCAAATAACACCTTTAATGAGACAATACAGGAGAAACTAGTACAGTATACAAAAAATCTAAATAAAGATCAACTTCTATTTACTATGAAGGAACTGGTGAACACTCTCATACTGTATACCTTCTTTCACAAACAAAATCAAAACAACCTCTTGAAAAATAAAATGACAAACTTTTATTGTTAATGTAAATGGCACTGTGGTGTCATTACCAGATTGTCATTATTATTATTATTATAACCTTTATTTATCATGAACCTTTATTTGTCATGATGATAATTTATTGAAAATTCATTGTATATATATATATATATATATATATATATATATATATATATATATATATATATATATATATATATAGTCCAATCCCAGCTGACATTCGATGAGAGGTTGGGTACATCGTGTACGAGTCGCCAGCTCATCACAGGCCTGACACACAGAGACAAACAACCCTTCACATTCACACCTCTGGGCAATTTAAAATCACCAATTAACCTATTAAGCATGCGTGTCTTTGGACTGTGGCAGGAAACCAGAGTACCTGGAGGGAAACCAAGAACATGCAAACCCCGCACAGAGAGACCCCAGCCGGCCGGGTTGCTATGAGGTGACAGTGCTAACCACCCTGCAGCCTGAGTCAGACGAACAGAAAATATCACATTATTAAATTAGATAATAATCGTAGAAAGTAATATCTAGAATATATTATTGACATGAAACAGCTTGAGGGGACACACGCAGCCTTCCAGGTAATTAGGTATCCAAGGTTTTCCTTTCTTCCATGTCTACTTTAAATTCTATTTTTTCCTGTATAGTGTCATTTTTTGATTTAAAAAAAAAAAAATAGGCACATTAATGAAATTAAGAGAAGTGGTCCCTCCTTTGCCCTATGATGAACTGGTGAATCTCCCAGGGTGTACCCCGCCTCTCACCCAATGTCAGCTGGGATTGGCTCCAGCCCCCCGCGACCCTGATAAGGATAAGTGGTTATGGAAAATGGATGTATGGTCCCAACTTTACTCCTTTGTTCAGAATGTATTGGAATTCTTTGACCTTCAGAAGAATGTTGAATGTTGTTGTAATGCTCCATCTATGATAAAATTCTAAGATTAATGATGGATATTTTGTCCTTTGTCATTTTCTAGTCTTTTGACAGCATGTCTTTTTTTACCCATTTACCTCAATGGCATTGTGTGTGTGTCTTTGCACAATATGTTTCATCCAATTCATGCAGTCCTCTGATTGGATTATTTAGACAGCATTTATACAGCATACACACACACATACAGTATACTGTATGTGGAACTGTTGTGATGTTTGTCGATACAGAGGATGAAGGTCACCCAGATCGAAACACTGTAAATAAATGAATATATCAGTCCATTGCCATACAACCACCAGCCACATAGCCTAGAGAATATCCTTTAAACAGTTGGTCAGCAGATCTGCAGGACACCAGGGGATACTATCACAGGGTCATGGCCAATGAAGCAGTAAGCACTTTAAAGCACTGACATGATAAGTCTTCTACCCCTAACATCAGAGAATTCTGGTGCTATGCAGTTCTGCTGCCAAGCATTCCACAACAGTGGATTCCCATTATGCTTAGATACACACTAAAACATGCACAACAGAGTTCATGTTCTAATCTTTGACCCCAGGCTGCTGGTTTTGGCTTTAATGGACCAGCAGCTAAGATTTGCTTGGATGAGAAGAGGGGATCTTTAGAGTCTGCTTAAGCAGCCGATAATCCGGGTTCAGCACACCAGTGGGGTTAACCATTAACTCCCATTCTCATCTGATATTATTACATCTATTATTATCTATTATTTGAAGCAGCTGCCTGTTATATGTATCCGCTGAATCCAAGTGACAAAAGACAAACAAGATGTCTGTCATTTTATGACTAGATGGATTGAACAGTTCAACAGAAAAATGCCACTGACCACAAGTATAAAGAGTAAAGTAATGACAGATTATTTACATCTTAATTCTATTGCAGTTTCTAATTAGTTTGTGTGCATTCCTTTATGTCATGCACATTCATATGCAACGTAGCAAGCAGGTCAGGTCATGGGGGCAGGAGTGAGCAGATGCAAATGCCTGCAGGCTTTTAGTGTCTTGCTGAAGAGCACTTTGACTAGTGCGGACAGAGAGGTCACTACAGTTCAAAAGGTTGAATTTACATAATGTTGAAGCTAAAGACAATCATACAATAGTATGTTTGTTTGTTCTCGTCCTGAAAACTTCTTTGCTGCACAATTTGTTATCTTTAAAAAAAAAATGTTTCAGAACTTCAGGGCTAAGTCTGGAGACCGAGGAACCAAAATCTTCAACACAATTGTCGCACTAACACATACTGAAGTGTGGCGATGAGCTGGAAATCTGTTTCCCCGGATGATGGCATTTTAAAGTGCAACTTTATATTTTTAATCTAAAAAACCATGAATTGTCTTCTGTCTCAGGTTGTGTTCGGACATTGTTCATGGGACATTAATCATTCAGCAGACGGCCGATCCAGTAAAACAGTTGCAATATTCTTTGGAGGGTTATTTATAAGTGCAGCTCAGAAGTTGACAATTCACTTTGCTAAAGTAAATGACTCATCACATGTCGTCACACATCACACATGATAATTTATTCAAAATTCAACAACAGTCACAGGCATTTGGATTTTCTGTAATGTATATGCACTTCAAACACAGACACTTCCTTGATTACTGTATTCATGTATGCACCGTCACTTAAAGCTGTAAGCACACTGTGCTGCGAGATTATTCCGCTGTTATGGAGTGTAAATTAACCAGCAGCTCTCTTGACATGATCAGTGAAACCAGCTTCATAAACACAGTGATGTCAACTTTGGTGAAGGAGATAAGCTCTTGTTTGTGCTTTTAAAGACAGCTCATTATATAGAAGCTCTCCTCTTGCTCTTTTACTATATTTGATCATAGGGCCTTGATGGCTCTCTCCAAGCATGAGCAGTCAGTCGCTGGAACCGTGCCCAATCACAATGACTCATCTGATGTAGAATGGCAGTGCATGATTCAGATGACTTCATAGATTATTTACAAGACATAAGATCTCAGTAGAGAGTTAACCACAGTAGTTTTGAGAACCTTGAACTAGAATATTTAAATATTTTTATAGTAGCATCAATCCCTATTTTTGTGCAAGGAAACAATAAACATGCAGTTTATCCTTTAAATATCCTGATATTTGGCTTAATTATGGCCATATTTCATGATTGCTTTACTTTTTTCTCATAAAGTTGTAAAAAATATAAAAAAAAACACTTTCTGGACTCCCGCTGATTATTTAATACACCTGTGCAAACCTTTGACAGGCATGATTGTCCTAAATTGGTTGTTTATTTCACATGATCAGTCTTCCGTAGCTTGTCTAGCATAAGGAAATGTCCAAATAAGTAACTAAGTAAGTGACGTTTTCTTTTTTATCACATCTTTCTAGATCAGATCACAGCATGCTTCAATATAAAAGACAAAAGAAAGACATAAAATGGGGATGCAATATAAAAGTAGTCTATATAATAAAATTTAATAAAGGCGACAGTTAGCTGCTTTTTAGAGGTGTCCGATGGGATTCAAAAGCAGAGCTATGACTGTAAAGGCACAGTCTTCTTAAGGTTTGAGGCTGGAGCAAGGAACAACCAGCAAACCCTCGTCAAAGGACCTCAGAGACCCGCTGGTGATAAAGAGCATGCAGAGTTCTAAAAGCGATCATAAGAATCTTGAATTGGATTCTGAATTTAATGGGGAGCTGGTGTAATGTGTCACATGAGACATTTTTAAAGAGCTGTTCTAAAGCTTTGCTGCGGCACTCTGGATGGCTTGTAAATGATCAAGAGAAGTTTTGCTAAAACAAGTGAAGAGGAAATTACAATAGCACAGATGGGATGGAATAAAAGCACGGATAATCATCAAAATAAAAGCAGTCTGATGTAAGATTAGTGACCAAAAAACACCTGACAGCTGCTACTGTATGTGACACCATCATATCTAATATCAAGCATTTTGTTTTTTTCTCTCTGTTCTTATTAGACTAGAACAAAGCGTTTTGTGTTTTATTTAATGTTCCCTGGCATAGAACTCACAGAAAAACCAAAATAAGAATCAGAATCTTTGTGTTGCCTGCAAACATTTTGAAAATTATAAATATGAATGAAATATTTTGCTCAGAAGAATAAGTTTAGACCACATCTGTGTGAACCGGTATTCCTTAAATTAAGCCTTGATTTTTTTTGTTGTTTCTTTTGCGTTCTCTCCTTTACTGGGAAGTCTAGGTGGACATGAAACAAAGGGAGAGAAAGAGATATGACATGCAACGTAGGTCAAAAACATTAGCATGACAAAGGCTACATGTCATCACAGTGAGAATAAAAGTGTAGCTGGTAGTGATAATTTTCTCTGCCCAGAGCTGATGCCATCTTGGCCACTTGCCACCTTATGCAGTGCATCATCATCCGTGAGGAGCCAATCACCTGCGAGAGTGGGCAGTTGGTGAACCAATCACCTCCTCGTCCTGGAACAGACCTATTTGCATACAGACATGCTGACACTTGACGCACATCATGCGTACTTTGGCACTGAGACACTTTAACACACCAAAATACGACTGCAGTGATGACAGACACATACTCTTTAAAACAAGACACTGATGTGAATCCATTATTTTATTTCTTAAACATCTTAAACATCTTAAACATCAATCCTCAGCCACTTTAATGCATCTATCATTAAAGTGGCTGAGGAGAGGTGACAAGGGTGGATTGTAACATTATATTTTTTTGTGGCAGCCCAACATCCAGCACATCTAGAGTGCTGTGGCATTTTGGTATTTTTGGTGCTCAGGTAGGAGGAGTCACCACAGGTGTCCACAGCTGTTTTAGACTGCATGAAAAGCTTCTCCTTAGGTTCATTAAATCCCCGCAGCCATCTGAAGGCAGCAGGACACGTGATTTGAGAGGTGCCATGTGAGAGTGCAGTGCTATTACACACACAGCCGTCGACCGTCTTTATTTATATTAAATCACATGCAAATGGTAGGCAGGCAGCTTCAGAACAACCCTGTGCACCTCGACACACCAGACTGGTCAGTCACTATAACTCAGTGTTCTGACCAGTGTGTAGGAGATGTGATCAGCTCAGCTGTTTCAGAGCTCTGAGACCTGCAGTGTGACCAGTCAAGACTTTATTTTCCTCTCCCCACACACACACTGATCTATATTCCACTTCATCCAGCTCTTTTGCATTCTGTGTTGCTGGACATACATGAACCAAAACAACAGGCGCTCTTGGAGACGCCCACCCAGTCGGTGCACACAAGAACACTTTTGCACTCATTTGTAATGTGCCCACAGTTTTTATTAACCGGTTAACAGAATTTAACTTGTGATCTCATGGTTGACTTCTCCGATTGTCTAACTACAGACTCATGTTGCCCTTTTTGTCAGTAAAGGCAGCTATCAGGGAGTGTCAGCTGCACTGAATACGTAGATATTATGGGTTTGGTATCAGGCTGAAATGAATTTACGGTAGGTTAACTGTGATCTCACTGGCTCAGCAGACAGTGAAGTAGTTGTTTTATCTCCATAGACTGCAATAGAAGCCTAGAAAGGCATATAGATATATACCTTAGTCTTTATGGATAAACACTAAAAACACTACCTGCCTTGCTTCCGAATGAAAAAATATCGTCTTGGGAAAGAAGAACATTAGTGTACAGTATAGTTTTGCATTTTTGTACCATATGCTTAAATTACATGAGCGTGCAACACCTTTAAAAATGCACAACAGCAAATACATTGAGGTTCAGTATTATACAGTATCCAGCAGAACTGGTAGATTCTGTATAATGCTGTGTGAAGAGGGTCAAGGCTTTTTTTTTCTTTTTTTCCTTTTCTTCTCATAAATGTGTTATGTGCTTTCGAAGCCAGAGACTTCACATTACTTGTTTGGTCGAATTCTGCTCAACAGAAATTTGAAGGATACCTGCAAACACTACTGTGTGCGCAGGATCTACGTGTAAACATCTTCCCACACCTTTCCCTCACTGCAATACAATAAATAAGCTCAAACAATGAGTGAAATCCACAACTTGACTATTGTCTTAACTCGCTGTTTCCGTGGTTACAGGAAAAAGCAGCAGAAAAGTGGGTTCACTGAAGCAGCCAAGAAATACTTGAACAGTAAAGACCACAAATACAATGTGTGGGGTTACTGTATGTGCTGCTGTTGCCATTCTCTACCAAACAACAAAGCAGGAATGTATTTGCCACCTGACTGAACCCTATATTCTTGTATTCTGCTCTTATAGCAGGTGGTGTAGAAAGAAAAACCTACCAGGATTGTCTATTACAAGTTTTCTTTTTTTTTTGTTTACAGCCCACACAGAAAGCTTGTTTATCAAAACACTTGTTTACTGTATTGTAGAGTATAGGCCTTCAGAAAAAAAAGTACTTTTTGCCACTCTTGTGGCAGAGCCTGAGGGTGAAGATGCCTGTTGGTTCATCCAACATTTCGGTCCAGATATATCAACAAACAACTAAAGAGACCGCCATGCAATTTCACAAAAACATCTATGACCCCCCGGAGGATGATTCCTGATGTTGTTGACCCAATGACCTTTTCAACAGTGCCACCACCAAGCAAAGAAAACAACTGCAAGAAATAGTATGGCAGATTTCCATAAAATCAAGCAGCCATGCTCCAGACCACACTTTTCTTTCCTCTATTGCTACCCTCATATCAAAATGTCAGTACTCTCACTCAATATAAATAGAAATGCAACACTATTGTTGCTAGTTGAAAGAAAAGGTCTTATTTCTCTCAAACTGTGTTCACAAATTAGTTATAACCCATGTTTGTCAGCATGATGATCCACAGGTGTCATATCAACACGAATATGACACAGGTGTGCCTTGAACTCACAATAGGCCACTTTAAAATGTGCAGTTTTATCACACAACACAATGCCACAGATGTCAAAAGTTTTGAGGGAGTGTGCAATTGGCATGCCGACTGCAGGAATGTCCACCAGAGCTGTTGCCCGTGAATTGAATGAGCATGTTTGGGATGCTCTGGATCAGTGTGTTCCAGTTCCTGCCAATATCCAGCTACTTCGCACAGCCATTGAAGAGTGGGCCAACATTCATCCGGCCACAATCAACTTCAGCAACTGTATATAAAGGAGGTGTGTCACATTGCACTGCACTGGCCACACCAGATGCTGACTGGGTCCCCCACCCCCACAAAATGCATCTATCATTTCAACTCAGGTAGATGGATCATCTTGGCAAAGGGGATGTGCTCACTAACAGATTTTAACACATTTGTGAACAAAAATTGAGCAAAATAAACATTTTGTATGCATATACAAGTCTTGTATTTTAGCCATGTGGCATGGCTATATGAATGGCGATGTTGGTCTGCAGTCAGCCGGCCAGGCAGTCCACTGCTTTGGCTCAGACTGAAACAGTAAATTTTGGATGAATTCCCGTGAAATTTGGTACAGATAACCACGGTGTCCAGAGGACAAATCATAGTGGCTCTAACAATCCCCTGAATTTTTCAGATAACTCACCAGCAGGTCAAAGTTTTCACTTATCCAGTGAAAGATCTTAACATCTACTAAATGGATTGGCACAAAACATTTGTAATGGCATTAATGGTTCCAAAAAGCTCAAGCTTCTGACTTTGGATAGATCCCATTGAATTTTTTGTCATCTTGCACTCAAAAGTTGTGTTTCCTGCTGCGGAAAGATACACAGTGTTTGAAATCTGTTAGGGGGGCATGAGTTGAGATTCATTTTGCTGAAATAATAGAGATAAACACATATGTGCGTGCAGTCTTCTTAAAAAAATGAAAATAATGAAACAGAAAATATTGACCCCTATAATGTACGTGATGGCCAGTGTAGCCCCTAGGGTTTTCTCGATGGTTGGTTATATTAGTTCATCCTCATACAGTGCATTCAGTACATAATATTGTTACTGTCATTGCAGATCAAATTGCACTGACTTCATCCTGCAGGTTTATTGTGTTTAAAAGCAAATTTGCTGTGGACTTACAGTATCCACCCTTCTCTCATATAATCTTACATTAATCATTGCCAATGCCAACCCACCAAAATGCCTATCAAACAAAAGATGTAGAAATAATTGCAAAAACTTTATTTTCACTTAAAGTGGTGTAAAGAACTCAGCATTTTATTATGCACAAATATTAGATAGCTGCTAACATAGCTCATACTGCATAAAAAATGTATTAAAAGCAAATCACGTTTGGTATGTTATCCTTAAGGGAGGGTTTTCTGACCTTGTGGCATGTCTCATAAATTACATGTACTAATTATACACATTGTAGAAAAAAATAAAATAATTACAGTATATTAAAATCTCCCACCACCACTGGTAAGATCAGCTCTAAATCTAAGTCAAGCAAAAGCTTTAATAATGTTTGTTTTTCCTGAAATTCATGTAATTTTGTCTGACTAAGAGGAGTCTTTGTTCATTTCCCCGCGTCCATTTAGAAAACTCTACATCGGGTGCATTGTGAAATAAGGAGAGAGATGTTTGCCCAGCGCATTGATGAATACTTTCATCCCACTTACAGTGCACTGCTGCCAAAAAAATCACAGTAAAGTGTTCACACTGTGCTCTTTGGATGAACTCGGATCACTTTGGACAGTATAGGCTTCACTCCTATGTAATACTCAATCAGCCCTTGTAGGAAAATTCTCTTTTCACTCGCCCACTGTACGGGAGGTCAGAGATCAGGGTCAGCTACAGAGCAGCAGCCCTGGAGCTGATAGAGATTTAGTTCTTGGATGAGTGCACCTCAGCCAGGTAGGAGTCTGCTTATACAGAGGTTTAAACTCTGGCTATCCAGAGATGAATGAGAAGATGAGTGGCAAGTATACATTTGATGAGAGTCTGATACTTCTGTTCATCTGATAACTGACAAAGATGTCAGTGGCTAGCTTTCACTGAAATACTGCTGTGGCTGTTTCAACTTACGGGATAATACAAATGTGAATGTTAATATCACAGTCATTTCCTGTGATATATTTAAACAGTAATAAAAAATAAATAATAAAAAATTACTAGAAAAATGTCTTCATCATAGAAGTTCTGCTCCACGTATTAGCAATGAGCTGTACCAGCATGTTTGTTTTTCGTGCAAAATTCTTTATTATTGCCCTTATATAACACATAACACATATTTCTTTTGACAAATATCATAAGATTCTCCCACCCACACGTTGGCCAAACTAAATTATTACAATGGACTTGCAGCAGTCTGTGAAGCACTGCAATACTCTCTCAGAGATGATGCGAAGTTGCACCTCTATGATTAGAAAATTTGACATGCTTTATGTGAAATGGAGGTCAGAGAATACCAATATGACAGCTCAACACACACACACACACTTCATACAAACAGTTCTATATACACCTTCATTATGCACAATGACCACTGTGGCTTTTTACATGCTGATTTTCATAGACATGCAAAGGGAAAGTAACATTGGGTAGAAATTGTTTTTTTGTGTGTGATTTATTGTAGATATGGACAGCTGCACACTTTTATTTTTTTCATGATTACATTGCTTAATATAAAAGCATTTGCCAGTTGACCACTTTGCTAACACCCAACATCGGGCAAGTAATATAAACCAGCTAATATTATATAAAAAGCCCAGCTTGGCGTCTGTCTTTCAGCCTTTTATTTCACAAAGCTTTTGCCAATGACTAAAAGTCAGTGCTGGAGTTACTCCAGTATGTCCAGTGATGTTTTGCGCCCTCGAGTTTACAGTCCGGTCAGCCTGGCTAACGAGCTGCATTAACATTAGCTGACAGCAGCTACAGTTGGCAGCAGTAGACAAAAAAGAAAAGAAAAGAAAATTTTCTCCATATTATCCATTTTCACTGAAATCCTTGAAATAGTTGGTGGTGTGTCATCACTGTGTTTTTCAATACAACCTGACAGATTGTATTGAATGATATGAAACTCAACCTTTTAATTTTATTCCACAAGAGTAGTTCAGCCTTGGCCTCTGTACCACAGCTAAACCAAAGCAACGTTGACACACTTGCTGTACCCTTTTGTCATTCATGAAGGTAAACGCGGATTAAGCTGACATCCAATAAATTATTCATAGAGATTTTGTCTTACAAACAATTTTGATGTGACTAAAACAAGTTAAAGCACTGCTGACACTCTACTCATGTACGCTTAGTTAATGATCCACAAATGTCAGAATAGAGATGTGTTCTTGTTACTTTGAAATGGAAATGACTAAACGATTCTTGGACAGATATGTCAAAAAAAACTAAAGAAAAACAATATTTATTCAGGATAACTGAAGAGTGAGAATAAATCATTATAATCATATGCAGCCATCAACTATGTCTACTGATGTGTGGAGATGTGTTATTAATATGACTTGAGACATCCAGAGAGTCTGAACAAATCAACTATCGTTTAAATGTTTCAAAGTTAGAAAATCTGAATCAGAAATTTATTGTATGTGGACATATTAAATACATGTATTAATTAACAGATTGTGTTGTGGAGTTGCAGAACTCAAGATCAGTCTTGGTCTTGAGATCCGTCTTAACACCACTTTTTGAAGGTCTCAGCCTTGCATGAAATGTTGTTTCGATTTTGTCTCCGTCTCAGACAAAGGGGATTTCAAGACAGGTCAACAAGACCACAACTGCAGGGATATCACTAAATGCCTGTGCATTGTCTAATTAATTAGTATACTGGTAACGGCCTGTCACCTGTCCCTGACCCCTTTCACACCAAGAAATTGAATGCAGGAGACATGAGAAGAAACCGTGTCTGTCTGTGTCGATGTAAGCTAAATCTTCTGTAACAAACTCATAAATCAATTATATAACAAAGTTTTAGGGTTTTAAGTTAGGTTAAATATGTAAATTATGCAATGCAACACTTACTGATACAGCCATAGAGAAATGGCAAATTTTGGCTAGATATAGACTACCTAATTAGGCTATATACTGTGTGTCTTGGCCATGTCTTGGTCTCTATGCTGGGCTTAGTCATAACTTGGTCTTGGTTCAGGTGGTCTTGAGTACAACAGTGCCTTCTATATCTCCCCTTCTCACCACACTGTCCATGAAGTGATCCTCTTGTAATGCAGCTCAGTATCCTTCGTGTGTGTTAAGACAGAATGCAAAGTCAATTTTAGAGGTGGCGCAATTTTTCGAAAGTCAACGGAAAGACATAATTAGACACGACTTTGCCTGAGGCGGCATGAATTGACGCAGAGACATGTCCGCACAAGTCGAAAATATCTCAACTTGAACGGAAAATTTGCCTAATCCCGGGGCAAATCCTTTATGACTCTTCTTCAAAAAGGAAGGAGGGAGACTGATATGAAGGCGAATAACAGAAATAACTGGAGTTTTTGCTGAGTTCTAAGTTCAGTCTGAGACTGAGCTGAACACACAGACACACTCCCACAGACATGGTTTCAGCTAAAGTCTGAGCAGTCAGTGCATTGGCTGTTTGGGGTTGAACAAACACAACCAGTCCAGCGGTCAAAAGTGCAAAAGATGCAAAATTCACTTGGCTTCAAGTCTGATCACACTCTGAGAACTCTTAAGACGGTTCCACATGTCATGCAGTGCTAACCTTTGTTGCAAACGTTGTATGAAAGAAAGTAAGGCTGTTTGTCCGTGTGGTGAATGGATGGATAGCAAGTTTGACTTTTATGCCTGGAGACCGGTAGCATCACATCCGGTCACAGACCTGCAATTAACCGCAACCATGATCTTTCCCTTGGTTTACCCAAGTAATTATGTTGCCTTCAATGCACAGATATTGTAGTGAGTCAAATCATACAAATAACACTGAGCATAATCTGAGGTTTTGCAGACAGTTTTGGTGACAGAGTTATTCTAATGTGACTGCAGTGGAAGAGGTAGGGACAGAATCCACAGTCTTGAGCTTTTGAGTTAGACATTTCAAGTGGGTATTGTCCAAAGTTAATTAGAAAATTCACTCTTCAAACATTGTTTGTAGCTCCGTTCCTTCAAGGTGAATTTATATTTTCTGAGCAATATGTTCTTTAGGCACAGGGTCATATCTTTACCATACCTTTATTCTGTTACTTTCATATGCAGCTTATTTGTGTTTTCTATGTATTTTTTCCTATTCACATTCTATTATCTAAAACATTTTCTAGGCTGTGCACAAGAGGACCTTGTTTATTCTAGACTGTGATGAAGTGTTCCAGTGCAGCAGACATCACAACTTTTGGATCAAATGGCTCGGAAGAGCTTTACTGTATATCCAAAACAGACAAATGTGTCTAACAGGGAATTAAACAACACACTTATTCATCATATTCACTCTTAACACTGTCAAATTAGTTGGTGGTAATCTAACTTGCGAGTACTGACGTCCATGTTGTTGTTTTTTTCTCTTGACAAACACGTACATGCTATCTCCGTGTATTTCTTCATGTATGTATTTATTGGTTTGGCATCTATTGTTAGGGCACTTAAGTGATTTCTTTTTAGTGATCTACAAAAATACAAATGTCATAATGAAGGCTGCTTCTGTGCTCCAGTTGATACTCCTGATTGTAACCACTTGGAGCAGCATTCTCTATGGAGTTGGTAATTGTCCATAAACGAAGTGCTCTCCATTATAGATCGATTCATTGCTTTTGCAAAGGTAATTTCCTCTGCACTTCCTTAAAATTGCTGCCTAAAGTTTAGTACTGATGACTGGAGGAGCGTTTTTTTGTATTGGTAAAAATATAGAGTATTTGTTCATTTTTCAACAATACTGATCAAAACAAAATACAGACAGCAAAATGGGATGGGGGAAAAAAGAGAAAAATGTAGTACTCAAAAAATTGTACAATGTGAAGAACTCATCTCCAGTACTCAATAACTTGAAAATAGTTTTGTTTCCTTGAAGCTGGCTTTTATCTGCATGAAATGCTTCAAATAATAATTCTCTTTTTTCTCGGTTAGTGCTACATGTGAACATGAGGAACCTGGAAACCTTTCTTAGCCAGATATTTCACATTGGTTTACTCAAGGATTGTTTTACCATCCCCCTTATATACCGTGGATAGTTAAGGTGGTTTCCGGAGAGAATCTTTGTCCAATAATTCATTTAGAAGACAGCTTGATTAAGCAGCTTGCCTTGAGAAAAAGACTGGTAGCCATGAAATGGGCTGGCTGCAAAGAAATCAATACATTTTGCAGCTCTAGTTTATACAGCAGAGAGTGCAAAGACAATACAACCCGGCGTGCTTTAAGAATTTATTTTGAATCAATTGACTACTAGTGCAGTAATCCTCAGGAGTTCCTAACCAGTACAACTGCACTGGAAATAGGTGAAACTACCTCACTCTACTCGGGGATCTGTTTTATTTGTTTGAAGGAAAACAAGAATTTTAGCCTTACACAACATTATCAGAATTTAATGAGATGTGCTGTGGCGTGAAAAAGCCTTCAGATGTTTTGAACATGTTTCCAGTGTGGCTCTGGATAGAGTTCTCAGAGCTTAATTTTGGCGCTGTGCAGGCTGACATTAAATCCGAGACAGCGCTAACAGTGCTGTCAATCACGCTCATTCAAGCTAATAAGATGTCATAGCCATAAATAAAAGAAGTGATATTGCTACAAACACGTTAACCGCTGTAAAATCTCCATTTTTTAAAAACCGCTGAAGAAAAATGAATAATGGCACGATGGACAAATTAAGAGGTGTTTGGAATGAGCTGGTAAACTCTGCTTGCAGTCACAAAATGAACCCCTAATTTTCAGCTCCACTTGTCCCATACAGAACTGTATTCATCTTATTTATTCACATATTCATCTGTATTTTCACCTGAATATATACAGTACATTTAGCTGAGCCTTGCCTCACTTGGTGAGTATTTCAAGCTCACTCAGTTGAAGTTGAGCATTTGGTGGAGTTGCTTAAGCAAGGAAGCAGAAAATTGAAAAAAAAAAAAAAAAAAAAAAGACTTTTGCCAACATAAAAAAGAAAAGAAACACTTTAGCCTTTAACTGATTTTTGGGCCTGCAGACATACGCTGACCTATTGTCACCTTTTTAAGTTCTAATGTCCATATTTGCAAACGCAGTCCAATGTTCACTCTCTCGTAGCTCTGTCTTTCATCTCACTCAACTCCTGAGGGAAATATCTGTCTCTTTAACTGCTAAATGCTCCACTATGTTCACCTAACGTTCGGCTACTCCACAATTCTGTGGCTAATAAGTGAAGTGGATGAAGGACTGCAGGCTGGAGTGACTATTCATAGTGAAAAACAGATAGAAAGATCTGCCTCGTTATATGCTTGTCTCCTCTATAAAACATATTTATTCACTCAGTCTCAGTCTGTATGCGCTGTATTTTTAAACTATAGCTCTATTCACATGGGACAAGTTTTAAGAGGGGACCTCTGACAAATGACCCCTCCACGTTTGTCGGACGGGATAAACAAAGTCTGTAATTTACTTGAATTTATGTTTCAGACCTGTCACATTATTAGTGGTGTTTTGATGGACATGTCAGTAGGTTATGGATGGGATACTATTGAAAAGTAAAGAGTTATTCCGGGCATTCAAATTAAAGCAAAAAAAAAAAAAAAATACCATGCACCATTTAGTAGGAATCCATTATATAGACTGACCCTCTCTCAGCATCCCCAACTGTGACTGACTTCTAGTGTCCCTGGCCCCAATACATATCAAGTAGGTCCATCAGTAATGATTTTGCAGCCAAATTATGAAGGCTTACTTAGTCACTTTGAGTAGCTATTTTCAACCGTACATCATGAAATTACCATTGCATTATGGGTTTGAGGGTTTTCCATCATGTAGGCGTTGTAATAATGAAAGTAGGCATCTGGTATGACGCTCATTATGGTTTGAGTCATCCACATGGCTCCAATACTTATGTGCAGATTATGTAGTAAATTAAATCTAATGCTTACATGCAAGAAAAATGCATGGAAAGGCTCTATTTAAAAGTACATTTTAACAATTGTTTTGTGATAGATAAGAGTTTGGGCTCAGCCCCTGATGGTTCAGTCCAGCCAACACTCCTGGTTGTTACAGACTAGATTGTTTGTTTCCCTTCTATTTTATGAGAACAGAGTCATGTAGACAAAGGTGCACATTTTAGTACCCAAAACCAACATTTGTGAATGAAAAATGTTCCAATTTATTATCTTCCATAAACTTTGAACGTTGTCAGGCATTGTTGGATGTAATTCTCATTCACCCATGAAGGACATACTGTAATTGGGCAGTCTGTTTACTATCTAATTATTAACTAATTAATAGTTTGGTCATTTGGAGTGCCTCTTTGAGACCTTTGTGACCTCAGCATTAACCCAGCGTTACACCAAACTCACTCTCAGCTTGTTGGATTCAAAGCTCAGTAACGAAAGGTTTGACTCGTCAACAGGGAATTAAAACATGATGTCAGAAAGCAGAATGAATTAAACATGACAGTGATTCCATTTTCATATAAACATCATTTTCCTTTATTGCATTGTCTGGTGCAAAAGAGGATATTGAGTTTACGCTGTTTAAAGGAAATCTGTTTTGTTGAAGGGTATAATTCATATCTTTACATTCAAACACAATTGCTCTGATGAAATTCTTGCATTATTCATTAGAAAGTGTTTTGCATTTGTCTGTGGGAAAATGAACAGGGTTTCACATAAATGGATGTGACTGATATTTTTTTCCCCCTTTGTTTCCATAATGTAACTGCACTTCCAAAATGTGAATCATACCACCTCTACACATCACACACACACCTATCAATGATGTTTCACATTTAAACAGGCATGAAGCTTTTACCAGCAGGATGCCAAAATTGAGAAAATAGATCTTGTGCTGCAAACGTTTCCTCAGAGGAAGTAGTGCCTGGATCCCTTGAGGTAGCTCTCCCACAACTGCACTACCTTTTCTATACCCTCGAGCAGCACACTGAAGTTGTAGTCAGTGCTTACACCTGAAAAGTTCCCAGAAGGCAACTGATATAGATTTTGCAAAATTTAATTTCAGCTTCAACTTCCTTTTTTTCCTCTTTTTTTCCCCACTCTCAATGCATTAAGACAGGTTGTATCTAATACATCACGATAAAAACAATTTCCATCGTCACTCTGTTTCAGCACTGGTCTATGAAGTGTTGGAGTTTCACCATTGGCCATGTCTTTAAAAAATGAATAGGCGCAAATGCAAATTATTTTATTACCTTAACTCTAGATTCTGTGAGCATAGGTGCAGTCCTCTGAGGCTGTCACTAATGGGTTCATCCCTCCCTCATGCTTACGCATGACAGAGTACTACTGCATGGGCGCCACCTTGGTTATAAGTTCAGCTAAGACTGGACAATGGGCTCTCAAAAGCAGTTTTTTTTCCTGCTAATTAAAGGAATCAATCACAGATCTTAGAGATCTGCACCTGTACACCTATAGAATCTGAAGTTACAGGGCATATCTAACACTTTATTTCATATAAGCTTCACCCTATGAGAATCTCTAGTGGGCTTAGGCCGAAGCAGGATATGGTCCATGCCCCACTGCGTCTGCACTCACACATACCCACTTTATGAGAAATCAATAACTAGTCTATACCTCGCCAATACATCACAGCACAGTGGCGCATCGCGATACATCATATACTCACAGATGACGCACAGACAGTATATTCACCATGAGGGAATGAAAGCTGGCAAAGAACAGAAAACTTACTGCTGTAAGTAACAGAAATGATGGTCACACACTGTAACAGCCCAGCACAGAGCAGAGAAGGAGAGAAAAAAGAGCTCTTCATGCGCCAAGAGGCACGAGGGAGAGTGGACAGTTAAGGGATCCTTAATAACAATCACCCACAGAAATGAATGAAAGAGCAGGGGGAGTTAATAGTTAATTAGAAAAGCTAGGCAGTACAAATGAATGTCTGAATATCAATTTGGCCACAGTATCGGTCACTTACCATATGCGGTCCAGCAATATACTAGCTTTCCAGCCTTGTTTTAAATCTACAACAAAACCCGCAGACAGGCCAAGATATCCTGACTTTTTGTTCCAATGATGGGCTAAGCTTGGAAAATTCTGGATCCTACACTTACAAGAATATGTCTCTTCACTAGACGTTGCTAAACCTCCATCTGGTAAATGCCTATTTCTATCAAATTCCACACCCCCAATTTGTAACAAAGGATTTTAGTTGTAAAATTGTACTCTCAAAAAAATTCTCTACTATTGTTTTTACATGCAGAGTCTCATGACAAGTAAATTGAGGTTGATGTGTAAAATCAGAGTTACCCTTTATTTGCCTTCACCCTTTATTAAATTTACCCATTTTTCATTTGCTTTCACAGTGCCGCCGAAAATCATCAACCTGTCAAGAGATATTGTTGTAAACGAAGGCTCCAACGTCACCCTGATGTGCCAAGCCAGCGGTAAACCGGAGCCTTCCATCAGCTGGAAACTCATCTCTTCTTCAGGTAACTTGCTTGTCTGTAAATAAGTGCATTAGCTACAGACCGGGTTTCCTGCTGCATTTACACTTGCCACATAAATGTATCACATTTCCTCTTCCTACTTAATTTTCTCACCGTCCTTCTCTCTCTGCCTTTCTCTCTTCCACTCAGCCCTCTGTGTTTATCGCCCCATCTTTGACTTTGTTTGACCCCTGGTGGATTTCTCGCTTCACTTATTACCCATCATTACCTGTTTCCAGATCATCATTACAACGTAATTGTTCGCAGGAAAATAAACTGACCCTGTTGTTCTTGGACTAATTAATTAGGATAATAGGATGGATGTAAATGTTGTGGAGGGATTTTGAATGACAGGATTAATGCGGAGAACATTAACACAGTGTGGAATATTATGCAGAATATACAAGCATACCACAGCAAGTATGTCCAAAATCGGGTTAGTTGCATTGTACACTCTCAATGGCATTTATCTCATTATTCCTTGTGCTAGCTGCTATTTCAGTATCCCACTGTGTCCTTGGTTCACTTGCATTCATAATGAATTACATGTGAAAGATTTTGTTCTTTTATCTGCACTGTCCTTCGTGTTGAAGCAGGAATCTGGGAATTGAAATGTTAATATGACACAAAGTGTGACTGACCTGTGTGTAAGGAGATAAGCAGTGAAAAGGGGTATTGATTGGCTCCAATTTGCAAAATGCTACAGTACTGTGCATACATTATTGCGCAGGCTGTGTAGAAGAGACTGGGGAAGCTATCATCTGTGTTGTTGGACTTCTTTGTTGCCTCTCTTTTGTTTTAAGGAGACAAAGCTGTTTGCCTTCACTCAGTGACACTCTTTTGGTCTAGGAGCCCAAACAAAGGACACTTTGTTATCTCCAAAATTGTGAAACCGTTTTGGGTTGTTGTAGAGGTTGGCGTATCTTCTTGTTGACTCACGTTGTCAGTCTGTGATGTGGGTGTCCCATAGGCGGATAAAAGTGCAGCATTTTATCTGTAACAGAACCCTGCAGTCTCTACATGAGGAACAGATTGGTGATGAGCATCAGTATTTACTGTACGTTATCCATGTTTGTTGTACATCGTAAAGACTTGGTGTTCGGTTAATGACATTGTCGACTCTGGTTGAGTGACACACAGATTCTAACGACCAATAAAACTTGTTTGTTTAAGGAGTGTTTGAACAAATTGTTCAGCTCCGTCTCAGATTTCTAGACTGCTGTTTTATGCCTAGCATACTACACCAAGAATGTAGTTAACACTTCTGGTGTAATACCTTTAGGCAGGAGGAAAACCTGCCAACATGGGTGGGAAGATCTTGTTCTTGTAGGATACAAAAATGTACCATCAGAATACTATAGACTGAGCAGGAGTCTTAAACAATGTTTACTGAGGACAACTTACTCTTAAAAGTAGTGCTGTAATGCCACTACTGTTCAAATGTGGAAGAGGAAAAGAAAATTGACTTTTTTTTAATCAATCAAGCTTGTTAAATACAAAATAAATGTTTGGCTACAAATTTATTGCAACCTCACCACCGTTCTCATTTCACCCTTTTCCTTATCTTCTGCTACCTTGCATCACTGTTAAGTAGTTAAACCCCCAAAATCCTGGACCCAACTTAATTAAAAGCTTAGTGGACTTAGTGGACTTTTCTTTTCTCTTAGGCTTCCTTACTTTCTCTTATAAATAAATGAGTGATGGCAGAAAACAACATGACAGTATTTTTAACAAACTTTCAAATCTGGATCTGGAAAGATCAGACTGCACATATCGTTTCTCTGTTCCTCTCAGGATAGACACACCACCAGAAGAAGACAAGAACAGTTGAACTGTATGACAGACACTCGGGAAAGCATATCTGAAGAATTTCATGGAATGGATCATAGTTGGAGATGGTCTTGAGATTGTCAGTCAGTTTGTATCACCTTCTGTTACACAGGGCATTTGACACTACACAGTCAATTGTCAGTGAGACTGTGGGAGAAGCACTCCTCTTTTGGGTCTGGCTCTGGGAGGAACAGGCTATTGTTTTTGACGATAAAGTTGGAAACGGGGATGAGCTGACATTGCAGCTGAAAACTCGATCTGTCCAAGGTGCTAAAGTCAAACAATCAGCATGGATGCAGGCTATTGTAAATTGTGAAATAAACCAAACAGACCACAAAGGATGACCCCAAATTTCATGTTCTCTACCTAACATGTTTAGATGTTTCATCCAGGCCAAACAAATGTCAAACTGCTGATGTTGCTGAAGTCAGACATGTACCAAAGTCATCAGGACTCATTCTCTGGGCAGGATGGGTGTCATTGCAAAAGTCAATGATATGGTTTCTTCAGTGGCACTGCCTTTATTGTAGGTGTCAAACTGTATCATTGTTTGTTGTTGCCTGGTAGATTGGATGTACAGACCTATCTGGCAGAGAGCTCAAATTAACATATATTTAACATATGGTGTTCCATCTCTTAGGTGAACATTAGTCCCAACAATGTCTGGCATCCATTCTGTTACTGTAGGTTCTTGGCATCCTGGATCATGTCCGCTATTGTTGCATTTCATATCTTCCTGGCTCCCAAACAGGCTTCCTGAATATGTAACCAGCTATTTCTGTGCTTTTGTCATCTCAGCCAGGGATAGACATGTAATCAGTGGCTCTCCCACTAGACTGTGGATTCTCTGTCTCGGGTTTCCAACATGAAAAGATGCTGAAGACACCTGCTTATTGTCCTGTCACGTCATGAAAACATTGCAGTATTTCATGGGTCATCCACAAAAATGTCCTGGGGAGATGAAGGAATGCAACATATTTTCTCTTACAGTACTTGTGATTTTAAATCCCCATACAAGTCCATTGTTTTGAAGGCTAAGTTTCAAAAGGAAAGGCATCATTGCATGAAAGGGCATTGGATGTGTGATCCAGCCTATTGCTGCACTTTGCTGTAAAGGTGAAAAAATGTTATTTTGTTGTTGTTTTCGTATTGTGTAATATTATTATCAAATGTCGATTTGACATTCATCCCATGATCACATTCTGTTGTATACTCATACAGCAGCTGTATGTACCAGCTGAATGGCTTGATGAGGAGATGGAGTGTTTATCAGCAGGGAGTCAGAGGAGTAAGGACCGCTGACTCATTGAAAGGCAATGATGCATTGTGTCTCTGGAGTATTTTGGCTTGCTGCTCTATGTGGATAAACATAACATTAACTCGTTCATTAGAGACCGTCAGCTCTCGCTGGATTCTTTATGGTTCACCTCGCGCTTTTGTTGCATGCTTTCAAGTTCAGAACATCTGTACTTTAAAACAGCATTCAGTGTGCCAAGAGGTTTGGAGCAAAAAGGTTAAACAAGTCACTATGACATGTGCTGCCACTGTGCTCTAGGCTGACCAAAGGGTCAGTCAGCTCTGTTGCTGTGACCTAATCATGGTGTAAGTCATTTGATAGCATTTGAAGGCATGCTGAGCAAACAGCTTGACCAGAACCCGTCCACTTCTCCTGCAAATGAGTGCATCACTTTGAACGCCCTCCAGGAAGGAAGATTGTGCACCCACATTTAAACCATTATCACGTCACCCTTCATTCTATAGTGGAACGCTTTCACCCTGCCTCCGAATGTGGTTGTTAAGAACAGCTACTGTAGGTTCCAGTGTTCCAGTCATTCCTTGTGTGTAGTTTTCCTGTCTGGTTTAGACTACTACTTTGTTTTCTCATGCTTGGCCTTGTTCATAGACTTTGAATTAGGCCTGCTGCTTTACAGACCTGTTCCCTGGTTTTGAACTGAGGCTGCCTGACAATCCATAAGCTTTTGTACATTCACTTTTGTGTATTAAAACCATTCATCTGGCCTAGTTCAGCCAATGAGTCTGCATTTGGGTCCTGTTCTTTGTGTTCCTGGTTACCCTGTTTGAACCGTGACATTACAAACTGACCCTGAAACCAAGGCGCACACAGACTAAATACACAAGTGAAGGCAGGATGACAAGACACAGGTAAAACTAATCAGACTGAAGCTGAGCTGGGAAGAGTGAGTGGTTCAGACTGATACCAAGAAAATAAGAAGACGGATTCAAAAAAAAACAGAACGTCCCATAATGAATGAAAGATCAAAATCAAGTTTTTAGAAAATGACATATACTTGGTTATATGAAGTTAAAAAGATCATTGTTTTTCTATTTCAGTGCTCTAATGTTGTAGCTGAGAATATAGGAGAACACAAATAATGCCCAATTAGGTGAAGCTGCTTTTTATTTGTTCTTCTCTTGAACACCTAATCAATAGCCTAAGAAAGCAACAGAGCATGTTCATCCCAGTCCAATATGATCATGAACTCAATTGTACTGCACCTGAGAGAGAGAGAGAGAGAGAGAGAGAGAGAGAGAGAGAGCGGTTCCCTCACTCTTTTGTAATTTTTAATTAGACAATCGTGAATTAGCGAGTTAGACTGAGGACAGAAAGGTCTAACGGAATTGACTGCTGGGCCAGAGGGGGCGACACGTGTTTCCGAGACATGGGACTGAAACGCTCAGCTATCTCTGGGAACTATTGTTGTGAAATCTCATTATCTGGATCCAACAGCTGGTTTCATTTCTGCTTTAACTTCCTGGCTTATGGTGTGAAAAACAAGAGCTGCTTTTTTTCTTGTCAGGCCTCCTGAAGGTGCAGTCAGTTATAATTGCCTATAAATACATTTTGATGTGGGAGGAGATTGAGAAACCTGAGTCATTCATTGCTAGTGAAGGGATGGATTAAGAATGGATTAGTATTGTGTCATAAAAACACACATTTTCATACATTTTTCTTCCTTCACCTGTATTCTTGTTTATGAAGACGAGCTGAGTGATTCATGTAGTTAATGATGGTTATATGTAAAATAAGTTTTGACTACAAGCTGCAATTGTAGAGGGTGTCTTGGTGAATTCTCACCCACAATGTGTTTGTGACATCTTTGCATCACAGTTTCCATGGCGGGTTATCGAATGATAAATGGACTTGTACTTATATAGCGCCTTTCTAGTCTTCCGACCACTCAAAGCGCTTTTACAGTACGTATCTCATTCACCCATTCACACACATTCATACACTGATGGCATTGGCTGCCATGCAAGGTGCCAACTGCTCATCAGTTTGAGGAGCTAACCATTCACACACATTCACACACCGATGGCGCAGCCTTCGGGAGCAATTTGGGGTTCAGTATCTTGCCCAAGGACACTTCGACATGCAGACTGGAGGGGATCGAACCACCCCGAATAAAGCAAAGGCTTTAAAACTCATGTTTTATAGATACAGTTAAGATCACAAACTCTGATTTCTGCTTTGCATCTGCGCACTGTGAGATATAGCTGTGGAAGTATGTTTCTGTCCTGTCTGTGTGGCATGTGGCTACACTTCTGCAGAGTCTTGCGTTTTTGTGCAACACCAAACTGAGTGACAATCTTTAAGTGAGACAGCCCATTTTCCAGGACGGCAGTGCCATTCAAAGGCATTTATTATTCTTTTCTCATCTGAGCACCCTTCATGATCAAAACATATGCAGTGACTGGTGGCTTATGTTTATTTATCTGTTTAAAATCCGTATCTGAGAAAATACATTGAAATTCATAGTGAAGATCTTTTTTTTTGCACGCACCAACAAAACTACAATTCCGGGATGTCTATTGGCTTTTAGTTTAGTGTGGGATGGAAATGTAAATAGACAAGCGTTAGCTTGAGAAGCTGTCGTTTTGATTTTCCTCATGCAAGATAAAAGACAGCACTGATTCAGTCATTTTCGGTTGGGTTTTTTGGGGTTGTTTTTCTCTCAAATTGTTCACTTTCAATGTGCTGAATCCGAGCTATTCTTTTAGTTACCTTTTTCTTATCAGTTTCATCTTCAGTATTCCACTAAGGGCCCGATAAGCAAGCTTATACACAGAGTCACACTATACAGTTGTCACCCTGACTCAGAGAGAGCAGCACAGCAGAAAATGTCCAAGCACTTGCTGTAGTCCAAACTTCTGTTCCAGTATCTCCCAGCTGCAGAGCAACTCTCCTCCAGCCCGGGGCCATTCACTGTGAGCCCAGCTATTGCAAGCACTCCGGGGTGTTAAAAAGAGTGAATTAAATAAATAAAGATGTGCTGTGTGTGTGTGTGTGTGTGTGTGTGCATAAAGATTGATGATTTCAGGCTGAGGCCGGGGCTCTCACACAGCCGTGACCCAGCTCCCCCTCACCTTTGATAGATAGATGGCTTTAGGGGCTTGTGGCGGATCAAAAGTGATCCTCGGTATCTCCCACAAGGCCGCACAACCTGACTGCAAAGTTTGTCAGCCCAGGCGGCCGGCCTATGCCCCGGTGCATTAAGAGAGCTGGAATGAACATGCACATGATTGAATTTGGCCTAGAAGCAATAAAAGTTTTCCAGATTTGCACAGGCCAGGTTGCTTGCAAAGATTCATTTGAAGTTGATGGAGTTTGTAGTCGTAGTAGATTGGACATTTTTTTTTTACCCTTTTGAAGGTGAAAGTGATAACTTAAACTATCAATACCATTTTAGATGTTCATGGCAGGGTTAAGTTTGGAACTTGCTTAGTTTTAGCCCTAGTCTTTTGATCTATCTTTATCCACAGCCCTGTGATAAAGTCCACATTAACTTACCTTTCCTTAAATGATCATGAGCATTTTCGCAGTTTGTACTAGCTGTCATCATAGTTTATGTCATGGAAGGTTGCTTTGATTTACCTTTAGTCTCTTTTTCTTTCTCATGACAAAAGTTACAACAAATATTTTGATTCCTGGTTCCTGCAGGATGATTTCTAATGATTTGGGTAACCCCCTGATCTGATCGACAACAGGTCAAAGTCTTCCCTTCATCAACACTTTCATTCATCACAATGTATCTCATAGACTAATATCTGGACTTCATTAATTTGCTGTGGATATTCATCCTCCAGAGAAAATGAATTCTACTACTTTTGGTGACCACGGCTCATTTTTTTTCAATGTAAACAGGAGATTTGCTGACCACACACTCCTAAGGGGATAAACCCTGGTTAAGAATAGCAAATAGCAATGCTTTTCTCATTCTCCCCAAATATCATATTGTGGAGTGCAGTACAGTCCCCAAGACACAGCCTTTATGGCTCATAATGGGCTTTTAAACTTTTAATCTCTATGCTAATCTTGTAAACTCTAGAGTACGCCAGTTACACACAGCTATGTGTACACAGTGTTCCCTGGAATCCAAAAACATTTCCAGACAAATTGAATAGACCCGTATGCCCCCGTTGCTGTATGGAATGTGGATTTAAAAAGACAAGTGTTGAATACTGTTGTCCTCAGCTCATACAATGATAATTATCAATGATTGCATTACAAGGACAACTTACCCAAATTTCTTTCTGAACAGTTGTTCTCCACCAGTTGCTCTGTTCCCTGTCTTCCACACATTGTATTATTAAACCACAAATCACCGCGAAAACTCTCCTTACCTTACAAAGGTTTTCTTTTTTTACTGTATTCACAGCAGTAAAAAAGCACTTTGGTTCTGACATTAAACTCCTCATGAACTCTTGTGTCTGAGCACAAGAAACTAAAAATAAAATCCATTCAAGTTTCTCTGACATTTTTCTGCTGAAAAACTTCCTCTGGGATAACAGTTCCTTCCATGTCTTGGAACTCCACTTGTGGATACACCAGTGGACAGTGAACATGCAGCCATGGGGTCATTGGTATAAGAGTAAGAGGTAGTTGGTTCCTGGTATTGGGTCTTTATTTGTTTTGATTATTTGCCACAACTGAAGTGTATTTATTTATTGTATTTCTATATAGTAGAAACTACAAGAAGATATATGTTTTTGGTTTAAGATAGTATTTCATTGTGAAGGGTAGGTTCCTTCTATCAGGGTCCCGGTTCCATTTATGTCCATGTATATGTCCCACCAAGCTAGAAGGGAAACTGAAAAAAATAAATACCTACCAGTATTCTCAATTTTGATTGATAGAGAATAAAAACGTATTTGTCTAGAGCTCCATTCCACATGCTGGTTATCACACATCACAGCTTCTTGCCTACATCTACCACATGTCACCCCTTTAAGACAGATTTATTCTATAATGTATCATATCTTATAGATTACTGTGAGTTGTATGATGACAGTTCTATTAATGTTAATGGTAACTTGACTATAAAGCTCGGTCGTTTTTATGTCATCTAGTAAACTGTATGCAAATTGAATACAAAGTGGACTATTAAACACAGAAATGTGAGGTTGAGAAATGGGATTTTTATTCTCTTTAGAAAGAAAAAAAATCTAAGTCTTGTTCAGAATACTTTCATTTTTTTGTAGAAGGTACTTTATGTACTAGCTACTTTCCATCTGCTGTCCCTGGACAGACAGACACTAACACTAAAAAAAGGTTTCAACAGTCGCTTTTATAACAGAAGTTTCATCAATGGTTTCTAGACCTATCTTGCTCTATTTTATGGAACCAGTTAATTGGATAGGATTGTCGACACTCTTCTTTTTGTTGTCATGAAAGGGAATCATCTCTGAAGAGGAGAGTATTCTTTTTTTTTTTACTGTACAGAAGCAAGAACAGAAGTATGATTTCTTTCATTCCTTCTTACATACCCAACATTGCTCATCGCTTCAACTCACATAATATAACCTTCACTTACACAGCCGCCTCTCCCTTAGTATATCTGAAATACAAATGGACCTATGGCCTGAGAGATTAGTAGCAGCCATGGTTCTCATTTTTCTTTGTATGCTCAGAAATATGCATGCTATTGATGGGTCAAATCCAAACCATACTGTCACAACAGATTCTCCTCACTGCCAAACCTCTTCAATAGAAGTAAAGCTGCTTTATTGCATTGCACTAATATGTAGAACCCTGTGCTACTGTATTCTTCTTTTTTCCGCTCACCCCTTTTATGTTTGTTTTCTTCAAAGAGGATGATGCATCAAAGGAGGCCTGGCATATTAAGGAATTTCATATGCCGAAGGCTGATAATCAGTGGGAAAATAACCACATATATTTACCTCGTACAGAGAAGGCACAGTTTAAGGCTCAAGCTGCAGTGCAGCAGCAGTCGGTTGCTCTCCTTCATTGTCTTGACGAACATCTTTTCAATAAGCATTCTCTCTCAGTTTGTCTAGGTAACAAAAGCTTTGTCACTTTTTCTTTGGCACGTTTCACTTTGACTACCTTTCCCTCAAGACAACACTGGTATCACAATCTAAACTCCCACTTTCTCTTTGGTTATGTGTGCATTTCTGTCTGTTAACAGCTTCTTTCTGCCATTCTCCTTCTATTTCTTTCCTCCCCTTTGCTTGGATTCATCAATTTAAATCCAACCTCACCATATCCCCTTGCTCCCTCTCCTTAAATGCCTATATCCCTCAAGCATCTGCTCTCCTCCTTTTTTTCCCCAACTCCAAAGTTGTTCCCCTTGCCCTGCACACAAATATATTTCTCTCTTTCCATTTTCTACACCATTTTCTTCTTTGCCCTTGAGTTTGAGGATGGCATTTCAGGGACACAGAAAGGGTACATTATCTTCTGCCAGCCTCTCCAGAGACTTCCTGGCTCTCTTTGCTTTTCTTCTCCTGACCACCCTCTCCTGTCTACTCTCCCCGATGTCCTGCCATGTCACTTTGATGGCAGTGCAGGACACAGTACTATCGTGCTAATGACTTGGTCACAAAGCCAGCAGTCCTCTTTAACAAAGACTCATAAATTAGAAAGGCTGGTCGCTTGTAGAGTTATGAAAAAATGTACTTTGCCCGAATTGAAAACTTGTAAAATATCAGTAGTGATGCTTTTGTGAATGTTTTTTGAACACATATCCATGGAAGAAGTCTATAACGAGGGGTTCTTTGTGTATTTTATTTTCCGAGCTTGAGTAGTGCTGTGTAGTGGATACTGAAGAGTCCTGTGAACTCTTTGTTTCTGCTGTGGCAACATTTGTTCTCTCTCTAGCACACATAAAGAGAAACATCATTCTTTGGCACGAGGTGTGCACTGTTGTCAATGGCTTTACTTACACAGTTGGGTGACTGGTGGTCAAACTGACAGCAGCAGCACATAAAGTGGCTCAGTAGTGCAGCCCTGATGGGAGAAGACCAACAAGATAATAATGATTTATTACTTTATTTATAATGCAGGATCATTTGCCTCGCACTGGCTAAACACTTTACATTCAAATGAGTGATGGCGCAGGTGAGTTTATGTAAATGAGAGACGAGGGATTTGAAGGGTTGCGACCTCTGATGCTAAGCCAGCCGAGGCCCTGAAAGCTGGTGTAGGTGGAGGAGCATTGTGCGTTCTGAAAGAAAATAATATGATGGTGATAGCGTGTATATGTTTGACAGGGAGGTCATGATTTACTACGGAGCAGCCTCAGGAATGAATGTAAACAGCGAGATTGGTTAAATGATTTGGGAGTAACCGTGGTGCGAAATACACAAATGTAGTGTTTTTTTGAATACATTAGGGAAGAGTGCAGAGTACACTGACTGGGTAAAAGGTGGCTTAATATGAACAAGTCCAAAGTAAAAATTTAAATATGTTGTTGCTTGTGCATGCCCTCCAGAATGTTGGCGGGTTTTGGCACAAAAAGGACTCGGCTAGCTTCAAACAAACATTGTGTTGTTAAAATGACGACTTCATTATGAGATCTTTGTCGTCATGGTTACTATGATAAACACTTGTTTAAGGGTTCAGGAACGATCATTGTCACAGTTAAAAGAAACCAACGTTGACGAGGGAAACGGGAAACAAACAGCTGTCTCCTGTTTGTGTAGACGATGAGTTCATTTCTCGAGTTGTCAAATCAACACCGGGGTCGCCCGCTGATCAAACCAATCCTGCAGATGAAGGCAATGTGCTGATGTGTGGAGTAGGTGGGCAGGTGAAGGCCTGTGAATTGAACTAATGATGCAAGACTATGAATAAATGAATACTTATCTTTCACTGTTTATGCTGATTATATGATAAACACATAGTTTATCTGTAAAGAATTTGCTTGTGAGCATTTCTGAGCTGTAGGTCAGCTTCTTTAAAATGATTTTGTCACAGATTTGGGCAAAATCAGTGTAGGATTATATTGTAATCCTACTGTAGGACATACTGGATATCTAATGATATGGATAATGTCAAATCCTTTCAAATCTGTAACTGAAATTATTCAGGACTTTCGTATTTGTGTGTTAGTGAAGCTATAAATGACTCAAACTGTCAAAGATTCAGAAACACCTAACCCTGAGAACATCTGATCTGATGCACTGATATGATATGCATGGTGTTTAACTGAGAGGCCGCAGATGAAATCGATGTGACAAGATTAGTTTGCTCATTTGACAAGAGACTCCTGTGCTCAGAGTCCGACAGCAGCGTGGTGTCACAAAGCGGTTCTTTCTTCAGTCTTTGCAGACACTGGCTTGCAGAAAGTTTAATTTTTTGCCTTTGAGAGAGTTATCTTTAATTAGCAACAGTTGAAATAACGAGCTGCCAGTTAGCGTTTCAGCTTGCAGAATCCACGTTGTTATAGAAAGGAGTGAGAAAAGACAGGAACATTTGATGACACATTTCTTTGTCTTGGATGTTTCTAACTTGCAACGAAACTCAGAATTAAACTGGGTTTCACATCTGCACCTGAGTTTGTTGGATTATGCCAATCGTCTACTTTCCCCAGCTTTCACAGACTCACAGGATTTTCTTTTACCCCAGCAGTGTGACATGTTGCTTTGATTAGTTATTGTGAAGCTCACACGCGACTCAGTCACCTGCTGAGCTGAGAATTCCTGACGCATCTTGTCTCTTTATCCATATGCTCACTCATTAAACACACAGCCTTTGATATTTACAGTACTGCATGTATATTTGTCCTGTATATGTATATAGCTAGTCTCCCAGTACCTCTAAGTGTTACATAGTGACTCTGTATGTCATTCTAGGCACTGTGCTTCCATATGGCATAAAAGAAGACTTTGAACATCAGCAAGCATTCACACACATATTAGACATATCATTACTTAATTAATAGTAGTCATGTGTGAGGAATCTTGTAACTTTGTTGCAGCTATTGTTTATTTTAGTATAGCATGGCAGCAATAATACAACTTTCAAACCAAAACATAGACTTCTCTGCCTTCTATGCAGCAGAAAAATAAAAAATCAGTACTGAGGATCCTCCTTTGATACACTGCAACACTTCGACCTATCTAGTCTGCTTAAGTGGTAACACCTAGGAATCGATAACTTTAAACTACTGGTGCTAAAACATCCACTGCAAAATACTGCACAAGTACATGCAGAAAATATGAGTAGAACAGAGTGCAAAAATGACTATAATGTCTCATTCCTACGACACAAAGAGCCAACAAATTCACAGTTCACAATCTTGCATTCATGCGTCTTGCAATCTTACAATGAAAGTGTAGCATTTCATTACATACTAACTCGTGCAGTGGTTCACCAGTTACAATGGGTTCCTCACAAGACCGTGCTCAAAATCCAGCAAATCCACACATGTTGGTATACAATATTTAGTAATCTGGAAAAGCATTGCGTCCAAGATGGCTTCCTCTTTCCACGTCTCTTGTTTCCCAGTATCTTTTGCGCTCACAGGGAGCACTCAAATCGAGACAGTGCCATCTGGTGCCATTGATAATTACAGTCACATTTCCCACTTGGCTAAATATATATGTTTGAGATCATGTACTATAAACAAACATTGATTTCACGTGTCGTTCTGAAGGACTTGCTCATGCTAATGTGACGCTACACTTGCCATAAAATGTGAGGACTTTGAGAACATGCGTCAGCTGGCAGCCTCGTCTTGATTATCTCTCCTCAGAGGATCACAGTGTGGTTTTAACTGACACTGCGGTCTCTATTGGTGAAACGTAGAATCCTCTTTTGAGAGAAAGCCAAGCAAAAAAAGAACAGAGTGGAACTTGCACACCTGTATGAGTCCTCCTGACACTCCTTGTCAGGTGATCAGTGTGCCAGCGAGGATTTCTCTCTGTAACAGCCTTCCCAAGTGCAATTCAGTAATGTGTCTAAACCCAGCAAAGTGAATCCATGTGCAATTTATTACTGTCACCGACCAACATCTTGGGAGGAGGCTTGAAGTCAATTATGTCTTTTGTTCTTTACGTTGAGTGCTGTGTTAAGTGTCTCTGTCAAGGGTGTCAAATTGATACAAGAAAAAGTAGTGGGGCCCTGTTCATATTCTCATATCTCAGTCGTAGTCCTGGTGTGCTCGCAGCCTTAAGAGGTACAAAACAAAAGAGCAGGGTATGAAAGTTCTGACAGACAAGTGATAATGAGTGGGGGCTTAACAAAGCACTAATCACTGAGTGTTCTCAGAAATATGCCAGGAAGCTGAAGAAGCAGTCTTTGTGCGCGTTGAAAGAAACAATAGAAGAGCATCAGAGGCAGAGACAGGGTGGGCACATGTCATGACTGTGTAAGTTTTGACACACATGTAGCTGTGTGAGTTTTGCCTGTCATACCAGATCAGGTTGCTGCAGGAATTAACAGGATCTGTCGCTGCTGCTGCCAGTGCTGAACTTAAAGAGAAGTTCAGTATTAACTCCAACAGAGAAATCGAAGATCTGTGTTTCATGAATACTAAAATAGATCTTCCCTTTTGTTTCCAAATAGCAGAATAATTCTTAATCACTGCACTGCAACACTGATTCAGATAGATTGTGTTAAATCATCATTGTAACAATTACCCTTTTCTCTCTGTGCACCGGTGCGATGATCGCTGGGCCAGGCGGTGACGCAGAGTGTCAAAATGAGCCACAGCTGTTGACTTGTCGCATTAACTCTGAATGACCATCTCCACTTCCTCCCACTTTGTGTGTGTGTGATCTTTCATAGGGGACCTGGCATCAGATGACGAGTACCTGGAAATTCCATCTATCTCCAGACAGAGAGCAGGGACGTACGAATGCACAGCTGTCAACGATATCGACACAGACGTCCAGACTGTAGACATCACCGTCAACTGTGAGTATGATCGCTGCCAAATATTTTTCTGCTTCCAGCTTCTCAAATATGAGTCTCTGCTGCTTTTCTCCATGTTATATCACTGGAAGCTGAATACCGAGTTGGGTTATAGTGTCTGCCAAATATCAAAATCAAAACTAATTAAAAGAATCATTAAAGTATTAGTGGTGAACATTCAAATGTTGGACAAAATGTAAATATTGCAGCAGAAATGTCTTCATGGTTTTTCCTGACTACTCATTTGCTGAACTTGATGTTCAAGAAAATTCATCCTATTTTATTTTTAATTAAATTTGGCATTATCATTTTTTTTTTTTCTTATTAGAGCTATTGCTACACTGAATCAAACATACTCTGGAGTAATTACTTCATAATTAGCAATTAATTGTTTAATAACAGGGTGTTTAAAAACTAGGCACAAAGTTTTTATCTGAAAATATAATAGTTGGGTTGATCAACAGAAAAATAATCTGGAACAATTCTGATAATCGATTCAACTACATTTTCAGGGAATGAACTTGATGACTTTCTTTAACCAATTTGATTAAAAAAAATGAAAGTTTGGGGCTTTTTTTGCTGTTTCACCAATCTAATAAATATTCTACATAATTTGAACCCCTAATGCCCGTTCACTGGTGGTCATCGTGTTGGATCACAGCTATGAATTAAAAGAGGAGCAAATGCTGTGACCCCTCTCCTGATAGCTTTGACTCGCGCTGCCTTGTAGTTCTCATCGCGGTGCTCTCATGTGTTGCTGACTGCTTGTAGATGCTCCGACTGTGTCAGAGGGCAGAGATGTCGGAGTGACTCTGGGCCAAAGAGGAGAGCTGGAGTGTGAGGCTGATGCAGTGCCTGAGGCAGATTTTGAGTGGTATAAAGATGACAGAAGGTAATTTGCATTTTACGTTGGCAAATGGAAGAAGTGTGTGTGTGTGTGTGTGTGTGAAAGAGAGTGAGGGTGCATGCTGCAATTAGTTTTCACAGCCATTGGTGGTTATTATTGGTCGGCTCTCTATTGTTGCTCTATTCACTGTCTGATCATGATTTTTTTTTTTTCTCTCTCTCATTGAGGATCTTTAACGGCTTTGACGGCATGGAAATCATGAGCACTGGATCACTGTCGAGGTTGACATTTTTTAACGTGTCTGACGGAGATTACGGCAACTACACTTGTGTCGCCATCAATAAACTTGGAAGCGCAAACACGAGCTTCCTTCTGTATGGTGAGTACAGCAGGAATCTGTTACATTTTTAGCACTGCAGAAAATACAAATAAGACGCAGCTGCAGCATACCTGCTAAATGCATGCTTCAAGAAAAGTAATAATCCACATCTTTTTTGAGCAACCCATTTCCTGAACTATTTTTATACATAAAAATATTCTTATTTCTGACTCAGAAACTTGTGTTATACAAAAATATGCATGTAGCCACATAAAGAGAAGCCACAGTCTACATAGATCTGTACCTTCAGTTCTGTGGGTTCAAAATATTAACGTCTGAAGATAACCCAACGCTGTGTTTCAAGGTGGCGCTTTACTAATTCTGATTCACAAAAAAACTTGTCAGGCTTCGGTGGTTTGGGGCCTGTAGAGCAAGAGCATGAGCAAAAGAGTCCTTCTCTTGCTCAGCTAGCTGACTTCCTGCTGGCTCCCCACATAGATGAAAGGCATGAAAATAACTAATTCTGCTCTTGGATACTTTTTAATTTATATTGGAAATGATGGCTCAAATTCTGTTAATATAAAAAGTGATGCACAGAAAGTATTCACTGTGTTAGAGTGATTTCTTTTGAGAGATTGTGCATGTTCCTTCAGACATGCATCTCTTTACATGTATGTGATGGCAGCTTTGACATATTGGTTTCATCAGACATGAGTCACGATCAGTTCGACCTGACATTAGCCGGTCTCCTGGCTCCTTTTTGTGCACCATATGGCAAAAAATAGCAAGTAAACATTGCATATACATTTCTCACATATATTCTGACGTATGTCCTGTCATGTCTGAATGAAGTTGCAAGGAATATTAATGTAAAAGATATGTGATTTAATGACAAAGAGGCATCACATTTAACCTATTTTTAAGCCATTATGATTGCAATTATAACTATGTCCACTACTTCATAGCCCACTGTTATTAAAGTCAAGAATCATGTGGATTATTACTTTATCAAATGAGTGGTTGTTAGATTTAAAATACAGTTTCAGCTTTGAAATGGACTTTTGACTACCAGTAGTTTAATGAATGGCTTTTGGCATTATTATTTGTTTGTGTGATTATATCATTTTATATAAGTCTATAATTGTGCGGCCACAATGTAAAAGTCCATTCAGCAGCTTATTTTTCATGCTTTTGACAATTGTTGTCAATGATGTGTTGCTACTCTGTTTCCGATATGTTGCTCTGTTCCATTTGTTCCCCTGGTGTAGTGGTAATTGAACCCACTAGCTCAACGCTATTGCAAGGTTAGTATTCTACACCAGCATGCACTTCAACTGTCACGGATCGAAAGTATTAACCGCATGCTGGCACATGACAAACATTGCCATTTTCACAAACTGGAAGCTGGCTGCAGCGTCACAGCGTTTTGACAAGAAGAGACAAAATCATTTCTGGGCTCTTTGATCGTGTGGAAATTGTACTGTAATATTTTAACAACTCTTTGTTCTCTTCATGATTTGATGTGTTAAAGCTGCTGTGTGGCAAAAAAAAAAAAAAAAAAAAAAGCATCTTTGAAGACGAAGATGTCTTGTGAATCTTTGTGAAAATGGTCATTGGAGCCTGTTGTGTTAACCATGTTTCATCTTTCTCCTCTGCAAATCTAACCGCCTCTCTGTGTGACATGGCTTCATTTTTGCATGCTCTTTTTCCCCATTGTAAGTATTCTTCATCTTCCATTATCAACCATTGTGCTTGTGTGATGCTTGTTTGTACTTGTAATTATCATATTTCAACTGTACATTGTACACAGAAAATAGTGAGAGCAAAAAGAAAGCTGCAGAGTCTCACTGAAGGCTGAAGTCTTTATTGTATCTGCAAGTATTGAAAAACACATCAGGCGAAAGCAAACACCTCAGCCATCTTGTCATTTTAACGTGTCCTTGTGACTGGTGGTTGCAGCATCTTGTAAGCAAACGCACTCCATTAACACAATTGTATTAATGGCTTTGATTTTTGGCTATGAGTGAACGTCATTATTCTAATTAGCCATATGCAGGATTAGGGATAATCCACTGTGGCACAGTAATTGGATAGATGCCCCAAAGGAAACTGTGGTGAACTCATGGAAATCCAGGGGAAATGAGTAGTCATTGTGTTACGAGCTTCAAAGTTAAAAATGTGTCCTCAATCCTCGCACAGTGCTTTCACTTCGATGAAACTTGGCTCATCCCTGAAAAGAGCACAATGCGTTTTAGTTTTTGCATCATGAAATTGTATTTCAGCAGCAGATTCTTGGGAATTCCAGTCACTGTCACTAAATACTGTTGAAACATTGTGACACTCAGTAATACTAGAAATACTACAATGCATTAAAGACTTAAGTAAGAATCTGGTCAACATGCTGAAAATTATACTTCCAACACATATTCTATCTCATTCTATGTAGTCTACATGCTTTATACAATATGTACTATAGTTATTATTTAGTACTTTAGTCAGATCTGAATAAATTAGCATTGAATAAGTACATTTAAGTATTAAAGAATCAGTGTCTTTAGTTGTGAGCAGATACAAGAAAACAAATTGCTAATGAACGTCAGCATGCATTAACATCAACACGCATGATCACATTCCACCATCTTAGTTGTTGATCATTAAAGTGAAGTGAGTTTTGCAGATACGTTCAGTATTAAACGTTTTTGCAACTTATGTGTTCATTAAAAATGTTTCCTATTTATGTTCATGAAAAAAAGTCCAAGCCTCATTGCATTTATCTCAAAATGCATTAGCTGTTGTAGATTAGTTGTATGTAAATCTAACATCTAAGAGACGATTTCATGCGTTGCCCTTGAACATTTACAGGAGACACTTTGGCACTACAGCAGCAGCAGAGCATTTAAACTCTGTGTTGATGCCAAGTGACTTGCAGTACCTTACCTCCTAACCCCCCCCCTGTAATATTAAACAATGAACTGCAATCACTATGATAACTAATCACTAATTATGTGCACGGGTTTGCATGGAGAAAATACAGCCTGAAGTCCCCCATTGTTTTCATCCAGGTTTGCGCTGTATATATTACAGTAATCACAAAGTTACACGTGAAGTGTTGTGCGGAAAGGAAGTGTTATTAGCACATTGAAAATATTTTAATGCTTACCTCCAGTAGTGCTAACACAGGAAAAAAAACAATCTCCAGTGGTGAAACTGAGGTGTTTTTTTTGCTTCTTTTTCCCCCGTCAGGGCCGAGAGCAGTTCAGGACGGCAGCGGCGGCGCGATGGGAGTGCACTCGCATACCTGTCTCCTCTTCTTAGTGTTTCTGCCCTTCCTGCTCAGATTTTGAAGAGGAATGGATTTGAACACAAGAAATTTTGTGTGTGTGTGCGTGTGTGTGTGTGTGCGTGCGTGTGATTTACTTTTTTGTTTGTTTTTCAACTGGAACCATAAACTGATGCACAGTGAGTGCATGAAGTATCCTGCTACATAATGATGTTGACCCACTAAATAAGTACGTAACAAATGTTTTGTTTTTTTTAGATTTGAAGGATGTAACAAATGTTTCACACTTAAGTTGAATTATGTTGAATATTTTTCTCTCTAAATTATATTATTCTGGATTGTCTCTTTATGTAAATGTCTCGGGAAAAAAAAACAATATTTTGTTTTAAATGTGGTGTCTCTTATTCAAATTGATTTGTATTAATTTTTAACTGCATTCCATATTCATCTCAACTCCAGGAAAAGGCAAATTTACAACAAGTACGAGAGGTGAATGTTAAATACCTCAAAGTCAAACCGAGACAGTGAAGCAGAAGGAATTTAGGTTACCCTGAGGCTGAAAGCCTGGTATTATCATATTTTAATGTATAATAATTATCATTCAGTCTGGTTGTTGAAAGCAGAATTGTTTTTGACCTTCAAGTATTTTTGTTCTCACAATTATAGTGATATACTTGCAGTTGTGTTATGCTAATCTTTTAATTTTATTTTTTCAATTATTTTTTTAGTTTTGAATTTCTTTTTTTGGAAAAAAAATGAAAATATGAAGTTGTAATTATTTAGAACAAATATCCTAGTTTTATGTCTTTGTTGTCTTTTTTCTTTTTTTTTCTTTTACCAGTACAGTTGTACACAAAAATGGTGTCAAGAATTATTATAATTCAGTAGTTAAAAATGGAGCGAAACGTACCCCACTTGTGTGGAGTCAACGTCTGACTTTAATTAATGAAAATTAATGCTGTTGCTACTTTGAATATCACGCCATACACAACAGTTATTTGAGAAAATGTTCCTGTCCATGCTCCAAACCAGCACTGGAGGCTTAGAGACCACTCACTAAAGTCACGTTCATAAAAAATAAACTCTTTTTGCATGTATTTAGACACCAATAACCCAAAGACTTTAGCAGTTTATACAGCACCGTACTTATACATACACAGGATTTTTTTTGTTCTGTAGTCTCAGCACCGAACAAATCACAGTGACACGTTCCATAGTGTTGTCTTTTCACAAACACGAGGAGGATAAACATGTTGTGTTTTAACGTGGGTTTAAAACATGGGTAATTTGGAAAAATAAAAGATCTAAATTCATCGATACCTTTAAACCAAAATGTACAGTATGCGATTTATGACTGTGAAATGCTCATCCGAACACGACATTCCCAGCTCGTGTTGAAAAGAAAAGAATTGCAGGCATATTGCCAAATTGCAATAACTAAGAATGAGCAGAGGTCCAAGCAAAAGAACAAAACAGAAAAGGCTTGCATTGTTAGAAAAGACAGGATATGTTCAAAAACAAGAAGATCATATCTCTGTGTTTTATTCTAGCAAAAGATCAGCGCAGGCAGAGCACCACCGGCGTTTTTGAGAGGCAGCAAACAAAAAAGTTGTGAGCGCGAGGATTTTATGCAACAATCAGAAACCTCTCACAACACGGCAGCAAGAATTAAAGCCAGTAATTTATCTTATTCACGTCTTATGTTGGCAAACAATTCACACAAACTGCCGGTCCGCACTCAGGTTCCTGCCGCCCCGCAGTGGTAAGAGCAAGTAAGATTTGAAGTTCCGGTTTTGTAACGTGGAAGGGAATTTTTAGACGTTATGCCTCTCTTGCAAAATGCATCAGTGTTTGTGTCCGTGTACACACGCACACACAAGCATCTCGTGACTGTTGGTTTCTACGATAACTGCGCTCCACATCACTGGATTGTGTGCAGCACTAAAGGATTTGTAGGATTCTGTGAAAACAACATCAAACAGCAACAGTGAGTTAAAACAAATTAGCGTGTGTGTGCCTGTTTAGCGGTAGGGCAATGATGCGCTTCTTATGAGCCCACAGCTCTGATCGAGTGTGTTTTCACATATGGTTATTTTTAAATTATTGCAAGCTCACTCGACACTGAGCTGGCCCCCAAAGGGAAAGAGCGGCAGAACCAATGATCTCTGCTGTGTTCGGGTTCATCTTTTCCTCTCTTAAAAGAAAATTCAGATCTCTTCCCCTGGCTCGCCTCAGCTCTAGCAAGGTCGTAGTCCATCATCATCCAGGTGCACCTCAATTTTTCTTTTGAACTCAATTCCTTTGTGGCCCTTTGGGGATAACAGTGTGAAAAAGAGCCAATATCCAAATCAAAACAGCATGAAACAGATAGGGCCATTATTGAAATTGATCAGGGTAATCATCAGCTGAATCTGACAGGCTAATCATGGTTTGTTTTCACACACAAGACAAAGAGAGAGAGAGAGAGACAAAGAGAGACAGACACCGCGGACTATTATTCATCTCCAGCACAGTGATGTTTGGAAATTACACAGTAATTATTCCATCCTGGCTTCAAGGATGGCACCACTGATCTCACGTCTACTTGCACAGTCATTTTGCCACAAGATTAACCACATTTAAGACGAACTGAAGTCAGATCACCTCCCAAGGAGGTCTGTGCTGGGGGATCCCTTCAGAAGGGTTTTTTTTTTTGTGTGTGTGTGTGTGATGTGGTTGTTGTCAATATGCACAAACAATCACAGCCTCACTGCTGCGAGTTCATACGAAAGGTTGAAAAATGTGAAAACAACTCCCTCAATAGTTTGCCTGGAAATATCAGTCAACAAAAACATGCAAACACACACACACACACACACACACACACACACCTTACGTCTTCTCTTTCTCTCACACACACACAACACAGATTCTAGTGAGGTAAGACAGTTTGTTGTATATTTCTGCCTATATTTCTTTTGTAGAACAGCCAAGCACACATTGTAAAAACTGATTCATTTATTTTATTTTTATTTTTTTACTACCTCTGAGCAATTCGTCCAATTATTTACCGGCACGGCAATTACCACTTTGAAGTAATATTTAGATCTGGTCATAGATGTGTATTTGTGTGCACTGTAATGGCTATGTAAGTGAGGCTCATTAACAGGAACCCTTGATATACCACGCTGCTCTATCGTCAGTAGTGTTTCTCTGGGAGTATCACAGCGCTCCACAGTTTGTTAAAAAAGTGCGGACAGCTGAATGTTTGCAGTTTATTGCTTTGTCCTTAATAATTGTGAATATATATCTATTTCTTTCTCCTTTTTAAAAAAAAAATCATATCAGATACAGTATCATTTTTCAAGTCAAGCACACTATTACTGAGGACAAACCCATGTAAGCAATTACCTTTAGGATATAGACAGTTCTGTACAAACCAGCAGGGCTGCTGTCAAAATATAAAACACGCATCTGTAGAGGAGATGAAAATGTGTTTTTTCCACTTGTACCAGAGGTAACGAGGTGGTTGTATAGCTAATTTCCCCTCCAATAATCCACCTAATAATTGCAATGCCAAATGGGCACTATGGCAGCGATTCAGAGTTGAGGCTGCACTGAGCAGACTTCAAACCAAAACTGTGAGCATTCATATTCTGACATTCATTAAGAGGAGCCGTGCTAGCTGTCAATATCAAAAGAAAGAGAGCATTGTTTATTACTTCTGGACACAGACAAAATGTTGTAAACTGCGAACAACACTCGGCTGAAGAGGCAGCATAGAAGCAGTCTGAACTGTGATCTGAAGATGAGAGATTCTCTCTTTTTTTTTTCCAGTGGAGGTGGAAAACAGTCAGCACCTGTCAGATCACTGTTGGAAATCCCGCTAGATCATCTTCCTAAAGTTTTGGCCTTGGTCTGAGCCACATGCAGCTAACAGAAAAGCATCATCTTCATTTCCTTGTTCTTAAATCCCCGCTGCTCCAAATGTGTAACAAGAGAAGGCATGTGGAGGATGTGCTCCTATGCAGGCAGTTTCTTTCAAGGTTTAATTTGAAGTGTTTTCTGACCTGAGGCCTTTTATATTACTTAGCGCCGGTATTCTCAATGCAGTACGGGCACCGCTAGCCTCAAGGTTAGACAAGCTGGCTTGCAGAGCAGTTAAATAAACACAATCACATTACATTTAGTGAGACTGTGTGATGTTTTGTGTTGCACAACACAGCTATTTGCCATGTTATGGCTCATTTAGTTGAGAAGACTCTAATAAGCTCTCAGTTGGCCCTCATATTGTCCTGTTGTTAACTGGACTCATCCTGCATTGTAAAACTGAAGGCTATATACTGTAAATCACACCCGGTGTGATGATTCCAGCTCCTTTTCTAAATACAGTAACATCCTGTTTATGCAATATCCAGTCTCCTTGGGAGTTAAATAAAGTTAAAATGAACATTGATTGTTTCTCGCCACACTGCACGCTTCCAACAGCTGCATATAACATGCATCACAGTCAGGCAAACAAAACACAGCAGGAGGTGACATACCTATTTCAATGGGAATAAGCAACTTCCTTAATTGAAAATAAGTCCCCATCTCTCAGACAGTAGGGAGTTGTACTACAGTTTCTTTCTGCACGGCATTAAAAAAGTCAGCCTGTACTGTCTTATTAGAGCAAATGCAAATGCAAACTCCCACCAAGCATGACTTTTAGAAAGGATATGCAAGACACACTACAAGTCCCATTCAAGCCAAACTTATAATGATAAAACCTAGCAACCCGGGGAGAGGATCTTGGAAATACACTGGTAAAATATTTCTGATCCACCCCCAAAGTTCAGCAAGGAAATTGCTCTGAGAAGGCCTGAATACACATAACTTTTTTCCCGTTTCTTTCTGACTCCAGTCAGCCAATTCTGAATCACAGCCCATGAAGGCTTATATTTTTGGCAGTAGCCCTGCATATTTATGTTGATATGACCAATTCCATTGTCTGTTTGCTGCATAAGGATTGCAGGACTCATTCTCTCTCTCAGCCCGAGCAAACATTGGCCCATTTGGAACATGGGCTGAGTTGAAGGAGAAAAAAAAAAAAAAAAAAAGTAAAAATATGTGTGTATTTCTTTTCATTGTCACCATATGTGCAAGGCAGGACACCAGTCTTTAAGGAAAATTTGATACCATTTAAGAACAATGACTGAGCTTGTTTTGCACCTACCAGATAGTACTATTAATTTTAGGTGTTTTGTGACATTCGTGTGATTTGCATCGGAGTCTAGAAGAGATCATTTTTCGGATGTGAGATATCAAACCTTTGTCTCAGCTACCAGGGGATTATCATAGCAGACGCATGAAGTAGTCTCATGATCTGTTGGGATTTATTTTGGTTGACTCACATGAATAAAAATCTGCCCTTTGCCTGGCTACAAGTTCACAGGACTCTCTTCAGATTGGATTGTTCCCAAGTGGATGGGGACATGCTATCCGACTCCCTGCATTGTAAAGGATTGTTGGTTCATATGTATTTTCTTGATGAAAAGTGTGTGCTCATATTTAAGACTGACAATAATAAAATGTTGTATCTTAATTAAGATTGTGTGGTGTTTTTTTTGTGTGTGTGCTTTTTTTTCTTATACTGCACTGCCAACAGAATGTTCCATGGTGCACAAACAGCAGTTTTGCCTACAGCAGTACCTATCCAGAAACAGGACCAACCTATTGATTTTTTTTTTTTTTTATCCCTTAGAGGTCCTGACCTTGGACAGAGCTCGTTGTGGTCTGTCCGCTACATTACAGACACCCGCTAACTGCAGTTCTCTAAATGACACCAGTGTATCTTCAAGCCTGAACACTGTGTATTTTAAGCGTTCTGGTACATCAATTATGTACTACCACAGCAGGGGGTCTGCCATAAAGCTCTGAACTTGTTTCTCTTCCTCCACCATGAATGTTAATTGCATACTGTGGCTGCATGCAATAGGAATTTTCTCTTCCCATTCATTCGCTGCGTAGATGATACATGTAATGAGAATCTGTAGGTTTTCCACTGTGAGTTGTCAGTGGCAGTGATGCTTGTGGCCCGGGGCAATGCTCCACTGTGTGATAAATAATATAAAAGAATGCCCATAATATGTACAGTATTTCAGGGTTTGTGCTTTTTATTTTTTGTATTGCATTTTTTAAGCGGTGACATAAAAATGGCGTTCCAGTTGATACCCCACCGCTCTACTTCAGCCTCAACAAATATTTAATTCATGCAAACATCTGCTGCTGCAGCTGAGAGTTGCTCCACACACAGGAGACTGAATACAGTCATGCTGTTGGAAAGATGAGATATTTTTCTTTGCCTTATGTTAAAGGCCAGTGTCCCTAAAATCAAAGACACACACACACACACAAAAATGGGCCATCCCAGGATAACTGATTGACTGCATTTTTAGGCTGTATTGTTCTGTTGCACTGTCACTCAGGATCATTGAAGCTAATGAAGCATTGAAGGGAGACCGTTGAGCACAAAACACTGAGACCAACAAAACCATTTGCAGCCAGTGTGCTCACACCAAGCATATTTGGACACTGCAACCTTAATGCCTGATCAAGCCAGAAAGTAGCACAGGAAAGTGGAGTCTCTTGTCCTCACAAAACAGGTGTAGCTGCAAACTTGGTGACTTTTTGCAGGGTGAGGCTATCGTTTGTTCATGCTTGAGTCATTCAGAGTTATATAAAATCAGATGGTACAAAAAAGGTAATTTAATAGTCTTCCCTACTCCAACTACATCCAAGATCAGAACTGTCAGTGTTTTTGAGTGGTCAACAGCTCAAAATCTTTGGGTCAGAGTTCAACAAAATGAACTTAGTCTCTTACTGAATCTTAGTCTCTCCAGACTGGAACTGGGGAGATTGCATTGAAATGCTTTTACAGCCCAAAATCTGGCGTGCAGAGCCATGACAGTTTATTTTTAGGTGAGAGTGTTTGAACAAGATTGACACTGGAGAATTGCAATAAGACACCTGGTAATGCAAGTCTCAGTCCTCCTACAGGTGCACTTTGTCAGGAGTGAAAATGTACTTAAGTCATTTAGAAGGAACAAACATGACGACATTTTCCAGCCAGAGTCTGCAGCAAAGATAGCGGCTCTGTGAGGCCGGTTAGATAATGCTCATGACATGTTGATGTTTAGCTGTTTACCATGAGCAGTATCATAATTTAATACATGCTAATTAACTGTGAACACAAAGTACAGCTGAGGCTGAGTCATTGGGTTTGCAAGCATTATGGTGGATAAATTTAATACATGGTAGATCAGTTTGATAAATTCATTTTGATAGGTTTGCCAACAGATTTGGTGAGAACAGTCCCAGAAGTTTAGTTTCATAACTAACTGTGCAATAGTTAGCATTCCAAGAGGTAGTGGGTAATGTTCTACTCAGGATAAGAGCTGGAAGATTGCATAACAGTTGATGACACTATTCATTAGTTTCTTTACAAATAAACTCAAAATCCATGTCAGAGTTGTCGCTCCTTTTTAGGCATCTTAAAGAATTCAATAACACTATTTTGTAATTAAGTATTTAAGTACACACAGTAGATATTCAGGTGCCAGAGAAAAAATTAGTGAATTACCAATCCATTCATCATCAGGATGCATCCTGGTAACCATGGACGTCTGTATAATATGTCACAGCATTTCAGCTAAGAGTTGTAGATATATTTTTTAGTGTGGACCAAAGTGGTGGACTGGACTACAGACGGACACTGTCATCCTTAGAGCCATGTCGCCAACATAGTTAACTCAAAGATTTCATCAGTACACTGAGACCAAACCAAGCATGGACTGGATTTCTTATCTCTTCAGAACTGGTATTACTCTAAAAATCAGAATGGCAAAATGTGCAGAAATGTCTATCATGCTTCAGTAAACTTCCATCGTCTCACCAAGACTCCAATATCCAACAAGTGAGCGATTTGAATTCACACAAGTAAACTTTCTAACCACAGTTCAGACCAAAGTCAACAAGCCGTAGGTATGCTATAACCCTTTACTCTTTTTCCAAGAGAACCTTCCTCAGTTTTCACATCATAAGATGTTTTGCTTCCATTTTAAAACTTGTCTGTGTACCTTGCTATCTGGTTCTCAACCTCTGAACTCTCTAGATATTGTGCGGATGCTGTTAAAATCAAGGGTCAGCTTTGTGTGAAAAGGCACTCTGCTTGTTGGTAAGGAAGAGTGTAGCAGCCAGAGGTTGTCTTGGTCTGGTAGACTATTCAAACTTAAAAAAAAGTCTTTTTCTTTTAGTTTTCTATCCATGTTTCTGTTTCCCTTATCTTGTTTATTTTACTGCACTTATGATGTTTTCAGTTATAAATATTTCACATAGCTCTTGGACTCTTGAATGTCTTTTGAATCCTCTGGAGGCCCAATAGAAAAGACATCTCTTTTACATGAGTCTACTGGGAAAATGATGAAAAAAGAGAAACTAAAATCAATACCTATTTTGGTTTGGCCATCGGGATTTTTTTCCAGAAATATTTATGCTCAACTGCCAGTCTAGTTAATCCACTCATAAGTATTTCATTATTTTTACTGAAGTTTATCATCACGTTTCAGTAAAATTGACTTAATTGATTGGTGTCTGTACAGTTGACGGTAGTCTGGACCGAAGCCTGAGGCTGTGGGTCTGTTGTTGATTCATTCTATTGAGACATGGCGAAATATGAGTCTCAGCCTCCTCTATGATAAATATTTCTCTGTGTGATCGTTTGACATTGCTGCTGACATCAACATCATGATACCATCAGTGCCGTGCATAGATGAACTCTTCTCTGCACTTTTAAAATCCACTCCAGAGGAAAAATATTGCCCATGACAACACTGGGATTTAACCAGCCATTAATGTAATTACAGTGGAAGCACTAACAGGAATCCAGTATTGCAAAATACTAAATATATCACCACCAACACTTTAGTTTGTAGCAGTGTCAATTGATTGGATACCACCTTGGTCCAAACTAGAATATTTCATGGAATACTAGATGTATTTCTATGTACTTTGTTTCAGACAGTCATGGTCTCAGAGCAGTGGTGGCTGGTGGTTTTTTCTATGTGTGGCTGGGCCACATCCAATCAATGTCAGCAAACACACTAGTATGTTTGAACAAAAAAAAATGGAGGTATCAAAACTGCATCACTTTGCAATTAAATACTTAACAATTATTTAATTTCAACATAAAAACACAGTAAATAACATATTGGCGAACATATCAGGACATCGTGTTTTGAACCCACACAGGTGAATTCACCATAATATAAAAGATGTAAAAGAAAATGTTAATTATGGGGGATCACCGTCCCTATGGACGGTGTTTTTTGTGCAATTAGGAACAATTGTGTTACGTACTTGCTATCTGGATACTGAATGGATATAACCATGGCTGTGAAGTGCTCCAAGGTGTAGAAAAAAGTAAACTCCAGCAAACTTCTGTTTTAAAACAGTATATGTGTTGTACAACCATACAACACATACACAAACATTAATATTGCATGAAATACTAAATAATGAACACTGGATCCTGAAATAATGTCATAGACAGTACATCTTGGAATATAAACATTTTCTGCACTTAAATGAACGCAATAAGTAAATTAATTTGAATTATGCTCAAAATAATTGTGAGTTAGTATAAATACTAAAGACAAACAATCTTGTAAATATCAATTGATACAAATGGAAGTACATCTGCTCCATACCAGGGTTATTGATTAAAGCAGCTATGAAGAGTTTTTACTTTACCAGTCTTAGCATTTCCAAAAATGCTGTCGTGATGATGTCGTTGGTTGCATTCTGGATGGCAACGAACTTGAAAAATCGATGTACATAACACAAGCACTTGCTAGCAGTTGGTGGAAATGTCAGTTGTCTCATCTGCTTGAATGGCAGTAGAATCAGTGCTCTTTACTTCCACTAGAATGTAATCCTTTAGCTCTGACAGCATCCAGTCCAACAGCTTGTGCAGTTTTTGAAGTCCTCGGAAAATGCCAGGGTTGTTCAAGGAGTCGGTCACATTGTGCTGACAAAAGGCCAGCTCAGAAGTCCAACAAAACTTACAGAATTGATCATTTTTGAATGAAATGTGCCTGTTTTTATTCATGTCCTGTCCACAAACCTGTGGCCATGTAGCCATCCAGCTGTGTTGCAATGTCTTTCTAGCTCTTGGCTAGCTTGACGGGATTATCCATGTTATCCATGTACCCATGTGTGCCAGGGTTTGTAGATACTGTTTAACGTATAAAATACAACACAGCTTTTTTATTGTGTCAGCTTAAAAGCTCATGAACACATCGAAGTTGGAAGGTCGTTGGTGATAAGGGCAGCTCCTTATCATCCTCAATTGTCCATCCACCCTAGTCCGAAGGAATGAATTCTACCACCAGCAAGTTGTAAGTCAAACATCACCACAACTGGACTTGATGGATTGCCATGAAATTCCATTTTGGCTGAATAATGATAATTTTGTTGATCTTGTTAGCATGCTAACAAGTTAAACTAACATGCTAAGACATTAGATAATTGATGATTGATTAGGTAGAGGTAATGAATAAGATCTACTTGGGCTTTTTCTTTCACACTTCCAGTGTCAAGACCCTCTAGCAGTACCAACAAATTTCTTTTTGTGTTTCATAAGAAAATGAGATTTTAATCTACAAAATATGTACAAGATTGGCTTACAGGTGGTGCTACAGGAAAGTCACCAAAATTAATAGGAATCCTGACATGAATACCCTCAACAAATGACGTTGCAGTCCATCCAGTTGTTGCTGAGGCAATGCTGTCTCCACTGGGAGAGGGGATGATGGGGACCGTTCTCCATCTCCAAGTAGAAGAGAGTACAAGGGCACAAAAGTTGTTTAGTTGAATGTGTTGGTCTAGTCTGCCTGACTCATTGATCCTTTATGTGACTGAGGTTTGTGCAACCGACCATGTCTCTGAAATATCAGGAGCCCAACTGTACTGTGTATTGATAAATGGCGCTGTCTGTGGTGCTGAAGTTATTAGATGGGTTTGTAATTGCGCCCCTTTTCTCTAAATCCTGCCCTTGTGTCAGTTTCATCATGGATCTCTAATATTCTCTGTATCGGACAGAGGGGGAGAGAAAGTATGGCAGCAGCATGACCAAGGCCAGGTCAGAAATGAACTTCTCATGCACTAAAATAAATCTCAGTGTTGTAACTGATTTGACAATGTAATATTGTAATAATCATACATTATTTCAGAATTCAGAGAATCAGTTCAAAGGGCAAAAGATACTCCACCCACCCTGAAATAAAGTCACTCTCCCTCTCTACTCGTATGAGTATAGAGAGAGGGTAGGAGGGCTTCCAAGGGGGAAGTGGTGAGAAGACTGCAGGAGGTCAGAGGTGCAGCTTTGCTAGCTTTGTGAATTTGTGGCCAGGATGGCATCAAAAAGGACAGGAGGACGGCTTGACCTTTGGTATTTATTTATTTATTTCAAATAGAAAAAGAAATTAGCTTGGTTTTGATTCCTGTCCAGACAATTAAATATGCATGAAGATTGGCTCATGTTAACACGGTTAGAGATGAACGAAGCATGTGGACACAAAATCAACTGGTATTATCCACACAGAAGTGTAGTAAAAAAAAAAACTAAAAAACAATTTCATTGAATATCATGTCATTACTTCTGTAGAAAATGAATAGAATCAAATAGCAGCAATATCATGTGCTGGTTGGTGCAGTGGGGGCAGGAAGGTGATGCCATTGGACCATCCCCCACATTAAATGTATTCAGTGAGGCAAATTGGTAATATATGAATGTATTTTGTTGGGAATGGACAGGACAACATTCATTACCGTGCTTAGATACCTGCAGTGATAGAACAACCAGGCTCATCCTGCCAGCAGATATTGTAAATGCTAATTGTCAGACAGAAAATGCTGTATTCGTGTTGCAGAGCACCCACTTAGAGGCCCGTGATAGACATTTAAGCACTGGAGAAAAGTCTCGCCGTCTACCTTCTAAGTCCCAGTTGGAGCTATCTCTTCCCTCACGCTCTCCTCACTATATTTCAACCTAATTAATGTCAAAATGGAGTAAAAACAATTAAGGATCTGTCTCCAAAAGTTGTTGATTTCCTTTCCACTCTCCTTATTTTATCTCATCGAGGCGAGCAGAAACTCCTAATGGCTGGTAAACATCTTTTGATTGTCTGATTGTCTCTCAGGACTGTGAGTGTACTGTAGCCGAGCGGAGAGGAGAAAAACTGAGGAGGAATAACTCAGTGCTTATCAAAACCAAAGAGAATAACATCTGTGCTCAAAGGAAGCAGACTGCAGCTTCCTCCACACAGACTCAGATGAAACATTTTTCAGATTCACAATTACATCTTTTCTACATTTTCACATTTCGCTCGCTGAGAAAGCACAGCTTATTGTGTCGCAAAGCACCCACGATGATAAGCCACTTGCCTTGTTGAGCCTACAATCCTCAAAATTCTAAAAGTAATGGAATCATGCAAAGACTGGACGAGCCATGCAGGTCAAATATCAATAGTAAGCCATTTAGTTGTTGCTATTTCAGCTATTTTGACTGTACAGCTGTCTGTTATTAGAAGGCATGGTTTCACACTTTAGTCTTGAATTAATTAATGAGTGTTTAGCCCGTAATGAGCTTTTCCTGTCTTTAGTAATATAAATGAATCGTCTCCTTTGGTCAGCCTTCTTCAAATCATCTGCATCTTTACAATCATCAGTGAAACTTTAATATTCTAGTTTTTAAGAGATACCGTAGGTGGCTAATTAAGAAGGCATACTTAATGCCACTGATTAAACTAAATAACACCTCCCACAAAAAGATTACTAGTGAGAGTCATAGCAGACAAGTTTTTCTTAGTTGGAATTAGTACTCATAATGAGATAACATGATTGTATTGGAGTAACTGCTGCCTGTGAGAGCAAATGTATGATTTATGAAAGGAAATCGCTCTGCTGCTGCAGGCTGTGTAAAACTCTAGTTGATATATATACTTCATTATTATTGTCCTTTCATATTTACGAACAGATGAACGTATGCTTTAACGTCGCAGCGTTGCTGTTTTTGGTGTTGGAGAAGACAAAAAGCTGCAGTGAGGAAGGATATATGGCTACACTATCACTTCAGGCCATCACACACATACAGAACAAACTGCTTTTTACTGTGTCTTATTGCTTTTTATATAATCTGAACCAGGGGTGTCAAACCCATTTTAGTTTATGGGCCACATACAGCCCAATTTCATCCCAAGTGGGCCAGATTGTTGCATAATAACTTATAAATAACAACACCTCCAAATTCTCCCCTTACTTTCAGTGTAAAGTGGTACAAGTACATTCTGAGAACGTTCACAATTAATGAACCATCCAATTACAAAACAGATGATGAACAGCCTGAGACGTCTTCAGAAAAATGAATGTAATTTCAACAATATGTCTCCACATATTGTTTCCATTTCAGTCAATTTACTGTCATTACATATACATTATAATTTACAGATCACTTTGGAACTATAAAGACATAAAACTTTTAGTCACATGTATTTTGTATCTGAAGATCAATATTGTATTTTTAGTTCCAACAACTTGTCAAGACCTAGTAATTTCTTTTTATTTAGCTAGCTTTCATAATTGCACATCTCATGGCTATGGCTGAAAACACACTTTTCCTCAGACCTGCCAGTCATTCATCTATCTTCTCTGCTCTCAGTTGCTCTATTTTTTTTTCTTTTTCTTTCTTTCTTTTTTTTTTTTTTTTTTTTTTTGCCATAATGAGTCTCATAGTGGTGTTAAACATATATTTTTTTTCATAGTGGTGGCCAGATGGGGCCACAGTGGTGGCACATCGGGGGTGGAGTGTGAGTGTGACTGACAGTCAAAAGCAGGAGCTGGCTGAGCAGTATTATTCTATTCAACATTAACTATTATAAAAGATATATATCATTGATTTAATTATACATTTAATTCAATAGAAGTCAATCGTAGCTGAGTGGAGAAGACACAGAAGCATATTCTTCATATTGAATCTAAATTATTAGCTGTTGAAATGCTACAAATAACTATTTAAGTGGACCATCCAAATTAATAATAAAAATATTAATAATAATAATCTCTGAACTTTTGATGTTTCGTAAACTTTTACACCCAATTTTGAGATGTTGGTCACACCAAGCTGCCTAATGATGAGAGTCATGAATAAAGGAACTTTTATAGCAACATTTTTAGCTAAAGTAAAAGCTTATTCATGTTTATTTATAGTTATGTGCAACCCCAAGAAGAAAATGCCAGTGGCATGTAACCTATACAATCTGGGGGCTATTGTAACTAATATAAGTATGCTTTCTACTAATGTGTTAGCGTTTCACTTGCGTGAATTACATCTTATATCAGAACCATATATTTCATGAAGATGCATGGTTTCATGTCACTGTGACCATGTTTTACTGGAAAGTATATTGCTTCTCTTCTAGCAGAAGCTAGCTGCCTCCTCCATGCTCAACTCCTGTACCGTAAGGTAACACGTCCCAGACTGCTACTGAGATGAAACTGTGCAACCCTGCGATCCAGATTCTGGTAAAACAATAAATAAGCCTGGGGGAGTTACTGGGATTAGCAGTAGTGTAGGCATAATGTAATTATATGAACTACTTCTGATTGTCTAATGTAACCACATTATTGTAAGGAGTTCTTTTAACACTGCTAGACTGTCGAATATATCCAATCAGTGTGACATCTATGTAGAAATCTGATTCTGAACACCTTTACTTGCAGTGTTGTGGCCAAATTAGCCTCCTAGCATGCTGAGCAGAGTCACTTTCATTGTCTCACTCCACCAGAGGCAGTGAAAGAATAAAAAAATCTGACTTGATTTATTTAGATTGTTTTGCCCTGCACACAGTCTCAGGCAGTGTATTTGCTTTGTGGAGAGACATGCTAGAACAGTAAGGCATCTTCTAAGACTACTCTCCCCCTGAAAATATGATTAATGAGCTGACAGCCATCAACCTTCACAGTCCTTACTGCTTTCATCCAAGGCCAATAAATGTGCTTTGAGGAACAAAATACAAAGTCTTAGAAACAGTGACACTTCCAGTGTGAATCTGAAAAGAAATTCCAGCAGCTGTCTTTTGTGTGTGCATGTATTTTTGTATTATCAAAGGGAGCTACCCTCTGGGCCAAATATGCTGCTGTGACACAGTTGCAAAGCAAAGCACATGTATACATGGATACACAAATGCAAATAAAAAACGTTTGAGGGGTTTTAATTGCATATAGATTGCATAAGAGAAATAACTACGACATAATGCATCATTATGTAAGGATAAACTGTTTTAAACCATGGAGGGAGGGAGCTGAGATCTAAAGCTTCTTCATAGGTGATACTTTAATCACTGAGCTTGGATTTATTTAATTTAGTGTAGTTTTACTCTTGGAACCTAGCTGAATTACACCCTTCTCTGGTTTTTAAGAAATAATATAAATTGTGTAATGTTTAGGCACACCAGTGCTACTTTGATAACTCAAACTTTATTTGTTTTAATTAAAACAAACTTAGAGAGGTTAGCATTTAAGCATCATGGTCAGTTTATGACTGAGTATGTGGGGCACTGCGGCTCACTTCTGCATTAACAGACCTGGATATTTCATTTGGCTAGGGTGTGACAGGCTTTGTCATTAGTCTGCCACCCTCTTGTGAGTTTGCCAGTATTTGCAAGAAGCTCAGTTTGGTCCTTGTTTTATTTCCAGCATTGAGTCTGTTTATCTGAGGGACCAAACTTGACAAAGGGTGATACTGGCTAAATTGCCTTTGGTGGACTTGTCAGGAAGTCCATAAACACTTCATTCATGTGTTGGAGTGTTCTGCTTCTGTTTGCGTTGGAGCCTGGGGACCTGCTACTCCTGCGTCTCCTCTTCCTTTGGGTCCTGTCCTGGCTCAGAGGCCTCCAAACTGCCCATGGTGCCAGAAGTAAAAGTACTGTAAATGTAAATTACTCACAAACATTTGAGTGAAATAATGATTTTTGTAACTGAAAATGGCTTTTCTCAAAGGACTAACCTTCTGTTTGGCGTATGTGGCAACAGAATAGACATGAGGGGAGGCATGCTTCCCGTCACGCCGGCTCCCACTGGGGAAGAAGCTGTTTTCTACGTCACTTCACAAACGAGTCTCTCAGTGACTCCCACCTTGTCTTGCAATCTGTCTGTAAATATGAAATAAGTAAATTATCAAACACAGTCTACAGACTAGTATTTCTCTTATTTTACAGGTTGGAAATCAAATTAATTAAATTAAAAATGGTTTAAGCTGTGCAGGTGCAGTTAATTAACTTTGGCTATCAAAATAATCAAGTCCAATAAGAAAAAAAATTAATAATGAATGTCAAAGTTCCTTGGGGAGGAACTACACTTTAAGAATCATAGCCAGGTAATTGGTTGATTGTCATTCTCATAAAATTAATACAATTAATTTGGAGCTCTGATTAATTAAATTAATAACTACAACCAAAATTACCATCAATAGCTAGTAGGTTGAAGGATTTGGAGTCCTTCATAATAGAGGTTAGCAGCATTCACTCTTGTGTATAAGATCAACCACCATTTATTAAAATAAAATAAAAGCAAAATCACACAATATGTAATCTAATTAAATTCACTACAGTAAAGAACAAAAGAGGGTGTGTGCGTGTTTGAGGGTGCACATTCCTGGATGTGTGCCAGAAAGAATGTGTGTGTGTGTGTGTGTGTGTGTGTGTCTGTCTTTGATCTACACGTCGTCTGCTAAACATGCACTGCATGAAAGTCGGAGCTTTAAATTTGCTGCATGTGGTTTGAATCTAATTCATGATGTGTATGTGTGTGATCTGTGCAGGATAACGATGCCTTTGCATGCAAACAATGCTAGCACTGGAAACATATTTACTTTAGGTTAGTGTTCTGCTAACTAAGAACAGCGCTTTCTTTCTCTCAGCAAATTTAATAAAATCCAGCACAGACCTGCACAGGATACTGCAGGAAGCACATTCACTGCCGTTTGTAAAGGTTTCTGTGTTCTAGCTATAGCGACTGACTGTGTTGTTGCTAAACTAATGACTCATAAAGGCTAACTCACCCAGTATGTGTGTCTATCTGTGGGGTGAGTGTCGGTGCGTGGGATCATCATCAAGGGAAAAGGTGCAGACCGACCCGTGGTGCTTCTGCTGCTGTCAAAAGCACAAGTCCAATCCACCGAACAAAATAATAGTTAGCGAAAAGTAGTGTAAACTCCTGTGAATGATGTGTGTCAATGTAGAATTTTGGTAGGAATATCAGTATTAACACCACCACAGATGTGTACCATTATAGTGCAGTCATATAATTTTGTTTTTGTCTCAAAAAAACATTTTTAAATGTGCTGTACAACTCCAAGGAAAGGGCGGGCTCTTGTGTTGTGGCTGTAATCCTTTCTTGTCCTTCCGTCTGTGGTCTGCTCTGGGCAGACCGCACAGAGGTTCAGAGACCAGAGGAAACAGCAGAGAGGTTCTTTGAAAAGTGGAACTTTTCCTAATTGGATCGGTGCAATTGATGGGGAACATCTTCCTAAAAAACAAAAAAGAGCAACTTCGAAAGCTCTAGATTTTTTAACAGTCTCGTCTTCATTATCTGGATGAAGGATTTGAGCTCTTACCCTTTTGGGCGTTCAATTTAAACTACCAAAGGCCAGGGTTGAATAATTCCTTTATTTCTCAGATGATGGTGTTAACATTCCCCAACTCTGACAGCCTGTACTGCAACTATATAACAACTATACTTCTGTTATTCTGATGGCCCTTGATGCAGAATATCAGTTCAAGTGGATTCACATGGGATTCCAGTGATGGGAGAATCTTTGCTGGATCATTGCTGGGCACAGGTCTGGAGGCTGAAACCCTCAAGGTACCTGATAGTGTGATCATACCTGCACTGGGTGTACTGAACATCTGGGTAACATGCCTTTCACAATGATTTTTTTCCCTCCCTCATTTGATAATGCCCTCCAGGACGTGTCATCTTCCGGAGAGAAGAGAAAATGACGTATCCCATGCAGACTTTTTCAGACAGTTTAACTCGAGACTTTCACAGGCAAGAAATGTCATGGAAAATGTCTTTTACATCTTAGCATCCAGGTGGCAAATCTCCCAGAAAAAAATGTTCCGAACAACTTTCTACTCAAACCCTCAGAGGCTCAGAGATTTCTTCAACCATCTTGCTGGCTCTTCACCACTTATCTGCCTCTCCTCCGAGCAGGGTGGGGCCCAGAAGCTCAGCAAGGTTGGAGGAGAGACAGACAGCGGAGAGTTGAAGACTACGTTGCTTTGCATGAATGCCTCACGGGTAAAAAGACCTGATGTAAAAACAAGGGATTAAACCGGGCTCAATACAGCTGGTACTGATAAGTTGATTGGCCCTGATAGTTATCTTTGAGATGGCATCAGGACATCACTATAATCAATAATAGTGACAGCTGTTTTGACACGCACAGTTTGACGGCGGTGTACTTTTGCCTTGAAATGGACCGGCATTAACATGCCATTTCCCTCGCACATGAAGTCACAACCAAAGTGTCTTTTATCAGTCCATAATTTAACACTGCATTTTCAAAGAACAGCACATGTACCCAGTCATCTGTGTCATGGCTATACATGCAGTGAAACCCACTAAGATCTCACAGAGACTAAATGTATACGTCAGTTCCGAAAGGTTAGTCTCTTCATGACTAATTTTAAGCGCAGTGAGCTAACACACTGTGTCAGGCTTGCAATTCATATGTGTTACACTTGGGAATTATTAAATGCACACTGCCTTTGCTTATGTTGCCAAATATAACAAATAGTCACAGTTAGTGATAAAAGTAGATCGAGGAGGTGTCATCATCACAGGACTGGAACATGTGGCAAACAACACCTCTGCAATGAGAGAGGTGCTCAAACTTGACATACACATCAGTTCAAACTCACGGGCAGGGAACTTTTTGGAATGGATTAGACAATTATTAGACAAGTAGTCAAGGTGCACATTATTAAAATCTTAATATGTCTTATCTTTTTTTATATTCTTTTTATATATTCTTGGCTTAACGTTGTTTGGGGTTCCATTCTTGTCTTCCTGAAAATTACATTTGTTAAATCTATCTTTTTTTTTTTTTCCCTCTGACATTATTAAAACTGAATTTGTTGAAGTCTATTGAATTACTACCCATTCCCTTTGCCACAAACTGATCTTGTGCATTTGTTGAAAATGTTAATTAAAGGTCAATTAGACTCCACAGAGCATTTAGACTCTATTAGAGCTCTTATGAAAAAAAAAAAAAAAGCTCTAATATCAAACTCTAATAAACTCCTAATAGACTGAGGTGGGATTTGGGAGGGACAGTATTGTGTCAAGAGTCCGGCCAGCATTAATCACAAATACAGATTATATGAACATCCATTGTATATAAGGACTCCCCAAACAGAAGTAATCCATGATTTTCCAGTGAAGACTTGTGTAACATGTCATTACTCCAAAATCTAATCCATAAGCAATCCTCATAAAACTGAGACAGAATTTTGGAGCTGGTGAAGACAACCCAGGGTCTCCAATAATCACCTTTAGTGCAACTCAGATGGAATGAGTTGGATACTATTTGGAAAACTTTCAACCAATCACTGTCCCTCATCTCGAATATCTAATCGCGTTATCTCCTCCTGTAGTATTTAATCTGCCGGCCTTCTGTGTATTGGCTACTTCTCTTGCATGGCTTCTGCTCCTCATCCCTGTCTGACTGCTGTAAAGCCTCCAAGAGCGTCCCGTCATCAGCATCAGGTGCCAGGACAACTCGGGCTCCTCAGCAGATCTCTGGTCCAGACAGTGTCCATTCCTCATAATCTCTCACACCAAGCCCGGATGTCAGCTACCAATTTGGCTCTCGCCCTCCTCCCCCGCCACACACACACACACACACAAACAGTCCTTCCATCCTTCTACCCCCCTGGGCGACACACATGAGGGCTCTCCTATGCCTTTTTGGCTTTCTCTCTCCTCCTCCTCCACCTCCTCTGTCTGTTCTTCACAGCCTGTTTATTCAGCCGCTCCTTGGCAACGCATTCACAGCTCCACAGCCACCTCTTCCCAGCCTGCTCTGTTGGACAAGCAGCGCATCCCTGCTGCCCACCTCTGCTCGAGACGAGTTTCTGATGTACACAGACTCACGACCTTACCAACACCTAACCTCCCACCATTTCCTTTCGCCCTCTTCAGCACCTCTTCTCTGCAAAGTTTACCCTCCGAATTTACATTCAAATAAGGCTTCAAATACAGGTTGCTAAAGCCACTTGATCAGTGTAGAGAGAAACAGATTATTCCTCACTTTCATCTTGAAACCCAAACAGGGCCACACAATGCTGTCAAAGAAAACATTCACAGTTTGCAGGACATGCAGTTCTTCTGAACCATTACATCTGTTGAAGAAGAAGGCTGTTTCAGCTTGGTTGCAAATGGCTCAGTGGTCAAATTTCACTGCAGCAGTGAAAGAAATCTGAAAGGAAAACACTAAATAATAAAAGCAATTATGAAACTACCTGCTACACTGCCTGAGGTACAGGAAGTTGAATGTAAACCTCACGTACGGGAACTTTGTAAGCAGCGTGTTCATGTGGGCTGCCCTGTGGTTTGGATGTTTTTTAATCAACTATATGAATATCAGAGCCTTTGAAAAGCCATTCCAGTTATGTATAGTTTGCATTTTGAATGACCATTTGTTCTTGAACCAAATTATATAACTGGACTTCTAACCCCCTGCTGTCCTCAAAGAGCACACAGATCCACCAGTTTAGGTCTTCTACTACTGCTCTGGAGTCCAGGTTAGTAACTGCGTGATTATACTATGGCTGCACTGGGTCCTACGCTCAGGTTGAAAGCTGTTGAGATATATTCAAATAAAATCTTAAAGCCTTCTTTTAAAAACTGTTCTGCCAATACAAACAACGGCAAATGTCTTAAAACAATATGTGTTCCTATTGAAGTTCCAAAGACCTTTAGCAGTTACAGGTTTTATTATTTTGTCAGCCGATTGCAAATGAGGCAATAACATTGTTACAGGTAAGTCAAGGAAGGCAAGTTTATTTGTATAGCACCATTCAACAACAAGGTAATTCAAAGTGCTTTGTGTAGTACATGAAAGACCCTAAGGGAAGAAAGACAAGATGATATGAAATGCATTTGTATAGGGTTTGAGAGAGTAAAATAAAATTGTAATAGATTTTAAGGAGCTAAAACACGATAAGATAGAATAAACAGTATAAGTGAGTTTGTTGCAGAAATGTGGAGCATTAAAATTGGATGCTGCTCCTGCATGTTTAGTTTAAACACAAGGGACAGTGTGCAGACTTGTCCCAGACTACCTTAGAGGCCTGGATGCCTCATAATGTAGCAACAGATCAAAAATATGTTTTGGCACTAATTTGCAGCATTGGGGTGGATCTTCTTCTTTCTGTTTTTGTGGGTTAACACCTGAAACTCGCCAGATTTTTCCCTGTAACAATCCTTCAGAGCACTTTTACTTATTGTGCATGGCTTTCTTTTATAACAACCAGAGATAGCTGTTCATCCCACAATAAAGAAACTCTTTGTGATACACTCAACTTCTCTGACTCCATGTTGTGTCCAGAATTAGCTTAACTTTCAGTGATACAGAACATGAACCTTGGAACACCAAATGACAACTATTCCAAGGTACTGTTGTGCTGCTAGACTGACATTTATCAAAAAGTCTGTTGATCATTTTTATGTTATGATATTGGCACAAAAAGGTAGCGCCTCCTGGTGGCTGAACTCCAAGCGGCACTGCAATCAGAGCCTAGTTACAGGCAACCAGTAATCACACAGACAAGGTTACTCACCCAGCTTCTAGAGAAATGGATGTCAGTTAATGCCAGTGTCTACCACAAGAGGCTTTTATGGTATTATTAGAGCACTTTTATTGCTATATGATTATTTTGAACAGTTAGTTCCCTCTCATAAAAGCAAGATAAATGGGAGGTTGCAGTAATAGCTGAAAAATGCTTTTACATGAAATCTACACTTGTGTTTCTCCGTGTATAAATTCCATTAACATTTCTTTATGGTGCAAGCAGATCATAGTGTGGAGCATCAAAAAAACAACTCAGCATTTCTAAAAATAACTATCAACACCAACAGCGAAACCAACAAAGACCTTAATCAAATCCTATTTTTCCAAAAATCATCATCAGGAGGTGTTCGAGAGTTATCTGGAAGTGAAAGTGGATTATTGTTTGGACTGGCAGAAAGAGGAGCAGTAGAGCACACCATATAAGCTTTAAAAAAAAAGTATTTCAGAGGCACACCTTTGCATATAATCAGGACTCTGTGTGTGTGTGATGGCACACAGAGAACCACTGGTAGCTAGTCTTCACTCACTGTGATATTAATGTGGAACATGGGCTAAGTATTGAAAGAAAATGGGATGACCTTACTTTGCCTCTGTAGAGAACAAGAGGACAGGGAGAGACTAAAAGAAATGAGAAGTGCAAGAGACTGATGAGACACAAAAAGAGCCAAGCTACCCGAGAGGTGAAGAAGAGGAGAGTATCAGATAGACAGACAAGGTACAGGACAGTTTGTCACAGTTCAAAAGGAGCCCTTGTCACACAATAGAAGATGTAAGACCTGGTCGAGTGGTCCGTTTTTAGAATTGAACAAAGCATTGGCAACATACAATCTACCATAATACTGCTTCATGAATGTCAAAGCTATCATTTTTTTCTTAGGGTTTTATACCCATACTACTGAAAATAATAATGATAATAGAGTTGAATGAGAACTTAGATTACACTCATTTTGATTTCATGTTGTTTTCATCACATTGTGCAAGCCAGCCTACGCACCTGACCGAAACCTTTTGGCAGAGCACAGTGGCTCTCATTTTATATTCATTTTATTTTGAAATAACTTCAAAATGGTGCAATTATCAGGTGAAAATCTAGTTCTGGCCCATGCCCCCAATGCTTCGAGAGCCAAATTTTGCCTTTATAAACAATGGGAGAGGGGAAAATCTTGGTGGTACACAGAGATGCTGTTCACCACCAAGATTTTTTAACACTATTGGCAGGTGAATGCAAGAGCATTTAAATAAAAAAAAAAAAAGGTTGCAACACATCCTCAACACATGCTCTTCTCCTCCCATGCTGCATTCTCCTGTTTCTTAGTTTGGCGTGACTGACTGACTTCCTCACACATGAAACACGAGGAGTGCTGCAGATCTACGGTTCCTGTTGCCATGGAGGGTTGCCACTGTTATATACCCCTCCATCTTCTTTCGTGAGTCTGCCACAGTCGCCTACAGGTACGCCTGGGAGATACATACACCAATCAGTGACCATAAATGCTTATCTGTTCCTTCCCTAAAGACAGTCTCACTCTGCCAGGTCTCATGTTGCCACTCTATTTTGTTTCCAACTTCTGTCTGTCTCCTGTTATCCCTGCTGTTGCTTTCCTTTACTGCTGTGTTATGTATATGTCTTGGCTTTAACAGTGTGGTCTCTTCTCTTGGCCCTCTATCTGTCCTTTGTGGCTCTGTTCTCATGTCCGGTTGGTGACAAATATTGACATTCAAAGAGCTCAACCACATGCAGGTTATTGGGGATAGTGCTTAAAAAATGTCAGGCAGAAAGTCCAAAATATAAAACCGGAGACAATTTAGAAAGGAGCTGGTGCATATGTAGCATAATTTCCTGAATGTGTGTCATCTGGGTTTAGTGACTGCAGATTCCCTTCAGGAGATTAGTGGCAGTCCAATTCACTCCAATGCAGGATGTGAACGTGAGCACAGATTATGACCAATTCTTTCTGCCCCATAATCACTTAGGTAAATAGTGGACCAATTTTTCACAAACCACACATCTTCTGAACATTCTGCCACTAAAATGGCATTTTTCAACCACACAATTAAGAGAAAATATGTCTGGTTCTACCAAAGATCTATAAAAAATTCATTGAAATTTGAATATTGTTTTTCTGAATCATGCCCAGTTAGAAGACAGGAAGTGTATACCATTTTATACCATTGCAGCAGCTTGTAACATTATCTTCTGTTATAGTATACACAACATAAAAACACCCACTATATATACATAAACATCCAACAAATAATCACAACATGAAAAAGACCCAAGTATAAAAAACGAGAACAATGCAACACCACTGTTTAACACGTTTGCATAGTGTAGAGAACGATTAAAGTGAGTACCACAAATATTGCACTGCTGTCTGTTTTGGAAAGTAAAAATAGATAAAGAAATAAATCACACATTTAGTATTTGTTCTCCAAAATGAAGCTGTTGGTGAAACTGACAATTTTTTGGAGAAAGCAGCTTTGGAACAGATTAACCTGGCAACACCTCAACAAACACAACATACTCGACCCAAGTTTATAATCCTCTGCCTATTTCCAGCTATTCCTGTAAATAGTACTATGAGACATTTTATATGAAATTCAACCACTTGTACTTTTGCACTTGTACAGTTTGTGCTGTTACAGTCTGAATTTCCATTTTTTTCTTCATGTCACAGATCTGGAGTTCACTTTTTTTTTTCTAGAAATTAATTAAAAATGAAAAGCTCAAAGTGCTTCAGTGAATCTCTGCCATGTCAGTCCTTAAATTCTTTTGAATTTCCTTGCGATGGCTGACTCCCATTCATATGACAAGAATGAAACATATACTCTATAGTTAGAGACAGAATTGTGGAGACTCCGACACTCACACATCTCAGTGAGGCTGTACAACAGAACACTGACCCGAGCCAAATTAAAACTGGAGAGGCTTCAGACAATCATGTGGAAGTCTTTGGGAATTGCTGGTCAAAGCCCAGACTTCCTATTGAGAATTTGTGGAACGACTTGAAGATAACTGCTCACAAACCCTGCCCAGTCCAACTCGATCGAGCTCAAAAGAATGGGAGAAAATCCCAAATCAGGATGTGCCATGTTGATGCAAACATTTCCAAGAAGACTTGCAGCTAAACTAGCTGCCAAAGATGTGTCGATAAGTAATGAGGCAGGAGAGTGAATTATATATATATATATATATATATATATATATATATATATATATATATATATATATATATATATATATATATATATATATATATATATGGTGGGGTCCAAAATCTGGGACCACTAGTCAAGATATTTCTAGTTTGTATTTGTTTAAACTTTAAGACTATTTTTTTCAATTTTAACAATGTGAAGTGAAAGAGTTGTTGAAGGTTGAATCTGTTACAAAATGTACTTCCTGTTATGGGAGGCCAATCTTTCTGTACAATGAACTTTTTATTCATGGACTCTGTGTCTGTGTGCTTTGGACGATTGTAGAGTCGACTTTCTCCAGCTGAGCTTCATTTTTTCAAGTTTATGAAATTTTCCAGTGATCGTGCAGTAGACTTGAGGTTCTGCAGACGACCCTGCACAGTTCAGAATTCAGTCAGAATTCTTTTAAACTCAGAATTCTGACTTTTAATTTCTGACTTTTTTTCCCTCAAAATTCTAACTTTTAAATACAGAATTCTAACCTTCTCAGTCCTTGCCACAGCAGCCCAGGCATCAAATTCGACTTGAGGCAGGAGGTGTGCTGACTTTTTTTCCTCAAAATTCTGATTTTTTTCTTAAAATTCTGACTTGTTTGACATGTAATTTAAACACATAATTCTGACTTTCTGGAGTTGTTTAGAGGTGTTGGTTAGCTCAGTTGGTAGAGCATATGCCCCATGTACAAAAGTGTCAGTCCTTTAATTCTCAAAATTGTGACGCTTTTCACAGAATTCTGACTTTTTCCCCCAAAATTCTGACTTTTATCACAGAATTCTGACTTTTTCCCCCAAAATTCTGACTTTTATTATAAAGTTCTGACTTTTTTTTTTCTCAAAATTCAGATTTTTTTTTCTCAAAATTCTGACTTTTAAACACAGAATTCTGACTTTCTGGAGTTGTTTAGAGGTGTTGGTTAGCTCAGGTGGTAGAGCATCTGCCCCATGTACAAAAGACTCAGTCCTTGCCACAGCGGCCCAGGGTTCGAATCTGACCAAAAATGTGGCGTGCTGACTTTTTTCCTCAAAATTCCTGTTTTTTTTTTTTTTCAAAATTGTGACTTTTGTTCTCAAAATTCAGATTTTTTTTTCTCAAAATTCTGACTTTTATACTTAAAATTCTGATTTTTTTTGTTTGTTTTTCTCAGAAGTCTGACTTTTTTTCTCAAAATTCAGACTTTTTCCTCAAAATTCTGACTTTTTCCTCAAAATTCTGACTTTTTCGTCAACATTCTGACTTTTTTTCTCAAAATTGTGACGTTTTACTCAGAAGTCTGACTTTTAAACACAGAATTCTGACTTTCTGGAGTTGTTTAGAGGTGTTGGTTAGCTCAGTTAGTATTGCCTCTTCCCTTTGTACAAAAAGCTCAGTCCTTGCCACAGCAGCCCATGGTTCGAATCTGACCTGAGACATCCAGTGTGTTGATGTTTTTTCTCAAAATTATGACTTTTACACAAAAAATTCTGACTTTTTTTCCTCAAAATTCTGACTTTTAAACTCAAAATTTTGACTTTTTTCGTCAACATTCTGACTTTTTTTTTCAAAATTGTGACGTTTTTCTCAGAAGTCTGACTTTTTTTCTCAAAATTATAACTTTTTTTTCTCAGAATTCTGACTTTTTTTTTTTCCTCAAAATTCTGACTTTTAAACACAGAATTATGGCTTTCTGGAGTTGTTTGAAGGTGTTGGTTAGCTCAGTTGGTAGAGCGTCTGCCCCTTGTACCAAAGGCTCAGTTCTTTCCGCAGTGGCCCATGGTTCAAATCTGACCTAAGATGTGGTGTGCTGGCTTTTTTTCTCAAAATTCTGATTTTTTTCCCCCTCAAAATTGTGACGTTTTTCTCAGAAGTCTGACTTTTTTTTCTCAGAATTCTGACTTCTTTTTTTTCCCCTCAAAATTCTGACTTTTAAACACAGAATTCTGTCTTTTCGCAGGTGTCTAGAGTTGTTGGTTAGCTCAGTTGGTAGAGTATCTACCCCATGTACAAAAGGCCACAGCAGCCCAGGGTTCAAATCTGACCTGAGACGTTCAGATGTTTCTTCTCAAAATTCTGATGTTTTTTTCTCAATATTCTGACTTTTACACTAAAAATTCTGACTTTCTCAAAATTGTGACGTTTTTCTCAGAATCCTGACTTTTAAACTCAGAATTCTGAGTTTTACACTAAAAGTCAACCTTTTTTTTCTAAATTCTGACTTTTTTCCTCAAAATTGTGATGTTTTTTCTAGAAGTCTGATTTTTTTTTCTCAAAATTGTTAAATTTTTCCTCAAAATATTGACTTTTTTTTCAAAATTCTGTCTTTTTTTCTCAAAATTGTGAGGTTTTTCTCAGAATCCTGACTTTTGAACTCAAAATTCAAATGTTTTTTCTCAAAATTATGACATTTCTCCTCAAAATTATGACCTTTTTCTCAAAAATTTGACCTTCTGAATTTTTAGTGTAAAAGTCAGAATTCTGAGTTTAAAAGTCATAATTTTGAGAAAAGGAAACGTCAGAATTTTGAGAAAAAAATCTGAATTTTGAGGAAAAAAAGTCAGAATTTAGAAAAAAAAGTCAGAATTTTGGAAAATACATCAGGATTCTGTGTTTAAAAGTCAGAATTCTGAGAACACAGTCAGAATTTTAAGAAAAAAAGTCCACATTTTGAGGGAAACAAGTCAGAATTCTGAGTTTAGAAGTCAGAATTTTGAGAAAAAACATCAGAATTTTGAGTTTAAAAGTCAGGATTTTGAGGGAAAACGTTCCAATTCTAAGAAAAAAAAAATCAGAATTTTGAAAAAAACGTCAGAATTTTGAGAAAAAAAAACTGAATTCTGAAGAAAAAAAGTCAGAATTTAGAAAAAAGGTCAGAATTTTTAGTGTAAAAGTCAAAATATTGGAAAAAAAAAAACATCAGGATTCTGAGTTTAAAAAGAATTTAGAAAAAAAAAAGTCAGAATATTGAGAAAAAAAAAGTCAGAATTTAAAAAAAAACAAAAAAACAATCAGAATTTTAAGAAAAAAAAGTCAGCAAGCTTCCTTGCCTCAGGTCGGATTCAAACCACGGGCTGCTGTTGCAAGGCCTGAGCCTTTCGTACATGGGGTATGCTCTACCAACTGAGCTAATCAACACCTCTAACCAATTCCAAAAACTCAGAATTCTGTTTAAAAGTCAGAATTTTGAGAAAAAAAAAAAAAAAAAAAATCTGAATTCTGAGAAAAAACAGTCAGAATTTAGAAATAAAAATCAGAATTTTTAGTGTACAAGTGAGAATTTTGAGTTTAAAAGTCACAATTTTGAAAAAAAAATTAGAATTTTAAGTTTGAATGTCAGCAAGCCTCAGGTCGGATTCAAACCCTGGGCCACTGTTGCAAGGCCTGAGCCTTTTGTACATGGGGCAGATGCTCTACCAACTGAGCTAACCAACACTTTGAACCAATTAAAAAAAGTCAGAATTCTGTGTCTAAAAGTCAGAATTTTGAGGGAAAAAAAAAAGTCAGAATTTTGAGGGAAAAAAAAGTCAGAATTTAGAAAAAAAACATTAGAATTTTGAGTTTAAAGGTCCGGATTCCGAGTTTAAAAATCAGAATTTTGAGGAAAAAAAACAATCAGAATTTTAAGAAAAAAAAGTCAGCAAGCCTCCTTGCCTCAGGTCAGATTCAAACCCTGGACTGCTGTTGCAAGGACTGACACTTTTGTACATGGGGCATGCTCTACCAACTGAGCTAATCAACACCTCTAACCAATTCCAAAAACTCAGAATTCTGTTTAAAAGTCAGAATTTTGAGAAAAAAAAAAAATTAAAAAGTAAATTTAGCCTGGAGTACAGGATCGTAAATGATCTCCAAAAGCAATTTGAAATGTGAACTCATTAGACCACAGCACACTATCTGTCTGTCTGTTAAAAAGTCAGACACCACATTGAAGATCTCTTATATTTTCGCATAAACCTTGAAATAATCAAAAAGTTGAGGATTCAGAACTAAGTGAAAGTGACAGAAATCAAATTGTTATTCTAAGCAAAAAGGAGCTTCCTCAGCATCAAATCATGGCTAGACTAACAGTTATAAGGTAGCAATTCTTAAACTCTTTGCAGAAAATGGATCAGTTGTATCCAGAGCACAATCAGGCAGAGCAAAAGTGACCACAGCATCAGATGATGGTGTCAAGCTTGGTTCTCTGAGAGATAGAAAAGCGCCTACATCACAGAGAATTTGCTAAATGCAAGACTCCAGTCAGCAAAAGTCCCCTCAAAAGAAGGCCGTCGTGTAGTGTTCTGTCTTTAAACCATTTCTCAGAATCAGTTGTGGTGGCCTAAGAAATACCAACGTTTCAAAGTGGATGAGTGGAATAAAGTCCTACTCATGAATCTAAGTTTGAGATTTATGGCAGTAAAAAAGGGTGCATGTAAGGAGACAAACAGGAGGGAGAATGATACTACAGTGTATTAATCTCAGAGTGAAACATGGTGGGAGGAATATTCGAGTCAGGGCTTGTTTTGTCTACCTTCAGATGAGTTGAGACCTGCACTGAATTGTATACACTTTGACCAAGGGGAATCCATTCAGAGACGTGCTACAACCACCAGTTTGGATCTTTGTGGAGAAGGATTCAAACTGCATAATGACCCCAAACACACCTCAATGCTTTGCAAGAATTTGAAGACCAAAGAAGTCTTGACTTTCTTCCACAATACCCAGACGTCAAGCCCAGTGAGCCTTTATTGGAGCAGATTGAGAAAGCCAAGCGTTCTGTGACATCACTTTGTGTAAAACCTGATGTTATCCCAGCATAATTTGACAAACTTATAATAGGGACACACCAAACACAACCACTATTCCACAAAAGTGGAATGAATATTTTAGCATCCTAAAATTACAAAGATCTTCCGCAATAATAGTTTTCATTTGTGGCACCTCACCTCAGATGACTGCATTAATACCCGAAAGATTCCTCCTGAGACAGCCCCGAAGGATTCGGGTGATCCCTCCTCCTACTGTAGGTATCAAGGGATACTCTGCTCAAAACCCAGAGAAATGTATGTGACGGTGAGCCGCTGGCATTGACTGATGCTGTTGTTCCACCTGAAGACGAGACGCAGTCAAGGGCAGGATTCTGAGTGCATTTATATGACTTTTTCTGAGCGGATGGTACCTCAAAGGTTGATGGAGGCACTGACTGTGAATGACATCTGTTTTTTCACCATTCAAAGTGTGACAACACAATAAAATATCCAAATGAGATGTGACTGATCTGCACAGTCTAAATTCTAACTTTTGACGTGGTGGTCTTCTTCTTCTTCTTCTTCTTCTTCTTCCAGAGACAGAAAGCACCTTCATCACAATTTGCGATATATAGACTGTGCAAGACTCCAGTCAGCAAAAGTCTTGTCAAAAGAGGGCTGTCTTGTAACGTTCAGCTTCTTCTTAATTTTCTTCTTATTATTATTGCTGTTGTTATTATTATCACAATGATGCTGTTGAAAGTGGATCTTTTGTGCCATTCTCCTACAGTATTTGTCTTCGGAAACTTCAAAAGCTTTCAAAGAACCAATTTTAATTTTCATGAAGTCTTGAAAATCTAATATCAGACATGAAAGCCCATTCAAAATCTTTTTTTTTTTTTTTTTAGATTGGTAAGCCTCTCCAAAAAATAGTATTAGTGTTTAAATACAAAAAATATCGTCATGGAGAACCTGAAACTCAATTTTTTCTTTGTTTTTTACTCAAACAGCTTGCAGAGGTACTTTTAACTTTACACTTTCTGGAATGTAATCTGTAAACTTTAAAATAGACAACATGGCTATTCGTTCATAAGCTGACTTCATCATGCAGATAATTATTAAATTTAAATACTTTCTCTGAACGGTGTTCCACATTCCTGTTGGCAGTGAAGAGGTACAATAAATCACAATAAGGAGAGTGATGCAGGTCATATTGAAATATGGAAAAATTAACTAAATTTGATGCAGCTGCAATTATTGTGCATAAAGTCACATTAGGAGAAACTCCCAGTTGTCCCATGTTTGTCAGCACTACATTGCATTTCTTCAAGCTCTTTTTAATGGGTTTTTAAACACAGTAAGAGCCTATGACTCCAGAGAGACCTGGACGAGTATATTATGTGTGGCAAATACATCAGGGGGTTTAACGTCGTCATGGCAATCCATGAAACTAGACTCTCACTATCTTTTAAATGAGGATGAGGTGGGTTTCACAGACTGTCACCTTGAAGCTCGTTGAATGCTTAAATCAGTGACAGCTGATTTTTATTGAAAAGCCAATGCTGTAAGCAAAACAGAGTAAAAGCACATGTTTCTGAAACACATCACATTGAATCCTTCTGTCCTTGGGAGTGGGTGAAGACTCTTGGATAGAACTGTGTGTTGCCCATCCCGGCCTGTGTGATCTACTGTCTTGCTCATATGAGAGGAAGAAAATGGCAAAGACAAGATCATAAACTTGCGTAGGTGATGGAACAGGATGTATAGTACAGCAGCTGCGTGCACACTCCCCCTGATATGGAGATGATTTATCGTAGTCTTACACAGGCAGAGATTAGCCACACAGTTGACTGGGGACCTCAGTAGTTGTACAGGCTTCGGAATCGTCCCCTCCCCTCTAGCTATGGCCTTGACCTGTCTTTGCTTTCAGCCAGCTGCGCCCACACACACATACACACTCAAAATCATACCCATAAGTACTTTATTAGACATCCAGTAAATGCACCATCATATTCTTCTGGTGATCTTAGATGAAAATGTAGACTATGGACGAGCAGCAGCTAATCTTACCAAATCAGCCTGTCGTTGATTTTCCTCCCTTGGCATGCCCTGCAAACAGTTGACCCAAAGAAGGTAGCAGGTTGTGATGGTCTTGATCCACTCTTTTTTTTTTTTTTTTAAACTGCAATTCTTATCACAGTCAAACCAGTCACTGACACATTTCCAGCCTCATGGAAATAAGCCTATATCTTGCCTTACTTAAAGCTGGTGATCCTACTGATTTGAATCATTTTTAGACCTATTTCAAATCTCTCTGCTATGGCTAAGATTATATAGTTTCTAGTGTCAGATCAGCTGAAACTTTTCCTAGACTCACAAAATATCCTAAATCCCATGCAATCTGGATTAAGATTAACCCATGCACAGCACTGTGACTTCAAGTCTTAGATGACATAAAGGCTGCTATTGATAAGAAAACTAGGTTGTAGATTTGACTAAAGCATTCAATACAGTAGATCACCACATGTTAATTAACATCCTGGTGAAGGCTGGCATTTGTTGTGAAGTGGGTAGTTGGTTGGTTTTGTCAGGTCTGGTAATTTTGTTTCTGATCCTGTCTATTGTGCGGCCTCTTCTTTTTCCACTATATATCAACAACATTTGCATTGTAGTGTATTTTCTTATAAGCTTTCTATAGTATTTCATTGATCTCTTCTGAGATTATGGTTGAACATGAAATGCTTATTTGTAAGAACTTTCAGTAACCTCTCTCCCTAAATGAAGAATAAACATCCCTACATGAAGACTAAACATTCTATAGTATTTACGATCTCTTTTGGGAGGATAGGGTGCAGGCCTGAGGAACTGTTAACTTTCTCTCTGAAATATAGGGTTTGTGAGATAACCTTTGACCATCTCTCTCTTGGCAAAGAAACAGATGTGGTAAAGTAAACTATGGAAGACAATGACGGAAGTTGGTTCCTTAAAAGGACAGGTTTTCAGAATGTTTATTCATGTTTTCCTGAAGGTATAAGACCTAGTCCGGGAGAAGAGGGGGGGACAGGAGAACAATTTGGGGAACAATTTGGACAACAATGTAGAATTCGGCATGAAGATTTGGAAGGGACCCGATCAGGGGATGCATCCCAAACCCACTTGTTTCTTTGAATAAAGTCCTAATTATTCAAGTCAAGATGAGTTGCGGTTCTTTTCTTTTCAAGTATCCACAGACCGACTTCGGCAGCCATGGAAAAGATACGACAGCATCAAGACCAAATATTCAGTGTACCATATGTATGCTTACGATACAGTCCCGGATTCCTCTGGTGCTTTTTTTAGGTTGCAGTTGCTAATTCACAGTTTTACTTGAACTCACTGCAGAATGCCCTCATCAATTTAAAATTGCTTTTAAATGCAAACAAAATTAAGAATATGCTGACCCCAGTAGCAGTATGGTTTCCTTCTTTATTAACAGAGAGTGTTGTTGATATGAGCATTTGGTCAGACAAATATTTCATGTATCACGCTAAAACACTTGCTACAAAACTCAAGTTTCAAGTGAGTTTCTTATAAAGTCATTTTTCTCTCCATCCCCATATAAACGTCTGGTCTATTCCTGTCTCAGCGAGACTATGGTGATACCATTAACTGATTTGCTTGTCCTACCACTTTGGCCTTACTTGACCCACTTTATCGTGCTGCTTTAAGATATACTGTATTTCAAACTCTGGCTATACAGCACTCATCACTGCACATTGTACTCTCTGGTGAGATGGTCTTTGCTTGCTGTGAGCAAGATGGAGCACTCATATATAATAATGTGCAAGGCCATTCTAAGCAAATTACAGATGCAACTGTGCTCTAAATTTGTATTTGTATATACTACCTGGAATCTAGGCTTAAAAGTGCTACTTGTGTAGACTAAATCTCTTGAAAAGATCTGTTGTCTAAACTCAATCTTGCGTCCCTCATCCCTCAGATCATTTTTTAAGAAAATCTAAATAAAGTTTTTATTAGAAAATGCATATATCCATGCACACTTTCTGTGTTCATTTAACTCCTGCTGTTTAACTTTGCTCCTTGTTGGCCGTGTCACTATTGAAAAATCTCAAATGCATTTACCTGAGTAAATAAAAAAAAATCATTGGCTCCTTTTCAGCGCATAGATATGAATTCAACTCATTCAAGAGTGGCGCTGTGACATCAAATAATATATGTCACAAAAATGCATTACTTTTTTTGTCATATGAAATATGATGAATACATGTTGGAGTAAAGGCCAGTCTGTTTTTTTTTTTTGGTTGTCTAAATCAAATTAACAATCGTAGATATAGAGAATATTTCATTGTAACAGATGAACATGCAAGGCAGACAAAGGGAAGACAGAGAGGCTGCCAGTTTGTTTTTTCCCAGTACTTACAAGCGGAGATGTGGGGAAGAACTCAGAGACTCAGATGGCTAAATATATATTTCAATATTGTCAGTACTGATGCAAAGTCAGAAGTCATCAGAGAGCTGGATTTTAATCATGTGTTTGGAGAGTTACAAGGCCATGCCATTCCCCAGCCTGTATTCACGTTTCTGTATTACAGACTGCGGCTGACATCTTTATTCTTACATGTGATGTTTTTTTGGCAGCAAAGTCTTTTGTTGATACAATTTTAATAACAGTGAGCAAAACTTGCACACATGAAAAAAAAAACTGTTGGTTGTTTTGCATCAAGCATTCCTTCAGCTCTGTGCATGAAGTCGCTTTAGTTGTCCTCTGATGTTATGTTTATGATAATCAGGATGGAATTTGACATGAAATTACCAGTGCGGGAGAATTGTGTATGTTGCATGTGAGCAATATGATCATCACAGCTTTACTTCAATCAGGCGAACATACAGGGAGAGTTTCATAGTTGCCCAATTACATCCATTTATAGCTCCCCTCAACTTTAATTTGAAGACCGAAAGGATTAAATGTCTCTAGATTGACACTTGTATCACAATGTTTAAGTCATTCTGAAATTATATTAAGCTTTCTATGAACCCTAACCTAGCTAGTTAAGTTAATGAATCTGTTTGTGAACAAAGTGGGGAAAACAATGCATGATTTGCCTTTACAATACCCCGTCAAAACAAAGTGATTCATCAATCCAGCTGCTTGCAGTGTGTCCAATCAATGCTGTCCTCATTGAATCTGCTGCATCTGAAAGATTCCCATACCTGTGTTGTGCTGTCATATTTGTGACAGAGGAGAATGTAGAGTGTGGGATGAAACAGCAAAGTAATCCAGTTATTTTAAAAATATATATTATAAACAAGATTAAATCTTATTGCATGCTGCCAGAAAACACACTGGATATCATCAGACCTCATGAGAACATTTTTAAGAGACTTAGATTGAATATAAAGGCTACTCAAAGGGATATTATTTTATTATATTGGACTGGTTATTGGCTATATCTATAGCAGCAAAATCACTTGTGTCCCTTCTTCTGTCCAGACTTTGGTCTGAGCAAGACACAAAAAAAAAGGACTTTGATTCCCTTTTCAGAGAAGTAAGAGTTATATCTTGTAATTGGAACATTGTTGGTGTTCATCATGCTGTGAGACTACTGGCAGGTTAACACTGCAGGCTCATCATGCAGTCATAAGGTTTCAAAATATTTAATGCCAAGAACCTTTTCAAAAGACAAGTTTGTTGAACTTGGAATGAAAGGGAGTGAAACTCAGAAATTTGAGTTCATTTTGCTCTAACTCATGGTGTAAAATGACTGGGTGTGTCATTTCATTATAGAAATACAACACAGTGCCCTCATTACCGTAGAAAGAACCATCAGTAATGTGGCTTATAAGTTGTGGAGGTTGTAAGAAAAGTATTCGTACGCCAAAAACCTCGAGGCTAGAATTTGCATTAATATCTCATGGATCTGTCACTAGAGTGCATCTCCTGTCATTCATTTAAAGATGCAAAGAGGTAACAGGCAGCTTGACTGACACCACAGTAACCAGACTTGCCCTGCATTTTTGCTTTTTTTTTTACAGCTTCTCTCTGATAACAAGGTTTCACTGGAAGGAGCCCAGGATCTAACACATGCAGATATTGATGTCATTGTGCTGAGGCTGTACGAATCCCTATCACTTCTGACAGCAGTGACACTGAATATTCCTGTTTATTAAGAATTGGCCAGAAAAGACAATGTGGGTGCTGGTGGTGTGCAGAGGAAGTACTGGCAGGAATTTGAAGGACATAAATAGTTGCCTTTATGGTATTGGTTTAATATAGATCTATTTGCAGAGTCTATTAGCATATTATCTCTCACCTCCTAATGAATGATTTATGTTTATGATTTATGATGTTGAACAATAGAAATGGTATTATTCACCACATTTTCAACATGACATGATTGGTTTTATTTTGCCTGTTACATTTACTAAACTGTTTATGTAGCGTTGGTCAGATTGACTATTTACACATAGACAGAATGTAGCACCCTTATCATTCATTTGGATTTGACTTTCTGGAGTTTCTGACAAATGCAGGTCCAATATTCATCCTCCTTATAGCTCTGTTTTAGTCTCCACCAATCTGTAAAATAAAATATTGCATCCTTAGATTCACCAGCTGTCGCTAACTGTCTGTTATCTGTTGTTTGGTGCCAAGCAGGGAGTTTATCAAAGCCTTTTTGAACCCAGAACAATGAGGCTGTATGCCGTACAATCAAAACAATGAGCTGAAAGACGTTAAAATGCTCTGTAAAGCTGATGGTAACTACAGAGTTGGTGATAATTTCTACTCTTGCTTTTCTTTTTTTTCCACTATGAATGACATCTTTCACATATGGAAGAGGATTAGGGCCACATGTAAAAAATGTATTTGAGTTCTGACTTTATTCTCAGAATTCTGACTTTTTCATCTCAGAATTCTGACTTTAAAAGAATAAAAATAATAATAAAAAAAAGAATAAAGTCAGGACTCAAATATTTTTTTCACATGTGGCCCTAATCCTCTTCCGTATTCACATATATAATCATTTGAACGGTTGTTACAAAAATTGACTAGTGCAGCTTTAAGTAAGAAAACAAGAACCAAAGAGACGGTGGTGTTTCACGTCATAGTCAGAACAAATGATTGGCAACTTGAATTCACATTTAACCAGTTTATGGACATTTTTGCAATCTCTCAATCAAATGATACGATGACTATATACCACAATAGTGACTACCGTATGCTGAACCTCCAGTAAGGTCAGAAAACATATCAAACAGGTTGACAATGCAGCCGTCAATGGGATCATACATTGTAAAAATTAACTGTTAAAAAAAAAGACAAGTGAATATTTGTGAATACTGCGAATACTTTAAAATGCCCAGAGAATTATGCATTAAGGAGGATTATAGATATTTTGTAATGCATAAATCTAAAATCCTTAAACCATAAAAAAAAAAACCAAACACAAAACAAACCAAAAATAAAGTAATTACAACTTACATTGTCGTTCATGGTGCCAGATGCAAAAATACATCTTAAGTAAATTCCAGTATCAGTTCTGTTTTAATGGGATTTTTAACATATTGATTCAAGCTTATTGACATCAATACTATATCATGTTCATCTATCTGTGATGGACAGGGTCACATTAACCCTCATCTTTAGCTTTGCAGGCATCAGAATCTCACCTGTTTGTATTTTTTTTTGCAAACCCCTAAAATTGAGATCACATCCTGTGACATGATCTACAGCTGACTGGTTCACCATCATTACAAGCACATAATTTAACATGTGAGTACAACAAAAGCATTCCCACATACATCAATCTCATCCCTGTTGTTTTGTCTTCAACAAACTTGTTACTCATAAGTATGCACAGGAGTGAACTGGACAATAGCAGAACATCACATCATCAATCACTTGTGCTTTAAGTATATTCTCGTCACTGGAAATTTCTGTCTGAGGCAGACTAAAAAATATCCCTTGAAAATGCATCCACTGACCACAGAACACAACGATCACTTCTGCAGTCTTGGGCGCAGTGCCTGCTATTCATCTCTGGTCAAACCAGGTTAAAAGCACACATTCAGAACACCTGAAAAAAAGCTTCATAGCAGCTACACGGAACATTCATTCAAGTTGACTTTACCGTCCTGACGTTCATGAAGTATTTTAGCTTGTGTCATCTGTCATTGGATGCGGATGAGTGCTGTTTAGTTGTCAAATATATCCCTGGTTTCCTCAGGTGTATTCAGATTGAAGTGAGCTTTAAATCAAGGACATGTATCCAGCTCCTCCACCACTTGACATTAAAACATATCGGTGATAAATATGATAAAACACCTATTTTCTGATTGACTAGCAGAACATGTTTGAGTATAAACCTTGATCATGAAGTTCATTTATATATAGAATATGTGAAGAAGCTCATTAAAGGAACGTACCATGTTTTTTATTCATCTTAATCAATGCTATATTAAAATCAGTGATGTGCATAATTTGATTTGCATTGCCACGCTTTGATAACTTATCCATAACAGCAATGAAAGAATATGTGGAGTTTACTGTAATGAATAAAAGATATTCCATATTGACTTTTATCATATCATACAGATCTGAATGAAAAACAAATACTGCCTGGAAAGTTTATGTGTTTAGTGAATAAGATAAAACCTGCAGAAACACTGACATGGTCCCTTAAGTAGCTCTATCTTTTCTCACTTCTCCCCTGGTTACTGTATGCACTTTCAGTGATATTTTATATTTTAAGAGATATTTCAAAGAGGATTACCATTTATTATTAAGTTCCAGAGCATCTATTTTCCAATCGAGGATCAATAGAGGAACAAACAAACACATTATTTGTAATAAGCTGCAACCTGTTTGGCTCTGTTAATCTAAATAAAAGCCAGAGCTGTATAAAAGTCTACTGGTCAACCAAGGAGGGAAACTGAGGAGGAAACTCAAAGGCAAACTGTGAAAAAAATAAATAAAAAAATAAATCATACAAGTTGTAGCATTAAAACAAGAGCCAGAAATATCATCAGGAGCTTTTTAGAAAATTGTGTGTTGCAAATTAAAATTAGTTTCCCCCAATTAACAGCAGCACTTAGTGAGAAGTCAGTTCAGTGCCATGTTGCTAATTAGACCACCCACTAACCTCACACTTTAATGATGCCATCAGTACTTCCTGTACAGTACCGTTAAATAAGTTTAACTCTGAACATTTAATTCAATTTTTCCCCGTAGAGAGCAAAGCTGCACACTGACCAACACTTCTGCCCTAAATGACACTTCACGTAAATGTCCGATGATCTCGTTTCAGATATTCAGCACTCAGTATGAATATGCCGTAAAGCTGCTATGACACTTATTAGGTGTTTTAAAAAAAAACGCCATTTGATAAATGTATGCATTTTGAAAAACAGTGCAGGAATTCTCTGTACACATTTGTACATTTTCTACACACACTACGATGGAAATAAAAAGTTGGATGCACTATGCTGTAGGACTTTGCCTGAGAAATCATGGTGTACTATTTATTGTTCTGAACTGTTTATCATGAAGGAATCGGTTTCTCTGTTTTGCATACAACTGTAAAAATACAGTAAAATTCAACAATCACATTGCATTTTTTCCTTTTTTGTCATTTACTTAAAAAAGCTTAATGGTATTATACAGATATTGAACAGGACGTGACACAATAATAATAATCTGAATGTACACTTCAATATTGGGCAATAAACAGTCAACTATCAACAGTTACATGTATATTTTTTTTTCCCTTTTCACATACAAAAATGTTGGGGGAGACACAAACTCAGTAGCTGTACCATCATCAAATTAGTGCATGATTCAAATTTTTCCCTTCCTTGGATTGACGCCTCTTACTCTTGGCGAACCAACAGAGAACAGACTCCGATGCAAAGCCAGAAAGAAACAGAAAGAAAACTAAAGGTGGACCACTGGCGCTCTTGGGTTTCCATTCTTCTTATAGGACTAATAGTCTGTTCTTGCCGTTGCTGAGAGAAGCTTGAAGGTTGTCACATTTCACATCAGAACTTCAGCAGGTAGAGCAAGGTTACAGTCACCAGGAGGCATGTGGAGCAACGTGGCAACACGGCGGCCCCGTTCACATCGTGCATCGCACCAGGACCTGCAGTGATACAGAAAAACACACAAGTTACTCCATCATTGGGGTCAGCATGTCTCTCAGCTCCAATCAATGCTTTCAATTTGAACTGTGATTAACTGGAATTCAAATGTTCATGTGGTGCATTTCCTCAGCTAAACAGAAGTTTTACATTGGTGCTGCAATTGCCATGGAAACTAGTAAATGGTAGAAATGAAAAAGTAAACTGGTGAATAACAGAGTGGGAGGCCTTTATGTCTGGATTGATTTTATTTATGTGCACAGCTGCTAGCATGAAACACGTAGCCATTAACAGTGACTACTAGTCAAGTTGAAAATACATTTGTATAATCTAAACATGATTAACCCTTTCATTCACATCAATATGCTTTAGTCATCACACAGCATGTATATTCTTACCATAAAGGATTATGCTGGCATTAGTGATCCCCATGGTGTTCATGGCAACGCAGGTATAGTTGCCATAGTCTTCCTCTGAGACATTGAAGAAGACCAGCATTGATTGTTTACCTTGGTTCTCTATCTTAACCCCATTTAGTCCATTGAAGAGCCTGTAAGACACAAGAGGAGCTGTGATTAACACTCTGCTGATGAGCAGTGAAGAACAGAAACTAACTGTGCTTAGCCTGTTGTCCGATTTCTAGCATAAGTACTTAAAATGTATCTCTGCATGAAATTACCAGAGCCGAAACTGACTCACACAGCGTGGCTCACCTTATTGAAGCAACTGTACACGTTTTTGTGCGCTCACCCTTCAGTGCAAGACAACCTTCCTCATGTTTCACTCATTGCATTTCTTATTCCTCTGCTACTGTTTCCTTCCCTTTATTACACGTTTGCGGATGCCAGTCGTTTATTTTTCAATGTCCTCCATCTTGTTGTTCTTGAGGACTGATTTTGTCTTTTGGGGACTGACGAGCAATGCCGCTGTAACCGTCAGGGACCATTTAACAGTGCAACATAGCCTGTGTTTACATCAGCTCTACCAGCTCTCGGGCTGCTCATAAACATCTTTTCAGTCTCCAGCCTTCGGTTGGAAAATACTGCATTATATTATAATAACTTCAGAGCCCCACACCCCACTGACATAAACCAATTACAGGGTAAAAATAATAATAGTTGCCTTTGGTGTCCATGCCTGTTTTGCAAATGACTTGACTGAAGATTTTTTTCTTTTTTTTTTAATGAAAATTATGAATTTTCATAATATGATTAAAACGGCGTGTTTTGCAGGGAGCATGAAGGATTATCTCATTACATCAAAAGCAGAATTTTATTTTAAATGAGAATATGTGTACAAAGCCGCCATTTATCAACAAAGACAACGCAGTCGGCTTATTTCAAATAAAGTGAGTCCACACCCTCCAGCAGAAAAGGTGTCGTTATGAGTCTGTAATACTGACTTCAAACAATTCTTAGCCTGTGGAAATCACAGAGCTCAGAGAAGGAACTTGCCTGCGGTCTTCTTTGTACCACTCAAAATCTGCCCTCGGGACAGCAGACGCTTCACACTGCAGAACTCCTTTTTGTCCAACTGGAGTACCCGTACTTCTCGCTTTAGAAATGAAGGGAGGATCTATAAAACAAAAAAGTTAAATTGATTTTTTTAAAACGTGAATTGACACAATCAGCACATTGCATATGTTCATACTCCATACTGTGAACTTTGCACAATATGTTATTGGCAATTTTATGTTTATGCTTCATGACTTACATTCATTTTTATATGTATTTTACTCGTACAAGAAGACCTACTTTGTAATAACCCTTAAGTTTCAAAGACAGATAGCTTTGGCCCTTACAGTTGACGGTGACTTGCACTGTCCTGACGTCGGGGTTTGAGATGTCATTAGAAGCGATGCATTCATACGATCCCGATTGCTCTTTGGTGACGGCTTTCAGCTCCACGTGTTCTCCCTCTGTCACAAATTTATGAATTCCTGTGGAGAAGAAAAGGCACAGAGGAAGAAATGCATTATAAAAAAGTTAGGAAAAACTGAGTTGTAGGAGACATTATACAACTGTTTCAAAAAAAGCAAAGTAGTAATTCACATGACAGGTAAATTGACTTTGGGTTGGCAGTGGGTTGCTCCTTTATGCAGTGCATAGTCATTTAAAATTTTAGAAATCAGTGAGAAACTTCAACTACAGTTGATTATTCACATTAAGACACTTATTTTTTTCTAATACAACTTTTCTGAAATGTTATGTTTAAATATGCAAATGAGGCATTGGCTAATGCTAACTTTTCATGAAATACAAATTCAAACACAGTGTAGTAGAATAAACACTTTAATGGGCTCCAGCCCTGAATCTTTTCTCAAGTCTTTTAAAACTTTGTGCCATTTCCCCCCCGGCCTCTCTGACTGGACTGGAATCAATTGAGCAAAATTTCTATTACTACTGGGTGAAAGCGAGGAAAAGAATGAAAGAGAGAATAGCAGATGAAATGTGAAAACTTGTGAAGAAAGCAGGTTAAGAGGAAGAGGGACAGGAGATGAAGATGTGTGAAGAAGAAAGAAGTGAAGAACAGAGGAGTAGAGGAGAGCAGAGGTGCCAGGAGGAGATGTAAGAGAATAAGATATGCATTTAATCTTTTGCATCTTAAGTTTATAATCGGAAATCTTCTTTTTGCTTCCTTCAGTGGAAGAAATTTCCAGGTATAAATAAACAGAGCTGAGATATGCCAGTTTTATTATTCATCTATGTTATTCCCAAAATAAATTTAATGCTGATTTTTATGGAATGAATTCAAATGCAGCAGATTTGTCAGCTAAACATTAATTCCATGAGCCCTACTCCAGCATAGTTTAACGAAAATATATTTTAAGATTAGTGATGCTGTTTACATCCATTTTTTTTATTATATAACACCCCGTTATGTAACTTAAAAAGAGTAACATCAGACAATTGCCTCTTTATAGATGGCAGGAATGAGAATTAGTCATCCTCAACATTTGTTGTGTTATGGTTTCAGAATGATAAAGGCAGTTGGAGAGCAATTAGACACAAAATAGACTGTAGGCTCCACAGGATGATCCCCCCCCTACAACTATCATGTTTTTCCCCAAATGGCTTGACGGATAGTGCATATAGCTGCCATAAATGGAAAGAAATCTCCCAAGGGGAAGATGCCCCCGGACCCCCGTAGGTTTGGGTTAAACTCTTGCTTGTAGTGTCTTGCCATGTACAGGAAAAGACTGTCCTTTTATCCTGTGCAGAGGTACATTTGTGCTGGTGGGATTTACCCTTTGTTTAGTCACCTTTTTAAATAGAGGACTACAAGACTAATCCAAAGTAGTTGAGTAGAAACTGGTTTATAGACTAGAATACATTATGAATGCACTATCTGTTACATGCTAATTGTACACTAGATACCTGTTCTTTTTACGATAATGTATAAACTTAACAAATGAGGACAATCTTGGGATTGTCTGTCAAATACTTTAATTTTATCCAAGAGGAAAAATTCAAATCAACACACCACAGCAGCAGTCTGCCCCTGAATTTGGGATTTGCTCTGTTTCCAAATGTCTCCATAGGGCAGTGACAGCTCAGGGCATGCACTCATTACACAAAGAAAATAAACTAATTGCATCGAAACAAGCCCACTTGAGTAACACCACAAATTACCCCTGACACCAGCAATGTTAAAAGCATGTTCTAGTGACAGAGAGACCTTAAGCTATTGCTGCGTGGGTGTGAAAATGGATAGGAGCACTAATCCCAATCAGTAGAAATGTCAATCCAGCAGTATCTGCACATTAGCATAATATCATTATATTTTCCAAATCCTCAGCTGCAGACACTGTTGCAGCTGGCTGGGGATTCACTGAAGACGTTGTGGGGTAGGGATAATCAGCTTGTTGCATATAACCAGGGAACTGCTAGCACAGGTAATTGAACATTTTCATCATGGATAACTATATTAGGCAAACTGTGGGTGATAAAATGCTGTTAAGTTACTAGCTGGTAATGTGAGACTGCTTTAATGATGGCCAAGGGTAAAAGTAGGTTTACTGTCAAATTATGATCCAATTACCTCATCTGCTTTGTAGGACTTTCTCAATTGTGCATATATTGCATAATTGTTTCGTACCGTCTTAAAGTCAGACACCGAAGCATTTCAGGGATCCCAAATATGTCTTTTTGAAGACAAACATGTAAGATATTTAGAAATCTGTTCAGCCAAGAAACCTTGAAAAGCAAGTGAGAAAAATAATAGAAATAAAAGAATTCAGAATTCAAAAAGCTTGTTGTTGCTTTATGTTTTGTTTTTATCAACTTCCTGTTGATTCCCACTCAGCGCACTGATTTCAAACAATAACTTGAGAACAGAGTACAATCATTAAACAGCCTTTACAAAAGCCAAAGCAGAGTTGACAATATGTAAAAGTTAACAGAAAGTATACGTTAATGACCAGATATGGTAGTATTATAATACAAATATCAATCTAAATTACCCAGATGAATGAATATAAAGAAGTCATAATCATCACACATTACTCTGGATGAATGGATATAAAAACAATCACCATCATCATCAACACCCACATCAGTGGTCTGCAGCGATGGTCATAATTTCAGCACAACATCAGTGTCAGTATAGCATGACTGGATGACTAATAAGAGAGTCATTAAAGTACCGGGTGGCAGCCGGCACAAATGAGCGTCTAAAAGCACTCGGCGGAGCACCTCAGCAATATTAGCCATTAACTTAAGGAGCTCTGCTGCCTCGACGCCACTGTGCAGCTTTTGCAGAGAGATTACTGCAGTCCAATTACAAGCATTACAATAGAAAAGACCAAAGAAACCAGGAAAACGAGTTCATACCATGACAAAGAGCAAGCCACAGGTCCTTTAGAACAGACTGTAAAAGGGCAATTTGTTAAAAAATATATATATACGTAAAAGGTAAGCTCAAAGTGACAGAGGCTGACAGGCATCAATTTTAATCTCACAGCAAAATGAATGGCTTTTAAACATAGATATTGATAAGCTTTACTAATGTAAGTATGTGGTAAATGGACCTAAAGTGCTTAAAGTGGTCGGTAGACCAGAAAAGATACTTTGACTGGACTGAGGTAGCCAGGAATTGAACCTGCAACCCCCACAATTACTAGATGATCCGCTCTACTACTTGAGGACATGTGATCTAAGCTAGTACAGTAGCCTACAAGGTGACTACTTGAGCTGTACCTTAGCCACAGGGGCCTGTTTCACTAGAGTTGCAACATACAAGGTGTAATTTGCAAGGTGATTTGCAAGCTGCAATCATTTGTGCAATTTGATGCTGCAACCATTTGTGTGTTCGCCTAATGTTTTCATAAAATGGGCCCCAGGACTGCACACATATGTTCTAACAAAGACGGGGAAAAAAAGCGTCACACTGCAAAGTGGTTACTGGTGTGTTTCAAAGCCTTGATTGTTAATCACTACATTGGCCTGTCTGTGTAGAGTTTCTGTGTTCTATGTTTCTCAATAGAAAAGGGACAGATGGATAAAAGTCTGACAGAGCCGTGGGACAGATTTACAAAGAAAATGGCGCAAACGGGATCGTTTGAGGTCACTGAGCTCAGAAAATAAGTAATAACAAGTGAGCTTCCACACATTTACGTTGACTACACTTCATCTAATATAAACTGAGAAAAACTACCAATGAAATGAAACAAAGCTTTAGTTCTAATTGCATTATTAATGCAATAAGGGTCAAATAAACTTTTATTGGAAATGACACGTTACATAAGAATCTGATATTATGTTCATTTACCATGAGTGCTCTGTTTCATACGTCATAAGAATAGGTTTCCAGTTTTATCAAGGTATATATTTTTAGCCACACATGGATCCAGGATGCTGGTCTGTTTTAGTCGGTCAGTCGTCAGTCCAACACTTATATTCAGGCTGAAAAGTCTTGAGTGTGTTGCCATGACACTTGGACAATTGATATTTTTGTTTTTTTGTGAAATATATATTGACAATTATTGAATGAACTGCTGTGAAATTTTGGTGGTACCTTGACTTTTCATCTAGCCAAAGGGTCATTCAGTGACAGTGACATTCCCATCAGCCTCAGATGTACTTTGTGTTTAATGCTAATTAACACATCTTAGCATCAGTAAATATGACTTGCTATTCAGATGTTTGCACTGTCATTGTCACTCTGGGCATGTTAGCATGCTGATGTTATCATTTCACTCAAAGCACTGCCTGCATATATAATATAGTATAGCATTACAGAGCCACTGTGGCTGTAGACTCTTGTTAGATAGCTGGAAACCATGCAGCTGTTTGGATACACCTCAATTTCCCTCCTGGCTCATGTAAATCCCCATTTTTTTGCTCTGTCTATGCTTTTTAGACTTAGAGAAATTCCCATGTGAATCTGACTAAAATTGTGAATTATAATGGTCAGTACATATTCTGAATTGGCTGTTACATTACATAATGCATCTCTGTTAATGTGTCTCCACCTACTATTTGTCAGTCCTCCCGTAAATGAGTGTGTGAGGAGAGGGATGCACCTTTCTCTCACATTTTCTAAAACGAAACAAACTGTGACTGAAACCTGCTGTTTGATAAATATGCCGCACATGTTTGTGGCAGAATGCGTTGAGTCTTTGTTAATGTGGCTCTTCAGGGACAAGCAGGAAAAGCAAAACCAGACCGCAACAGACTCTGGGACAGATATACAGATATTCTTTAAACTGGCATTATATATCATTTTTCTGTCTAAATGCCAACAGATCAAACACTGTATTAGTACATTTATATGTGGAGGCCTATCCATTAGGAGACTAAGGGGCAAAGACAGAAAAAAAAAAAAGAATAACCTGTAATTACCGTTAACTGTATAAAATTGCACTGGCCTCTATTTCATGCTTGTTTGAGGCTGTTGTTTTAGTGGGATGCACACAAAGGCGTGACTGCAATTGCCAATTGTCATTCAAAGAGTTGGGATAATTATACGACCTAAAAAACAAACAAAGAAACAAACATGGACTCTCCTTTCAGCAAATGAGCAAAGTCCTTGATCAGAAAGGTAACAGAATAATTGCTTTGATCGACCTCATCAAAATAAAGTAAAAGTGTTCAGTCAATTCGATTCAGCTACAGACACAGTATACAGCTGTGGCTGGTAAGGAAAACTACCCCTTTCTGTAGTCCATTAATCACACCGTGTAATCGTCAGCATCAATATGGAGCAGCAGCATCCTCCAACACTGCAACAGGCAGATAAATCTAAGCTGTCATTTATGCATATCTAACTTTCCTCCTATTTCAGAACAAGAACCAGCTGAATACAGAATGCACATGTTTATGTGAGTGTGTTGGGTGGTCCTTCTCTGAGACCAGGGATGTGAGACAGGAAGTCACTTGCCCGAAAAAGACACTCGAGGACACTTGATGTGAAGCAGTGTGTCTCCGCTGACAGCAGCCAGCAGGTAATTCTAGAGTTTCATGGTTTCTAACCATTTCAGAGCCCTGTGGTCATTCTCTAAGCTGAACTCTGTATCCGGCAGACGGTACTTGAAACGGTCTATGGTCCATTTGATGGCTAGACACTCCAGCTGCCCCATCGAGGACAGTGTCTCCCTCAGGACTGGTTTCCTGCTGACACTGGCTACTGGCCTTTTCTCTTCTCCCTCACCTTGCCGTCACGTTCCACCAATACCACCGCCTGAGGCGTTAGTCTGGGGTGTTGAAGGGCGCACTAAAGTTTAGTTGGATCTGCCATCGCCTTTATCTTTTTTTGATGACCTTCTTGGACCACCTTCACTCTCCTTTTACTGCTTCCCCTGAGAGTAAAAACACTGCTACAATATGGAGGCCAGTGTAACCGTATCCTCTGGCACTGTTTGGTCTCAAAGGAGGAAGCTGGGTACAGCCAATCCTCTTACAAGCACTTCCTCCTGCACCTGCGCTGCAAGCACTTTCCAGAGATTACCCACTAGTTACATTCATTCTTTCTTTCTTTCTTTCTTTCTTTCTTTCTTTCTTTCTTTCTTTCCTAGAATGACAGTGTTTGGTGCATTTCTTGAACCAAACATCGAAATAGCAGAAGAAAGCTTAAAAATAGTAGTCACAGTCGTAACATGTCAGGAAAAAAATAGTTCCATTGCACCTATAAATAAGTTTCAGGCGCTGAAGACCTTCGGTCAGCAACAAAAACTGTTCAAAAATAGTCCTTAAAAACACAAAAATAAGTTAAATGAAATTCTTTATCTCTGAGGAGATAAAGTCCACTGACAGAGCCAAGTAACTGGCAGCATTGAACAGCAGCTTGTGCATAATCAGTTTAGGACGTGACGCCTTATTTAAAAGGCAAGATTGCTTAAACTGTACGGATGCTTTACAATGCCTCTACATTAGCTGGAAGCCATGTTTGCTCTTGTTTCTGGGTAGTCTCTCCTCTCCCGTATCCCCTCTCCTCTGCAACATGACTAATATAGAGCATGGACGATAGGACTGGGCACAACATCCCTGCCCATATCCCATGAGGCTCTAACAATTACCACTCTGCTGCAGAGCTGCTGTGATAGCACAAGTCTCATGGGGTTGAGCGCATTACTGCTGTAGCCAGTTTTCCGCTGTTTAATTGTTTGATGCAGTTGTCGCAGGTGAATATTTCTGCAAGCCTGCATTCTTGTGTAAATCAAACATTAAATCAAACTCACAACGTTTTTTGTTTTGTTTTTTCGCATTTGTTTACTGGCGGCATAAACATCTACCCACTTTAAAATGAAAGCCTGCTTTGGGGAATTCTGTAAAAAACTTGTTTTTGTTGACCTCCAGTGGTTTAACTTCTTACCTTGCTATAATGACATACTGGTGGAATCTGAAACATCACTGCAGTGAACACTGCAGCAGGGATTCTAGGCCTGGTCAGAGGTTTGAAACGATCAACCCGAGAGGGCAGCAAAATACTGCTTTTCAACCTTGTGTTGAGTCACTGTTGGCAACCACGCCAAATTGTTCTGCTCGGCCATCTTTAACTCTTGCAGAAAATTCAGCAGTTACATTTGATTGGGAAAGTTCCACACAATTGTATAGTAGTACACAGTCAACAGGTACATCAAAGTCAAACATAGGATAGTTTCTTCTTCATTGTCCCCTCCACTAAATATTTACTGTCCCCATTGTGCCACAACATTGTGACAACATTGGTCCTGTCACAGCATCCCCTCATGCCCCAGGCCTAAAAACATCTTCTTCCCATTGGTCCAAAACACCTACGGTACAAACATTAACCCTCCCGCAGTGCTCTAAGCTCACAGTCTGGGTAGCTAACAAACTGAGCTAACATTAGCTAACAGCAGCTACAATTAACATGAGTTTATACGCAGCAGCCAGAGGACATTAGCGTAAAAAACAGAAACAGACATATGGAGAGTGGAAATTACAGAGACACCATTCATCTCATTACAAGTCAGTGTAGCATCAAAATGATTCCAATGGTTTCATGTTATTCAGTAACAAGTGTAAAACAATTTTTAACACGTCCATGATATCAAACAATAACACTTATTGTGTAGTGCCTGATAAGTATGACAACAGTGTTGATACGTTACATGAACTAATTTCTTTCCTTGTTTTTTAGGCATTTATATCAATATGAACTGACTATAAACTAATTGTGTTCCAATGTATTTACAAACACTTACTAATGGATGTTAATTTACACTTCTATTCATCTATCTCATATAGTGATATCTGGTAAACTACTAGTGTCTAGTAATATTCTTTTTATGTAAATCTACATTAAGAAATAACATTGCAAATCCTTCTAATTATGCATGACACATAACAATGTTAAAATATGAAAAATGCTGTTGTGAGCAGTGTGAAACATATATTTTCATGAAATATGTGCTGTCAGAGAGGTTTTCTCCCGCGTGCTCTGCGCCAATCTGTTCTTATTGCACCCAAGAGTTTACCATTTGGAAACAAAAGCACCAATATTTTTGCAGTAAAACGTCTCAACAGGAAGTGTCATTTAAATAAATCATGGTTACAAAAGCTCTCCAGTTGTCTTAGAAACCAGTGGCAACTAAAGCTCGCATCTTGGACAGGAGGAATGCAATATAATAACAGCTGTTGAACCATCAGTACTAAAAGTTCTCTCACATTACATCTGGGCAATAAACAGCAGGTGGGAGTGTTGTTCAAATGGAAGGAAATGGTGTCTATATTAAGAGAAACTATGACTGTCTCTGATGTGGGATCTATGACATTTTGATCCATTGTTTGGAAATATTGCATCAGATTTGCTTACTGCCTCAAACACAATTATCAGTCACATATGTGATGGTGAACATTTGACTTTATGCTGCTTTTGGACAAACTACTTTTTAATGAATAAGTGTATTTCAACTGGTAACAAAAGTGACTTTCAGGTGTAGATATGCATAGATTCAGAATGCTCATTTGCATAAGCTATTAAAAGGACCATTGACCACTGAAGAAAGAAATTGACCTGCCGCTATCAGGAAATCAATTTTCCCATGGACCTGTATCAGTGCTGCTTCCACGATTACTGTAAGGCCTGCACGTTACTGTCAGGACTTGTTTGTTTTGAGTTGAGGTTGACAAAGGAATGCATTTTATGTTGAGCCCTATATGACAAAATAGAACAATAATTTGGTCCTGTCTTTGCTTCTCAACAGATATTTCCAATGATAAAGTGTCCTTGATTGAGAACCAAGAAATCATCTGATGCATGCAAAATGATGTGCGGTGCTTCTTAATCCACAAAGGAGAAAAACAGTTACAGATGCATATATGTATTACATGGTATTATAAACACAGGCAATGTATTTCATACCTTGACAGAATCTCTTGCAGTATGAGCAAGGGTGCACACAAGGTAAATTCTAACTTTGTCATTTGACTTTAAAAGAGAGTCATGCAGTACACACGTCGTACACAGCAGCTGTAGTGTGAGTTGAACTAAAGTAGGGCATGACATAAAGTGGAGCAGTATTTAGGTTTTCTCTTATGTCTGTGATACCAACCGAGCGGTGAAATGATTTGATCTGAATCACATTCGCTGGCACAATCTTCAGAAGGGTTTTTGAAGTTAAGGTCATTATATTCTGCTCCACGGTGCTTACTGATGCATTGAAATGTGTCATGTGTTGGTCTAGAATGTAGGATAAAGCTAAATACATACCACATAAGTTGAAATCACAAGAGCAGTCCTCACTTAGACTGGATTCACCTTTTGTGCAGTCCTCTAAGGTTTCACGATTACTGTGATTCTCTCCACCACTCTGCAGTCACTTAGATATTTCAGCATTGAAATGAATAGTATAAATTCACATTTGAAAGCTCCAATAAAGAATGGGAGAGAATTTATGTTTGTTTGGTTTGAGACAATAGAATGTGAACCTCGCAGTTAGATGTGAAAGATTGTGTACATTATATTTTCTGTATGACAATTTCATTTGTGTATGTTTCATGTAAATGAATGTAATCCCTTTTTTTTCTACATTCGTAAAATTATGGCCTCGACAAATCATTGAATTCTATTTATTTGAAACCGAGTACACAGACAAATCAAATGGCAAAGACAAAAACAATGGAGGCAGAAGGCAGGGAGAGGACCTTCCCGAAAGACTCTCCACAACTGAGGAGGATGATTTTTGCTGCAAAGAGTGGGACTTGACGGAGACAGACTAGAACTAGACCTATCCATAGATGTAATTCCATTGACATGCCATGCTAAAGACTGTGCTTCATATCCCAAGGACGTAGGTTTAAATTTGACATTCGTAGGGACATGAAATCAGCCTACAGGAGCCCCCCCCTGGAAGCTGAGGCTTAGGATTAGCATTTATGAAAGGCTTCTGATTGCAATTTCATGTCATCTACAGCCTTTATTTATGCTCATGAAGGCAGAGTTTTTTTTTGTCTCATGTTCCTACATGAAAATTACACAGATTTTTTTATGTAAACCAAACAGCTTTCTGGACTTCATGACAGAACATATAAACAAATGTTCATAACTGAAAAAAACAACGGCATTCAGGGATTTACATAAAGGTTTTTAAAGAGGAAGTTTAATACAGACTTCATAACTTTACTCTGGACTTCTCTCAAAATACTTTTTAAGTGACTTTGACTTGTAAAACAGTTCCTTTTGTTAGCTGCTACTTCTAAGAAGAAATTTCCAAGTGAAAGTCCAATATTTCTAGCTACCCAGGCATAACAAATGCCAAATCTGTGACGACTTGTACAATGCCCTTGTACCTTCCAAAAATCTACTGAATAAAAAGACTGAGGCCTGGGACCAAGAGTAGCAACTACCCAATATTTAGTTTGTCTCTGATGAAATAAAATCAAGGTATATATAAAACAAAGGAACAGTATGAACCAATAATTGTTTGGTATTACACGCTTCTCTGCGCTTCCATTAGAGCAGGTACCCACCCAAAACTCCACAGAGACTGTCTGTCCCCCGACCACCTAAATTATTTATAGAAAAAGTAAACAGAAGAGAAGTTAAACATAAAAAACAAATGAAAATGTAATTAACCTCTGCAATAGTACAAAATAAGAATATTGAACATTAGACATATTATAAACAAAGGAGGTTAGCACCTTGGTATAACCCCCGAAACCTCCATATTAAAGGAGGAGGTGCATACATTTGACAAAGCAAATGGCATTCCACCATACTGTAAGAATCTTGTTTAGTCTTGTAAATATAGTCTTAAAACGTACAGGAAGGCTAGCTGATGTTACTCATCATTAAAAGAGGAAAATAAGAACAACACCAGGTTTCTTTTCAGCACTACAGCCAGGCTGACAAAGAGCCACAGCTTCATTGAGCCATGTATTCCTATAGGCCTCGGTAGTAATGACTTAATGACCTTCTTTAATGATAAAATTCTAACTATTAGAGACAAAATTCACCACCTCCTGCCCTCAACAGGCACCGATTTATCTTCACAGAGGAACCTTGGAAACAGCTGTAAAACCTGATATATATTTAGATGGCCTTTCTCCCATCGACCTTCACCAACTAACTTCAACAATTTCTTCATGTAAACCATCAACCTGTCTAGACACCATCCAAACAAGGCTGCTTAACAGGGTTTTACCTTTAGTTAGCACTTCTTTACTGAATATGATTAATCTGTCTTTATTATGAGGATATGTACCACGGTCCTTGGATGCAACCGTAGTTAAACCTCTTCTTAAAAAACAGCTTCTTGAACCAGAAGTTTTAGCCAATTACAGACTGATATCTAACCTTCCCTTTCTCTCTAAGTTATTTGAGAAAACTGTTGCCAACCACTTACGTGACTTTCTCTATAACAACAGTTTATTTTAGGATTTCCAGCCAGGATTTATCATCGTACCACAGCGACAGCACTAGTGAAAGTTACAAATGACCTTCTAATTGCATAAGACAAAGGACTCATCTCTGTACTTGTGTTGTAAGATCATAATGCTACATTCGACACTTTTGATCATCACATCCTATTACAGAGACTTGAGCATCTAATTGGCATTAAAATAACCACTCTAAGCTAATTTAAATCCTATTTATCACGGTGTACATGTTAATGATGAATCCTCAACGCACACCAAAGTTAGCCACAGACTTCTGCCAGATTCTGTGCTCGGACCAATTCTGTTCACCTTATATCTGTTTACTTCAGGCATGAAAATGAGGAATCACTCCATTAACGTTCCTTGTTATGCTGATGATACCCAATTATATTTATTGTTCAAACCAGAAGAAACCAATCAATTATACTGCTTGAAAAAAACAGTATGGAAAATAACTGTAAAATTATTATCTAAAACAACCAAGCTGTTTTACAGAAAAAAATAAATAACTAAAAATATGTATACATTATTATTTCTACTTTTCTTAAATCACAAATTTATGTAAAATGACATAATGACCTCTAATTAAATATGTATCTTATTATTCATCCATTGGGTCACGATGGCAACATTTTGTAGCTTATTATAAAAATCTTTATGTCCATACTAACAATCATTTAATTTGTACTTGTATATTAAGGTAAATCATATTAGTTTTGCATTTATGTGTACTTTTACATCGTATTTTTTTTTTTTTTTAGGTACAAGAGTACAAAGCTGCACTTGCTCTCTTGAGGTTGAAACTTTCTGGCATGGTGTGCTCGTGGGTAAAAGCATGCCAATTAATCAGACAGATGAAAAATGAGTAAGAGTGAAGTCAGGAAAACAATGCATCGCATTGCAAGGCATCTGTGGCTCAGGTGGGAGAGTGGCTTGTCAAAGTGTCCTTGAGAAAGATATTGAAACCTGATGGCTGTGACGTCGGTGTGTATGTGTGATTGTCCTCTGATGTCTCTATAACAGTGTTTCTCTTCTATTTATATGACATTTTTTATTCAAATAATTCAGTAAAATTCTGTAAAATAAAAGTTTCTCTGCAAAACTGAATGAAAAAAAGCAGAATCTACTTTAATTAGCCTTCATAAACATGGTCAACTAAGTTAATATTGCTCCTCAAAGACAGCAGCCTGTTTGTTTTATCAGTCTGATCCCGCTATCTGAGCCCCAGATTGAATTTTGCTCTCTAATCTTTTGCACTGTCATATCCTGAACCTTATATAATATCGCATTACAGACTTATTTTTCTTCACTCTGAGCACCAGCTGGCATCAGAATATTCATATCAGGGTGCATATGTCACATTTAGCAGGCAGCAGCATAATGTGTGCAGACCTTATAGATAAGCAATACATGAGCATGTCATTTTAAAACAAAGTAATCCCCTTTGACATCCCTTGTTGTGAATAGATTGAAATGTGTAACTGGAGGCATTAACTACACTCTGTACCAGCTTGAGAAGCTCCCAGTGGGCAAACTAATAGTCAGCAAAGTTGTCACCTTTCCACCAGAACAAAGTGCGATATATTATGCAAAGGCTGTTTTGTCAGCTAAAAGGTGAAGAAGATATCGGCCTTCTGTTCCCACTAGCCATTTAATTCCTGTATGACTTGTGCCATATGCCCTTTAAAGCTCGAGTGGTCGTTTAGCATGCATCCTAAATATTAACCACCAAGGCTTCACTCAATTACCATCTGTCTGTGAAGAAAAGGACTGGCTCAGTTTCACCTGACTTTGGAAACAAAAAAGTTACGTGATGGATAGTTGAGGCTGTGAGTCAAACACTTTTCAATGTGGGGAGGTGAGGGGGGGAGCAGTAGAGCCACTGGAGTGAAACCAAGTTGAATGAATATGATTTATGTAGGGAAAATAAACAAGAGTTTGCTGATGCTATCGTGCTGACCATTCTTTCACGAAAATTCAACCTGGATCCATTTTTATGAGTTGCTTCCCCTGAATTAATGATTGTTGGAAATTATGGGGTTGAGGGTGTGAACTTCTGAAAAGGGTGCATGCCAGAAAAAGTTTGAGAGCCACTTTGTTGTGCTAATGATTTTTGTATGGAAAAATAAATACATCCAGCGAAACCCTAATGAACAGTTAATTGTAATGTTGAATTCAATCTGTGAATCAAACTGAAAAGCAATAAAGTGTTTTTTTCTTAATTGCAATTTTAAACCATTTAATTCAACCAACAATTTTGGGGTAAACGTCATCAACCATGTTCTGTTTTTAAAGTTTAAGAGTGACAGGCACAGATCCAATGGACATATAGGCTTTATCGTGACTGTTGAATTGAATATTATATTAGAAATATAATTACTGGTTGGATTACACATACAATGTTCTGTGGGAAAATGTTATTAATTGAGGGCATAAAAACAAATATTGTTCAAATCTATGCTAAGTGGTGATTGATAAGAGCCAATGGAAGTGTTGACTGCTGGTTTAAAATCACAAAGAAAGCCTGTGGATGTGTGTAAGATTGTTGCAACAACATCACAAGACACCTGAACTCTTGTTAGATGGCTTTCTATACTCCTGACCCCAAACTGGTCTTTTAGTCTCAGAGGGTGTCCCTGTGGCCTCACCTGGCCCTGACTTCACTCAGTGAGTCAACTGGTGGTGAATGTGTCAACAAATCCATGGCACTTGACCGCAGGATGCACTCTCACTCTCACCTCCTCAGTCAGTGTGTTTCAGTGTCTCTCCTCCCTGTCTCCATCCACTCCTTTCTGTCCTTTCATTGCAGTGTAAGCTATGCAAAGTAAACACACCACACTGTTCCGCACTATTTTTTTTTTTTGCTTTGTAGACATATTTCCCTGGCCTTCACACCTCTAACTCTAACACGCAAACGCTCAGTTGTATTTACATTTCCTCTGACTGTTCTGAAAAACTTTATATGGCTGTTTTTTTTTTTTTTTTGGTGAAACTTAGCAGGCAAAAATATTATTCATTCGCTCCTAATCTCAGGAGTAAATAAATGTTCTCAATAAGTAATCAGACTGTTTAGTGTCCTTGGTGGATTGACATTTCAGTTGCATTTCAACCGAATTCCTGCTTGTTATCTGCAGTTTGAAGTGAGGCATCATGCTGGATTTGGGGGTATATGTGAGTATACCATGGTTTTCAGGTGGGAAGCCAGTGAGGGATCATGTCCCTGTCATACTGTAGCACTAGCGACTCCTTCCGGAGGTAAAAGCATCTGTATTGACAGGTTGGTGTCTGTCCATTTTACATTCTGTCAGTAAAATCACTGGCAGGGGAAAAGAAGTGCCACCATGGTGGGTGACATGGTGGCTATCTTCACCTTCACCTTCCTCCAACAAAGTGCAAAGTTAGCTGTGACAAGGACCGAGGGTCTTAAGGGTCCTAATCTTATAAAAATCACAAAATTAACAATGGCTAATAAATAAAAAACAAGTCTCCTGCTGAATCATGGTTCTGATCAGAGACATAAAATACAGCAAATTCTGAGTTAGTGGCCAAGGCTTCAGCAGCAGAGAATGTTAGGGCTCTTACATAATGCTTATTCATTATTCGTTATTCATTCATATTTTATTAAGAGTTGATTCCTTCTTGATTATTTGTTTTGTTTGGTTATGTTTTCTTTTTTTATTATTATTTTAGTCCACAGGTATGCAGCTGCCTGAGCTGAATGCAAATTTACTTTCCACATACAGTATGCAATATGGTACAAAGGCTGTACTATCCTCCCACTCTTCACTATAGACTGTAAAAATAATCACCTCAGGTTGATCCCAAGTTGAAGATAAAACTGGAATAATGAGGAAAATGTGTACTTCCTGTGTGGATGGCATTTGTGTTACTCTTTACAGAACAGCTTTTCAGGGCTGTTCTGTGATCTGAGGTCATATCTCCACCTGAATGTGACGCCCGGCCTTCATCTGTGTCTTCTGCTCCTGTTTCCACCCTTTGTTTTTTATCCGTACCCTCTCCCACCTACAGCCTCACAGTTTATTGTTAATTAAGGCTGACATGCTACAGGGTAACACTGGAGCAATTACTACATTCCCCAGTGCAAATGATTTCATAATACTGACCATCATTGTTGGCAACACCTCTAATTGCGATATAAAATGATTCCTGGATGAGATGCCCAGAATAGGCTAGAAAGACAATTGTGACTTCTTTGTAAGCAGACTAATTAAGAGACTGCTGACATTTGATAAGAAACTAGCTATAGTGAAAATAATGTGAATGCATGAGGGACGAGCAGCAGAGGAAGCATTTGCATCACTGGATAGAAGATATATTAATATGATTTGTTTGCATAAATAGGGTTAATTAATCAAATTATTAATCAAGTTCAACTGTTTAATAGAAGCAGACATGTATAGCCACTTAGTTTTTAAATATTTTACTTCATCAATCATTTTAATGCTGACAATGACACCTCATTCTGCTCGTGCATAACGCTTTATATCTCAGAAAACTGTGTTTAAACATGCTAACGCAGACATTGTTATTTGAAAGCATTCGAGCATTAGCAGTAGCACCAGGAGCACCACACATCAAATAGAACATAAAAGAGCAGTTTTGCAATTGATTTTCTTAACAACCAGGGGCCAAGATTCATTACAAGTGCCATCAGTAACACCTCTAAAGAGAAGAGACTTCATCTGTCTCATTCAAGCCAACACCACAGCTCCAATATGATTTAATCAGGGGATGTGTTCTAGTACAGATTCAGTATAACCTCACTGTACATTTGTGGCAGTCACATATAATCAGTGATCAGTTCATGTCACAGCTCTGTGACTCATCATCAGCTGCCTGAAGAAAAATAAGCTACCACTGGCAAGCATAGCTTACAGCAAGTGGCATGAATTCACTGATATACTGCTAACAGTGTTTGTTTTACAGTGCCACAGTATGTCATTTTATTATCGTCTCAATCTCAGAAGCAAAAAATACAAGACAGGACAGCAGAGCATTAGCACTACAGTCAGTACAACAAACCAAACAGCACACACTAATCCATCTACACATCTATCCATATTTACCTTGCAAACAGATGATATTTCCAGTATTTATCCTACGGGGAAGTCTTTAGCATTCAAATTTCACAGTTTGCCAATAATTAACTAGATACCGAAGCAGTTTCTGTGTGGGGTGAACAGATTTTAGAGTGACTGATGTGTGTTGTCAGGATACTCTTAGATTAAGACTTTTCTGTCCCTTTCTGAAATACATATGATTCCAGGTTACATGACTCGCTTTCTTTTATCAGCCTTTTCACTCTATTGTCATTGTACTTTTACTGGTTGAATTCCGAGTAAATATACTAACATTTACAAGACCAATATGATAACAAATCTTGTCACATACATTAAAGGCACTGGCAGATGTGGGTAAAACAGGCAGAATATTAAAATACCATCTGCAATGCAAACAATCACCCATTATTTACTCATTTTGAAAATAACGACAACATATGCACGCCATTAATAAAAATTAAAAAGCCAGAAAATTTTAATGTTTCTCTTTCAGGAAAGTGGCATTTCAGCCAGGAGAGATTCATATATTTGGTAAAAACAGTGAGAGGACAACAGAAAGTGGCAAGTGTCAGCTGCAAATTAAGCCTTGAATTAATGATTAGTTTATTTGTAGTTTTTAATTTAAACATTACAACTTGTTTTGCATCAGTGGTAACTCAACAGTACATCAGTGGCCATTATAAATGTATAACCTTAAAGGACCAGTCCAAAGGATTTAGTGGCATCAAGTAGAAGCTGCTGGTTGCAACCCCTGTTGTCAGTTTTTAGTGCTCATTGTGGGCAACTATAGAAACATGACTGTTCAACATGGTGGACTCCATGGAAGAGCACCTCTGGTGTCTGTAGGTATAAAAATATGCATATTATATTCAATTTCTGCCATGCTCCATAAATCTGACACACTGGACCTTTCAAATTGAAAAAAACCATACAAATGTCAATCAAACATAAATTAGGTTTCTCCTGTAGGTTCTAGAGCTTCTTCAGATGTTCCCGTGCCCTTTTCAGACACAATGTAATTTGGGTTATGTTTGCCACAATCCATTAGAAATAATGGGTGTCAGAGCACAGCGGTGCCATTGTCGCGTTGCGTCTGAAAGGGCCGTGTTTTATGACAAACACTTGTTAAGCTTAAGAAGGGACATAAAATGAGTCAGTGATCATTCTTTTGGTGAACAGAGCTGAAGATATGTCGCGAAAAAGAAAAATCTTTTTTTTTGCCATTCAGAAATAAACTCAAGTATTGAAATAGCATCTAATAGCTCCCATAAATTCTTAAATTATCCCCTAGCTCACTGTTGATGTTCAGCAATTTAACACAGCTCGAATCTCTAAATAATGGTCTCAAAGAAAATTTGGGGATTTGTCAGTACTATGAGAATAAACTATGTTTTCTTTTTATATTTTTGCTTAAAGGTCTAGTCTAAGATTTAAGAGACCATCTACAGAATATGGCAGAATATATTATGTGTAGAATATGCATGTAGGATCACCTGAAAATAGGAATTGTAAAGTTTTTGTCACCTTAGAATGAGCCTTTTATGTCTACAGGCGCCACCAGTCCTCTTCCACTGAGTCAGCCATGTTGGGCCGCCATGTTTCTTTCTGTTTAATTGTTCTCATTGCTCGAGCTAGGCAGTGTACAAAACATGCTTTGACAAGACTTTTCTTGCACTGCCGACCTGTTGACTAAATGAAAGGTCTCTCTCATTTTAGCTCTTTCAGCTCGTGGTGCTATGGGAAAAAACAAAAACAAAAAACAACATGTGAAACAACTGTACACTGACAAATGACAACCTCCACAGAATGTGAATACAGGACACGCCTGCCTCAAGTATTCAACTGTGAACACAGAAAAAAAAAAGAGTCCCTGCCAAAAAAAAAAAAAAATAAAAATCACAAAGCTCTTTTTGAGTGCAGAGACACTTTTGAGCTGACCTACTATATTTAAGGCGGTGCGATTTTAGTTGTCACGTGCTACAGTCTTAGAGTACTGCTCTCTCAAAAATCTGCCTGCCCTTATCACCAGCTAGCACAGAGTGCTAAAATCTCAAGAAATTCTGTGTGACAGTGGAGTGTGAAATTCCCAAGCCTGTGTTGCATCAGCCTGATAATTCCACCTGATGATAATTAATAACGATCCACCGGCGAGGCATTCATGCATACCATCCCAGTTGCACCCCTGTGGCATTTGACAAAGCCAGCATGGAGACAGTGGTTACACATGCGAGATGAAAGGAAACATGACGTGAACTGGGAATTCACGTTGCATTTAAGCTTCATCAGGTGCGCGACTGGCTTTATAATATGTAAAATAAAATAAAAAAATAAAAAGAGACCGACTGCACTCAAAATGCGACTACGACTGGTTCAATAATGATATAGGAGCTTTAGTCGAGAAGGTTCTGGGGGTATTCTCAGGAGAGATCACAAGCCATTAGCTGTTGCTTTAGGGCCCAAAGAGCCTGCGTCTATTGAACAGTTCATTAATGTTTTTGCTCCTTTGAAACCTACAGGAAGAGTAGCGGAAATATGCCTAGGGGCCTTACTGTGCAGGTGGGCTGGATTAGAACAAAGGACATTTAGGCTAAAATCGAGCGAGACAAGCGAGAAGGCTGCAGGATGGAAAGCAAGCATCCATTACTTTAGATATCTATGTATTTATGCAGGCTGCTGCAGATTGGATGATGAATTGCTCTCAGGATACGGCACCATTATGTTCACTCTGAACCAAAGATTAACCTCTTTGTCGAGGCACTGATGTCACACAGCTTTAATGATGATAGGCAACTCCTGGCTTCACTCGCCACAATTTCAATTATGCTTACCTGAACCATAGACTGTTTGCGCTGTGATAACCGTTATAGATTAACTAAACATAGCTTAATTAAACAGAAATCATTGGGATAAAAAGTCCTCCTGATGCCAAGAGGCAGCATGATCCCACTCCAAAGGCCTGCGGAGGAACAGCTATACGCTTTTAATCACTACTTAGCCTCTGAGTTGAGCTTCTGACAGCCCATGTCCACCTACATGGATAAGTGACTGTCATCTGTTCTCTTGCAACACAACGTGCGACAGCCACTTAGCATGTAGCATCCCTCAACGTCTCTACAGATGCCCTGTCATCCCTGTAGGGTTAGAACAGCAAATACCTGTCAGAGGGTCTGTCATGAAAGCTTCAGTTGAGCAGTGACAGAAGTCGTATGTTAAAACATAGAATTACTCACTTTATCAAGAGACGAGGAGTGCACTGATGCACAAGGTTGTGGCGTATGATGTGGTATATTGGTGGTATAGATGTTAGTATATTATATCCTATAATATCCAGTGGTGCAGAGTATATATATCAGTCTGCATTGGGTTTACCCACTTCTATATAATGCTAATCATTCAGTAGTGTTCTGAAAGCCCTAGGATGGCAAAGGCATGACATGGTTGTCCAATTTTCACGAGTGGATGGAGTAAAGAATAAGGAATACTCAAAATGCATAATTATACAGCCGTCTCAGCCTTCTGTGGGTCAGTATTTATGGCCAAATCTGCACCTCTTCTGTGGCTAATGTGAATTTCATAATCATCCTGACTCCCTGAAGTCAAGCAGAAGAATTTAAGTGACAATGTGCAAATATTACTGGCTCATTTTTTGTGTGAGCTAAATATGCAAGGTAATGCAAATTAGTTTTGCCTGATACAGTTAGAGGAAAATTCCTGACAAGACTTTTTTTTTTTTTTTTTTTTTTTTTTTTTAAGTGTGTTTTCCGGTGAAGAAGATGCTGTATTTTTATACTTGGGTGCAGGGTAAAAAGATGTGGTCAACAAAGCTCCGGACTTTGACACCAAAGTCTGTTGTTCACATCCTGGCTTCACATCCTGTGTTTTTGAGTTTAGGCAACAAAAACATTTTAAGGATAAAACAAAAGTACAAAAAGCCTGAAACGAACAAAGAAAACCTAAAAAAGGCCGTCTGCCTCGTGCTCTCCTTCAGTGGGGGATGGTACTGAAAGCACCTTTGTCCAACATCTGTTCAATTATTATTAATATTTTCTAAGAACTGACTACATGTACTCATCGACTCCCATCCACTCTTTCTGATTTTCTCCTTTACTTCTATTCTTATTTAGGCAAACACACACAAAATGGTCATCTCCTCTCCTAACAAACCAAACACCAGAGCACTATCCTGTTCAACCAGTTATGCATCCACTAATTCAATTTAATTTTATTTAATTAGTATATAATTCAGGTAAGATGTAAGCTCATATCTGCTTCGTCCAGATGTAGGAGGAAGAAAACTGTAATTTATCTAGAAGTCAAGTAATTTAAGGTATCCACTGGTGTAATTAAAGCAGCTGCTTTTAAAGTAACTGAAACTGAATCCTTATTAATAACAATAACAAATATGTGCAGCGTGCCTTTCTGATTTCTTGTCAGTACTTTGAAAACGAATCTGCCAGACACTGCTTTCATCTTTTCTCTCCTATTTTTCGTCATGTAAGAGGAGATTAATCAGCATCATTGCGGTGGCAGTATGGCAATGATCTCTCACTCACAAGTGACTACATGGTTCTGACGTACAGACCTCCATCTGTCAGGCTGACAGCGGGTTGAGTTCTGCTTCTTCTGAGGTTCAGATCAACGTCTAGAACAGATAAGCCTATTGAAGTCATGCACTCATGAGAAAAGGTATGAATTCCTGGAACACTAAGGACAGACATGTCAACATAGCAGCCATTTTGTCAAGACTGCATCACCACAAACCCAAAATACCGTTCAGCTTCAGCTGGCTTCAGTAGTATCAAAAATACTCAACATTAAAACAAAAGAGAGAGAGATGAATCATACAGAATCAATTCATTCCTTTGCTTCTAATTTAATGTCATGTGGATGGGCTCTCACTTGCTTGTGACCCACATTCTCCCAAAGCAAAAGAAAGAAAAAAAATCCATTCACACAGAAAGTACTTCTTCTTTCTTGGCTCAGTTTCTCACATTTTGACAGAATGGGGACAGTCTAATTTGATATATGGCGATAAAAATTTTGCTTTCTCAGCAGGGCATAACAAATTATATATTGAAAAATGGTTACACTTTATTTCACAATGCCCTAATTATGGCAAGATGATGGCTTAATTATGAAAAAATGGCCTCTCTTTGCTAGTATGTAGGTTGTTTAAACGTTTGACAAATAACGAATAGAGAAACGGTAAGTTAAGGGGAAAGCGAGACACGCTGAACACTCCATAAATATGCTTGCAAACTTGAAAAGCCATGTGAGGAAGCTTTGCAATTTTTTTGCCACTTTGCAGTGCTGAGTGTGACATACTACCATATTATTGAACATATGGGGAAAATGTATTGCATATGACTCAGCAACCCACTGAACTCCACAGCTTTTCATATCTAAAATCAACAGCAGAGATGAAAATGAAATTCCCAGAGCTTCAGTTTTAGCGTCATTGAGATTATATGTAATAAATGTGTGGCTGCTCAGTAGTTGTAGAAATCAGTTATTGATCATCTGTCCATTCCAAAGATCACAACTTTTCTAGCTTGTTCTAGCATACTTTTTCTGTAAATAATAATTTGCATCGTTATTTAAATGAAAAATCTATATTAAATCTATATATATATATATACATATATGTGTGTGCTCTGATGCAGAGACAGGATTAGATTTACAGGCCATGTGCCTCATACTGCTGGAATGATTTACCTGTAAATCAACATATGACACGAGGCAGTCTGAATGAGTGCTATCATTACCATATTTATGTGTGACGGTGTCTTCATATAATAGAGAATGCCACATTTCAAAAGAGTAACCTTGCAATAAATACCAGTGTCTCTCAGCCTTCCTCATTTCTCATTGGAACAAAAGCTTGCCATGCTGTCGTTGGTCTGCAACAACATAATTTCCTTTCATAGCTATCCGCCCTTTCCACGATTGCCTTTCCTGACACATCCAATAAATTGCTTGAAAAAAAAAAATAGAAGTCTTGTATTGGTGTTGAGCATCAGCCTGTTCTGTGCAAATTGTGAAAAGTAGTTAGGCCCCAGTGAGCCTCTTTGTGTACCTTTGCGTGTAAACCTTTGTTTGTTCTTTGTGCTCCGTGTGTGCGTGTTTGTCTCTTTTCTCTATCTGTGCTATCAAGTGAGGCACAACAGCAGCCCAGAGTCATGGCGCCCTCCCTTCCTCCCTCCACACCCTGCTCCGGCTCCTCTGACAGCAGAATCATTTTTCCTTTTCCTCCACGCATCTTTGATGATGGGTCACAATAACTCCCCTATATGCGTTGCTTATTCCACTCGAAGCCTCCCAAACCCCACCTCCCGCTGCATCATAATTTAATTGCTGAGCATTCTCCCATTTCCCCCCTCTTGTTTCCCTCATTCATTTCAAATGCATGACCTTTCCTGAGAACAATGATCAATCAATAGGTGTTTTCCCTCATCAGGCCCTTTCAAATTAAAACCACAGAGTGAATTAAAAGCCTTTTTCAAAGGTGAAGTTATGAAATGCAAGTGCCATAACTCTGGCTGGGAAAAAGGCCAATCATCAGAGGCCTTTAAAGTAGACGTTTTGCACTGAGGACTAAAACCGGATACAAATAATTCATCAGCATCGACTGCACATTCTAGGTCGTAGGTGAGCTGCTGTATGTACTACAGACAACTACAGGACTTATATTGTAGAAGAGAATTAGAAAACAACAGGAGTGCAAACAGTCGATAAGCATGTTCACTTAGTATCCATCTTTTTTTTCCCCAAACTAACATTTACTCACAAACACAGAGATATCTTCCAGCTGGGCTTGGAGGGATCCTCTGAGGGAACTGCTGCATTATTGATCAGATCTGTTAAAAACACCTGCTTCTGCATCTGGGACCAGTTAAAGTTCCTACAAGGTGTGGTTAAAAGTCTACTAACTGTTCAACCTCACCTTCTGCAAACAGGTAGACAATCTGTAGTTCATCACCAGAACAATATGTGCAAACATAAGCCCTGCCAGATTATCCAGTTTCAGAACCTTGCAACTCAACTTTCTGGCTATAAGCGATGTTTTCCTAATTATTATTTCTCACTGTACCGTAATGCTTTAATTATAATTCAGTCCAGTTGAATAACAATCTGGTGCCATTCATGGCACAGAATAGATGCAAATTCTGCTTTCTTGCATGCCCACTCTCTAAATTTGAACAACATATATTTTATGTTAGCTAAAACTAATCTGCATCAATCAACATGATTGCATTTACACTTGTGTTCAATCTGGTCACAGTGTGTCCCTGAACACCTCCAGAGGTGGTTGATCTTGGATGCATTTACACCAGTACTTTCATGTGGTCAAACACTATCCGATTGCAATCCAATCACCCAAAAAGCATTTCAATGCAAGGTGGTCTTTGAGTGTCTAGGTGGTTTTGATCGCATCCCACTCTCCAGCAACCCATGGTCTCTTCTGAAGATGAGAAATTGTCTACCTTTGAACATTTACAAATGAATAAAAAGCCAATTACCGTGAGGATTTCATGTTCAAGGTTAAAAGCTGAATGTCAATCACGGTAGATGATGAAACGATAATGACAGTCTATTTAGGTCCTTGCCAAATGAGCTTCTATTCTCTCATCAGTAGGATTGTACTGAAATATTTCATGTTTCAGTTGAATTACAGCCTAGGTGTCTGTAAAAAGAAAGGATTAGCAGATCTCTCTCTCCAGTATTAAAGACCAAATTCTTCTGACAAAAAGTAAAAAACAAAAAAAAACACTTTGAGTAACTTCAGAATCATTGATGCATGTTGTGCAGAAATATCCACTTTGATTTGTGTATGCCTCACCAGACAAAGACAAAGCAGTGGTGAAGTGCATCAAGCTGTTGTAGCGGGAAAAAGCAGGGCACAAAAAGCACGGCATCCTCTGAATTCTAACATAGTGGAGAATCGCTGTATGGAAAACAAACAGCGCTCGATTGAAAACACACTTCTGACGCTGTTATGAAGAGTGTCCTCCAACCCTAAACTACTTGTTATCGCTACCTGGGTTTTAGTTACTTCTCACATGCCTGCAGTATTGAATGAGATATAACCTCATTGTGCAAAATGGCTGGCAGTGTTTAAAATTTAGTTTAATGAGTGACCAAAAACAAGGTCTTATAACAGCACTCTCTGTGTATCTTTGTTAAGACTTTTACCTCCTTGAAGATCTATTTGAGGCAGCGTTTTGTGTAGAAGAGCACAGAAATGCGGACTGAATTTCATTGATGACACATGAGCTTTAATAAGCAAATTGCAAAGCTGCTCCTGCTAAAGGATCTCATTTAAGGTCTTCAAACAGCCCAGCATCTGATTTAAATGAAACCAGACCCCCCCTCCCTCTGGATAAAAACCCTCTACAACTTAGGCATCTCAACAGCTCATTATGTTGATATATAGCCATTAATTAGAAAACATTATTCCTCCTAACGCTTATTCACAAGACAAGAAGGTGTAAAGCAACCTCTACCTCTAGAAAAAGGAAACAGGTGTGAGTGCAAATGTCCACCTACTACGCATTATTAATGATTTAGCTCTGATGGGGGGAAATGCTTGCATTGGTTTTGTGATTAATAATAAAAGACAGGCGAGTAGAGCCATTCACTTGGAACAGTCTGCACCTGTCTCAGACTTTCTGATGGCTTTTACCTGCAAAACGCTCCATGTTAGATATCGCTCAGAGCAAATTGGGAGCTCCTTGGTGCACTAATCTTTCCTTTAGCCCCTTGTGCCCCTCTGTTCCTCCTCTGTGATTTTTTTCTTTCAATCTCTATCTTACTCACGGACTCGCTGCACTCAGGCCCTCTTCCTTTTCACTAACCCGTGCTCATACTTTTTCTGAATGCTTTGCACTTCTTTCTCACAGCCTTTTGCGCCTTCTGTGGGTGGTGGGGTGAAACAGAAAGTTTGAGTGAGCCCTCAAGGTCCCCTGCAAAGCACACACACACACACACACACCTACATTAGCACGTGGTACTCACACAACCGCATACTACTTTTGCCACCTCTAACAGCCAAACAACACCCCACACTCCCACGCTGTGATTTTAGAAGTGCATTTGGCCAATAAATTTGAAAAGAGAGCTTGCTTGGAGACTTCCCAAAAGAACACAGGCCACAGAACAGGTTATTGGGAAATGCTTTCCTCTAATGTTATATGCTTTATTTTCACTAGCCAGTGCTGTGTTTTGGCCTGGCTGGCAAACAATCAGCATCTCTAGGCATATTCCCAAAGCTAGACCCTGTCTGATTTATAGTAATTGGCTTACAGTACCAAGGTGATCCCTCTACAGACATGACATCTGTCTGTTTCTACCGATTGCCATGTAGGTTTAAGTGCAGAGACTGAAAATGACCAGCAGTCAGCTTGTAATGGCACTGCCAACTGTTCTGAGGTTTTAAGAGGAAATTCACTTCCACGAGGCAGGAGTTTGGTGTTCACTCTTCTTGGCCTCTAAGACAGGCTGTATACATATTAATGTCAAGGATGCCGGCTGCTGCAGAGACACTGCTGTCTAAAGTAAAGGCTGAAATAAAAGCCTTCCCTCAGCACTTAAAATGGGTCACAATGGGTTGTATTTTTCTTTGTTTTCTAGCAGTTAATCCCTGGTGCTGAGGGATAGTAACACACACTGTGATCCCAAACAAAAGTGCAAAACTTAAAAAAAAGAAGAAAAAAATATTCGACTCTGGTCACAAACCTTCTCTTGGGATTAAAGTGTCCATGAAATGTGTTATACATTATGCATTTGCTCTCTTCTGTGTATTTTTGGGTGTGGTGTTGAAATGAGGAGAAGGATATTTTTCTTCAAATGTGGAACCTGATTCTGAATCACTGAATCTCGATGCCGGCTCTGGGGAGCCTGTACTGATGATCCTACAATGTGACCTCAGTGAAGAGTTACTGAGCAAATGAGCACGAGAATTTAAAAATCGTATTTGTAGTAACGGCAGTAAAATACAGGGACACTTTAACGCATTTAAATCAGACTACAGATTTTGCCACGAAGCTATCTGTCTTGGGGACTCTCTGGAGACTTGTTCGAGATGAAATGCATCTTGCATAGAAAGTGGACGACTTCACGCGACTGCAGCAGGAAGAGGTTATAGAAGCTGCAATCAAGTCAGTTTACAGCAGCTTTCAAAGAATATACAGTGAGTCAGAACTATTTATATCCTTTTAGATCTACTTATAGGCTACCGGTAGTTTGCAGACCATGTTCAGATACATAAATAAAACTTATTGTTATCATTATCCACCACCATTCGTTAACAGATGTTTGTCTTCAAAACAACGAGACAATCATCTCTTTGATCAGACAACAGTTGGATGTTTCCCATCATGCCTTGCAGTCGCTGGAGAACGATGGGCTCTAAGCAACTCAATCTTGTAATCATCGTCCACATGTGCATGACATCAGAACAGCTCAAGCCCCGACACAAGTCGAACCAGCATTCATGTGTCAATCCTGCACAGGCCTGGCTCGTCTTGAACTAGCCTTTTGTGTTTGCAAAAAGAGGTTTGCATTTGATGTCACTGTGTCTGGAAGTCTCCATGCTAGTTGGTAGTTTCTTCTACAAATGGAATCTAAAATTATAATGATGTGAAATGTAGGTCATGGCCCCTAAGAACAAGTATTCCAACCTAATGACAAAATGGCTTGTTTGTCATTGAATTTTACAAAGGACACACATGTGCTTGTTCTGGACTGCTGCCTCTGCTGTTAATGTTTGAGTAAATCTACATTAACTGATTTTTTGGCCATTTGGGGTCAATGGAAAAAAAAAAAAAGATTTAAGCACAACCTTGACAAATGACCACCTCTTACACTGATGATGACAAGTGACAAAGCCAGTGACGGTTGGAATTATGACTTGTCCATCTGGAGGGAAGCTGGAAGTATTGTGATGTTATCGTAGACCCTTGAGGCTATAGAGGAAGGAGGTCAGGGTCAGTGGATGAGTAAACACAACATTGGACTTATCCACAGGAGACCACCATTTGTTTTCCATGTCCTTCTTGTTACGACATAACTGAATCCAACTTCTGAGAAACAAATCTGGCTCTGATGCATTGACAAATTATGATATGATGGACATACACATTCAGCATATATACAGCACAGCCAGGTGATGACATTTTATCACTTTTACTTTTTTATAGTTTTTTTTATTGTACTGTACCTCAAAAGGACAAAATAATTTTTTAGTAATTTTTTTTTTTACCTGCATGCTGTACTGACACAGGAGGGTTCACTTTGAAAGCACACATTCAGAACACTAAGAAAATGGACCTGTACCACCTAAGGTCTAGGGCTATTTGTCGCTCAGGACAAAAACTGGTTTACAATGGATTGCCTCGATCATTGTAATGCATTGTTGACCTTGGTTTTCCTAAAACTTCGTCATACAATTGCTAAATGTTCGAATTATTCTTACCAAAACCAAAATAAAAACATAAATTACTCCTGAACATCTCTTCACTGGCTTCCTGAATGTTTTGGTTTTAAATTGATTTTTAAGTTGCTCTTTTGAGTGTCACTCCATGTAGACTTGAAAGGTGGCTGCCAAATGTTGTAGTTTTGTCCTTCACAGAGCACTCCTGCATCATAATCCACCTATCCACTCTCCATATGCTCTCAATGTTCCACTCATATTTTCACAAAATTAAGCAAAATACACAACCTCAATCCTCAAGCGTAACCCCATTAGCTCATTATAGGCTTGTGTTTTGAATGGATTCAGACAGGACTTGTCTGCGCAAAACATATTCATGACAATATTCAGCACTGTTTATATGATCTTTTGGCATCATATATTATAGACCTTTCAGATGACTTCACTACCCAATAACCTTGGTTCAGTACCCAATAACAGGAACCATTCAGCAACCAATACAGTGCTGCCTGAGGAGTTGAAGGTCACAGACATTTAATGTTGGTTTTAGGCCTTGCCCCTGACATACAGAGATTTATTTGGATTCTCTCAATCTTTCAATAATATTATGGACTGTAGATGGTAAAATCAATAAATTCATTGGAAATGTGTGCTGCAAAGTGTTATAATCGTATTAAATCATTGACTATTTTACTGGTTGACAACCTCATATTACACCTTTAACTGTAGTTGCTGTCTAACTTGAAATAAAGCTTGCTCTGTCACCTTCTTATATGTATTTGCTGGGTAATCAAGAAGCACCCTTTGAACATACCTCGCTAACTCTCCACAGGCTGAAAGGTTCAACCTTGCTATCTAATGAATCTTCTTGCAAACTTATCTGCTCGTACACAATCCAAATACACATAACATTGTATACAGTTTACAGTTTCAAGCTATGAAATAATCCCAAATGGTTGGGATTCATCAACCGACTTCACCCGTAATTCCCTTAGATGTTTTTGTCATGCTTATCGTTAATCTTAGTGAATAACACCTCTAATATATACATAGACCTCACAGTTTAGAGTTCTGTCACCATTTCCGTGATCTTACCTGTGCAAAACACATTTAGGACAGTAGTCAGCAACGCTGTACATCATCATTTTGTGTTTTTTCTGAAACACACTTCGTTGCTTATGGTAGTATCACGAGAACTGTCTAGAACAGTAATAATTAGCTCTGGCAGTTTGCATTGCAGTCGGATTAAAGTTTAGTTATTATTTAAAGTGCTCTGCAACATCACCTTGTTTTTAATGTTAAAATGTTTAAAATGCTACAGAGGACTCTCCGAATCTTTCTTTTGAAGTAAGGAAATGTCATGAATATGCATGATGAAGAGAAATGTTTTAATCATTACAAGATTGATATAGCTCTGTTGTGTGAAGCACAGTTGAGTCTCTGTGCCAGTGAATTCCTTATTGGGTGGCAATCAGGCACCAATTAGTTTGACCCAGTTTTATATGAGAGAAGCAAAAGTTGCTGCAGTTTTTATATATCTATATATTTTTTCACAGCAATGAGATTCACACTTGAGAATAGACAAACTGTATGCATCTGAATGCCGTGCTGTCTTGATCGTTGGTGTAATTGGACCCACCACTTTTGTCAAAACTGAGTAGAAACCCACAGAACCGTGACGTAACATTACTGAATGCAACCGTAAATTCAAACCGAGACAATCATCCAAAACTGTGAGATCTTGCAAGTCAAGCAAGTAATGAGCATCAGTCTGCTCAAGATGCTACATTCACATATCGGGAAGGAACTTGGTGATACGATTGTGACGGCAAAGTCCAATTTGTAAAACTTTAACGCTGTACTGTGCCATTCACAGACTGTTTTTTTGCAGGGACTTGGCTTCATTGGCCTTATCTTTTATAGTAAAGGTTTTCACAACTTGGTCTCTCACACTTTGGTTATCAGCATAGTGGTGTGAGCATTATTGATTGTTTCCAAAGGGCTTGAACTCAGAAACTGCTAGCATTCATGACACCTGAAGAAATTATTAGGTGTCAAGAATGCTAGAAAGTAAGTGGTGTTGTGAAGGTGTCTTGGTTCCTTTGAGACTAACTTTACAGCAGCAGGAAGATGGTTGCAACGTGCTAGCAAGTGGATCCGATTCTAGACAGAATGTCACACTTTCAGCTGTTTTGCATTGTAAATTGTAATATTATAAATTCTTATTTTGGATCCTTTTCATCAAATTCACCCTTTAAGCAAGTCAGAGGTATTCTTACAATTAACACTACCCAACTGTATGGTATGCATACAGCTGCATCCTGTTAAATAAATAACAGTATGTTAGTTCTTGACAAGGATTCTGCCTGTTCTACGGTAGGTTCAGATTTTATTATTCTGGTAACATAATGTTTCATTCTGACTGACTCTGTCCTCACCTTGTCTCACTCCAACCCTAAATAAAGAGGTGTCTATGTATTTTTATCTTTTGTTCTTTCCACTTGCATCTCCCATACACTCAGGAACCAATGAAAACAAGCTGTAGAGTTTCTGAACAACTCCACAGAGGCTTTTGTTATGAATTGACTCTTTGGCGGAGTCAGCCATCATGAGATTTAAAGTGTTTGCTCCACAGGGAACAAACGCATAAGGATTTTCCTCCAGCCCTCTCGCTGGCATGCCTTTGTTTTTGCCTTTCATCTTTGTTCTCTTATTTTATGATTGTCCTGAAAGGGTACATGAAACTTCTTCAGGCTTTTATGTATAATAGTGGGCAACTCCGACCCTATTGAGTGGGGGACAGCCAAGAAATTGCTCACTGAGAATTAAGGGTCTGTCCTTGGTGACATTTCACTTCTAATATTCGTCTGTGGTGCCATCTGGGTTGATGCACAAAAGTGAAGCAAAATACTTGCCTCTGCTTTGTGAAGAGCTGCTTTATGGGATGTTTTGTACTGTTAGGTTTAGTCCAAATCAAATTTAGTTGAAGTTAAGAATAGGTTCACAATAGGTGGTGCACTCACAGAGAAGTCTAGCTCCATTTCTTACTAATAATGTCTTTCCCCTGCACAGAGTTGTGCTGGCATTTCTAAGTGGTAAGCTATACATACAGCTTCCTAGCTCTACCAAAGCACTGTTATAATAAAATCATGTCCCCTTCACTTTTCAAAATCCTATTTTTGTTTTTGCTTTTTTGCAAAAGTTTCTCTAAACATTATCACATTACTGTCCAGCCAACATGGTCCAGATAAGAGAAGAGGGGAGATGAAAAAAGACTCATCTGCTTCAGCTACCACTGTGCACAAAACAATGAGCTAACAAACAGCAACAAGTGGTGCAGTGAGTGCTCGGCGGACTGATAACACTGCCATCTCTTCTAAAATTTAATATCTGTACTACCTCACTGCGTGAACCTCATATGAAAAAAAGATAAATAAGACATTATGCACCGGGGTGCATCAGTGAATTTTATCGACACATCTACAAAGAAGCTGAACTGAATATGGATCAGAGTCTGGCTGATACAGATCTACGAAATATGGTCAGTATTGTGGCTGATACTGATCAGGCAGGCTGGATTTGTCTCTTCAGCTGCAGGGAATGAGCCGCTTCATGCTAACAAATCTGGTTTTGATCACTGCTTATGATGTCATGGCACTTCTGACTGGACATGACAATCCTTTGATGTAAAAATGTGAAAACATATACTCTGTTTTGTCTTTAGACAAGAGGCTTCATTGAACATCAGGCTAATTTTCACAACTAGAGCCTCTCCAAAAGTTAATTAGTGCATAAGAATGCAGCAACTTGTCATACAGGAAACACTGCTTCATTGCCAAACAGGAGGGTAGGGTGCAGGCCAGGTTTTTCCTTGAGTGGTTACTTTTTCACTTCCATTCTCATGGTGCTGCCAGGCCTGTCATCTGCTTTAGATTGATGAACAGCAGGCCAACTGCCGTAGGGCTCTTATACATGGCTGGATGTATCTGTGGATTGCTACAGCCAACTGAACAGAGGCTGTTGAAATGAGGCTTGTTTTTTACCCAGCAGGCCTCCGCTGTTGATATCAGCACTTAGCTGAGGTGTTGTAATGTTTTTATTGTTGGACAGATATGACAGAGTGGAGGCCGCCTCGACTGCATAAATGTCCTTGAATGTTCTTCTCTGTGAGGTGCTAGTCGCACGCAAGGCTTTAGAGGTGGAGAGGGTCACACAAAAGAGGTTGGAGCAGCTATGAGTAAGGCTTAATAGCGGGAGAGGGTCTGCAGAAGGTTACAGTCATTGCAAATGAGAGTTACCCAGCTAAAGAGGCATTGGAATGGTTCCAAAGAATGAGTTGATGGCAAAAAGTAACTGAAAGCAGGGGGTTGACAACAATACTAATATAAGATGAAACAGCTTTTGGCTTGAAAAAGTGTTTGAAAAGCATATTTTACTGCTTGCAATACATGATGGATTATATTATTATGATTGATCTTATTTCTATTTTTACTTTTTATGCCATAATTTATTGTGCAATGTTAACATGTTAACTTTATGCTTTGTACTGCCTTTAAGTTGCACATCTGCATTAACATGAGTCAGTTACATCTGGTTGAGCTCACTTTCTCTATTGGCATAAAAGGCACAATGTGGAATGCCAATGAGAACTTAGCTGTACACTGCAAGGCTTATTTCTCAGAGAGCTCCTTTAAAGTAATTCTTATTTCCATCCATACAACCATTCAATATGTAACTTGGACATGCAGACTGTTCAAAAACCTGAAGGATACCTGCCTGCATGGTGTCTCACTGGATCCACAAAAAAGGAAAGCTTTCATTTGGTTATTTCCTTGAGGCAACTTGCGCTCAGCGTGTGTGGACACGGGTCCTGAGTCACAGCTTCTTTCTGGAAGTCAGATGACCTGATTCTGAAGGCCCAGTAGAGAGAGCAGGTCATGGAAAAGCAAAGGCACCATTGCATAGATTACCCTGTGCATGTCTTAGGTCAGCCTCACAGACTAATCAGCTATGTAGCAAGGGGAATGAGATTGGGGGGGGGCTTTATAATAAACTGTATAATCTCTCAAATAAATACTGTTCCTATTTAGAAAATGTTGATGTCTCCAACATATTTTGCAATTGTCCAAGCAACAATGCTAAATCAAATGAAACAATGTTCATCTTTCTATCTAGAAGCATTTCTAAAAGGTTATATATCACACATGGAACTGCTGCAAACTGCACACAACGCCTTGCATACGCATGTGTCAGCAAAGGGGAGTCAGTAAGTCAAAGACATTCATTATTTCCCGTGCAGACGGTGCACTGTGTAGGATATGCTTGTTATTTTATCCAACTCTTTATTCCTATGTGATGGGTTTTGCCATTGTAATGAACTGTTTTGTAGGTAAACCATGCAGAGAGATGAGTCTATTTTCCTCTAAAAACTGTTTCTGCCACATCCAATACTCTTATTAGAAGCTCGTATGTATGCACTGATATTGGGATATTGAAGATGTCTGTTTGAAACAGACTAGAAATCACTACTCCTTCAATTTTGATGAATATTGTAACACAAAATCAAATGTGTCTGCATCTTCTATTCCCATCTAAAAAGGCTGAATACATGTAAGGCTTCCTTTCCAGTGTGGGTGGCACGTTGTGAAGTGTCACGAAATGTAATTTTTCTAAGGATCATTTTGCTTGCATTTTTTTTTCTTTTGGTGGGATACACCTGCACACATGCTTTCTTCTCCCCATGATAAGTGCTGTCAGCAGGCAATGCCGGAGCATTGTTCTTTTTTGGAAGGCAACATCACTGCAAATATTGTGCCATTCATTTCTGCCACATAAGTCTGTGAATGGCACTCATCAGGAGATTAATCATAAGTTGACAACATCTGTCTGTGCTGTGGTGGTTCTGTCAATCACCCTCAACACTGCCAATTTTTTCAAATGATCGGCCTTCACATGTCATGTAAGCTTGTTTCCTCACAATTTACTTGTCAGAACTGAAAATCTAAAACTGAAAAAAAAACTATTAATAATTGAAAAATAAATATGCAAATATCTCAACATTAAGAAGAAAAATATATCTGCTTTAAACTTAATTAAATATTAATACATCTCCCAAACATTGCCCACATTTAAGCAAGGTTAGAAAGCAGAAACCATGTTGTTCTGCCAATGTTCTGCAGCCTGGATTATGGTATTTCTTTTGAGTGAAGGCAGTGCTACACCGAACCTCACACATGTTGATACATAGTGCATACATAGTGCAAGACTATAAATCCAGAGACTTGGGTTCACATGCTGAGATCCATGTGGTTACAGGGAACAGAAGGCTTTGATGAAGGTCAGGCAAAGATCATATTTTTGCCTAAAGTTACCAAACTTACAATGACAATGCTAACATTTTTTAATGTTAGGCAGGTAAAGTATATTATTTACTGTGTTAAACATCCAGTGTGTATAATTTTGAGGGTGTATGTTCACCTGGAAATAAGAATTGTTATGTTTTTGTCAGCTTCGAAGAAGCCTTCTATATCTACAGACACCACAGATACCTGACATTTCTAAGATACATGATTCCTTTAACATGAAACCATAACAAATATATATAAGCATTCATTTCTGTTGTGATACTACATAAGACAAATCACTCTGGCAGCAATTTTAGACTGTAACTGATAGCCAATAACAATAACAGGTGAGCTCAGTCACGGCACTTCTGAACGACAGCGCACATTACAGCCATCGTTCACTCTGTAGTAATTTGAAAGGAAAAGGCACAAACAGACATCTGAGAGAGTGTACACTCACAACATATCCACTTTAATGAGTCTTAATGGGTCGAAGAGATCCATATTGTATTGTCCCCTGAATAAACTGTTTTCGTCCAACCATATATCTTCTAATCCTTTTAGTGGCCAGCAGCCAGAGATTCAGTGGACACTGCTGAATAATTTATATGGTCCCTACCGAGTTGAAATGGGGACCGAGTATTGCGGTGCACAAAATAAAGGTGAGACTTAAATTGATATTAAGTAAACGACCACAGTGGCTGCACTTTTATGGGCTGCTACTCACACATAACTCTTACTTATGTCACCACCTGGATTGGAGGATTTATTGGCACAGAGGCCTCAGAGTCTCCCTTCAATCAACACTGCACCGGAGAAAGACTTCATATTGAACTGCGTCAGGGAATCCGGCAACAACTTGGTTATATTTGTTTAACAAACTCAAATTAGACAGTGCAACTTTAATATTGTTTCAGTATTTATTCTGTGTTCTTCTATTTTCACGTCATTCATAATGAAAGGCGAGGCCTCTTTCTGCATCATCAGCTGCTACAGCACATTTGCTGCTGTTCCTGACACCGTGTGAGTGAAGATTTTAAATGATGTGCCATGGAATAAAAAAATAAAATACAAAAAAAAACATTGCAGATTTCGAGACTTCCTACAAATGTGGTTTAACTGCTGAGAAGTCTGCTCACTTTAGTGCTGTACTAAGAGACACAAACACTATCCTCTGAGGGACCGGTCCATTATCGCTGGTGACAAACATGAAAAGCAAACGGTGAGGAGCTAGTCGGGAAAATGCCACTCTGCAGGAAAAACATTTAAGATTCTGACTGCCAGCAAGAATTTCTTTGGCTGCCCAAACATCTCCCCACATAGTCTCTCTTTTCATTAGTGCAACTCAGAGAAATGTCAAGTAAGATAACCCATTATCTTTCCTGTTGACAAGAACACATACACACACACACACACACACACACACACACACAGTATACCAGGCACCTAGCTACAGATGCCTGTATATTACTTTTCAAGTGTGATTCTATTGCTTCATTTGCCACTACTCCTGCTGCTGTGCATCAGCTCAGGCATGGTAGTGAGGAGTGACTTTGTGTCTTTCGACTACTGGGGCAATTTGAAACCATAATATATTGATATTGACAAAAAAAAAATTCCATGATTTTCATCTTGTAAAAGAGAAAACAAACATGTCGTTGGCAGCGTTTATGGTAAAATCATTCAGTATGTTTGTGACTTTGTGAACAAATTGTGTAGCTTGCACTGATCTAGAGTGTATTGCATTAAAAGGGCGTGACATAATGTTATCAGCCTCTATTGGAGACACACTAATTACAACATCGACATGGTCTCTCACACAGCTTGTGGTAGCTTGTATTGGATAGAAATACAACAATATTATGGCGGGGGTAATATTAGCTTTAAAGCGCTAAACACATGCCAAATTCTATGTATATCAAAAACATAAAATTGGACAAAGACCCCAGAGGGGTGTTACTAAGTATACAGTCAGTGTAAATGGCACCATCTGGCTGGTGGTTTTGTGTCAGTCATTAAAGCTGTCCTTATTATGTGAATAAAATTCACGTTTGTTGGGATTTTCAGAGTAAATATTGGAGAGCTGGAAAATGTATGGATGGAAATGTGGACAGCTAAGGTGGTGGTGGTGGTGGTGGTGGTGGTGGAGGACCACTGTGCTGTGAGAACCAGATTCTGCTGGCTCTAGATAATGTGGAGGGAAAGAGGAACAGCTGCGCTTTCAAGCATTCATGTCATGTTGGAGGCTGAACATCTGATCCTATAGAGAAGCAGCGCATGACTCACACTGCTGAATGCTCAGTGGGAAGCACAGAGCCGACACAATTAGAACAGAGAACACACATCCATGCACACACACATACAGGGCTTCTCTCCTCTCCTTCAGGCTATAAAGGTGCCAGCACAACAGAACCAACCAAACCAGCTGTGGCCTCAAGCCAAATCATGGTTGATTGCAGTTGGGTCCTGTCAGGCCACAGGTTGTGCTGCCTCAGCCCCTCTAATCCACCAAGTTGAAAAGAAAACAAGTCCTTAGTCAATAGATTAAAGCCTGACATTATTCATCATATATCCTCTCGTGGCTATGTTAACACCAAAGCTACAGATTTATATCACACTGGAGGTAAACGGCTGTTCTGCACGTGGGCGAATATTCATGTGAAGCAAAAGTTGGAGGTGTGTGTTGTGTGGGAATGTCGACATCAGGCCATGTGTGTAGGAGGGCTGGTTCAGCCACCTTTACACTGAGGTAATGCTGTTGCAGCTTTGCCCGACACATTTGTTTTGTGAAATTTGTGAATTACGTCTGACAGTTGGAAAAGAAAATGAAGAAAACTTTCTGAAAAATCTACAATAGAGTTGAGGCAAGAATTCTATAGATAGATAATAATGCACAAAATAAAATATAAGTTCAAGGTCCAACATGCAGGAATTGGGGGTATTTACTGACAGAATATGACTAGAAATGGAATATAATACACAAAAGTATGTGTTCCTTAGTGTATAATAACCTTAAAGGTACAGTGTGTAAGATTTGGGGCCTCTATTTTCAGAATAAGGCAAACATGGAATATAATATTCATAACTATGTTTTCATGCATGTATAATCACCTGAAAATAAGAATCTTTTTATGTTTGTTACTTAAAAATTCTCCTTTTATATCTACAGTAGGAGAGGGTCCCCTTTCATGGAGGCCGCCATGTTGAAACACCTTATTTATACAGTAGTCCAGAACAGACAAACTAAATACTGACTCTAAACAGGGTCCTTAAAGTGTTGTTTCTCCTTTACATTAGGAAGGTGAGGGTGATGTGAGGAGATTACAATGCAGTGATTGGACCACTAAATGCAACTAAATTCTACACACTGGACCTTTAACATAAGATTTTTTTGTGTTTTTGTCGAGCCCTTTTAACACTAGCACACTAACAGCAGCAGAAGAAAAGTTGATAATTTATTTTTCATAAGTAAGCTTTGACAAAATAACTATTTACTTTTATTAAGTAGGGGTTTATTAATTTTACAGTTCCGGAAAGGTCAAGTACATTTAAAAAAATTCATCATCATGAACTTTAGGCTGCAACACCCAAACAAAATAATTAACACAGTTTTTAATTACTGTGGGAGAAGAGCATCGAGTGAACATTCCTAATTAATTTTGGATAATAACATGTCACTTTAGTTCTGATAGATCGCTATCACACAACTTTCCTAGAAACATGCTGATTCGCCATTCATTTCACCGTCACTCATATCCACCACTATCTCTCCCATTCCTCATGGTAAAAACTTCTTTGGCATTTGTTCTTCTTTTGCTCCCGTTCGGTCTCCAAATCCATCTATCTGGTCTAATATCTATCAAATATAGCTAGCCGTAGCTCCTGATATAGCAGACTGTCTATCAAAAGACGTCTAAACAATGCCTGCTGCTATGGCATAGCGTGACTGTTGAGTGCAGCATTATTCAGCGGTTTCTTTGACAGGTAAAAATACCCCTCTGCGGTTCCAGATATAAAGTCTCTCCAAATGCTACCTTCTATATTCCACCATGCTGGACTGTCATATTTCTACAGCAGCCCTTTTGGAAGGAGATGGTGAGGCAAGAGGTATTCAGTTGGTTGCAATCTGCAACTTAACAACCCAAAGCCACTTAATCCTACACACTGGACCTTTAAGAACAACAAAATAAACCTTAAAATTTTGCATTAACATCTGATTCCCTAAACAAATCCAAGCTAAATGTGTCACATTTGTGGTGTCAAATCAAAGACTGTGATCCTGTTTTCCTGAAGGTCACCTGCACAATGTCTCGCTATTTAACACACAACATTTTGGTCTGTCAAAGTTGCATGAAGCTGGGTCTCTTGACCTGACACATTCAGGTGTGCCGAGATTTTTTTTTTCTTTAACTGTTTATATGAACCAAAACAGTAGAAGTCTAGACCAATAAATAAACCGTAGGCTTACCTCTTGGTGAATGATGCTTCCATATGATGTTGGCTTCAGGTCGACCGACGGCCAGGCACATAAGATTGACGTTGCTGCCCTCATTGACTGTGATGTCCTTCGATATGTTAGTGATCCTGGCGGGTACTGAGGGGAGAAAGAAGATCATGATTGATGTTTTTAGCTTAATTAATGACACGTGAGCAAAGGGCTCGCTTTTCCACGTGATCAGAACAGTGATGAGGGTTAAAAATAACCCCTGGGTTAGGGACTCAATTAGCATGAAATTAGCTGACAAATTTGACAATTCTCTGGCTCGCTGTGGTGTTACACATGATTGATTTTCTTCATCATGTATCTTTGCCACACTGCTCATTAGACAAGCATCAGACTGATTTGGAGTAAGACATAATTTCATCTCTCTGACTGGACCAGCTTGATCTGTGTGTGTGTGAATGTGTGTGTGTTTTGTGTGTGTGTGTCTGTCTGGGTTCTTGATTAACTGTACCCCGTGAGACTGTAGCCTCAAATCAATGGTCAGAAGTTACCCTTCTTCACTGTAATTAAACTAAGTCATGGCAACTTGAACTTTAAGATCATTAGTGCAACAGAGAAGAGAGGCTTTCAAAGAGCTTTCGAAAAGTCACATTGAAATTGCCGTTTAATATCATATTTTATCGTAATTCTACTCTTTAAGTGGACGGTTTAACAATCTTATTTTGACCCTTGGGCCTGAGAAATGATCTGACAGTAGAACCAACCAGTTGAATTTACATGTATTCCAAATTCATGCGACTAGACTATAACACTGGCCACATAACAGTATTTTTTTTTACCATATTCAGTTACATAAGGTCTCCATGCCTTATGCCCTACTCTGACAGGGGGACAGACACCAAAAAAAAAAATGCTGGTTGGGGTGTTTTATTACTGCATGATAGTAATACTGACAAGGACAGCTCAGCACACATTCTAATACTAACATTATGAGTTATATCTATAAGTTTGCTGTAACCTTAGCCTCCTGCAATAAATGAGAAATAAACATGACATCAAGCTTAATTTGAGTCAAAGCAGTTGCCACGGATCCCTACAGGACTAATACGCTACTATTCTCTTGCCGTCAGTTGGTCACGTAACTTTGTAATTATAATGTGAAAGTTTTAACTTCAAATTAGATTTCACTCAGTGTGATTAAGACAGCTCATTTCTTAATTAATCTGCTTTCAAACATAACGGTTAAACACAGTAATATATTTTACATCAAACATTATGAAACAATGATAGAAAATAATATAAGAAAACTAATGAGTAACATGGTCATAATGGGCAGCGTGCCATGGGATCAGAGCTGGAGTGGCATGCTACTCTGCATCCAATTGACCTTTGGATTTACTGTTTCCATTAGCATGCATTGCTAACGCCAGCCCAATTGGTTGATTTAGGGGAGTGTGTGTGCACAGCTTGGTTCTCCAAATGTCACCTAGTTTATCATATATTTATAACCAGTATCACATCACTTAATAATATGATTCAGCTAAACAAATGACCATATCCCCTACACCTCAAACATTCACAAAACTGGAACACCCAAAGAGAAGTTATTACAAAATGAGTTGTATTGTGGGGACAATTGTGTGGGGGACACAGGTGGACTTGACCATAGGAACAATGGCTCAGTTCCATTAAGTGTCCCAGTAGCACAGTGACAAAAGCAGCGTTTGAATGCCCTTTCTCTCCTCTGATTACAGCCATCATCACGCCGGGTGTGGTCAGTGGTTGGCATTCAGCTGCAGGAGATATCGAGGCGTGGAGCAGTGCCAGGTGAGTTGACTGCCACAGCTGGTGCACGTTGACTAATTATGCTCTCCCTTAAAATGCAGTGTTGGACCTCAGGTGACACACACACACACATACACACACACCTCCTCCTGTCAGATTTTGTTTTGTGGAACTGTGGGACTTAAAGCAACGCCCACCATAGGAGCTGGGCAACCAGATGCGCATGGTAAAAAGGAGTTGAATATTTATGTTAAAGTCTGTTCGCTGTGTCTGCGAGCGTGGTGTCATGTCAGTGTTTTGTGCAGGGGGGAACTCATGGTAACAGCGGGACGTGCTGCACACACTCAACAGTGATGTCACGACACACCCAGGAGTACACGCTATCACTACAATGTGACAAGTCTAAGCACCGGAGGTCAGCGAAAACAACATTTTCAGGAAATGTTTTGTTAGAAATGTCCTTTTCCTCCCGTCTTTACTTCTCTTCCATTACTGCACTTTTATTTCCTGCAAGCCCCCCTGGCTATGTTTAGTTTATCAAACTACCTATGACAAAAAAGTACCAGGCGAGTCATTACAAAGCAAGCTTTAATTTCAAAAGGTTAGGCTTTGTTGTCTCCCTTTTTGCAAACACTCAGCGCTTCCAGGAAGTGGATACAAAATGTTCACTTTGGGAAAGTGAGGTGTGCCACTTTTTCCTCAAGTAAAGTGGTAAAAGTTAACACAAGTTCAACAGTTTAGCAAATTGCACACGATGTAGCACAGCTTTTTGTTGGTTTCCTACAAAGACAGGCTGATGTTACACGGCCATCTGGCTGCCCCCTCTGCCCCTTTTTTAATATTATCAAATAAGACTGAATGCATTTAAGGCTGATAAAATACAGATAGGAGAAAACCTTTGTGAGCTTTTTGGATTATTGTGCTTAAGAAAGCTGGAAAATGAGGTAATTCTTCGATACGAAAATAGCATCCTGAGGGACTCATCCAAAACGGAAATGTGTTCCTTATCCATGTCTATTTTAAATTCAAAATTTTCTCTCTGTCTCTTCTATTATCCACAAAGTGAAGTCAGTACATTAAAAATGACTTTTCAACTTGTTCCTGAAAACTACATCACTTATAACAAAGATCTTTAATCCTTAGTTATTATACAGCATTATATCTTAATATTCTTTGTGGTCTGTTCAGTGAACAAGAACATGATCTGAAGACATTCTATTAAATCCATATGCAAATAAGCAAATATTGCACCACAGGAAGGTTTCTAAGGCTCCTACAATTCATTGAATGTAACCAACTGAACCATTAGAGCGCTTGACGTCTGTGTTTTGCATGGTTAATAAAAGTAGCTAGTGTAAACTACGGTACTAAACATTTGTTGTGTAGGCCTGAGTGTCGGATTCCAACAGCAATGTTAGATCACATAGAGTATTTTGCCCATATGCTGTTGTATATCAGCCATTGTTTTCCAGCTATGTTGGCTTATACCACTAGCATAGAAGGAAGAGAAGGACTTCTGATTTTGGAAGCATAATAGACTGTCATTTGGATGCTTGCCTATGCAAAAAGGAGGAAATACAGACTGCAGGATGTCTGCCGACAGCAGAGTGAGCTGGTGAGATATCAGGATGGCAGTGAAGTTTTCCATGTTCTCCATGTGGAAGGACAGTGTTTGAGTGAATTTAAGCAAAGTCTTCTGCTTTTTCTTGGTGGAATGATGAATGAATAGGGTATAATAACAGGAGCACGTTTCTAATGTGCTCCATGAACCAAGCCCTCTAGAAGTGCATACAGTGGAATTAGTGCCGATCCCGCATGGTGGCAAAATGCAGCGAAGAGGCTTCCCCGCAATCGTCTTCTGTTTACAGCAATTAGACTAACCCCACAGAACTAATGTGGTAATGATTCATTGAGGGTAAAATGCAACATGTGGTGCCTTTAAGAGGCTCTAAATAGGGAGGGGTGATGCGTGGTGGTTCGAGGAGCAGCAGGATTTCTCAGCCACACTGACCTCCGGCAGAGATGAATGAACAAGCATCTGTGTGCAGAGCAGGTGATGGGTCCTCCAGCTTGATAATGCCCGTGGCCAGGTGATTAAAAACACAGCTCCCCTGCCACCGGGGCTGCTGGTGGATGCTACTGGAGGCCTGGGGACACGTCACTCTTCATGCCGGCACAGCTAAGGTGTTGCAGCCAGTAATTAATTAGAAAATGGAATCAAGAGGCTGCCCAAAGAGGAACAGGATGCTTTCTCTTGGTGTTTATTTAACGTCTGGGCCCAACTGATGTGATTTGTATTTCTTTGTAATAATTTTTCCTTCCATTGTCAACCGTCATTGTGCTGGTAAATGTGCTTCATTCACAGACAGAGAAGCAGATACAGGGGCAGAAGTGCAACAATGTGTCGTTATCTGCAGGGCACAAGAACACGATGGTATAGTAAGAATTGTTATGCTACCGTACATTGTCATCTGTCAGAATATGAATTATACATTTATGGCCATTCTCCAGTCAGACAATGCAATGGTGTCATGTGTTGGGGATCTTTTAGCTCCAAGTTTTTCTCATGAGAATGAGAAAATATTTCAAGAAACTGGGTTCGAAGGGTCAGGACAATCCGACACAAAGTTTTCGAAGTAGGCTTAGCAGCAACATCCTGCTTTTCTCTTGGGATTCCTCCCTACTCTCAGCTACTAGTGAAAGAGTTATTAAGGTAGCTATAACACAGGGTAGAAATATTTCATTACATGTCCTGCCTTCTGAATTAAAAAGTGATAGCACACATGTATTACAGAAAAAAACATGATATGGCTCCTTTCACTGTGGTATAAACATATATATTAAACTGCTAAATATATGCAGCATTACATGTACAGTATGTGGTCATCAATCAATTCTTGTATTGTAGCTATGCCTACAGCTGTCATATGAATGGCATGAATAGTTCAAAGTGTATGGTTGTGAAATTTCACTATTTGTATAACGCAGTAGGAATAATGAGGGTGAGTGGATTGGGTTAAGAAAAAGAGTTGGACCAAGGACAAGACTTTATGGCCAACAAGGCTCTGCTTGCTGTGGGCTACATGTGCTCACCCTTGTAGGCAGGGAGAAGCTCAGATATCTGGAAGGAGCTGCTCCTTTAAATTGAAAGATGTCAGCTGAGGTGGTTCAGCATCAGATTTGGAGGCCTTTTTGACACTTCCCTGTGGATGCGTTCCAGGCACTCCCCGCTGTGAGGAGGCCCTGGAGCAGACCCAGAACACGCTGGAGGGATAATATCCCATCTGGTCTGGGAATGCCTTGGGATGCCCCAAGAAGGAGAGCATGTCTAGAGACAATGATGTTTGGTGTACCTTGCTCAGCCTGCTTGATAAACAGTGGAAAATGGATGGACAGAATACATTCACCTTTTGATGGTATCTCTCCTGCTGATGCCAGACTTGGGGCATTTACTGATTTGTTTTATTTCATGTATACCAAACAACACATTGTGTAGATATGTGTAATGTTTTATGTACAATGCAAAAGTATATTGCATACATCCAGTATAAGCTCCAGGCCTTTTTTAATGACTTCTGTTCTGTTCTGTCTTGTTGTTTCATTTTCATGTACATAATAAATTGTTTTGGGATTGTGGGTGTTATTTTGTATCATGTTATCTCCTAATTGTAGTTGCGGATGTTTTCTTCTTCTTTCTTTTGTTTTGTTTGTCCATAGAACCTGATTTTTGTTCAGATGAATGTTTGAAGACCTTGAATCATTCAACATTCATTGTCAACTTCTTCTCTCTTTTCTACAGATTCCCATCTTCCCCATAGCCACAAAGGTGGTGTGCGTTCATACTGTATTTTTTTCATATTTATTCGATACATGCATGTAAACAGCCACATGAGACTTTAGACAAGAGCTTAAGAGTGATTTTACAATTCAACAGCTTTAACAGATACACATTTGGTAAAAATTGTGCACTCTATTGCTTTTATGACTTAACACTGAAAATGCCACGATAAAAACCAAAATGTGATTTAAGTTGGATATGACCTAAAAGAACATGAAGGAAAAAAAGGAAGAAAAAAGAAGCTTGGAATTGTTTTAGAGAGCCTGAACCTTTGACATCTCCAACATCAAAGCCTCGGCTCCTGTGCCAACATTCACCAAATCTATAATAGATGCTAACTCTTCTTTCATAACAGATTACTATGCATCTGAAACATCAAAGGAATCACTGTCAGTGAGTTTTCCAATCTGCCATCTCATCTTGGAACAATAGACATCGGTGACAGATATCTGGGTAACATTCAGTGTTCTTGTCAGTGGTTATTGTTAATTCAGAGGCACACCAAACTCCAGGAGAAGGAACACGAGAGAGATCCAAACATTCCAATCTGGGAAGTGTGATAAAACACTTGGGTGGGGGGTTCATCCTTTGGTGAGGTGGAAATAAACTAGGTTAGTTTTCCCACTGGCTGGTAGAATGCACACGCGGTGACACCTGCCTTCAAACTTCCAAGCTTCGTCAGTTCAAAGGCAGGTTTTCATATGGGACCCATTGCATCTCATGTTCCAGGATCCAGTCCAAAGTAATGACAGCAGCACTGAAGCGAAACCAAATGGCAGAGTACAATGCACAGCAAAAACATATTACCTTGTGATCAACATGAGGAAAAGGAGACCACACACATGCTGGCAGAGATAGCTAGGTCTTTAAATGCTTGTGTTTACAAGTCCAGACTTTCAGCCATGTGTTCATTTTATTGATGAGCTGACTAGCAATTAGTCGCAGCGCTGGCCTGTTGTACATTTCCTGTACTTGTGGATTTTCACCCCCAGAGTGTATCTCTTGGATATCAGTTTTATATTATTTTATTTTTTATGGAACCTGCTGATATTAAATTGACCATAAAAAGGCCATATATTCAACTAAGTATAGGACCTGACAACATCACAGTTGGAGAGTCCTTCAGAATATTTGTTCTTTGTCCATCTTCCACCACCTACAGCAGCTCACCACCAGCTCACACACTCAAGTATCTGAAAGCACTGGAAAATGTGTCTGTAAGCAGTCTTTGTGTGCCAGCTGAGTATGCTGAAAAGAAGAAATTGAACATGAAAATTTACCATTTACCGGAGGACAAAAATCACAAAGTGGAGGGCAAAAGGCATAACTGCCAAAAATCCATCCAATGCATATGGCACTACTAAATTCGAAGTATTATCTAATTAATATGGTCATAATCCGATGACAAGAGCTCCATTGTATCAGTAGCTCTCACTTAACCTGTTCAGTCTACAATCCCACAGAACCCATCACCTTTTTCCAATGCAGCGCAGGGTCAGTGACAGTAGGTCTTTAATTGTGGTTGGAACGAAATGGTGGCAGCCATTATTCATTCGAACAAAGCCTCTCACATCACAACATTGTACATGTCGATAATTTCTGCCACACATTTTTCATTGACGAATGAATCAAATCAGTGCTCAGTGCTAAGTGCAGAGCAGAGCTCTTTCATCCTGAGCAACACTGTAACCTAATGTGTTATCTCCCTCCAAGCTTTCATTCATGATACCAGATTCACTTGAAATAAATCTGTACCTTTTGTACATCAGTGTGCTCTTGGTAGTGCAGTTTATGTGTATCAGTTGTAGAGTGTACTCTCCAACAGACAATTGTCAGAACACGATGGCACAGTGATCACACTGATTCAGTTGAGAGGAGGATGATATTGCATTAGCCACACCTATTCATAAAGTATCCCTTATAATCCTTTATACGTGTTTTCTAGTCACAAAGTTACTAACAGTAAGACGCCACTCCCCCACACAATGCCATGTGCCACCAACTGCACGGGATGCTGTGCACCATTAATTTACAAAAAACAGAGCCCAGAGACTCATAATCCAATTAAATCAAAGCAGCTCATGGAAATATGTTTTCAGTTAGTGCTCATGGCCATCTCGTGTTCATACTGTACGATTTTTCTGTTTTTGTGATCTGTCAGGCAACATCTGCTCAAGATTATGTAAAACTGCAAAACATAAAATACACAGTTTACTTGCATCCATCAAGATCATCAGTGAGCTGACTGTGGCTCACTGTGGTTCTGGGTAGCCGTCTCCATCGCCCACTGTTTCTGGGAAACACCTTCAGTGGTAAGAACTCACTGTTTTAACACTGTTTTACGTGAATATAAAGCAAACAGAACATAAAAATTGAGGTCAGTGAGTTACAGAGGAAAGTTAAATTCCTGACAGCTAGAAGCATCTAAAATGCATTTATCTGCAGTAGCAGTTCAGACAGCAGGCAGACAGGAGGACAAACAGAGTGGATACGGGATCACAGACTACTGAGTGCAGTAAAACCACAAGTTAAAGTTTTATAGCTGAACTTGCAGCCAGAGGAACAGGAATAAGGTAGTCTAGGTTGAGATAGCAGGGCAATGTTACGTGGCTCAGTTTTCTGCTCAGATTTCATCAGGTATGCCCATCATTCCAAGTACAAGCATTGTGTCTGTGGGAGAAGCTCAGGCATTACATTCTCTTAGATTATTATCTTTAGGATTCTATGCAGAAGGAAGACCTACTGAAATTAATTTTATTGGCACTGCATGTAATACTGTCCAGTTTGAATTGTACTCTTACACAGAAACCTGTCGTTAATACAATAAAATAAATGCAACATAAAAACACGTATTGGTTTAGAGATTGTATGCATAAGTCCTAATTTAACATTACGACACAAAGGTAGCAGTATGTATCCACAGAAACCTCCAATCTTGAGTGCAGCTGTTGTTCATCTCCCTGAGATTTTTGGTCAGAGTCCTGCTCTAACATGTTCGATGGTGGAGTGTTTGGTTTACAAGTAATTATTGGTGTGATACATGACGAAATGAAAGCCTCAATGTCACCTGATTCAAAGGGTACAACTGGGACTTGGGAAGACTGTTTGTCAAAATTTGTTTGACAGGAAATGTACTGCACAGTATGTTCCTGGATGCACCTAAAGAAATGTGTATATTCCCATATGGTGTCTTGTCAATCTGCAAACTAATGTCATATTTTAAAATTCCATCTAGAAACTAATCATGAGTTGTATAGTGACTGTTACAAGTAATACAAGGTCAATTTTGCATGGAGAAGAGTGCATAATTTGATTCTCACGTAGCATAGCTTATATTCACAACATGCCCATTCAGCCTACAAATTAAATGAGTGGCACTGTAATATGAATATGCACTTTGGAAAGAGGCAGAGTAACCACTATCAAGATAGAATTTTATCTCATTCCAATGTGTCCAAAGTGTCTTCCACTCCACATCCATGTTGGCTTCTTTTTCTTGCCTGCAGTCATGTTTTCACACAACAGATTTTAAGGTTTGCGCCAATTAAAATGTAATGTATCATGCAGTGTACCAAGAAACTATGTTTGCAGAGCACTTCAAGTATATGCTGCAGATTTTTCAAGCAGGTGGAGGCATGGTGCAGCAACAACAATTCAAACAAAAACATTTGTTTTGTTTTCAATCTTTATTCTGTACCTTAACCACACCCTTGAAATTTACATCTGCAGTCTGGATGGATGATTGAGTTGACAGCTGTGTATAAAACTCTAGCTAGCTCACTGTTTTAGTCTGTGCCACAGTTTTATATTTTTGAGAACCAAATTTTGGTCAGTAGAGAAATGTATTCTGGATCTGACCCTATGTGCCTTCAATGCAGAATGTCTGCTGCCAGCAGGAGTACTGTATCTGTAATGACTTGGGAATCCACTTCATGGAAGTCAGCACAGCAGGTGCAATAATTACAATGTGTGGCTATATAACGGCCAAGTTGAAAAAAAAAGTAGTATACCATAAAAAAATGCCGTTTCCTCATTATGTTCTAATCTTCACAGACAGCTGAAGAAATTCAAGAGTCCTTTCACAAACTTCAGACAAATACCGTCCTTGCCTCCCCAATTACATAAAAAACTTCAGTGAACCAAGTGGAGATATCCACCTCCTTCCACACTTTAAAGAATTTGAGTTTTTCTTTTCAGAATAAAGAAAAAAAAGAGCCACAGTTCAGAACTGTCAGGTAACATGACAAGGAGAATTGAAGCAATTATAAAGATAGGGAGGCCATCCCCCCTTGTTAGGTGTTTGATATTATCAGAGTGTGAGGTGATGCCCCCATATTGTTCGCTTCCTGCTCGTCTGAGTCTAGTATCAAAAAGGGCACTGGGAAGACCTACTCCTAATCTGTCACATGGAGGATGTCACTGACAGGTCACAGAAGGACAAGCAGGATCATACATTCATCCAACACAACAAGAGAACATCAGCATATTCAGAAGATTTACACAAAGTATCAGGTTTAATCCCCTACAAGGAATGAGTTTGGATTCACTGATGAGTTGTTTGCTCTTGTTACAATTCATAAAGGTCATGCAAGTGATCCTTCATGTAATTCAAGTCTCAATTCAATATTAAAAATACACACTTTTCAGGCTGTAATAGAAGCTTTACTCTTGGCATGCTAAGTACAACCGAAGTTCCAAAAATGGGGTAAATCAATGGGATGGGAATGGGATATATCAGATAATATTACTTTTACATTCCACGCTCTTATCAGGAGAGGCTTACAGTCAATTGTGGACAACCACAGATTTACAGAGAGTGTAATTTCTACAATGCATCAACATCCCAAGTAGCCAAAAATAAGAAATGTCAGGGGCTTAATGTTAAGCTCTGGACAGATACAAAGTATCAAATTCTTGTTTCAGCAAGCATTCTTCTCAATGGCTATAGGCAAAGAGGTATTAAGTTGTGTCTCAAAGCAGTGTGGCTCCTATTGCTATTACACTATTCAATTTCAAAAGCACCATTGCTACCATATAACTGTGGAGCGTTTAGAGCAGAAATATCAGAAAGCAATCACAAAGCATTTCCACTATGTGAGGTAAATTCACTGTGACGTTACCCATTGGTTCCTGTACAACCATTTTGAAGTCTCAAGTTTGGCATTAGGTCTGTTGCTGATGGCTATTATACTATGAGCATGAAAAATGGTCTGCCTGGTCACAAACCTTCTCGCATTACTGCTAAACAGTACCCTACGTTTCTGAAATATTTGTGGTGCAGAATCTTTTGATGTGACATTGATGACATTTGATGAATTGTCAGTCACAAGGTAGCCACACACAAGCATGCCTTGCTCCATCATCTATTTTATTCTAAATGAGACCTTGAACTTATAAAATGAACACCATGCTGCATGGAAAGGGACTTGAAACTAGTGACTGAGACCATAAACTCATTAAGAAAGCGTTTACTGAGGTAATAAATCAAGTGAGAAGTAGAGTCATTTCCACAAGGCTCAATACAAATGGACGTATCGGTATGCAAGGTATACCTACTTATTTTCTAGTCTTACTATACTTCTGAATCCCCTTTGATGCCTCTGTGATATTCTGCAAACTGACACTTTTTTTCCCTTGGATGGCGAAGGCATGACATTGCTGTCCAAGGAGGAAGGAATACTTCACTCAAAAACTCAAAATGCATAATCATGCAGTTGTCTTGCCTTCAAGCTGAATCCGCACATACTTCGGTACAGCTTATCATTAAGGATTTTAGTCTAACGGATGTATCACGACAGATCTGTGTGGCTATTGATATTTAATTGAGGTGAAAGTATGCACACCACTGATGTTTGGAAAGCTGGCAATCAAGACTTATACAAATGCATCAGCATGTGTAAAAACAACTGATGCTGAGCTATCACCCAATCAATCAGTTTTGTGTGTGGTAAGTAGCTTCCCACAGTGCAGGAGATTGGAGGATTCCCACCCTCATTATGAGGAGTTTTAGGAGCATGTGGGAACTGATGACGACACAAAATTGTGCATTTCAGTATCCGCATGTACCATATGTGTGTTTACATGCACTTAAATAACCAGGTTACAGTCAACTTTCTCCACCAAGCTCTCTTTTATTTCTTAGAAGAGAGCCTGGTTTATGTAATTAGGGTAGGGGATTAGGGAAACCTGATTTCCTCAGGCAGATTTCTCCTTGAGAATGCCAATTTTTCTGCCATGCATATCTACTTTTTGACCAGAGACTGGAGAGAAAGAAAGTAACATCCTTTCATTCAAAATACCTCAGTCCAAAGACTGACTGAAGTATCCTGTATAAGTCTATTTGAGTTTGTTTCTTATCATTTGACTATTTGTTTAATTTCAAAACTTTCAAATTGCCTGTATCTACCTGTCCTTGACCAGCGTGGATGTTGTTTTTCATACTGGAAAGTGATATGTTCAAAGTTTATTTCATTTTGTTACTACTTTTTATGACTAGGAATTAAAATATGAATAGAATAGCAGACAAGGACGAGGCAAGCCATTGCTGCAATATACTTGCACGAAGGTGCACCAGCAAATATTTCTGAATGATTCTATTCATCGCTGTGCTTATGTTTTCTGAATATGAATTCATTAATGTAACTCAGCAATAGGCTTGTTTCTTTTGACCTTAGCACACTGATACTTATTCTGGATGCTTATTTCATATCTTACTTAATGAGTTCATGCAATATATAACTTGATTTACTCAGCAGACAAGGCTAAGTAAAAATGCATTTACAAGTGATGTTGTTTCTTAGAATAAAACAGCCATAATCAAGGCACAGATATGACAAGAAGAGGTCTTAACCGGCTTTAAATAACTGGTGATTAGATATCCATGTTTTCAACTGAACAATCTGTGTGTTCCTACATGGTTAAGTTAAACACTGGCACTTCTGCAGTACTTTTTCCTGTCTCAAATAGGGCTGAAACTGACAATTATTTTTATTCTCATGATGCCCATCACAATAAAGAAGACATAAAGTACCAGTCAGAATAAAAGTGCTGTGTTTGTTTTCATTCATTCAGGAATGCTAGTGTCACTGGGGTTGTGGTAGGCTCATCCTCATTTATCTTGCTGGTCCAACAACCCTCCAGTCACAAGCTTGCATCTCTAACCTTAAGGCCTGACATACAATGATGCATGTATTGGAATCTGAGTGATACCAAAACTCTTTATTCTGTACCATAACTGCAAATGTTGCTTGTATTGAATGACACAAATGTGATAATCTGCTGAAGTCCCCTACATGTTTGGGTATATGCTTAGGAAGATATTCATATTGATAGTGACATTAAAGAAGCTGTCTAAAATGTGGCCTGTACTGGAAACTTGGATCGCAATCCAACAATAGAAAGATTTACCTGGCCTGGTGTACCAAACTTGAAGTGATGACTCCTTAGAGGTATGTAAACACCAAAACCTAATCAGTTTATGTGTTAATGCTGGGATACTTTGTGCTCAGTCATAATAAAGAAAGAATTTAAAAAGAGGAGCCATTGCTTCTCTGCTTGGCTGTTTCCATTCAGAAGATAGATGTGGGTTAAGCCCCTGCAATGGACTGGCTTCCTGTCCAGAGGGGTGTATGGCTAAGCTGCTTCATGCCTCAAAAACAGGAGATAATCTCCTTAGCAATGGGCCCCATCAGCTCAAACAGGGCTTACTTTTAAGACTAAACAGACTGACTAACCACCAGATGAGTGTATCATTGTTCAATTTTGAGGCGCTTTCATCTAATCAAAACATCTCAGTAATATCAGGTGGAGTGATTAGGATGCTTACATATCCCAAAATTAGGCCTCGGGGTAATACAAACTGCAGGATGGATTGTGAAAATGTCTCAGAGCAAGTCATTAATAGTACACACAGTTCTGTTGAATGTAAGACATCAAAGAATTTATTTGAAAGAAAGCCAAGGAAGCTGGTTTAACATCGCTGCATGTGTTCATCGTGTGAACATGGCCATCGTACAAAACAGGAAAATAAAAACAGTGCAGCCCGGGCCAAATAGACATCAAGCTCAGTAGGTGAGACATTGAAAGTGAAATCCTCACCAGCCTCTGGAAAGAACGAACACTTTTAAATGTGTTACACAAGCAAAGCTTATAGGGCTTACTCTCCAATTTCAGTTATCCTAATGTTGTGGAATATTTCAAATGCCTCATTACTTGCATTTTGCGAGAAAGGGAGAAGCCTCTCTCTACTCTATAATGAGCCCTGAAGCTTATTAGACCAGTGTGCATTGAATTGAAAGGACCAGTGCTCTTTTATTTTCTTCTTCTCTTTATGGCAGAGAAAGGCTCGGGCCCTAATCAGAAAAACACAGGGCCACATCATTACACTTGACGAAACTAAAGAGGATAATCCTGTAGTCCGTTTAAGGTATTTTATAATTTAATTAAATTACTCTAGCCCTCTAACACATCATAGTGCACTGGCATTCTGTTCAGCACTGACGCCATATGTTTCTCTCAAATGGATGCCCTCAAATGGACACATATATCAAAGAGCTCCCCACCGGAGTGAATGTGTAAAGGGTTGGCCATGCGGAGGCTCCCCATGGTCTGGACCCATGTAGGCAATGTGGCAGCACTGCTGAGAAGGCTTAACACAGAGTTTCCATTCACTACCTCCTTCAGCTTAACTTGTTCATTTGTACCATAACTCTTGGCACCTTTAGAATGATAACTGCCAAACATCTAGTAGAATAAAGCAGAAGAATTTGTATATTTTAAGAAAACAACTATTCTTTAATCCAGTGTGGAACAAATTCCTCAATAAAGAAGTCTTGTTTCCTTGAGCACGCCAACTTGAACAGTTCATCCTGTGAATTCTTATTAGGATTCAGGGCATTAGGACACTAAAAGGGCATCAAACTGTACAACCACTGTATCATGTGCACTGCATAATAATGTACAAGGCAAGGCCTCTTCTTTTTGCATTCAAACTATACATGAACAAGGCCAAAGTGCTGACGCTGAAACTTGAAGTTTGAATGTTACAATCTGAATGCATGAGGATTCCAAACAAGGTCTCTTTGAATGCGAAAGTTGCTCACCTAGTGCATATGCCGAAACGGTTTCTCCTACTCCTACTAGAGCAAATGTGAAATGTGTATGTGTGTGTGGTTTAGGGCTCTTTCTTCTTAGTTATACAGCTTTTTCTTTAGTAACTGTAAGCAAACGTTTTTCTGAGTGCCATGACAACACATAAAACACATCTGACTGTGGCCACTCTTAAGAAACCCTGTACTGTTTCAACCGTTCCATCATGAACAATGAACTGGTTTACACCTACGTAATGCAAATGGGTTGATAATATACACTACTCGATTCAAATGGATTACTACTTTTATCCAAGAGATACTAGACAGTTTTTTTTGTAGTGAAACTGTATGACAGTGTTATATATTATATACTAGTTAAGGATAAATTCATTCCTGATTAATATGGGTTATATCAATCATGCAGTCATGGACATTTCAATCTCTCATAAAGAAATGTTTCATCAACTCCAATTTGATTCACTCCAAGAGTCCACTTCACTACAGAGAGATCTATAATTCAATGTTCTTATGGTTTCTATGAGATTCAGCTTAGATCAGTTAAAATAAAAAAAAGGTTACAGCCTATCCTTGACCGGATGTGAACCACTGCAACATGGTGAACTGTTATATACAGTGTTCTCTCCCTCTTATTTTAATAGAAAACTGAACAGAGACTATAATTTATTTATGTCATGGAGTGACACTTCCTGGAGTTGGTCCATTGACAATCAATTAGAGACTATGTGGGCTTGAATAGCTTTTTACCTGAGATATTAATCCAAACTCATTTCAGTTGAATGCAGGCCATTCCAGCTGTGAATCAGAAAGTGTCCCCATATAAAATCACTGTAGGTGTTGCCAAAGTGTTGTAGGAGTTATTCCATTATTAAGTGATTAAAGAGAAGCACCAGACTTTACACGAATGTTGAACTTGACTTGAAACAAATGAAAGTGGAACACCTTAATGAAAACATAAAAAAGATGGGGAGAGAGACAGATGACATGCAATATATGCGCCAGGGCAGATTTAGAATGGGCACATTCCAAAACAGTATATACAGGTACATATGTGGTATGTAGGCCTATGTTAGACCACTAGGCCATTGTCAGAGTTTCTGCTTTTGTTTTCGTCTGCTTTGGGGATGTGTACCTGAACTACATTTGGTCACTGCTCAGGATGATACTAAATCTAAGTTTCAGGTACTCTCAGGGGGATGGAATGCAACAACTTGTTTGCAGGGGCAATACTGCAAGAAAGTCTACTTCTATATATATATATATATATATATATATATATATATATATATATATATATATATATATATATATATATATATATATATATATATATATGTGTGTGTGTGTGTGTGTGTGTGTGTGCCATTTCTACTAGCAAACTATTTATTTCACTTCACCTGCACCTCACTTTCTTCTGAGTCAGGTGATAATCAGCAGCAGGCTGGTTTGATGGTGCAGAGCAAAGAGAGGGCAAGAATGGCTTGTCCTGGTACTCAAAGAATTGTCCTCTTTTTCAGTGCACATACAAAATGTTCTATTTTGTAATACACAGTGAAAAGTAAGGTAGATACTTGAACCATGAGGTCAGGTTATGGGAAGCTCCAGGAATGGGTAGTCCAAAGACAGTGAATATTTCTGCACCCACTCTAAGTACAGTCCCTAAATTTTGGCACTGTTCAGGAGAAATAAAAGTGCTGCATCCTTAATTTTATTCTCCAACAGATTGTTTACCTGAACCTGGGGTCATGTTAAATGAATATTTTCTGTAATTGGCTGAACTTTTTTCAACAATGACAGAAAAAAAATGAAGGCCATTTGTCATTTTGACAGATAAACACTCAAGGCAATCTAGCATAAAGTTAAGTATGTCACTTTCCACACTCTAAATAACCACATGTAGGCCTCTTGTAGCGGACCCTCCCACCTAGTTGGTGATGAGTGTGTATATTAATTATTAAGTAATTGTCTAGTAGTCTTGTCTTTGATCTCACTGGTTGTCTAACTTGCTTTAGCCATCACATTGGTAGGCTATCTCGCTCCATAGCCTAGCTATCGCAAAATGTCACAGTAGCTGAGGGTCAGAAGTTTCTTTGGAAGTCCAATAATTGTGATGTGGTTGATAAACGAGGAAAAAGAGGGATTGATGCAGTGGAGGATGAAGGACAAGCAAGTAATACTGATAACATTTATCAGCCAGCGGCAGCTAATGTTATAGGGGAAGTGGCAGCAAGGAGGTAAAAATCATTCATCTGCTTCATGTGGTGTTGACATGAAAAGTGACTGCATGATCTGTGTCTTTGTTCATCTTTTCTTTCCATGCCCTTATAGATGCATGATCTGTAAGTTCTTTATATCAAATCTAATAATAGATTATGACGAAATTTCTATGACCCTGTCTGTCAAAATGACTAAAGACCTGCACATCCCTGTCTTCTGAGTCACGAGGGAATCGAGCATTGGGCTTACAGTATTTAATGGTTCGAAACAGAGGTTTCAGTGTGTTCACTCCGATCCATTCTTTCCACTTTCGGCTACCTCCTTCTGTGGATTGGGACCATCCATGAATGTATGATGATAATGATACTGAAAATTCATTACATGTTATCCAATCCATAATTAATATTAGCAACACTTATTCCATTATTGTCTGTCCCACAACATTTATCCAAAATGTTCCAGTTTGTGAACCATAGTGGCATTACAAGGCAGAACCTAGAACCAAAACCTTACAGGTCCATATAAAGTGCAGGTTATGGGGGGCTCCAGTTTACCCCTAAAGACATGTTTCAGTTTCATGATAAAAACAGCAGGTATTAGCAATGTTCTTACCAGTTCTTACAAGCCGGATGTTCTACTGGAATAATCAAATAGAAGGATTTGCCTGCTGGTTTATTACAGGGAATTCCCCAAGGGAAATATTTTGGAGCTCATAAGGCTACCCATGGGCAAATATTCCTGAAGTATTTAAGCTTTGCAGAGACGGACACAAAGGATGCCTCCCGGCTGGTACATGTAAAACTGCCATTACTGGCCTGCAGACTTGTGCACTGTTGCCACTTCTTATGTATTGGCATTTCTTGTGAAAGTAGCAGTTGACTGTGCTAAGCCTGATGACACACTTTTACCTACAGCTAAAGCATCAAAAGATTTTGAGCCCAACAAAGAGTTTGAGTCCACCTTTCACCAAAAATGATTCTTCTCTCTAAGCTCCAGGAACCCAGACCTCACACACTGTCACTTTCACTGTTAGGACTGTGTGCCACAAGTCCTCCTTTTTTTTCAGGGATTTCATAGAACTGTCATGTGTTAAACATGAACCCAAGGAATACTTGACACTGGAGCTGTACAGGAACACAGTCTATTTGTTGGTCAGAGACATGTGGGCAATGTGCAGCTCTGTCACATATGCATGTGACCTTGTGACTTTTTCTACATTTCTTTGTCCTCGAGGCAGAAATGTGATTTATTTTTTTCCCTCTGCAATCTACCCCCAATACTGGCTGTACAAAGGGCTACTGCAGCAGGGAAAGGAAACTTAGGTTTCTTTCTCTTGTTCTGTAACTTAGCTGATCAAGTGAATGTCAATGAAACCAACTTGATGCTTGCACTTCACATTCTGTGTCCCCACAATCAGTGCCTCCATCGGTGGTGCTCCAGAACTTCAGTGTTAAAAACGCAAAAAAATCAAAGCAAAAACAATATAGGCCAGGTAGGTAAAGTCACTGCCTACTTTTAATCAAATGGTATAACTTGTTTGTCATCATGTGATTTGTCACATGAACAGATGCATCAAAAAAGAAAAAGCAAAGGTTGTGCTTAGAAGGAGTGCATTAAAACGACAACAGCTCTGTAAGAAAGTGCAGCAACATGCTCATGAATGGAACCAACCCCCTTCTTGAAACTGAAGACACTTTTTGTTGTGTATTCATTTCTAATTTTGGAGCCAGTATTGAGGTAGATTGGTGTGTAATAATACTAAGTAAAAGATATCTTGATATATATTGATATAAACAGTACACAGAATAAATGATTATAGTAAACCTATATGTAGTCTATTGGGAATGTGTGACGGTCGTCCTTGCCTGAGATCAGATTTCCAGTGTGTGGAATATACAAGTGACTGAACAGACTTAACTCCTTCCTGACAGATCAATTGTACTTCCTCTTAATGTACTGTGTGGCCAGCAACCAGCATTTCATGTCAGCAAAACAAAGGAGCTGATTGAGGACCATAGGAAGTGACAGGAAGAAGGACACTACCTGATCTCCATCAATGAGACTACAGTGGAAAAAATCAGCAGCTTCCAGTTCCTCAGGGTTCACCTCAGCTTAGACCTGACCTGGACTAACCACACTGACAGCAACACAAAGACAGCAAGACAACAGCTCTTCTTCCTCTGCAGGCTAAGGCAACACAACATTGACTACAGGATACTTATTGTGCATACGACAATAAAGAACTTGAACATGAACAGTGGATCCACTTCAGATAAATCCTGGATGTGTGTCAGAAGGTGAGAGGAGAAGATAGAGGAGAGTGTCACATTCCAAGAAGAATAAATGAGCATATGGTGGGTGTGTGTCTACATACAGCAGTTCATTCAAGGAAACTGGCAGGCTGGTCTAATTCTCATTCATGTATATCATCAACTTTGAAGAAGATGAAGTGTGAGATGAGTGTGTGAAAACTGCATTCCGGAAATTTCATGGAGTCAAATCACAATTGAACAAATTAGTGTTTTTATTTCCTCAGCGTGCTTAAGTGCTTTTGACAATTTTGCTGTAAGATTTCATATAGTAAAGTACTGGATATGTTTTTAGAAATAAATACATAGACAGCTATACAATTACCTGAAAATGTTCGCAAATGTTCTGAGGTACACAAAAGCCGCAAAAGACAACCAGGTAATACCCTAATCTGTGTCCAGGACCAAATTGCTTGAGAACTAATTTCACCTGTCTCCGCTGATTGATATTGACTGAAGGAGCAAGATCAAGATTGGCATCAGTAACAGTGTGTTTTCCCAGATGAGCTAATGTAGGAGAGGAGTGGGAGTGTTCCTTTACATACAGGGGAAAGTGGGGTCATTTGAGTCTGTGGGGAAGTTAAGCCACCCTTTAAATTTGGTCATGAGACCACATATTCTTAAAGAGTCAACCAGTTTTCTTATCCTATGATGGAGAGAGGCCCATGGAATTGTATTGAGGAACACAGACAGAGAAGAGAGAAGAGGTTCTCTGGTATTACATTAGAAGACATCGACACATGGATATTTCACAAGAACAGACAAGCAAAAGCAAACACCTCCTTGGCACGGGTCTTTCTGTAGTTTCAATCGACTATGTCATGAACAACAAGCCTCCTTCACATGTAGCTCAATGGAAATTGCAGGTGTTTTTTAGATGCCTTTACAAAACATAATACTGTTCACTATGTACTGTACAATGTTAAACCAAGAAACCCTCATTTTGTTTTTATTTTTTGTTGTTTTTTAGTGCTGACTAATCAATCTACTTCACACATTTATTACAATTCCTGGGCATGAATTCCTGTCGATGGTGTTTTCTTGGATGTTTTTGTTCTCAAAGAGAAGTGGAATATTAAGTGGAATACTGATTGGAGTTAAGGTAATTCCTGTTCCTCTCAGCAAACCACAGTATCTAAAGTTTCTTTTAAAATGACGTGCCAGTCACCATGTTCATGATGAAAAAGGCAGCACAGCTTCTCTAAGAATGAAAATAATATTGTTTCCTGTGAGGTTTAGTTGCAATGTTGCAAATAATAAGCACAACATATCTGCAGCTGGACTTTCAATATCTCAAACATCATACTTTTTGGCAGAGTTAGTGAATAATGTGTTAGCTTAGAAGATTAAGGAAACACACATTTAAATAGAAAGAAAATGCAGTTTGAACTTGTTGGTTGCTGCCACAAAAAGAACCACAAATGTGACAATAAACAGATATAAAAAGAAAAAATTGACAAAAGCTGTGAGAGAGTTTACAAAATGTTTTGTAAAGTTTTCAGTTAGTCATCTGTAAATTCATTAGTCTGTTATGGGGACTGAACAATTGGATATTTAATTTTAAACGTATTGTATGTATAGTATCAGTCAAAGGTTTAATCTGGGACCTTCTGTTTACAGGCTATTCCATTTCCCGCTAAACATATCCTCAGTACCAGACTTGCATGTGAGAGGTCCCACACAAGAGCACTCCTTTTCAGTTACTTTAGCATCTCTGCTGGAAGCTCACTAAACATCAGATCAGTGGTCAAATCAAGGCTGTCATGAAAAGCTGGTTTAATACAGATAAATCAAAGTTAGGATGAATCAAGGCAGAATACTGGGTCCCCCCTCCAATGGCCTGCTCTGTTTCTCATCATGAAAAGCCTTACAGCTTGATGGACACTGAGTGAACTGCATGGAGCGAGGCCTGTGTATGCTTGCTGTGCTGAGACTTTGAAGCAGCATGTGGTGAAGGGAGGGGGACATGTTCAGTTGTTGGAGGCCAGCTGAGGTGCGAAAAAGGCAGGGAGCAAAAATAAAATGACAACCAAAAATTATTTTGTCTGCTGGCTGAAGATGTTGACTCGTGCTGTTGACACCTTTGGGGAGAAGTTATTTCTAGCAACAATTGTAACAATAGCACGGTTTATTTCTGCACAGCTGTCACAGCAACAGGAAGCCAGAATGAACTTCTAGCAAGGAAGAGAAAATCTGAAAAAACTGGCATGAATTTATTTATTTACTACAATCTACTCTTTACTCTATGCTGGAGCAATTTTATCCAATGCAAAACAATATGAAAACACCCAATTCAGTGATTTAAAGGTGAGGTAAGCCATCACGAAGAAACCCAATATAGAGTGAACAATAACACAGCAAGTAATGTAACTAGGTAGCATACCAGCTCCAGATAGTGATACTCACAACTTTCCTGCTACTGTAGCGGACATCACAACAACATATCTTGGCAAACTAGACAGTATGAATGTGTATGGGCAAGTAATTTAATGTTACCTGGCACACAAATCCAGGCTGGAAGAACAAGTTGGTGTTGTGTGGCTTGTTCCAAGGCACTTTGTTTCCACCAGATCCAGGAATGTGTGCAACAAGAGGGCACATACTGAATGGAAAGCTAGGAGGAGATATTGGCTGAACTTCATGAGAAGTGTATTGCATTAGAACTGTACAACGTAGACGAAATGTTCAGTGAACAGCAGCCAGTGTGTCCAAATGTGACAATTACTAGAAAAGGCACATTGAATTAGCCACCATTTGCTACTGGTCACCAGTGAATTAAACCTTTCCTTTGTAAGACTACTGTCATATTTTTCTTTTGAAAGTTACATCATACATAAACCAGTGGTTGTCAAACTGTGGGTGATTCTTTGTTTATTTTGCCTACATAAGTCATTCATTCAACCCAGAGCATCTTTTAATGCTATTCCGCTGACCTTTATTTGCTTCCTATTTATGTCCCACTAGCATGCAAACTGAAAATGAAGTGACACTGAAAACGTCGCTGTTGCGGTAGTGTTTCACGCATAGAAAATAGGAGGGGAACAGCGTGACTCTTTGCTCATTAAAGAAACCAAACTGAAGTCCTTAAAGTTGGGATCAGAGTGTAACTACCACTTGATGTTAATTCACAGTCCTTGGCTCTTGTTCGCTACACTTCCAGTCCTTGGAATACATATGATGTGCATTACAAAGCACTCTAAGATTTTTTTTTTTTTTTTTGCAGTGTGGCTTAACTGCAGTCGGTCCACTCCCTGTGTGCAGTCACCATGGAAGCAGATGCCCTATATTCCTGAGGGTATCAGCTGACAAGGTCACCGGGCTGATTGATGTTAGTCTCCAGAGTCCCTCTCTGTGTACAGGTTCAACACCAATCTCCATTTCTGAGGTGCTAGAAAGGAGTGCGCCTGTGGGGACGAAAGGGACCACTAACACCCCCCATGGACTTCCTGATCTGTCTGTGCCATAGAGGTGGCTATACTGTACTGTATTCATTCATTTGTAACTCCAGTGTGTGACATATATCTCTGTGCCCTCCTGCAAAATCTTTCTACAACGTAAAACTCTCACAAAGCTTAACATGTGGCGGCAATTGTATGTTAAAACTGTATCCATCATGTTGGGTACTGGCATGTGTGTAATCAGGCCAAAGCAGCATTACACCACTTTTGGGACTAAAACGAGTGCCAGCATGGAAGAAATACTGGGCCATGCTACCTCCCTGCATGTCTGTACCTCTATCCAAATAGAAAGCAGGACCCCCTACGTAAATGCCAGTCTACTTCACTACATGGCAACTGTCATTATGCATTACACTCATATACAGAGGCCATACAGAAATATAGCACAAAATGCAGTAAAGCAAAGTCAGTCACTCTTACATCTTTCCAAATGTTTTTCTTGGCTGATGACACTCAATCTCAAAACCCATTTAGAGAAGATAATAATCCAAAACATGAGTGAGCTGAGAAATATATTTTACAGCTAGCTTCATCCAAGATTGTGCCATTTGTGTTCCATTGGAATCCAAAAGTCAACACTGAATTTTTAAAATACTTTTTAACCTACTTATTTTAAATCAAACTACAATATTTCCCAAACTTAACCAAACTCATAACATATGAAATGACCATTTGACCAACTTGACCATGCACACACAAAACTGTCATATCTATAGTGTCATGGTTTGAATCGTAGGACGACTGGCCAAGCTGCTGTTGTTGACAAGTTAAAAATGAGAATATGTTGAACATATAGTGTAAACTGTCAGTGTCACGCCCACAAGACAAACAAGCTCCCCTCTACCTCTGCCCTCCACGGATGAAAACTAATGAAACCTCACTGTGGCACCTCTGAGAGCTATGGCATTAGCTCACTCCCCCTGACTGAGTAATCAGCTGGTACATGTCAGTGACCCCAGCAACATAAAGCAACACTGTGGAAATCACAGAGAGTTGTTGTCTGGGAGCTGTCTGGTTTCGCTAGCTGGCTAGCAGAACAATATGAAAACAAAAGTCATGAATTTTCTACACAACCTTCTCAAAACTTTGGGTGTAAATTCAATATACTGCTGGAAATGACATGTAGGAAGATTCCCTGCACTGGTAAAATTCCCGTGACTGTATGCATCCTCGGGACATAGAGTCACCTGAGCAGGTGCACCACAGACAAATAGCACTCAGTACTCTTTAAACATCTGGGTAAAATCAGTTGTGAAGAAATAGCTGTAAGCTATTGATAAGATTTATTTAACAATTTTGACTTCTCTGTCATTTCTTGAATACTGACAAAAGAGTCAGAGCAGCACAGCTTCATGTGAATACATTATTTTGCTGTGACAGTTGCTGTGGCAGATTAAAAACGCCATTATGAAGGAAAGAATCTTCACTTTGTGTCATTTTTAAACGATTAATCAATTTCTTGAAATTCAAATTCCTACTTGGCATGGAGAGTCGTAGCAGGAGCTGGCTTGTGGTTTGCTGTCCTTGTACTGCTGACAGACGATCTCACATCCGTAAGGGCAGGTGCAAAATAACACAAAGCACCATCACCGGCGTTTTGGTGGTATATCAAAGCCCAGCCCCGCCTGTGGTGCGGGTCTTTTAGTTTCAAGTGTGAGCTCTCAGCGTCCAGATGGTTAGGTTATTCAAGGTCAGGAAGAAGGACAGATAAAATCCATGGGAAAATATAATCGAGGATGTTCTTCCTTGCCTGTGCGAGAATGTGCTTGTCTATTGTTTGATTAAAACCATGAGCCCAATGCTTCTCGACATCAATTAAGAGTTAATGAGATATTATGAATTATACAGTGTGAAAAATACTCAATGTTAATTATGGTTTCACAAAAGTGAAAAAAAAAGAGAAATTTAATTTTATTCTCAAAGAATCTTTTTTTCCCTCCTAAACTCATAAATGGTGCAACCTGCATCCACTTTAGGAGCTTTCAACCTGAGTGAATTAGTTTTGTGATTCTACATGAGGTTTCAGCTAACTTTTAATCACATGTCAATTTAGTCCAGCTACATGATCTAAACATCAAATGCAGACTCTGGCCGGTTGCTGCTAATTGTTTTTGGAGCCTCACTCATGAAAGAAATGGATTTCATCATCAGAAATAACAAAAGTCTCAGAGCTGACAGTTGATTTAGTAGGACTTTTCTGATGAAACGGAGCCAGGACATTTTTCATCGTACTGTGTCCTGAATCAATACCTATCAGCAATCTGAAATTAAATCGAGATTGAATCCTGGTTTCATCACCAGGTCTAATGCTTGCTGAAATCCATCTAATCACACCATCCTAAAACAGAGGAGGGAAGATTTATTTGATTTGACTGAAGACAGGTCAAATCCAGACAAGAACAACTTGGGTTTTCAATCCTCCACCTGCAAAAGTGAACACCCACATTGCAAAAAACAACAACACACAACGCTGTTCCAACACTGATCTTGTTTGACACCTTTTGATATTTGTTGTGGCTGAATACAATCACTGACAGGGCTGGGAAGGTCTTACCTTGAACGATGAGATGCACTTTCGTGGATTTTGGTTTCTTGTTTGTGAGGATTGAGCAGACATAGGGCCCTTCGTCATGGACGTCAACATTTTGGATCTTGATGCTGTACTCTGTGACTGCTGTGTTTTCCATCAGGATGACACGAGGGTCCAGAGACCACTTCTCGCTTCCTGCAAATAGAATGGTGGTGCGATTGAGCCATGCCACTCGAGATACTTTGTTGTCCACATTGCATCTGGAAGAGAAAAAGACAGAAAACACAATAACACATTAGAGATTTAGACCTCCAGCAAAAGCATTACTCACTCATTCATTTAAAAATTGTTGTATTTTGACATCCAGCTATGAGGTGCTATGAAAGGTAAAAGCAGTCTTTATAAGGTACCATTGTGATTGTTGGTTGTGGGATTGTGAGAGCACACTGTAAAAACGCCTACTTCTATTGTTTGGCATAAAAATGAAATACAGGTTGTTAAGACGTAGGATCTGCAGCTGTGGCTCATTACTAAGAAAGTTTTGAGAAGTTCTTTACTTTTGGAATGGAGGAAAAAAACAACAACTTTCAGTCCTGGTCTGCATCAAACACAACTTTGTACAATATAAAATATCATCATCAGTGATTATCATATCATTTAATCATAAGGTTGTCAGTTTAAAGTCAGGTCAACTTGTCAGGTTGCAACTTTTAAAGTTTATACTCACAAGTTAAAGTCAAATACCCGACTCATTTTTGTCTCACTCATCATCAAATTATGAAGTTCAGATAAAAACTTACTGCCATACTTCCCAGCATGCACCGTAGATGAGTTGGCATTCTTTAATAAGCCTAGCTCTATCTATCTAGGAGTCATGTTCTTGTGTCCACCTAATGAATGTGAGTCCAATATTCACTCTCTTTTAGCTGGACTCAACTCCTAAGGGAAATATTTGGCTCCTTTGCTGCGCCGCCGTGTCCAGCTAGCCTCCACCTGTGTCTGTCTGCTGTTTTGTGCTGAGCAGGTAGTGTACATTGGCTTTTAGTGCTTTTTCAGTGAAAACAGCAGCCAACCAAAAATGACTCTGGGAGAACAGTGAGAGTGTAAGATGAACATAAAACCAAATCAAGGTGGAGAGAAGATGCAACCTTTGGAGCGCTCCTTGAAAAGTTGTCACCAGACAAATTCATCACTGACTTGTACAAGCAAAGTGATGGCACACGCCTCAACCTTTGCATCACATTAGTCAAGACATGAGAGGTCTTTTTAATTAGTATTTAGTATACAAGCAGTACACATAACTTAATATCAGAATATGACATGCAGTACCAGTAACCCAGTGAGCACAAATAACATGAATGCTGACACCACCTCTGATCCCAAGAAGATCAAAAGGCGAACAGGTAAAAAAAACAAGAACAAAAAAACACATTGCATCCTGACATTCTGCTGCGCTTCATGCTCCATCAAAAGGACACAATATGCAGGGTGGAATATGTTTACCTAAAACATGAATTTTCTCTGTTTCTGCAAGTGCAACTCTGTTGATCACACTCTTTATATCATACCAACTAATTTAATCAACAGTACATTAGCACCTTTGGATACAGTTTGTTAACAGACATGTAAGAGCTTGTATGGACACTATTCCCACCCGGAACCACATCTAGAATAAAACCAGACATCAAAACAAAAACCAACATGTTAGGAATGTATTTGCACATTAGAATTCATTACAAGAAAATCTCTGTATCAATCAATCTGTCTCAAATTTTCCATTTGATGTCCACCTGACACTAGTGATATCACATAGCACTTGGACTGATATAATTCATACAGCCAGGTTAAAACGACATCAGCATTAACTTGTATTTGTACTAATACAGCTAAAGTCTTTTTTTCTGCAAGGGAAGAACAGAATAGGCTTATGGCATAAAACATAAATCCAGGTTCAGAATGCACTGGGGTATTTACACCACTTTAGACAGGATTTGGCAGAATATTTATTGGTAGCATCAATGAAAGAATGGGGAGACATTTCATCTTTATGCGGCAGTTGATTTTGTTGTTTTTATTAATGGATGTTATAAATTTGGCATGAGTTTCCACAAGCTGTGAAAACAGTCTTTATATCCAAAATACCCTGAAGTTTAAGTAAGCTCACAGATGTGGGCAGATGAATTCAGTGCAAAAAAAAAAAAAAAAAACTATCAGCGTCTGGCTAATGCTCTGCAGGTTTCAGCACAAGTTACCACAGTCCATACATATGTAGCACATCAACCAGGGGGCTCCACACACCCAGTGATTTTTTAACCCCAGAGCCACACACACAGCATTCACAATAAACAGAGCAGGACGAGAAATTTCAGGTTCACAGATTAACACATGCCAGCCAAAACTAATGTGTGCAGTCTTTGTTTGGTGCTGAATGCAAGAGATATGAAGGTGTGAGGGGAATTTGAAGGAATGAGGCTGTAAATACAAAGAGACAACCAACACTCATTCTATTAGCAACCAGGATGACAAAAGAAAGGTAAAGGGAGTTTGAATATAGAGAGGAGACCATGCGAATCAAATAGGAGACACTATAATTCAGTCAATTAGAGTAGAATTAGTAGAATCCAATCCAAATACAGGGGTACGTTAAAAGTGTCAGTTATAATAATATCATTAAATTTACAATCACTGTTCATTATATTGTACTCTATGTTTTCATTAGTTCCCAGTTGTGCCTGTACAGTATCTGTCATGTAACTAAAGTAGGACACACAGAGAAAGGTGTCCATGTTAACAGCGGAAACACATTTTATGTTCATCCTTCCAGAATCATAAAACGTTTGTCTTTGACACAAACATCATGGGATTATCAGTTAATTTAGATGAAGAGATAGACATGAAAGAGAAGACAATACACATCAGAAAATCCAGCAAGACAAGAACGGGACTTTGAAGAGCTTCATTATGTGCTAAACTCCATTATCAGGCTGCAGCACTTTGACTAGCACACAGGACGGGACAAAGCATTTATTTATAAAGGGAACAGTGTGTTTTCTTCATATTTGCCTTTGGAGAGCTTCACTCTCCACAGAACAAGTCTCCAAAAGTTACCATTAACATAAAGAGGATTATTTATATCTGCAAAGCCTGGAAGGAAATGAAAACTTTTGGTCAAAGCTCCCAAAAGTAGGTTAGCACAAACATGTCTTTTTGAGGAGCCCTAATGGTCTAGAAGTGGGGAAATAAAACATTAAAGGTCTAAAGGTCAGTAATGGCCATTAAACTGTAGTCTTTTAACTTAAGCCTGGGAATGATGCACACTTTACATGGAATAAATAGAGCTTTATTTAGAAAACCCATGATGCCAATCAAAGCTAAGGCTGGTAAACTCTGTCTCGTTTCATTTTTTTTCTCTTTTAATGTGATTCTACGGCAATCTCTAGGCAAGGGACCAAGATTTTGGCATTGGAAGCGTTCTGGTTTCCAAAAAGTATTAACACTCTGTACTCATCGGCTATCATTTGCCGACAATTTACCTTTTTATTAGTTATTTAGTCATCTGTATTCATATGCAAATATCTGTCCATAGAGATTAGCAGAAATGTGTCTTTCTCGTCATTCTCACGTATCAAGTTGCTTATTGGACTGCAAAGGAAGTCTTGGCCCGGATATCCGTTATCTATTTTCTGAATATCAGCTGGCCACAACAGAAACCCTGAAATATTGGCCATTGCCCCCAGAGGCTAAATCCTGGTCAGACGATAGCAAATGGATTCTGAGACTGATGCAAAAAGTGGGCTATTTCCATGTAGAGTGTAAAAGCAAGGATAGGGGGGATAGCCTTACTCGATGATCTGCAGAGAGTTAAAAATAATTTCAGCTCTGCACATCGATAACAGCCAGTGAGGCTCTGACTAATTTGTGATCAATGCTCACGTTTTAACATCAACCAGTATTATTATTTGAGGAAAAAAATAAACACAAAATTTGAGTAAAGAAGAAGAAGAACTGGAAGAAGCAAAGATTGAGTAGATTAGCTTATGATAATGGTGTAGATAACCAACCCATGAACTGTGATCGACTTGAACTTTGTGGGATTTCAAGATGATCACAAGGCAATTAAGTTGAAAGTTAATTTGACCGTTTTCACCAATCAGAATGGTCCCCTGGAGCAGGGTTGGGGTTGCATTCATTGTGTTAGTTACTAATTAGAAGTGAGCATTTCCTGTTGCTCTTGTTTCACATTAAAAGATCTGTCTAGGGGATTACAATGAAACTTGAATGAATTTACTGTGAAGCAAGCACAGGAAATTCATTGGATTTGTCACCAAAGGTTGTGGTGTCAGCATGCATCAATTCTGTTTTCTGCCAAAACTTTGTCTGCAAAGCAAAAGCTCTTTTTTTTTTTTGGTAGATAAGTTTTCAATTTTTCAGGGAGGAAAAAGTGGAAGCAGAGGCAGCAACAATGCTCTAGTTAGATGAACTGCAGGTGACAGACTCATCCTACAGTCAGTTCGTGAGAAGTAGCACAACTCCAACACATCATCATCGTAAAAAACATCTTTTACTATGTAATCTTTTTTGGATGGTTGGATTCTGTTATCACACAACCTGATTGCAGCGTCTCATGGCATTGCATACTGCGAATGGCCCAGCCTTGTTGTTGACCTGTTGATCTTGGTCATTCACATTCGAAGGTGTTTCTCCTGCACTGAATCGTGGAGGAGATGAGGGTGTTTCATGTCATGCTGTGAAAATTCAAAACAGTCATGTTCATGGTCAAATGTACTACATTATATATATTATATTTATATGCTAATTGGCCACAGTATGCCCAAGGGATTCGTTTTTTTCTGAATGCTATGTACCATTTAAAAAACGTCCTGCTAACAGCAGCTTTACGAGCACAGACACATGGAACTAAAGAATCCCAGGTGAATGAAAGGTGACGTTTTAAAATAGACTTGTGTAGCACACTACTTAGCAGTTACATTTTAAATGTATTTTCTTGTATTTATTTAGAGATTGTCTCATACATAGAAGAGTTAAATTTGATACAAACAAATCTATTTCATACATCCTGCTTTGAGCAAAGTCATAAACAGATTCTGAATCTAATGTTTTGTGGAATAATCACTGTGCACGTGTGTGTGCACATCTACAACATGGTGTCAAGAGATGGGGTGTGAAGTATATGCACCATCGCTGATGCTGGGCATTCAACAAAAAGATTTCCCCAACATAGTTAAAACCAAACCTACGCCCTTGCACAGGATATTACTACATTATTTATATCTATCTCCAGTTTTCCTTTAAGAAATATGCAGGAACCAATTTTTCACAGGGGTTATTCATTTTGGAGAGAAATGCTCCAGTAGCAAATCCTGGAAACAAACAGATAAAAATATGAAGTTAATATTAAGGCTAGCACAACATACTTGAAAACCCCTGCACTCACTGAAAAAGCTGAAAAAAAGCACTCCCAAGTATTTCCTCAGTATATAAATAAAATAGGTCATAAAATGTAAATATAAAGGGTTATCTTCTACTCCTGCTATTTCCCTGGCAGGTGCTGTGGTGGTACTGTAGGATTTAGTTGAATGCATGCCAAGTCGCCACAAAAGAGACAAAAGAGAAAAGGCTGCAGGTGAAGGTGCAACAGGAAGGATCTTTTTTCATTCATTTTATTAGTCTTCTTCTGTAGTTACTCTGTAAACATGGTGAGGAAAAGTTTTGTTTTGAGTCCTCTCTGTGTTCAGCATTGTCCTGCTTCATATTCATAATGGTACGCATTGTGACACTGGGAGCTGTTATACCTCTGCTGGCTACCGAGACGCTCCTGTGGAGCTACCAGAGGTTAAGTGTTCAAGGACACCTTGTCAGTAGCTACTCTGGAAAGAAGAGCATTACTAATCCATAGTTTTTTTTTTTCCTGCGGAAAACTATTATTCCCAGCTGGTACTGCGATTCAAACCACTGACCTTCCAGAGTGTTTTCGACCTCTGAAGGGGAAAATGACCCACTTACCTGCAGGGATATTTCTTTATCCAGATAGATCCTATGTGATTTTGTCAAAGTTTGGATAAGTCTCCTGTCGACCGCAACAATGGTGCTTGTTATTGGTGCCAAAAAATAAAAAGATTCAACAGCAATGTAACATTCCCACAGTTTGCAACATGGTTATGTCACTTCCTTTCTTCTATGCAGAAATACAGAAATTGTTCACAGCAAGGTCTGCAGGTCACACTGAGTAACAATTTTAAGACTTCAGAAACAATAAAGAAACACTGCTGTCAGAGTTCCATTGAATCGTGGTGACAGCAAACATTTCTATGGCAGACAACTTCAGAGTTTGGTAAATAACTCTGGGAGCTCTGGATGGATTTACTGTTTATTTTCTGTGGGGGACGTGTCCTCTAAAAAGTACATGCAGCGGCCCAACACACTTCACACTCCTGGGTCTACATGTACTTAGTTGTTTAAATATAAAGACAGTATAGACAGTGCCACATCCAGAAATTTGCTACAATAGCAGCACAGTTCAACAGGGATACAGAGAGAAATCAATCATAGGAAGGGAAGAGATACTGACTTCTCTACTGACAGGAGACTCAGTAGACTGAAATGTAGTGCAGACCCAGTGTCTGGCTGGAAACATGCTCTATTTCTGCTACTAATGCTAAATGTAAAGTATACAAAGGGAATTGAACACACAAGTTGGTTAACCAAATAAGTGAATTAAAGTGTTTATTCACAAAATATCAAAAGTCTACACAGTCTTAATAATCATTTGACTGATTATTTACCTGTTGTTGCAGAGCTGATGTAAAGAAAAGCAATACAGAGCACTGTTCGTAACAAGCACCTTCATGCAAGGTATGTAGGTCATAGTTTCGACCAGGTTTTCCCCAACGAAGACACCTTGCTGACAAGCTGGCACATTAGGTCTCAAACCTTAACAACAGACAGCTTTCAAATTGGCTGCACTTGTGAGATCCAATACTTGGAGAGAGGCCAACAATGGATGGCACTGTCAAAAACTGTCCTGCCGTAGCCATCAGCTGACAGTATACTTTTCTCAAATGCACTTCATGCCAGCATGGTTTATGCTGTAATGACACTCAACTGCATGAGTGTGGCAAGATAAAGTTGTAGCTGATTAAAGGATTGTTTCAGTGCTCTGGAGATGGCAGTACTGTTCAGTCCAGAACAATGGTCCGACCAAAAATATCTCAAAAGCTATTGAATGGATTGCTATGGAATTTCGTCCAGACATTCATGGTCCTCAGATTATGAATACAGTTGACTTTGTTTTTTTCAGTGCCACCATGAGGTTGACCTTTTTGATTTTTAGTAAAATGTCTCCACAACTATTGGATGGGCTGGCATGAAATCTGGTAAAGATATCCATGTTGCAGAGAGAATGCAATAATGATATTGTGATCCTCTGACTTTTCTCTGGTGTTATCAGATCAGAATACGTTCAAAACACTTTGGTTTATGAACAAATACCTGCAAAACTAATGACATTCCCATCAGTCTCAGCTGCTACGTTGTGTTTAGTGCTAATTAGCAAATGTTATCGTGCTACAATACTAAAGATGATGAACAAGACAAACACAGTAGCTGCTAATCATAACATTGTCATTCTGAGTATGTTAGCATGCTGTATTTAACATTTAGCCCAAGGCACCACCATGGTGCACGAGTACAGCTTCACAGAATCTCTGGAGTGGCTGTAGACGCTTACTCTTGAGTCTCACTTCAAGAAAAGCCCCAGAGTAACAAAGTCACAATGGTGATATAATATTTGGTAACAGGTAACAAGAAAAGTAAAAAAAAAGTGTGTATATAATAATTTGTTGTTTTTAATACAGTGCACCCGTCAGGGTCAGACAGTCTTGCCTTTGGATGACATAATTGTTGATTATTCACACATTCATTAATTCAGTTCCAAAGACCGAATCCTCAGGCTTCTTCATCAGTGCAACGTGTTAAAGCTAATTAACAAATTTAACTGTTAAAATAAGAACCTTTTCACAGCTTCACAGAAATGTGTGTTCTTGGAGCACTAGATGCTGTTTTTTACCTCCAGCTTGTAGTTTATCCAGCTTGTAGTTTTGCTTTAGCATTATCCTATACTCACATTTCTCTATGCAAAATTGCTTCAAACTCAATGTTAGCTATTGCATTTTAACAATACACTGTGCAGGGGTGAAGGTAAAAATACTTTCTAAATTGGATGTGTTTAGGAAAGCCTCAACAGCAACAGCTTGAGCTAAAATATATATTCCATAAATAAAGTAAACAGACAAGAGACTCCACTCATATGTGAAAGATATGTATTAATCTACTGTGGTGACAGTGAAATCTTATGTATTTCTATTTCTTCAGGGTCCTCTAACTCAAATCTAAACTAGCCTGTCCCTCAGCGTGCACTCAGACCCTCTCCAGTTTGCTTCTGTCCACCAAAAAATGTTATTTGTTGGTTAGATTTTATCTTATTCTGTTGCACATTGATACCGCATGAAGCCCGTCAAGGTGTCCAAACACATTTACTCAAATGCATTTGCACTGCAGCGGATACAATTGTCAGTGTTTGCAGGTGCGTTTACAACCTCACAGTCATAGTCTTTGTTGTCAGGTTAAAAGTAGCAGCAACTGGTGAGTGGAGAAGTCAAATGGCGGTTTCTTCACCAGTCCAACACTATTGTCAACAGCTCTGTGGACCATAGTTCACACTGGGAATTGGATGTGACTACTGGAAAGTGGGACAAAAATGACAAAAACACAATAGGATACACTAACCTCATGCTGTTATGCCTTGAAAACCAGATTTACTGAGCAAAAAACCTAAACTTAAGAGGCATGTTCTCCAAAAGTATATCAACTGTGAGTTCTTGATATACAGCAAAATCCCCAGAATGACAATCACATGAAGACTGTCAACACTCTGCTCCCTCACCTAACAGATACTCTGCCGTCTACGATTATTTTCCAAACCTTGAATCTTTTGTTTGTGTGGCGCACCGCTGTCGCATTAATATTTCAGGTGACAGACACAAAAAAATGGTAAATAGATGTGTACCCAAGAAGTAGCTGCTTTCTCAGCAGCATTTGATAAAATAATAAAATAATGCATGTCTACAGTATATGCCCAGTGCTTCTATGAGGACTTTGTACTGAGACAGAATTGAAAACACACTGCTCCCTTCTCGTGGACCTTCAGGTGTAGTTTGACAGACTCTGGGTATAGTAAATTGATAAAAAAGTACTTCACATGGCTGGTATAGTACATGATGACCTCAAAAGTGGTCACAAGAAAGTGAAATGTATTGTTTCGTGAAGTGCTGTGTGTTTTTGAGATATGAGGATTAAATAGAATATTTCATTCAACAGTATTCAAATTGATGCTTAACAGCAATAGAAAAACCATCACCTGCCAAAAGTGAATGTACTCCGTAATGATCATCACGCTACACTGCCCATAATGTCAGCACCTGTAAAAATTTCCATTTACCATGAATCTCCACCAAGTCCCAGATTTGCATATCTTTAGCATTCCCTGGAAAACAGTTTAGAAAAATGTCTCTGAAAAGAGAAGGTTACGACACGGCGGGTTCCCGCCCTGAAGAGTCTCTGGGACAGAACGGGTGACAAAGGCTTCATATTAAAGACAGATTATTGTTTTCTCACCGCACAATGCCTAGCCTTCAATCCAATGGACCACACTGGATGAATAGCATTACTCATACTGTCATTTCCTACTGCCACTGCAGGGTCAGAGGAGACAGCCGTGTGGGAATCCGGTTCTATCACAGTGCTCCATCAAAGTCGAGACGTGAATCAGAAATAGTGGAAAAATTCTTCCCACAGGACAAGTGTGACAGACATTTTAAGTACAGAATATGTTATGTTACTCACTGCTGAGCCACTGTTGACCTTGAGGCTTTATTCACAGCTAATCATTTTTTAGCTATGGCACAGAAATTGGCTTTGACAGCCAGACATGTTTTTTTTTTTTTTTTTTTTTTTTTAATATATATTTCGAAACAGTACATAGTTCATATGTAAATTGTCTGCCAACAAGAGAGTTCAAGTTAGAAGACACAAGTTAAAGCAGGAAGAGTGGAAGAGTTATAAGAAAATATAAGAATATTATTTCCGTTTTAGATTATGTATATCCAAGACATACATCAACATTCTTTCCCATTTCAGTGTACTAATACATGACACCAGTACAAAAAAAAAGGTTAACTAGTTAGTTTAGTAGTAGTTTTAACTACCAAGTATCCAGTCCAATATGAGCATGACCATCCCTGAGATGCCAGTCACAAGTGTATGACAGTTGACACTGTCTCCTGTAGAACTGTTTTTAAGGGACAAAAAGGGTACATAGTCCCCCCTTAGCAGGATCATATGCTGTTATGGTGTCAACTTCCACTGTCCAGCTCTATATCTCCACTAAATCTATCACCACTCCAAATGATTCAACCTGATCATCACCGGTCAAAAATCCCTGACCAGAACTGTTCAAAACCATTGATGCCTTCACTCTGTCTACCTCCCCACACAATCGCAACCTCAGAGTCATTTTTTTTGACAGCAATCTCTCATTCGAGCAGCACATCAACCAAATCACCAGAACGGCCTTTTTCCACCTAAAAAAAAATACACAGCTCACCTCCACCCATCACTTTCCTCTCCGCTGCTCAGACTGTGAACCATGCTTTCATCACATTCAGACATCATTTCATATGGCACACCATCCAAAGTCCTAAATAAACTCCAGAACTTTGCTCACTCAGTCCCACTCCTGTGACCACATCACCGATGTCCTCCAGGAACTCCAGCGGCTCCCTGTCCCACAACAGATCCAATTTAAAATGCTTCACCTGCCACCTAACCAGGCCCACTGCTACCTCAGTGACCTGCTCCACCACCACAATCTGTCTCGCATTCACCGCTCCTCTGATGCCAGCCTCCTGTCTCCACCGCTCAGGACCGAGTACCAGACCTGGCGTGACAGAGCCTCCCTTCCTTCCTGTCCCCTTCCCTCTAGAACTGTCTTTCCGAACAAATCAGAGACTCAACCAACCCGTCTACATTCAAAACACGACTCAAAACTCAACTTTTTAGCTTTTAATGTGTGATTATTGATGTGTGGCCTTTAGCACTTTGTTTGATGATTTTGAAATCCTATAAATACAATGTGTTCTAATTATTATTGTGGTAAATGCAATGAGTCTCAATGCTTTTCAGTGACTGCAATGTTTGTATCCCTTACTGTTCATGATAGCTACACTGTGACAAGATATACAGCAGCCTAACCTTCCTACATCCTGTAACAACAATGGATAGCATCGTGTAACAATGCAAATCCCGATAAACCTGAACTAGATCATGCCTCTGAGTTCCCCTGTGAGTACAATGTCGTATACCACATACTGTAAGTAGGCCGACTCTACAATATATACAGTAACATATAGGCTGTTGGCCTACATGTTCCTCATATTACTCTTTGCCTTGGTTTCAAAGTAAAAACACAAATGTCCCCAGTAGTTATTCCCAGAGCTATGTAGCTTAGCTTCACTTTGTTATCAACTAACCTGCCTAACCCACAGAACATGGTAGCAGTGCAGGTTAAAATCACGTGAACACCTCAAATAAAGGTTAGGCGAAAAGTTCAGAGATTGTTCTAAAATTAATGTGCAAAGTAAATTAAAGTGATAAAACTCTTTATGCTAAATTAGCAGTCAACTCTTTCTCCCCTGTGCACATTTGCATGCAAGTAGATGACACTAAACAGCAGGCTGGGGCATAAAATGGTGCCGTTATTGCTGCTAGACTGCCCTGTTAATACAATGGGTAGAACTTCCATATTCTTATGCACAGCAACAGTGCCTCATGCTGTATTATACCAGAGATCAGCTGTGTTTGGGTAAGAGTAACAGCAGCACAGTCTGCATGCACCATCTTTAAAATCTTTAGAATAGTTTGATAAACAAGGAATTTTTCATTCCAGTCTGATCTCTCAACTTTCTGACTGGAGCAGCAGCATTACACAATATGCTGCACAGCAAGACGTTCTACAGGTAGTCGACCCTTAAACACTTAATACCCTTTAACACTTAGACTTGATTTTTTTTTTAGTTTTTTTAATGGCTAAAATATGTTTTCCTGCTGACCCCATCCACTGCAGCACATAGTTCTTTTTCTTCTGTTTGGCACATTGACTGCCATCTATTCTGACTAACACAGATCATGCATTAGTACCTCATACAACCCCACGACAAAATATGCAAACTATCCCTTGAGTAATACGACAGGACTTGTAATTGAGTATTTTCATAATCAATATAGTTAAGTAATTTTCTATCCTTTGGTTACACAGGGTCATACATAGTGACAGCACTAAATCATATCAGGGAAGACTCATTTTGGTATATAAGGCTGCTGTTTGGATTTCTGGGGGAGTGCAGATGCCAGCCTATCTCGACGTTGTCTGGTGACCAGGGTCGAAGAAACTGAATGTTGATTTCCTAGACATAACAGATAGCTAACCATTGACATTCCATTAACATGAGCAGACAACAGTGGCTCCAGACTAGAATGTGCTGAAGGTGAACACTAACATGGATAAATGCATTCCCTTTGACTATCTTTGGGCGTTTAGTATTTGTGGCGTCATCTGTAGAGATTTAAAGTCTGTCCACCAGCATGAGTTGAGCAGAATGTGAGACTGACTCATATCTCTCTCCTTGATCAAGCTTCAATAAATATTACAGCATAAGACATCAGAGGCTCCTGAACACTTTCTTCCCTCCTCACCTGGTGCCATTGATTTCAGGAAGTAGTATAATGTCATGAACAAAATATTGACATGTTGTGTGTGGGTCTGAAAACCATACACCCATCCATCCATTATCTGTAACCACTTATCCTCATCAGGGTCACGGTGGATGTGGTTGGAGCCTATCCCAGCTGACTTTGGATGAGAGGCCGGATACACTCGGGACAAGTCGCCAGCTCATCGCAGGTCGGTCTGAAAACCCTTGAAATTATTCACATTTAAACAGTATTACATTTTCCATAATAACCAAACTCTTTGAATATATTTTGTGGGAAGAGGGCATCACAGGTAGCTTATACTAAACTGGCCTGTGTCTGCTGCATAGATCACAGCTGACCTCATTTATCTTCCTTCCCCTTCCTGGAAAAACTTTGTTTGATTAAACTCCTCACCGGACCCACCAGGACAGATACATATGGTGAAAACACTTTAAGTGCTAATGCTCTATGAAAACAAGGCATCTGATATTACAACAAATTATTACCATAAATTATTCATAATTATTCACTCAGTATTCATCTATTCAAGGTCATGGGTACTGCTGGTATGTGCACCGAATGTATGCCACTGCCTTGTCACAATTAATCATAAGAAACAGATAACTGGTGGGCAGCCTTGAAGCTCATGTCAAGAATTCTTCATCATTACAATGGTGGGTGTAAGCAGAGACAGCTTTAAGTGCATAGTGGCAGTTTGATTATGGCCAACACATGCAATCATTACACCATTAGTGTTGTTTCTCCTGAACAGCTTGAAGCGACAAGAAAAGAAAGAAAGAAACTAATCTGGTTTATAAGTGATGTCAGTTAGAAGCAAACACATTAACACACACTGATTCAGGGTCTTAGACTAACAAGGACTTTCTATCAGTGTCTCCAGCCTCAAATGGAATATAAGCCTATTTATGAGAAACTAGCTCAGAATGGGGAATGGTGTCCACTTAAAGTGGGAGTGAATGATCTGCTGTAACCAGCTGATGCAGAACAGCTGTAAGTGAACAGGAACAGGAAGATCTGCTAAAGTTAGAGTGGGGATAACACCCGACAATGAGGCACAAGATCTGAATAAATGGTAAGCAGTATTCACACACATTCATAAAATCATAAAGCACTTTTGTTGAGATATTTAATATTAACAGCATGTTAACAGTCTTGTCATCACAGCACTGATGGGAAAAGAGAATGTCTCATCCGAGTGCCAAATTGTAATATGCAAACATAATAACCAGATGTCATCTGGTCATCTCATCATTTACCACAGGCATACAGTTATGTATATCTGCATGTTATGACTATTTGATACTGAGAAAGCAGCTGTAGATGCAGATAAAGGTATATTGACATATAAAATAATTTTCTTTTTTTACAAGTTAGGGTGTACAGAATTAAAAATAGATTGACTAATACGACACAAAAACAACTGAAGTCATCTTTTCCTAATGACCGTTAAGCGCAAACTGACTAATATGTTGGACTTTCACGTGAAGCAAAGCCAGGAAAAACTGCATCGAACACGGTAAGATGTGTTGCAATTCATTCATTAGCTGCCATCAGGTGTTTTTGGGGCTTTATTTTAAACTTATCTCTTGTTTGTGGTTGAGGATGGTGTATGTTGTTAATATGCTGTTAGCTTTAATTGAGTGTAGGGCTGTAAATTCTGTGTTCTTGAGATACAGGTGGATTTATTGTGCTGTTGGCTTTGAGTGTTTGTGCGCTATAAATCCTGTACCTGTTCTGTGGAGCAAGGTGGAGAGTGGGTAGAGGGTGGTACCCAGTTTGATCCTGTCCCTAATATTTACAGCAATCCTTCCCATAAAAATAACTCCAATATCCCTGCTAACAGTCAGTCTGATGATAGATAATATATATTTGAAACCATATTCTAAGTATTGTATATATAACAGTGCAAAAATAAGCCAAACTGCTGGAGATCCATGTCTCATAATTCAAACAAAGGTTATGGATCCCATCATTACATCTAGAGTTTTAAACCCATGTCAAGCTCAACGGTCAAAGAACAGCTGCCAGAGACGTGAGTGTAACTGCTTTCTCCATTAACCTCTTTTAACATTATTACAGTGATAATTAACATGTCACATAATGTTTCTTTTTTTAAGTTTCTTGAGGAAATGTTTTACTGTCAAACTGGACCACCAGCTGGTTTTTAATGGCACCTTTCTTTAGAAAGAATAAGGGCCTTTTTTATTATTAATACTGCTAAACTGCTCAATTCTTTTCTTTTCAGCTGCAAAACACTGCCTCTGTACTGTATGGAACATGGACTGAAGGTATAAATCGGCATAAATGACACATGCTTTGCTCACTCTGCACTCTCTTTGTCGTCTGACATATTGTATGTAAGGCACATTCAAGGACACACAGTGATCTAAAACCATACGGGTAATGTTTCTCATGCTTCTATTTCTTTCTGTCCATATGATGTCATGTTGACGCAGACAGACTGAGTAAGAAGCATAACTGTTTCTCAGATAGAAACTCTTTTGGTCCATGGCACCAATTTTTACACATAAATCCAGAACAAACAAATAACAATAAACAGAGTTAGTCAATATATTCTGTTAAGAAATTCTTAGATACATAAAAACTGACGCAGAAATGAGAGAGGTGGGTTAAAGCAAAATAAACGATCAAACTATGAATTCTGTTTCAATAAATCCTGGAGAATATAGTATCATTTAATAATGTCGACGCACTCCACAAATCATCGATGTGCCAGAACTTCCTTGAATTATTAAAAAAGTTAAAACATCAAACAAAGATAATTATCTTCCCAGCCAAACTAGATCTATATTTTATTAGCGGGTAAGTCATGGAAACATTTATATTCACCAAAAGAAACAAAACAAAAGGGTCTAAAAACTACTTCACACCCTGTCGACAGCTTAAATTCATAAACAACAGATGTTGTATAAATGTAGCCACCAGTGTATATGTATATGTTTAAGGTCTATTAAAGAGTCAGAATGATGAAAACAGTACAGCATTTCTCAGATCTGTGCACAGGCTTCTGGTGATGTTGAAGGGCCGCTGCTTCTCGTCTATAAATCACTCTATGGTTCAGGGCCAAAATACAGCTCTGACTTGCACTCACAATAAAAATAATAATAATAAAAAGCTTCTAGACCTCTCAGATCAGCTGGGAGAAGTCTGCTAACTGTTCGAGTCTTAAAACAAAACAGGGTGAAGCAAGGTTTACTTTTATGTTGCATGTATGGGGTAGCAAAGACAATCTCCCAGAGGATCTGAGACTGTTCTTCCTCTGCATGCTATTCACATTTAAGACTACTTAAAATTGAACTTTGCACTTTTCTTCATTTGTTGATATTCAGTTCTATATCTTTTATCTTGTTATCTTTATTTCTTAATAATAAATGAAACACATGAGTGTTCTGTGTCTTTATTTCCAGTTGGCTGCATTGAAGTAGTGGGTGGCCTTAACTTTATTCAAATAGTCTGGTGTCCTGCTTAATGTTGTCATGTCATGGCTGTGTTTTATATTCCAAATAGAAATATATGTTTTATGTTCCCATTTCCTTTTGTGCCAGCTCTTCTTATGTCTGTACATATGTACTAGGCACATACTTATTTAGCCTTGATATGTTTGATATGAGGGCAGCGTGGTGGTGGGTGGTGGTTAACGAAGGTTCGGCTCCATCCCCCATGACTCTGATAAAGATAAAGCAGTGATGGGAAATGGATGGATGAATGTTTGATATGCAAAGCAATTCATTATTGGGTTAAGCTTTTTATATTGGACTAAATATGTGGCTGTGCATTGGATGCTAATAACTTCCCAAGAGCTGCTTGCATATATGCTGCGTAGTCTTTCATCAGTCCATCATGCCGGAAAGGTCAAAAGACCGCAACATTCAACAAGTTGTTGTTCTCATTAAATACTTCTCAGTGGTTAGTTTAGATTAGCTGAAAATGTAATGCTCCCATGAGGAAAATTGATGGTATGTCACAAAGTGAAATGGTTCCTCACCTCAGGGCACTCGATGAATAACAATCTGAGAACAGTAGGTCAGTAATTTGCCATATGTTTGCAGATTTCAATACTTAATCATTACAAGTTCCTTAAACTGTGATGCTGGAGAGGGTCACATGTTAATGACTATATTACACTGTAGTTTTAAATGTTCGATTTGGGATTAGGATACTCTGGGTTTCAGTATGAAATGAATGGAACCGGATGTGAAAAGGGTCTATAGGTTGAGATGTGGTGCTGAAGATGTTGCAGCACATCCATTAAAAAGAAAAAAGAAAAATATATAATTTGTACACATTTATGTGAAATCCATCAGGTTTTCAAAATGTTTATTAGCCAGTACTTTACTTTTGCAAAGTTAGCCGCATATTAAACTTTTTCTATCTGTGTATAGAGCTGAAGTTTTCGAGTGTTCCTCAATCCGAACAACCAAAGACACACCAAGTCAGGACATTGATCATCCTGTCAGGCAGATCCACGGAGAGAATTCATTCCAGACAGCTATGTAATCTTAATTGCTGCTGATTAGCCATTTGTACTTCATTTAAATGGAGTGACTTGGTTGTAGCTCTTGATTATGCAACAGATCAAGTAACTAGGGGTTGCTCTACTTTGGAGTTTGGAGGGTTTTATAAATGATTATTTTACTCATGAATTTGTTTTATTTTTATTAATTTTCATCAATTGATAGCAATAGTCTTCACAGGTCCACTTAGTTTCGAGGAAAGGAGACAGGATACGAGTCAAACCAGGTCCAAATTATACTGATTATAGTCTAAACAGGTCAGGTAGAGTCACTATGACAACCCTACTTCTTGACATGCTCCCACTGTCTCACCCTTCTTATAACTTTCAGTGTTCTTGCCTGTTCAGTTCAAGAATTGTGTGCATTATTGATACATGAAGTTTCAACATTGATTCTGAGGAATGCCCATGCACCCCCTCCCATCACAACCATGCATGACTTCAGGAATCCATGGACTTGTTTAAGAACCGTGCCTATGTTGTGTAATAATTATTCATGTATTTTTTTTATATTTTTTTTCAGTGCTGCTGCTTGCTACTTGAAAAACGCTGTTCAGAATATTTTCCAGCTGTAATCAGAGCGTTAGCCATGCTGCTTGAATGCAAATAGATTGTGAACGCTGAGCTGTTCTGTGGTGCTAAATAAACAACAAAGCACCGGTGTAGCTCATAATGGGCGACTGGCATGTAAACAGTTCCACTTCAACTGACATGCATTGTTGCCATAGAAGGCTGATTCAGGATGTAATTGCGAGTGTCCAACGCTGCAGTGAGCCTTCTTCTCACATGTGAACTGAGCTGTGTCAAAGTGATCGGCTGCTTTTTTTTAAAGTGAACTTACTTTATGTGCCAAATTTGACATTTTATTTTACAATAAAAAATATATATTTCCAAGTGCTACATTTGAGGCTGGTTTCACTAAATAGGTTATGTCACAGCAGGTGTTTAGCCTTTCATATCTGTAACTAACACTTTCTGGTTGATCTCTGATCTCTCACTTTTACTTCATTTTTCTCTTCAACCCTCAGTATCCGCCGACAGATTTCAAATGTTCTCTTTAATTTTTGTTTTAGTCTTTGAAGGAGTCGTGTGGGACGGACACTTTCATCATGGAAAAAACAACCAAATCTCAGATTAAAACTGTGAGATACCTTCCAATTCACTTTATTCTACTCAACTTTTTAACGCCATAATTGTACTGGATAAGACTAATTAAGGTTAAGATTAAGGTCATAGCAAGAAGGATAAATGTTTTCTTCTTCTTTCAATAGATTTTAGGCTTTACAACTATGTCATACTACACAAAGGTGTTTGCGTAGCTTGTGCTGTTTCCATGGAGGTGGAGGACTTATGCATTGCAGTGAAAAATTAGTTTACAGTGAATGCAGGAGCAAAATGCCCAGACAATGCTCAGGGTCCAGACCTATTTTCAAAAATATTTTTAAATATTTTATGACACTTCTGTTGAATACGAAATCACATCATAAAATGTTCTCTCAAATGTGCAGGTTACTAAAGGTGTTTATCTGCCACAACATTCCCACAATACATGTAGACAACATCTACTCCACAGTAAATGCTGCTGTCCTTGTACCATTTATTCTTAACTTGATACTCAGTCTGTCACAAACACAGAAATAAAGAAATGAATGTATTTCATGGCTGGCATCTCAGACTGTCAAAACATTTCACTAATACTGTTCTCACATTGAAAATAAGTGACCCTAAATGCAGTCGCTTTCCCATTCTGACATCATTATTCTATCTGTGTTGAAATGCTAAGCAGGAGGGACAGGGGCATCAATTTGTGTTCATTTGAATCATCATAGTCAGTAGAAACTCATTTTAAACTGATTTGGTCATCTATAAATTGATTACACCATGATAGTTTCTGACATGTTCCCAGAGACACTAACCTTTAGAAATGTTGTGTGCCAGATAGTGGCTGATTACTCTGGTGGGATAAATAAAATGACGGAGATAGGAACACAATGAGCAAATAAAATGGTAATTTGTTCTGTATCAATTTGTGATATTAGATTATAAATTAAATAAGGGCGAGCTGAAGCATCAGCACTCAAGTTGTGTTATTAAAGGTGGATATGCAATCTGCATCATTTAAGCTCAAACTGCATTAATCAAAACTTCCATACGGTGTTAAAATGTGAAAATGGTCGACATGGTTGACGACAATATATTTTAAAACCAGTGCTTTAGGGACTTATGGTAGATTGTTGTAGGCCTACACAAATTAGTAACCACATACATCATCAATACAGCAGTACATTACAGTATGAAGGAACACCTGAGTGCATGCAGGTCTTTTCTTAGCACTTAATATGAGGCAAAGGTGGCAAAATAGTAACCCTACCCCACCAAAAAGCAAACAACAAAGAAAAACTTTCTTTCTGCTTTGCCAGAGGACACTGAAGGCAGCAACACCACAAAAACAAGCTGCTTACCTCAACTGGCCTCTTCTTAGCGCTGTGCACAGGCCACGGGGCAGGATCAAGTATAGGGTAGACAGTCATAACCCCGTTACCAGAACTGAAGTGCAGGCAGCGAAAGGGACAACGGAGGACAGAACAAACCGGGAGCCATACTAGCTTAAGACAAACTTCTATACCTGACTCAATATTCCTGCTACGGGCAGACGCAAACCAGCAGATGGGCCATGTGTACAAGCTCACCTGAATATGCGTAACAAAAATATGTTTTTTTAGCCATGCTAGCAACATGGTTGCATGTATGTATGGAAACGTCAGTCGATTGGCAGTCGGTCCACCGCTTTGTTCCAGATTGAAACATCACAACAAGTATGGGATGGATGTCCATGAAATTTGGTTAAAACGCATGTCTCCTGGTCACAAATGAGGAGCTCATAGAAATACATTTCACTATAGTTGTTCTTTTATGATTTTAAAGATGTTAAAGATCTGATATATTATATATCACATAACCATATGGATGTGACACTCTGTACAATATTTTGTAACATTTTCTGATGTGCACGTTTCCTTGTGTGTTTATACAGTATTGCAATGCCTCTATAATAACAATAACACACACTTTAAATTCCCTTCAAGCTGATACATTAACAAAAAAAATAATGGTGTGTTTGTGGGCTGATGAAAGCGTAGCCATGGCAGAGTGACAGTACTGTTATAAAATCACTTCATGGAATCAATTTTTTTCCCCCTCAAAACACTGAATATTGGAAAACACCGTAATGCCTTACATCACAACCGAGAGCAACAAAATCAAAGTGAGGCTTTGCTTTCCATTACCGGCCGGCCCAGGAACATAAAACAGTGGCACACTGTTGCAATATTAAGCAGCCACTTTCCTTTAAGTGTGCTCTAGTCATGCGTTGCGGTGCAGCTGGCCTGTCAAGGTGAGAGTAAACTGGTATGTCACCGGTTGGAAAACACACACGTTCCAACCACAAGAACACATTAATGTGTTTGTCTCTTGTCTGATTGGGGTAGACTATCCTGCTGGGAGAGACTCAGATACTTCTGACATATAAAACTGCAACCAACAGTGTCAAATATGTTCTTACACTTGTAGGCGGGGCATTGTTACCTAATTGGATAATTTGTTTAATTTGTGAGAATGTATTTGATGTAAGAATAATATATTTTGTAGATTATTTGGTTTCTTAGAATAAAAGTTGCAGAAAAAGAGCAGATAAAGATATGAACATCTGACGGCTTGTGGGAAAGGAGCTCATTGTTATAGTAATCATAGTTTTAGTGTGTAATGCTATTAAATGTTTTTTGCCTCAATCGCATTACCCAGTATTCTCTACTGAGTCTTTGAATCTCATACTGCAGAGAGTTACGGTGTTTAACGCCTATCTCTGATTTCCTTTGTGGATATGAGCCATTCACAGAGTAACATTTGTCTTCGAACAGATATTATGTATTGATTTGAGTTTCACAGTGAGTCTGATGATTCAAAGGGCAATTAAATCAACTGTGGCAAACATCCTTATTAAAATGATAAATGATTCATTTCTGACTTTAGTTCAGTTAACAGCTTTTGAATATTCATCCTAATGATTATTGCTGTTTTGTGGTGGAATAAGGCACTGCTTTTTTGGTTCTCTAAATATTATCTCTAAACAATAAAAGCAGTTTTTGGATTATGAATGTAATCAATATGATTCACTGGTTTAATAAAGCTATCAATTCACATTTCATTTGCACTCTTTTCAAATATCGAACCAAACTCATTTCATGAAAGACTTTCTAACGTTCAGATGTTCTGTTTTGGTTCACAGGAGCTCAACTTCATTTCATAATATGAGTGCTACATGAAAACAGTTTACACGTGAAGCTCAATGAGGAATTTTGCTGCGGGTATGCTCAAAAACAAACGTGCGACGTGTCATTCAGCTAAGTCTGAAGATGAAAGGTGTTTGTGTCTGTTGAAAAGGGCTTAAATTTCTGTTTTCTTGCCGCCGCACACCTGCCCGATCTGTGTGAAATGGACGCAATTGCTGGTTTGCCAGGAAGAGGCAATGTTGGAAAAATTGAAAATTAAATGAATCAACAAAAAGTCTGTGAACCCTGGGCTTTGCAGAATCATCTCACATCCTTTCCTGAACAGATCACCTGTCTGTAATCAGCCTCCGAATAGTTTGTACTGCATTAAAGGACAGCTTTCAGTTACCCTCCACCAGTTATGTGCACAGTATTTTTGCACGGTACTGGATTCTGTGGAGATGGATGGGTTTTGGCTGTATATAATACACTGTGGTACACTTCAAATTCTTGTGTGCTTTGTCTTTCTTCTTGTCTGCTGGTGCCTATTCAAATACCTGGATGTTGGTGCACATGGGGCCATGTACTCAAAGGGTTATAGGGTTGACTGGTATATAAAAAAAATGTTATCTTTGTCAGACTTTAACTGTGACCCCGGCTGCTAGTCAAACCATGGAGACCATGCTGAATTTGGCCTCAACCTGTAGTAATAATGTGTACAACATGTTTTTGCTAAGGCGTCATTGAAGTTGGCACAAGTTTAACCCTTTAAGGCATCCTTGATACTTAAGGCCATGAAATAGAAGTGTTGGCAACATCTTGAATGTCTAATGGCACATCAGAGGAATTCATAATAATCCTCCCAACACTGCCTGCAGCATATTATCAGAAAAACAAAGTTTACACGATCAGTTCTGTGGGATTAATTTTCCATGAGTTATATTTTCTCTCCGCTGCAGTTTGTCTTAGAACTAGAAAGTGTCACTTGATGTGTTACAAATAAATGATTCATGAGATTTGTTACAAAAACAGTCACAAATACAGCAGATAGTATCAGATCCTCCGATGTGTGTTCAACAGTTTGTGCTGTTGTTTTGAATTACCATGTTGGTGTTCATGAAGATGCCGCCGACCGTTCGTACACAAAGTGAAGCATGTGCCAACATTCCTGATGAACTGATTTCAGTGGCAAAATACAAAATTTGAATTTCAGTGACAGGTTCATTTTTTTAAATGCATCGCACATTATTTAATATTTGACAAGTCATCCCTGTAGTAGTACATGATTTGGTCTGGTGATTTTGGCAAAAGGAACAAAAACTTCTGTATGAAACTAAATCTTTAAAAACAGCTCATTGAGAATTTTTTTTTTAATTTTTTTTAAAAATGTCTTTTGTAAAAAAAAAAAACAGCTGGAAATAGCTGTATTTTTTGGGGAACTATTTTCAACAACAGCGTATGTGAGATTGAGCTAAGAATAAATGACGTGTGTGTTCATGGTAATGAAGAAACGTGTCAGTCGGTGCATCTGTGCAGATTGCTGATGTGTTTTTAATAGTTTTGGAGCTCTATGGCACAAAGGAAAGAGAGATATCAGGTACATGCACAATAACAGTTTGTGGAGCAGCATTGACTACAGCAAACTATCAGCGACTAATTTCATAATTGATTATTCTTAAAACTGACTTGACAAGCAAAGTGATAATTTGATGCCTTTCCTTGTTGTATCTTTATCTCCATCTCTTGGCTCTAGTCATTTTTCTCTAGTTATAGACCAAACATTCCATTCATTCATCCATCTATTTTGTGTAACCACTTATCCTTATCAGGGTCACAGGGGGCTGAACCAGTTCATCACAGGGCTGACATACAGAGACAAACAACAGTTCACACTCACATTCAGACCTACGAGCAATTTAGAGTCACCAATTAACCTGCGTGTTGTTGGACTGTAGCAGAAAGCCAGATTACCATGCAGACATGTGGAGAACATGCAAACTCCACACAGACATCAATTAAATCAAGAAAATAATTGTTATTAATTGATAAAAATAACTCACTTGCAGCACTACTTGGATGAATTCAATATTGGTTTTGGTCTTCTTGTGGGAATAGTGGACAGTGAGACATGATAAATATTTTAACCCCCTTTGGATTGTAATTGTTTGACAGATTGATGAAAATGTGTTTAAATCTTCCTCCTGCCTTCATGCACGAGATGAATTTTATGTTTGGTGAAGTAATTGATTAATATAGCAGAGAGAGATTATGTCTATCCTGTCCAGGTTAGCCTTGTAGTACTACAAGATGTTCACAGGTTGATCTCAAACACTCAAAGGCATCTCAGGATGTGTACCTCTCAGTATCAAGTAAGACATTTGAATGTCCATTGGGGAGTTGGATATTGGAAAGTTAATATACTTTCACATTTTTACACAGTCTAACTCCAAGGTTTAATCAGCAGCACGAGTGGATCCACCTGCAGCATCTTGTTTTATACATACAGTAGTAAACACAGATGCTCCAGTCATAAATTTGAAGTGTTAATCAGCTCAAGACCGGGGCTACAATTAAACTCACTGTCGGATAAACACTTCTCCTCCAGTAGTTCATGAGAATATTTGATTATGTATCTCTATTTACAAATAAAATGATACCTGCGAGTAAAAGTTATTGCTGTGTGCACTCGTTCGGCGACGTACTGAGCAGCGAGTGGGAAGCGTGTTTAATTTGTGTGGTGGGACAGATAAGTTCTGGAGAAGCAGCGGATCAAAAGGAACTGACAGCTCATAAAAACTCATCTGCGAGTTGACTGAAAGTTTACGGGTTCTAGATCTGGCCGAAACCTCATGCCCGTCATGCGGCCTCAACCAAAAGCTCCCCAGATCAAGAGTTCAATTTAGCGGGACATCATTTCGGAAAAATTTGTCATCTCTCACGGTTCTATCATTGCAGTCTGTTGTTAGTCCTGCCAGCAATCATAGCCAAGCTTCCCCAGAGAAGTGCAGACTTCCTGGCAAGTTTCATAAAAATAGCCTGGGACCGTTCTGTTATCTCTTGGATTTCTGCTGATTTAAGCTGTTCTGCACCCACTTCACCACGTATAGCGGAGATTATATCTTGTACAAAGTGGACTACCTTTCCCCCTGGATGTTACGCCACACAAATCACTCAAAAAGGTCATCGATATACACTTGGGTTTTAAAAGTTATGGATGTGACTGAAATTTATTTGAATGACTGAGGTGTACAAGACTAATTTAATGTTTCTCAAAGGACTTTTATTTCTCTATTATTAAAGTGAAATAGTTTGAATTGTTGGAGTAACTCTTCTTACATAGACATGGATAGTAACACAAACTCTCTCTTCTTTTTTTCACATACATAAACCTTATTAAAACCTGCAAGATCACCTTCCGGCACCATTACAGCTTCTATTTTTAGCATTGTTGGCACCAATGATAATTAAAATCTCTGAATATGGCAGCGTACTGTAGGTGTTATGCTCCACCCACTGAGCCATGCAGGAGCACAAGGACTAAATTAAGTGATCACTGACTTTTTAAAATCTTCTATTTTAAGCACTGGAGGCCCCCTAAGCTGTGCTCAGCACCAAAAACCTTCCATGCAAGTTTCTTCTTTAATGCCAGTTGCTCATTTTAAACATTAATACTCCCAAAAATTCTGTTTATGAACAGCAAATTTGCAACAGTAACAATATGTTTTGAGAGAACTGTAATGCTGTTGAGTTTTCTATAAATATAATGAGGAAGTTTCATACATTTTTATACCAAACATATCAGTAAAATTTAAAGGAGTGAGGAGACAAGAGAGAGAAAAGCGGTCAAACTGTGAGTCAGTGTGCCGCGGCGTGTGCTAAACGGAGGAAGGTTGAAACCGAAAACCGACTTTTAATCCGGAAGATTGCAGCCAAGTCAGCCAATAACTTCTTCTTCTTCTTCTTCTTCTTCTTCTTATTATTATTATTATTAATGTACTTTTTATTTATAATTCTGAGTTGAATGTCAAATTTACTTTGCTTTGACTTTTATTTATTTGATTTATTATTTTTATGTAATATGTAGCTCTCCAGACTCCAGAATTAAAATAATTGTAATGTATAACTAAATTATAATGCAACTTAAACTTGATGATGCTGAGGAACCTGAACGTGAGCATTTTTCTCTATTCGGACCTCCTAAAATCATAACTGACTACCCCTGCAATAGACTATCCACTCGTAGTGACTAAGGCATTAACATGTAACTGAAATGAGAATCTTTCTGTGGTCACACTGTTGCACTTTGTAAAAAAAAAAAAAAAAAAAAGTAGCCCTTTAAAATAAAGTAATTTTCAGTGCATTAAAAAGGCTAAGCTGTCATCTCCTCACATAACAACTGGAACACTCTCCATACCTGCAGAAGCAAAGTGTTCCTGTAGTTTCAAGAAAGTGTAGCATAAAAGAAGCCTGTATGTTTCTTTTACAGTGTTCCTGCATTACATTATCAAACATTACTGTTACTTTGGAGCAGCCTGCTTTGCATATTTGCTTCTGATAAATGTTATAAATTATGTCTCATAACGAGTTTTGTCCGTGTTTCGCCTTGTTTATTTGCAGCAAGCAATTCAGAAAAAGTGCTGTATTAACAACACACTATTTTTTTTTTATCACACTTCACTTGCCATACTAGATTCTGCTGAACCTCCCAGCCCAGTATGACAGCACACAAGTGGATGATTGACTTGTGGGGTGGGTGTAGGATAGAGATAAACCACCACATCTTCCTTTCCACTCATCCTGACAATGAGGAGAACAAGAAAGAGCCTTTTCGCTGTGAACGTACATGTGCCGGCAAATGATTATAATGCTTCCTTTGTGAAATGGGATGATTTGCCACATCACAGAACATCTAGCATTTTGATAGAGACCTCCAGAAGATATTTGATTTGTCTGTACGGCTCACAAATACCTGCCAGTCAAAACATCTCAGAGGGAAATCGCAGGTGGGTAGGAATGTGAAACAGCTGGTCCTTATATTCGACAGCACATGGGAATGTGTGCACTATGTCGGTTTGTGGATGATGATGTGTTCTGAAGAAAAAGAAAACTGTGTCCTTTTCAGCACCTCAGCACAGTTGTTTGAAATGCATATGACAATGGCATATTGAAAAATCGTGGTCTGCCGGGAGTACCGGGCATCAGAAGAGCTCAAACCATGTTTTAGTTCAAGAAACGTGGAGGGAAAACTTTTGCATAATGCATTCGGGAAAAAAAAAAAAAATCATTATGCAGTATTTGAATATTTTCTCCTAATATAGGAGCAAATAAATGAGATTTCTTCCCCCTATCTGTCACCCAGTTTCTGGCATTTGTGTGTATTATGTGTTGTTTTTAAGTGTTGCATATGGTACTGTAGCTCACCCCATATTTTTTTTGTATTTTCTCTTTCATAATTTGGAGGTCATTGTCACTTTCACAACAGACGCCTGCAGCGATACGCCTGCCACGATTCTTGCTGTTCTCATCCTGAGAGACCCGATCGGAAATGAATGCGGCACATGTGCCTTTGATCCAGTTTCACAGAGAAAACAAAAGCCTTTGTTTTCATTTTTTGGGTGATCACTTGTACAGTTAGTGTCTCTATATGTTGCATTTAATTTAAATATGGTTTTAGGTTATTATCAGTTTGTTTGTTGTGATGTAACAACCTTAAAATCAACAGAATTATGTATCTATCCTGTGGAGGCATCCATCCAGCCAGGGAAACAACTTAATGCCTATCTTGTCCGCTGTGCTTGGGGGAAATGTTATATCCACAGACATGCATCTCAGATTAAAGAGAATACTTTTGCATTAAGTATATAGTGATGCGTAACAACTGCAGTTTTTAGTTAGCGTCCCTGTATCTTCCAGCAGTATGAATGAACACTCAGGTCATCATTTGTGAAACCGGAAAGTGCTATTGGTAGACCGTAGAGTATCCTCCTTAAAGTCCAGCAGCATGAGGTGCCAACTGTATTATCAAACTTAATGTTGATTTAAGATGAAATGCATCAATAAATAAAGAGTTCTGAAACGCCGTTGTACCACTAAAGGCCAGCATTAAAACATCTAACTGCCTCAGGCTCAACACTTTGGGTTGAACGCGCTTTGAAACAAGCCGCTGATAGTTTGGCCTTGGCACATCATGAACGATATGCGGTAGCTAATAACACATTCCTCGGGGTTGGTGGGGAAGATGAGATGGGAGAGCAGAGATACACCGGCACACCACGGGGCACTATTGCAGAATATAATCTGCCACATACATGCAGCTGCAATCTGAATCACCCCAGAGGCCTCCTTAGCCAGGTTTAACTTGACCTCAAGCTTCAAGAAGATACAAGGGGGAAAAAAAAAGAGTGCATGAGAGGGCTGAAAGCATCATCGCTGTTAACCCAAACTGCAGAAAATATTGCACCAAAGATTGAAGAAAGAAACGAAGGATGATAAAGAGATGAGGAAAACAGTATTTTTACGCCCAGTGTAGATACATCATTACTTAAATGAAAACTCACAGTAGACACACAATATAAAGCCTGTCCATGCTTTTTGTGATAACTACCCATCTCTGATGATGCGAAATGAAATTGTTCCAACTCAGTCAATACAGTAAATGATGTAAATAATCTGTTGCTATGCGATAGTGACATGGGGATGATTACGGCCAGGATTTACATTTGACTCCATGATAAACACAATCAGTAGCTTCGGCCTTGTTGATTGGGCTGTTGGCAGCAAGTGGGTCATCCACACACATCTGCCAGCTACTTATTATTCATGACCCCTTTCATCCAATGGTTGAGATATGCTTGAATGGGCATATACTCTACAAACAGCGGGTCTTAGGTAAACAACAAGACATTTCCTCACAACGTAAAACACATATTTTCATATGTATGTACACAGATAACAACTATCTGAGCAAATATGGAATAACAGAGATCTACAACCAGTACTACAGGTGAATAAGATAAAGCTACAATATCCTACATGTTTTTATTGATCAATATTAATCAACAACTTCCTGTAGCAAGACTGCAATCAACCAATTGAAGTTAATCCGACTAATGTATTGTGTGCAGCCACAACCTTATGTCTCCATGCCACACTGCCACTCTGTTATTGCCCTGAACAATTAAAAAAACATAAAAGAGCAATACTGTTAGACTGGGTGACACACTCCTTCATTACAATGAGCACGGTCGGCGTAGTTAATTCTGAAACAGACCTCTGGTGGACGCCACAGAGTGTGCTTGTAGGTCACAGTTTGATGAATGAACTTGAGGTGGCGGTGCCATATTCGGTCTTTTGTGTGTTTTAGGCTGTGGCTACACAGACAACAGTTAATATGACACTCCATTCATAATTCATTGCCAGCTTAACATCTCTTCTTTTATGGGTAATAATTGAAACTGTAAAACTACTTTCAGTCCAGTATTGGTCTGGATTGGTACCACTGTTACGACAGTTAATTCCGTGATTTTCCACTTATATTTCCATTCAAGAAAACCCCAGACCAGTTCCAGCTGGTTGATGGTTTGAGCTGGTTGAAATGTGCATTGTTTTCTGGTGGTCTGGTACACATCAGCATCTTGGGTGGCTTAGGAAGTAGAGCAGTCTCGATGGTTAGGCCAGTTCCCTAGCTAATTGTCAACTGTGAGCACAGAGCAGCTTCTTTTTCAGATTCTGTTTTTTATTATTCAGCCTCCGTCATTCATGTCAGTGTTTGTGACTCACTACCATCATCATGCGAATAAGCTGCTGTAAGAATGCAAATTATTTGAATAGGAATGCAGTTTTGCAGTTATTCAAATGTTGTTATGTTGCTCTAATTGCATATCTAGGTTAAATGCATAGTAAAATGCATGGCAGATATGTTGCAGCTGTTGATGCATCTTGTACGGAGGGCACAGTCTAAATACAAATTTGCTTCATCCACACTCTGGATGGAAAAAACAGACCAGATATTTATGCTTGTGCTCGCGTTAGGATAATATTAATTCATCAAACATTCTCTCTGAATATGTTCAATTTAAGACGATTTATGTCAGAAATCATATTGAGGTCAAAAATCAGATTTCTTCAAGAATTAGGAATGAAAACAAATAGCCCTATCTCTAAAAAATAACAAACATGAAGTGTTTGGAAATGATCGAGCCGTCCGCAGCTTGCTTTTGATCTGATCTATCATGTAGCCTTGCAAGATTGTGCTTTAGAACTAGTGCTGTGCTTTTGCAGGCATATTCATAAAACTGAGTAGACCTCTGTGTTGTTCAGACTTATATCTATTTTGTTATTTGGTCTGGAAATTTTCACATCATTTCACACATATCCTTGCTTGCATGGCGGAGCTCTGGGAGTTTCAGCTCTCAGTTGACATCTCACTAACATGCGTGACGGAGGCAGAATAACTACCAGAGTCTGAAATAGAAGTCGCTCCGCGCTCACAATTGTCAATTCGGCTGGGTCGGAGATAGCCAGATTTATCTGTGATACAGCTGTCCATCATCCCATACAATCAGTTTTCCTTATCTTTCATCAATCTGAATTACTACGGACAGCGTCTGATAACTTGCAGCAAATCCCAGCCCTGGGGTGTCAGCAGCTCCGGCTCATGCCACAGTTTTCATTTCCACAATCACGGCAAGAAAGTGACGGCAGGCGTGATATGTTCTGCAGGTAGATCCATCGACTGCAAGATATCCATGATCCATCATGTGAAAGATGCTCTGTTCATCTTGTTGTATCTTGGACTTATATACCAGATCCAGTGTGCAGCCATTTCTCTCTCCAGCACCATTCACAGCTATCTGCATACTGCAGTGGCCCTGAACATTAATCAGGTGAGAGCCGATATACCCCTATGTCTCACCTAAACAGTGGCAAGTGCACCTTCCGAGGTGATAATGAAAAAACGCTCTATCACCATATGCCATGAGTATGAGTAATTAATTTGAAATTAACAGGAGAGGGAGTAGTGCAGGCCGGTCTGGGGGAGGGATTCATTCAGGCTGTCTATGCACTGGTTAGACGTTGGCAGCCTCCGCTCAGTTGGATGGTTTCTTGTCTGATTCATCTGCTTTCTTGTGCTGTTTCAAGCCCAACGTTTCACCAGATGCTTGTTTCATAAAGAAACAGCGGCTGCTGCCAATCAACATCTTAACACCTCACTAATTTCACAGCTTCCCGTCTGAAGCCACAAACAACAAAAAATTGCTTGCTTTGCCCCTTAATTTGACGTGTCACATGTCTTCAAAACGGGAATTAGGAGGATGCTGGAAAGGTTTCAGAATGACATAATGGTAGATCTAAAACTTTAAAGCTTAACAACATATCAAACTCAGCATCTTTTCATTCCCAAAGGTCATACTCCAAGATTGGCATCAAGTTAAGCTTCTCTTTCTATTTTAGTAATAAAGCCAGTGATCAAAGAGTGTCACTCCCCTTACAAAAAGTAAATACAGCATGTGGTTTATCTTAATAACATGAAGACATTTGGTTAGTGATTTGTATGGCAGATTGGTGACAGGAGATTAAAGACACACTTTCTGCTACATGGAGAGAAGCTTCCATTTTCTCTACAGTACATCAAGCAGCTACATTTGTGTTTCGCCGGAGAAGGGAAGTAACAAGATATTTCAGACGTGCATATGCAGGCACATACGCACCAGGGGATGAGAGGCAGACAGCTAATAACCCATCAAAAGAATAACTGTGGCTGCCAAAGCACAGACCACAGTATCTGCTTCGGGCTCCAGGCTCTGGGCCGAGACGTCCTGACGCTTCACAACATGACCTCCATTTTACAGACAAATCAATCTATGAACGACGGGCTAATTGCCAGGAAACTCGCAGCGTGACCCATTAGGCTCCCCGTTCCGCGCACGCACACACAGAGTGACATGACAAGCCAGTGAATGATGGTGGCAGGGATGGCTCGGAGTTTTGCAAAAAAAAATAAAATAAAATTACTTGTGTCTTTAATTGGTGGTGGTACTGTACACACGGATTTGTAGTTTCACTCTCTGCTGGCAAAACATCACACCCTAATTGAAGACTGCAGACAGACATGTCAGTTTTTAAGTTTTCAGATGAGTGATGTTTCCAAGGCTCATTATCTGAAGCTGCACCAGGTTTCATGTGTATAGTCTTAGTTAAAGACAAACAGAGGCTGTGTCCAAATGACCTTGGGTGAACTAACTCCAGTTCACTGTTGTTCCAAAGCATGTCAAAACTAACTTTAATGGTCTGGTGGGACTTTCTTCTGATAATACTTTTGTTTGATCTAGTTTCAGCTGAGATTAGGACCGTGACAACAGAGAAAGAAAGCAATTTTCTGGTGTCATTTACCAATAAATCTAAACTAATTTAAAAACTGTTTCCAACCAATTAGCTACTAAAAAGTCCTACCTGTTAAGATTGTTTGAAGAGAATATATGATGTACATTTACTATAGATCTAACGTCGACTCAAAAATCAAGCCAGACCCTCAAGCGTAACAGCTAACCATATGTTTTGTTGCCTTTAAAGCGACTTTCAAGCATTGGGCAATAAGCTCGTAGATGTCAGCTCGTATCCACTGTGTTGGTGTTTCAAGGAGAAAGGCAGTTTCTAAAATCATGCCAGAAACTTGACAACGCTCGGTTTTACAACGTAAAACAAATAAGCACCAGACAGCTGCATACCCCCGCAATGAGTGAGCCCGCTGTCAAAGCACCCGTCTCATTTTCCGTACCGTTATCTCTCCTCCTTTACACACGTACACACATCGTAAACAGCAAAGTACAAGCATCCCCCTCTTCAAGCAGTAAGACAGTTTCCAAACACTTGCTGAGAAGCTATCAAACACTTTCTTGATCAAGGACAGCTCTGTGCAAACCAGGCCTTCCAGCTGTGGACTGGCAATGCGAATCCACTCAGTGAACAAAACAAGAGTACACGGATAGCAATCAATAAAGCCTTCCCGTCTTCACTGTAACCCACACTGCTTGCATTTTTGCTCTTGGACATGCTGCACAACAACACTGATCCACTGAACATGAAACATTAATGTTCAAATTTATCCTTAATATGTATGTGTGAATTGAATTCAAGGCTAGAATTAGAGAGATTATGATTGAACAAATAAAAAGTTCCTCTCGCTTGTCAGAAAGGTGAGATTGCACTCCATGAAGCCAGAGCTCAATTAAGGCTGTTATATATAGTTCAAACAAGGTGGCACCTATTTCAGCATGTAGATAGCACAGTCATGGAGAACAGAGTTACAGTATCAGAAATGTCCTTGAAGGTTCTCTGCCATTAAAGCTATACTCTCAGGAGTTTGAACATTCTGTGAAAATATACCTATATTACCTGCTTATACTGTAGCGCATATTGAGGCTGTAACATGAACATCCAATCCCTGCAAACCATTATTCCGTTTTATTAATCCAAAATAAATTCTGGTGTCTAAAAGTAGAAAATTCTTACTCTACAGGGAAATTGAAAGCCTTTGCCTAAACTGCAGCGAGCTAGTGCTCCACTGAGAAAGTTAAACTCTTTAACAATGGCAGAACTTGTTGCAATTACATTTATGACTCCGAAGAGCAACAAAAACACAGTTACATGATTTCCGGGTAATTCAAAACCAAGCAGTTGGCTCAATTATCTGCTGGCAAAGTACAAAAAGTCAAAGTGCAGCATTAAGTTTGATTATAACATTCAGGTTTTCTGGAGCTAACAGAAGGGAAGAGTTAATTCTGAGAAAATCTAAAAGCAGTCCCATCAGCAGCAGTAAATTACGGATGCCTGCTGATCTGCGTTTTGTCAGACACAAAAAAGTGTTCAGAAAGTAAGGGTGGTCCGTCATGTAACAAATTCCAGACATTTCAGATAATGTACTATAATTGGCTACTGCTGAAGTCAGACATGTCGCAAACACAGAGAGCCAAATCATGAACAGAGCTTTTATTGCAACTTGTGAATAGTTGCATGCACTCTTCAGGGACAGGAAATTGTTTATTTCAACCATTTATCCTCTTCATACTGTGTACAGCATAAATATAACTGCTCAAAAACATACAGAATAAAATTATGTTTGAACCATGTCCCCGAATTAATAATAATAAAGCATGATTTATATGTTCTCCTTCAGAAAAAGAAAAAAAAAATCTCAACTGAGTCTAAATAAAAGCTTAATGATCCGGGTGGAAATTAATAGTGGGTATACAGATGCAGCTGCCTAGAATAGCTGGCTAGTCCCTGACAAGCCGTATCTGAAAGGAATGAATGGATATCTATCTGTCTGTCTGTCTGTCTGTCTGTCTGTCTATATTTATTTATTTATTTATTTATATACACTGTATAGCTGGCTGGCAGCCGGCTGGGGGTGGCTGTTCTGAATGGCTGTAAAACAAGTTTTAACAGTGTGAAACACAAGTCAGACTCTCATTTGGCCACATTGCTCATTTGACAAACAAAATGGAGGACGTGTTTGTAATGACCAACCAAATTGAAATGGAGTTAAAGGATGTGACAAAAACTGAGTAAGCTGTTGACAAACAACAAAGAGGTCAGTCACTGTCCTCAAGTCAGCGTGATGCTGATGAAAACAAATGAAAATGAATATAATATATATAACTGAATATCCACTACACCATAGTCTACAGCATTTCTTTACATGTTGGCAAATCTGCATCATAAACATGTTTTTCTGCATCATTTCTAAACAGATTAATGGCTGTAAAATGAAGTGATGCGATGTTTGTGGTGGTGGTGATGTTTTTGTCATACCCCTTCCCAAAAAAAGTAATCATATATGTTAAAACGTCTTTATTGATGTGCAGAAACAATACACAAGTGAATTTCAAAATGCCATCTACCCATTCTCCATAACCGCTTCGCCTGAACTCAGCAGCTCATCACAGGGCAGACACACAACCATTCACACTTATTAACCGCATGTCTTTGGACTGTGGGAGGAGAGAACTCCACAGAGAACTCGACAGGAGGATTTCAAATCAGGAGGTGAGGCCACAGTGCCAACTACTGCACCACCGCCCCCAATTTCAAAATGCTATCTTATTTAATGTTAAGGGTTTTATCATTTTAATTCAATTAATTTTGACATACCCAGCGGATACTGGACCAAGTGGCTGACCATGTAGTTTTAGGTTAACTTGGCCATTCAGCCAATTCAGCATGTTGGATCGACATCAGAGGCAGTCTGGGAGACTGACTCTGTCTGAGTTTCAGCCACTCAAAACTGTGATTTTAGAACATTTAGTGCAGTTTCACTCTTGCCCTTTATATATATATATATATATATATATATATATATATATATATATATATATATATATATATATATATAAATATATAAGTCATCCAATATATTTTCATTTGTTTTTTAATCCTTTTTAATCCTCCTCCAAAAGTTGTCTAGTTTGTTTGGTTCATCCCATGACAATGTTCCTATAAATATACAAATTACTGACTATTATTCCCTCTCGTGCATGTGCATTATGTACCTGCATGTAACAGTACATTGAGGCAACACAGCTGTCAGGTAACGTGAAGTCGGCTCGGTGTGTCAGGGCTCTGAAAGGTAAAGCAGGACGATGTGAAACACCCAGTGCAGCGATGACTGAAAGCTGACCTTTAAAATGTGATGCAATGCAACGTTAGTCACCACAGCATGAACAGTCTAGATTAGTGTTACAGCATGATGACACAATAACATATTTATTATGTTTAACATGTTAGCTTTGCATCAGAGAGTCCTGCAACATATAAACAACGTTAGTGGTTATGACCGAAGCTATAGCACAACGTGTTCCAAAATAAAATTCAGACTTTAGCAGCCATCATAGCAAGATGGAGGTAATTTCACATTTGGTCTGGAGCAAAAATGTTTTGGATTTCATTGTTGCTGATTTTGAGACAGCCGAAAAAGAAAAAAGCTGTTCTGAACTGAAAAGTCCCATCTTCTCTTTTGTTCCACTGCTCTTGTTTATATAACCAGGATATTTGGCGTGTTTGATCCTGACAACTTGAAGCTTCAGGGCCATCAACCACGGCTAAAATGTTCAGTGCTTCTGTCTGAGGAAAAAAAAGAAAAGAAAAAAAAATATGCACAATGGAGAATGTATTCCTGATGTGTTTTTGTGAGCGCTTGTCTGCATGTCATGTCTATTTGCGATGCTTCCCAGCACTACAGACAAAAAAAAAGAAAAAAAAAAGAAAAGCTTTTTCTCAGTTTGGCTACTAGAGTAAAACTGGCAGATTTCTGTGCACAGTGAAAGCAAACACATTGGCTTTCTAGTAGAATTTTCTCCAAAGCAGAACGACTTTGTAATTGTCAGCAATATAGAGCCAAAAACATAATCAACTTTTGAATACACCCTGGCACAGGCGAGCTTTCCCCAGCACACAATGGTTTCCTCCCCATAGACTGGACGCAAACATGTGCACACACAGAAATCCTTTAAACTGCAGGCATTTAAAGATATCACACACACACACACACACACACACACAGTCTCTCACAAACACACGTACCGACACCGACCGCACCTGTGAAAGTGCATTTCGGGGGAATTTCAGCCAGTCTGAGTGTGCAAACCAGCATCCCGTTTTTGCCTTTAATTACAAGCCAGACCATAATAGGTGAATGGAGCGACTATTTCCTACTTCCCATGGGCAATATGGGAGGCTACAAATTGAAGATGATTCCTACACATGGCCTAGATTCCCGCCTGCAGTCAAATTCCCCCTCTGCCCCGTGTAACAGCTCATCATTGTGCAATAACAATGTCAGAGAAAATACTGCACCTGACGCTTCCCCCACCCTCCCACAAGATTCTTGTTATCTATCATCATGTTGTGTTCTCGCTCCCTCAGAGCAAAGGCAAAAACCCCCGGATTGGTTGGGTATGATTGAAATTCCTAGCCTCGTATTAGCCGGAGAATGTTACTCATAGCCTAAAATTCAACACAGCTATGTACAATGGTGGCTTGATAAAAGGATATACTTAACCCGTCTTTAAATGGAATAATAAGAAATCTGCAGCAGCCTTTCGCTTTTTCGGCAAAGTCTCTTCCGCTCATGCTGTGGGATTTCGGGAGCAGCTCCTCCTCTGGGCTCGGTTAAGGTTTGGATTAGGGGCTGCTGCTGAGTTCACCATGTGTGAGCCTCAGTCTGTTGAGCATCTGGCTGGAGACTTGTCCGTCACTTTAATCTTTATACCCATTTCCCTTTGCTGGGAGAAAGAAAAAAGGAAAATATTCATGTCTAATGCTGCACATAGAATGTTGGTGTATTTTCAACATTTTAGAATTCTATTTAGATTTAATATGTAGCTGGACTTGTTTTGAGCATGGATCTGTTTATGTAGTGCTCATTATACAAGCCTGATTCATGTAAGTGTCACTTGGCTTGTCTTAATTAAGATATATACAATAATATGTTGTTTTGAGTTATTTTAGCTAGATGCAAGGGATAATATTTGCTACAGGAACTCCTCTAAAACACCTCATTTCAAGTTTTAGTCTCCTGGCTTGCATGACTTCAGATTTTTGTTCGCATTAGTGCATCATAGTGCCTCAGATGTTCGATAAAACAATACAAAATCATAGTCTCAGGATAAACATCCAATTAAATGAGCAAGCAATCAGTCCACATGTGCTGGGCACAAACAAAATGACGTACATTGTTCAGGAGAAGAAATTGTCTCCTTTCAAGTCCCCATGATTGTTCATCAAATATGTCAGAGGTCATATTTACACAATGTACATTATTAACAAGTACACAGAGGACAGAAGGTCATTAGCTCAATTATAATAACCTTTAAACCAAACTGATATCTAAACTGAGGTGTGAAAAAACATTTTATTTAACTAAAATAAAAACTGGCTTTTGTATATGCTGTATTTTCTAAAATAAAGCATTTCAAGTATTTCTTTTTCATATTCAGAATGTTTCCAATGCATTCCATGCTTCCTGAAACCTTAAAGTTATTTCAGTATTCCTCTAACATGTTAAGTATTAAATTATCTGAAAGGTCGGAAAGGTTTTCGCTGCATTTCAAGAAAAATCATTAGCCTCCCGATGAACTTTTGACCTCATACTTGATCTTGACAAGCAGGAATAAAACAAACAGCTCTTAGCTACACAGACTTGTAAGCTGTCAACACATCCAAAGCAAAACAGCATCCAAGAAAAGTGACAGAGGAGGAGACAGAAACAGCTAAATCTGCCGAGGCAGTGAAGCTGAAGCCAAAAGGCCATCATCCACCCTCGCTTGTGTATCCTCCTGCCACCTCCCTGACCTCTGGTCAATCAAAGACCCATTGAAGTATAAGTTAATACCAAGCCTGGCATGTCAGCTTTTTGCAATCACACAGGTAAGACTGAGACTTGTCTGAAAGTGCTGTTTATTCTGTCACCGAGTGGACATCGCGCCTGCTGTTCTATTTAAGCTGTCAAGCATCACAGCCTCAAAACAGGCCCAGCTGGCTGCCTATGAGCCTTCCACAGTAAGATTGATGAGGGGAAGCCTGGCAGAGTGAGGCCAATACAGGCGAGCCTTTGTGTCGTTCTGTATGTACACATCATTTTCTCTCATTCCACCGGAGGATCAGCAACAGCAGATTAAATGACAGAATGAATTTCCGTCAGACCGTACACATTCGTTCGAGTGAATTTGTGTAGCCATTCAATGTAACCTGGAATTAATTATGCACGCTTGTATTCCATTGCTGTAATGACATCCTGCTATTGTGGACTGAAACGTAATTGATATCTTTATGCATTCAAATCATATTTTAGCATGTTGTGTTTTCTGTAGTAATTTTGCGTGATACCGTAAATTCCATTCTGATTATGTAAAAGGAAGAAATGCTTTTTAAAATAGAACGTGTACGTGCACTTAGCTTTAATTTACCATACACAGTGATAGTGTGGCGCTGTCCCTGTCGTCTAAAGGTTTACATCAGCAGCCTGTTTAATGCACGTCTGACGGATCAGATAACTTTCAATATAATCGATACAGATGTCTGCATGTACAGTGTGTAACATGTCACTTCTTATTTAAGCGTGTAACTGCATCTCAAAGCCTCTTTTCATGCTTCAAGTCCTCTGACTCACACACGAAAACTAGATCATTTGTGTATATGGCTGTGGGCACTGTCAAAAGTGCGGTGTGTCTGTGGCTGAATAGATTCAATGCAGCACAGCTGGGGTGCCGTTTTTTTGCAACAGGGCAAGCATAGAAATGTAGTAAAAATAGGTTTTCATAAAGTGGGATTACAGTTATACGGGCCTGTTCCAAGCTTATCCAACAAAATCCTTCTGGAAATGTAATAATTATAAATAAATATACATAATGCATCTTTTTCAGATCTCTTCATATTAGACAACGTATACGCAATTGGCCAATATTGACCGGTCAGGTTCTTCTAAATTCAAACGCAATATTGTGACATGAACTCTATTAAACCCGAATTATACTTTCCAGATTCCATGTGGCCAGCAGGATCCACATGGCATAAATTTCATTATGTGCCCTTTGTGTGCAGTCGCCAAGTATCGGCTAAACAAAGCTGTATGTACAACCTCCATTTTTGGTTTCAGTTTGAAAGACTGCATTTGAAGATCAGCCAAGACTGGCACAATTACAGAAATGCTGATTTATGTACAGAGTCCTCATAAGACTCGAGCGAACCGAGAATGAACAGGTCTGTACACCTGAATATTATGTCTACATTATGCAACATTATAGATATTATATTGGCATAGTATTAACATAGAACTGAAGAAAAATGGTCAGGCGCTATCTGTGTAAACCTTTAGGACTGATCCTTCATGACCATTTTCTAAGGTACTATAAGTGACTCTATTTCCTAATATTTTTTTGTAATTCTGACATTTCTCTGTCACCCACCAATTACAGCATCCTGCAGACACGCTTATCTGTAGCACCAAGAAAAATAACATTAGATAAACTGATGTTTTGAATCTACTTGCCATCATGCTGAACACCCGAAAAAAAAACTATTACAATAACAGCATATTCCCCACAGATTCATTAGCAGGCTCCCGGACTTTTATGTCATAAGTGATCTCTTTTCAAATTAAGAAATCGCTCTGAATGTCAGCAGTAACACTGTTAATTGAGCCGAAAACTATTCTAAAGAGTCAGCTGATGGATGAAAAAAAAAAAAAAAAGTTCTGGTCTCTGACATTTCTTTGTTTTTGACAAGCAGGCATGAACTTCTGAGCAAGATAATAAAATGTGATTTACAGACATATCAGAAATATAAATACATTATAACTGAGCTTTGCTATTAAGAAAGATGTTATACCTAATTATATTTATGACCATGGAGATGAGCGGGCGGTGCCATTATGACAAGTAAAAAGGACTTGCCAAACAAACTGAAGAATACGATCTTAAATGGAACAGAGGATTCATTGTCTATGACTCACACATGATACTGGTACTCAAGTTCATTTGTATCCTCTAGACTTAGTTAACTAAAGGTTCATTTGAGAACAGTTTCTAGTACCTATACTGGAAATTAACGGCTACATTAAATATTTCTATTTTTCCAATGCATATCAGACTATAATACTTAAATTAACAAACAATTACCGTACAGGATTTGCATATAGATTAACATCCGTCTTGCTGTCTACTTTCAGCTGATGAACCGTCATGATTCAACCTATATTAGATTCAATTTGTGAAAGCTGTTATGCTTTAATGCTGTACTGTTTTAAAACAGACGGTGTCTGGGCAGATCTGTGGTTTGTTTGGAGTGAAGAGACAAATAGCATCATTAGCATGAGCAGTGACAGCCGCCATGACTGAACAGAAAGACCAGCGGAGATTCATACTTCGGTGAAAAACAGTTGTGTTGATTGACAAGTAATTACTGGGAAAATCAGTACAAATACAGCAGAATCAGAATCACGCTTTCACATACAAGGAATTTGCCTTGGTATTTTAGTGCATAATGGTCACAGTAAACATAGTAAGAGAAAAGAAAACAAGTACTGCATGTAGGTAATTAGAACTGCCTACTTTAAAGGACCAGTGTGTAGGATTCAGTAGCATCTAGCAATTTAGTTACTGATTGCAAACCTCTTGCCTCATCCTCTTCCTTCTCACTGTGAGGGGGAAATACAGTGAGAATGCAAAAGGACATATCTAGAGCCAGTTTAGTTTGTCCATTCTGGGTCTACAAACACGGTGGTTCAACATGGCAAACTCTTTGGAAGAATACCGTAGTGCCTGTAGATATAAAAGGCTCATTCTAAGCTAACAAACACATAATGATTCTTATTTTCAAGTGGTTATACACCAATACTATTAACACTAAAACATAGTTATGCATATTACATTCCGATTCCGCCGTATTCTGCAAATAGAGCCCCCAAAATCTGACAGACTGGACCTTTAGGTGGCTATTTCCATCTGACATTAAGATTAACACTTAAAGGTCTTGGTGTACATAATGTTCGGATACATCACTGCAACAGATGGAAGCATTCTGGTGTTGTCTGGTGTGTAGTTGGTGCCTCACAATTACTCAGATGTGTGTGTCATGGCACACATGGTGAGAGTAAAACCGAGGCAGTCGTCACATTAAGATACAAATTTTTGTTCTTGATACTGCGGGTATACTTTTGATTATCAAGTAGATATTAATATTAATATAGACAGAAACATAATAACTTCTTTTGCCCTCATGAAGATATCACCTGTATTATTTTTACTAATCCATTGTGTCTTCTAAAAAACTGTGTGGGAGGACTAAGTCCACAGTAACGGTTTACCACTTGACACCAAACCAGCCTACAGCTACAGTAGTTACTGGCTTCAGTACAAATCTGAGCATATTGTTTGTTGCTGTATTTTTTTCTCTTTTTTCCCCATTTCTAATCTCATTTATTTCTTTCACAGATTAACTTGCTTTTTGGTATTGCTGAACAGGCACTCACATTCTCTCTGTAATGCGTTTTATAATGAGAAGCTTAAAGACACAGAACAAACACTGCTCGATGTATGCAGAGCACCTCAGAAAAGTGTAAATGAATTGCTTTTATGTAGCTACTTCATCCAGAGCATTTCACAATTTGTCTCTCTCTTACTCATTCGCAAACTCGCACACTGACGACTGCAAGCTATCACACAGGGTACTCGTTGGGATCAATTTGAGGTTCAGTCTTTTGCTCAAGGACACTTCAACGAATGAGGAGCCAGGGATCAAACTGCCGACCCTGAAATTATTGCACGACCCGCTCTGAGCCACGGTCGCCCCTTCAAGTGAATGTGCATATTTAAAAGAATACTCCACAGGTGTCAGCATTGCACTGTCAGCGCTGTAAAAATAAGAATTCATAGATATTGTCTTTTTATCCAATGCATTATTCTTCCTTATCAAAATATGGCTCCTACATTACCCATGATGCAATTTGTCCACTGACATGATGGTAACATGCTTGAGACATTGACAAATCCTTCTACTTTAGGATCAAGGTCAATTCACCTGATAGGTCAGACACATCAAAATACACCACAACAAAAGTTAGTGTGGAGATCATATCTATGTAGTAGTTAAAAAAGGGCGATTCAAAAGAAAAGTAAATATCAGAGAGTGGTAAAATAAATAAATGAATAAACAACTTGTTAAATTCACGGCACATAAACATAAAATATAAGACAGAATTCACTTTCCTGAACTGAACTGAGCATTCACCTTTTATTTTACTCTCACTTTTCAGCCTTGGAGAGATGAACCTTTGAACTTTGCAACGTTTTCCACAATTTTGTCTTGGATATTTTATCTCCTGCCTACTTAGTTCCACCAACTAAAATATTAGTGCATCTCCACACCCTACACATTAATCCCCAAGAGGCCATTCACAGGCAAAGAATAAGTGCCCCTCTTCCATTAACCTGCTAAGAAAACAAATCACCACCCATACAGGCCCCTCTTACCCTACTTTCCTACTGTAGGTGGTTTTCTCTGTTCCTCTACCAATAAAAGGCTTCTGATACTGGCCCAAGATTCAAGAGACATACTATGCTTCAGTGCTTATGGAGCTTATGTGTTCCCACTTCAAAGTTGGCACGCTAACAAAAGGTAGTTCTGTAATGCAGAAAAGGGAATCTAAATTAAGATAACCCACTTTTTTATGGGTACAGGATCCATTTAGCCGTCCCTTTTCCAGCTCCAGTATGTTTTAAGACTGTAAAACAGCACAGACATTGAGGTCTTGCGGCCGATCTTGTGTCTTCATGTCTTTTATCAACCATTAACTTTAATGTCTCCACATGCTACGGTAGCATCGTTCTGTGCATCTATATTCACTTTAACTTTGTTGCCAGACCTGCTGCAGCCAAATTGGCCGGCTACTCTGCAGCTTCTTTAATGAGGAGATCTCTAACTGAAAGCTGACTGCCTCACAGTAAGTGGATTGTTAAATTGTTCTGGGGGTTGTTAATCCTGAGGATCTTCTGTGGGTAGGAGGAAAAGCTCTCCGAGTTCCACACTGAATATCCTGTGGCACATATAGACATACAACATTTCTGCCTATGTAAAAATATATTTAAGTAACTCTTTTGTATGATTCCAACATCATAAATATAACTATTAATAAAGTTAATGATAGGGCCTTTTGTGAAGTATGAATTAGAGAGCTTTGATATGCCAGATCATTCTTTACTTATGAAAATAAAGTAAAAAAGACACACTTGAGAACATTCGTTAATCTTTTACTCTACACTGTGAATTCAGTGCTCTTTCATTCATAACTGATCCTCACTTTAACACTTTTAACCTACGATAAACCCTCAAAAATGCTTGTTTTTTAAGAGATGACCATGACATTTAAAGGTGTCTCCATATATGTATGTGATCAGAGGATAATAAAATGAAAACCATTTTAAGTTTAAAGGCCCAGAACAGGATTTAAAAGACCCCCTCAGGCCGTCTGACAGTGGACTTCTTTTGATCACTGCAAAAAGAAAAAAGAAAGCTGAGGAAGGTTCTTTCAGGTTTTCGTCCTGCACGATGATCTGAGCTACAATATGCTCCGTGGAGTTTAATTCATTTTAGCTATGCAGGCCTAAATTAAGTACAATATTAATAATACAGTTTTTAATTACACATCACACAATATCGCATTACCGTGTAGCTATTGTAATCCGATATTTATTCCATTTGTATGATGAAAAACATTATCTTTATTATGTAGCACTGTGATTGCTTCCTGATCGATAGAAGCAAACCGTTAGCTCGATAAACACATTTTAACAGGACTCAATCTGCCACAATATAAGTAATTAAGTAGTTAAATCTTAGTGAGTGAAAACACATAATTCATCATTAAGCATCATATCATAACCTTTACCACATTAAACATTAAAAGGTTTTAAAACGATTATCTTAATGACTCGTCTAAATAATATCGACCGTAACACATTTTTATCTCGGGAGGGCAATGTCTGACTGTCAGTTGATAAATCCTAATGACTTCTGTGGTCCCCTATCTTTTCTTCTAGTGCCACCAGCAGGTCAAAATTACCATTCCCATTTCCAATAAGTGAAGCACAATCAGTTGCCAGTTTCTTAAGTACAGCTACATATAGCTAAACGTAATGCAGTCTGATGCACAGTCCCGCAGTCATACGATTAATTCCTTCCTTCACGAAGGCTATAATGTTCAGTCCTGTTTTAGAGCAGTGCGGACTCAACTGTATGATTTTGAAAGATGCAATTTGTGATGCTGCATTACACTGAAAGATAATATCAAAACTATTGAGCTAGCATTGTTTTAAACTTAGCCACATTATGATAAATTCTCTCTACAGTACAAACGCCTTCAGCACAACCCATCCACTTTTTTTTTTTTTTTTTTGCTTTCCCACAGATGCTTCATGTTAAAACTTTTTTCTTTTACCATCGCCTTTTCAAACGTTTATATCTCCAACTGGAACTTAAACTATTGTAAAATTGTTCAATTCTTCTAAACCCTTTATCGAGCTCCTTTGAGTCCATTCCTCCCCGAACATGCCTCTTATCTAATAACCAAGCCCAACCGCTCCACACTTGTGGGTGAGCACACAGTAAAGTTAGATTATTCTGTTGGCAACGAGACCAATCACAAATAATCCTGTAAGTGTTTCCTTTGGACAAAATGGCCGTACGTAGCTGGGTTTAATATGATAAGGAGTAGCCTTTAGAGATTAATCATATACTTCACAATCACAATTTAAACTTAGGAAACATGCTGATAACCGAGCGTACCAAACAAACTATGCAAACTGCTTTATAATTTAGATTAATAGAAAATGTTTTTGGGTAATGTTAAGCTAACAGATGCCCAGAATTGACTTTAACAGCATGAACTCACACCACAGTAGGCCAAAATAGCATAAGCACCATTACATGTGGTGTGTTGGACCATTGAATCCCAATTGATTAAAGGGCTATGAACCATCTGCCACCTTTTGAAGGCTGTACAAAGAGATTGATGATGTTTATCATGTTTCTATAAAACTCCAGAGGTGGCTTCTGAGCCAGCTCATAACTGGCCTGTAAATCGATATCTGTACGTCAGACAAGGCAAAGCTGATGGAGGCATGATTTCAGTCCAACATGCACGTCCGTGCGTGTGTGTGTGTGTATTTGTGTGTGTACTTCTACTATGGTCTGAAATTGAGGCATCTGCTACCAGGCACATCCATTCCAAGTGTGGAAATGGGTTTCAAACAAACCAATAAGTTAGCTGAAAATGAACTAGTTCGACTGCAGGAACATTCAAAAATAAATAAAGATGGGAGGAAGTCACCTGCGATTTCCATACTAAGAAGCTCAATTCTTGTTACAGAAGATTTAAATATATGTAAAATGGTAAACAATTTATGGAATACTTATATATGGTGGAGACTGGCAGACCTTTACTGCACACACACTGTCTGACTCTGGAGTACTCTCATCCTGAATTTATTGAGACTAATTCTAATCACTTACTGAACTGTTCTCTCATCAGCACACCATTTATCCCCATTAAATCTGCACCATTTCATGCAGATAAAGTCCTTTAATTTTACTTGCGGTGAATCATTGTTGATTACTTTAAGACCCTGCGTTGCTCAGATAAGAAGCACACTTGCCGTCTCAAAATACACATACTATAAATCTTGTCCTTATCCATCGCTATTATCTGTCTTATTTATCAAATCTTTATCCATCTCTCTCTCCGTTATCCTTGCCTTTTTTATAAATTATCACTAATGCAATGATTAATTAAATTTACTCAGGAGTCTGTGAGAAGTATTAGACTCTGACTCCAGATGAAGGACGAGCCAAAGCAATACACGCTGCACTTCTGCGCCAATGTCATCTTCAAACATCTGAACGGATGCTGACTGGAAATTGTTTTGCACACATAGCAAATTGTTTTTAATTAAAAGATTGGATGATACCAAACTGATTATCAATTTGAAATTGTTATTTGTTGGTGTATTCATGGAAAATAACCTTCTACCTTAGCTGAAAATTAGAAACTGAGAACAATGAGCTGCAACCTCGTTCTCAAGTTAACACTTATTTGACTTTGAAAGATCTGAAGTCCTGCAGTGTTACTTGTTCTAGACAGAGAACTTTCCATACCAATTTCTTTTAGATGAATGCTGTAAATATGAAAGGCATTAATAAGTAGGAGTGGAATCATTTTTCGTCTTGCACTTTTTACTCAACGCATCCATTCATCATGGATAAATGGATGTGTTGCTTGCCCTTTACAAGGTTGTGGGGGGCTGGAGCTGATCGTAGCTGACATTGGAGCAAGAGGAGGGGTACACCCTTGAACTTGTCAGCCTTAATATGTCGAAGTGCAGCTTAAATATGTTGTTTGAAATGTTGTATGCAGGTAAATGGGTTAGATCATACATCAGACTGCTCTGCCTTGAGTTTTCTGGCCCAGTCTAAGGCTTTAAATTCATGAAACTGATCTGTTCTCTGATGGATGAACATCCTTGAATAAGAGATTATGTATATGGAATCAGATTTCCTGCCTCTAAAAAACACAGTAAACTCTTGCAGCCTCCACTCCAATTTCTACTTTGAAAGAATATCTCAGTACACCAATCAGTCAGAGCATGCACGGTGATTTAAATATGCATTACTCTGTAGGAACTGCTGAGGCCACATGCATTAAAACAGTGACCTTTCTGTAGGCTGGAAATACAGTCTGAAGTTAACTCCGGAGACATTAAAAGAATGTCAGAGAGAGAATAATAAAAATAATAAGTAGTTTTTTGTGCTATGCTGCGTTCTTTTCTGTCAAATTCTATTTTTTTAAAGGGATATATTTTTCATTACATACAAAACTGATATCTGTTGTTCAAAGAAATATAATTACTTCCTACAATTGAATGACCCTGTCAAGAATATTTTTTCCCCCCCAAAATAATATGAATTCAACAGTTGATTATGATCAAACGTATCATTATGTCTCATGTTTGAAAAGAACAAAAAACAAACAAAAAAAAAAACAGACACTATTTCAAAAAGTTTTCAGACTTTCACAACTTCGATATTTCATCTGAAGTACAGAGGTATGTCTGTTTTCTAACTCTGGGCTGATAGTGTTGCACCGATCCAAAGTGACACGGCTCATTTCACCCAAGACAAGCGTATGGATTTAGAGCAGGGCGCAGAGTGTCCCCAAAAGTTTCAAAGTGCACCTGAAAGACAGACCACTATCAAGGCTTACGAAGGTGGCACTGCCCTTGTTCCAGAGCTAATTTTATCAGATGTACTACCATGGTCAGGAAGCATTCTATTTTATTTGCCGGGCAAATGTGCCACCCGTGAGGCAGACAAATGAGTGCAATGCACTTTGTGGAGAACAACATCATTGACCCTGTGCTCTCTCACAGCTATAGATTTTTCTCCAATGCAAGCTCCATATCCACGAGGGCACAAACAAGGCCTGTCCAATGATTAATTTAAGCACTTTTGTACCTCTTTAGGTATTAATCTCTTGGGACACCTTGTCAGAGTATTCTATATGTCAGAATGTCACCATACTGTACCATACCATACTGTACATGTGTGCCTCATTGTACAACTGAGACAGTGTTTTTCTTTGAGCGGTTACTGTGTGCAACAGTAAAAAAAAAAAAGAAACTTAACAAAATCTGCTTTATCCCTGTTTTGTGTGTGTTCTTGCACTATGTCTTTGGGATGGATTTCTGCATGACAGGAACACCATCAGGTGAAGAAATAAAACTCAGAAACTACACTGTGTAATATAAAAGGCAGCACACAGAGGGGCTGGCTCCAGTAATGGTTCACACTGACACACACACACACACACACACACACACACACACAAGCAGGGGATGGTCACTTAAAAGTTCAGCCCTGTGGCAGTTTACAAAAAATTATGTTGGGCTGCTCGGTTATGAAGTCACTCATTGCTGTTCTCGGGTTCAATAAAAGTGAAAATTCTAGGCAGAAAATGTCATTCTTTTGCCCCACATCCTTGCAAGCTAGGCATGTTTACAAGACCTATTACATAATATATATCTGATCTAACTGTATGTATAATATATGTGGATGATAGCATAGTGTGGCTCAGTTTTTAATTGATGTGTTCTAACATGATACATACAGTACATACATTTTAGTACACTACAACTTGTGGATTGATGGGACTAATCCATTAAGTGCTGTGTAATGATTCATTCTATTTAGAAACATCTTACTGCAATAAACAGAGTCACATAGCATGAATCACATTATGTTATACAAACCCAAAGGTCACCTTGCTTTGGCCCCCACATCACTTGGACTTTAATAAAATGAGAAAGATGTTTATTAGAAAGCCCAACATGCAGCCATGAACCTCTTGATTTTTTTCCCCCCATGACAAGCTAAGTGTTTTTCACGTTTAACCTTATCTCAAAACACAACTGCTTACTTTTTTAGTAAATAATAATAAATGCATACGTATGCGCATAAATATATCACGAGCAAATGGGTCCAGAATTGTAGAAAACTGTTTTGACCCAGTGGATGAACCCGCAGTAGCTGGGAAATGTTTTAAAATGATAATTACCAACAGTACAGCGGCTGTCTCACTGCGAAATACTTGAAGAGGTGATTTTCCATGAGATGTTGAGCATGACCTGCAAGCCAACAACACTTTATATGTTTTCAAGAGTCCAATTAACAGGAATAACTGTGGGAAATTGTCATTTTTTTAAAATGCAACCTACGTGGTAAAACCTTTCACCGGTGTCGCACCATAAGAGGCCTTCATCTTGGTAGCATACATTCTGTTGGGGAACATGATGTAGCTGGGCGAAGGGAGGCAAGCTAAGCCCAAAATTGTAGGGAAGCAGGAGCTTGTTAAAGGTGTAAGATTTAACAGTGTGTGAGATTTACAGAATGTGGAGAAATGGAATATAATGTTGTTGTTTGTTGTTAAGGACAGAGGGTGTCACTCCCTGTACAGATTGTAAAGCCCTCTGAGGCAAAATGTGTTTTGTGAATTTGGGCTATACAAATAAAATTTGATTTGATTTGATTTGTTTTTATTACCTTATATCGATATGTTTTATAGATTTTATATCTACCAATACTACAAGTCCTCCTGCACGGAGACCACCATATTGAACCATCATGTTTCTATGATAGTCCAGAACGGGTTCTCCTTCAAACTAGGAATGAGAGGGGGAGGCGAGGGGGTTGCAATCAACAACTACACACTGCTCCTATAAGCACTTAAACACTATCTTTATGTACATGGAGGACACGTAAATGAAGACTACATACAAATGGAAGCTTCCTGGTTCGCACACACTGATGTTATCAAGGTTTCACCTTGCTGAAGATCAATCCTTTTAGTCCACTGCAGCCTGTATTATCTGTCATTTAATACTGCGTCCATACACTGCATGTAGAATACTACAAAATGCATTGTATTGCATATCTACATGTACTGCAGATGTGAATTCACTGTAACCCATATATAACAACGCAAGCTACTTCCAAGCCCTGTAATTAAAGCTTTATGGCCATGATAGCTTTGACCCCCCCACCGAAGCCAAGAGTGCCGTCTCCACTTGACAGCTATAAATTTAGCGCAGAGTCAAAGGGGTCACTGTCAACAGTCTGCTTTTCATGGTTATCATTATTCTCAATGCCAAGTAAGGGACACTGGACAGCCAGTACAAGGTTAAATGTCCGGGTAAATGACCTCAATATTCATGGCACCAGCAACGAGATATTAAGATAGGACTCATCCTGTACTAGCCATGCTGCTATATTTTTTTTCTTTTTGCAAGATTGAGGAGAATGCTGCTCGGCTGCCGCTACTGGAGTATGCTGCTGTTTCATTTTGAATGTTTAACACAATGTTGTCTGAGATAAGTGGGCCATGTGTCATAATTATCCCCTCCCGGTGAGTGTACTATTAGAGGCGTACGCGTTGGTTTTTCTCCTGAAAGGAACAAATAATAATGACTGAATAATGATATTGAAGTTCAATGTTTAATTTTATTGTCCTTCCAAAAGTCTGCAGGCTCATTAAGTGCTGGGCGGAACAGCCTATTTCTCAGATGAAAAGCTAGGTTAAAAGCAGGCCTTGCTTAGCTTTTCCTTAAACATTTGTAGCACAGCCAGGATGTTTGTTTGATTCATCCTCTCCTCTTTAAACATGTACAGAAGGGCTGTTTCCTAAGGTGACATGACAGATGGAAAGTGCTAATTACTGCCCTGTCATCGTTGATTCTTTACTGCCGTATTTCAAAAACCATCACAGGCGGCATGCAGAACTTCAAAAAAACATATGCAAATACATATGCTCATATGGTACACTTAAAGTGAGCCTATTGTCTGCATAATGCATTGCTAAGGTTAAAATATCACACAGCAAAAAGTGCTAATAGTCATTAGTTCCTGGTTTTAAACGCTGGATATTCCACTGAAGAAGCTCAAATAAACAATTCAATTAATGAAGAAAAACAAAACAAAAGTATTTGCAGGGTTTACAGACTTTGTATGTCCCTGTGAGTGGAGAGGAACTGACAGGATCACATTGGCAGTGAACAATATTGATTGGCCAATTACCAACATTGGCAGCATGGTGGCTCAGCTGTTACCATGGATACCTAATAGAAAGCAGATATTGGGTTTGAATCTGGCAAACTAGCAAAGATGTTTTCCAAAGCAAAGCATAGGTTTTGAGATTGATTGCTGTTGTTGCTCATGGGAAGGTTAGACAAAATGCCTCAAAGAGCTGAGTTGATAAAGCCCTTGATCAGCTATATTACCAGTCAACGAAATAAAAGAATGCACGCTGTTCACTGTGATAAGCAGACCCAAACGGAGTCTGCAGACTTTTTCAGCCACGATCCAGATTGAAAATCAATGGAATGGTTTTTAGCCTGTAACGTGATGAAAGAACGACACCTCAAGCAACAGGAAATATTTGACAGATATCAGTGTAAACGTTGAATTTGAGATTGTATTTCATCACCAACAGTTCAAAAGAAAGTGTGAACATTTTTTGGGGAAAAGTCAACCAGAACAAAATGTAGGACACAGCCACTTAAATACAAAGTTAAATATAGAGCAGAGAGCAAAAAATAATTTGTGAAACCATTAACTATTAATCGTTCATCTCCAAATAATTACTACTCCAACACATAAACAAACAGATACATAAATAACTGCTGATTTGACCTCAAAATGCAAACTGAAAACAACACACGACTGTTCCATCTCTATTCATTTAAAATCTATGGAAATCTGCAGAGGTGACGTCACAATTATGTGGGCGCAAACGATGTGTGGGCCCGGTGATGGGTCTGTGGAAGTTTGTTTTCATACTGAAATGAAATGAATGACGGCTCAACATGTGCTGTCGACAGGAACTTTTATCCTGTTGTTCTGTGGACACTAATGCAGGGGAGAAGAAAATGATTCTTTGACACTTCAATTTTGAGACTGACAATTTAACCTGGGCCTTGTGACAAATGATTTAAATCACTACATTTCAAGGTGCAGCTATAGCTATTATGGTTTTCCATAATACTTATCTCTGGCACTTGTATACTGTTTGATATGGAAATGAACCACTACTGAAAATTTGAAAATTATCCTGGAATCATGAAACAGAACCTTTACTCAATTATGATGTGGCAAAACAACACACCTACATGTGGTGCATGGTCCTCTCTCCCTGGGAGACATTCTCTCAGTGTACTTGGTGAAATTATGCAAGCTTATCACTCCTCCATCTGCCAACTCAGTCAAATGATGACAGGTGCTGGTTAAATGTCAATTAATGTAACACACATACACACATGCAGGCAGATGCACACTGATAAATGAGGCCTAGCTTTGGGAGGACAAGGTGCAATATGTAGGCTGAAAAGTGATTACCTGCACTTGGGATGGAAATTTATTAGACCCATGTAAACGTCAGCATGACCTTTTTGAGTTGGCCCTACCTAGATCTAAATCAAATTCGGAAAGCAGGTAAAATTGTGCCTTGAAATAAAATGAAATCAATGTAATCCCCCGCTGTTGAACAAGCCCGCAGTCAAGTCAGGATGCGTAGACATACAAAAACCATGCTGCAAGAGAAAACAGGAAATTCTGGAATTAGATTGAAGATTGAGCTTAAACTAATTATACTCTGGGGTAGCTGCTAATTTCTGGTTGGGAGCCACCTGGCAACAGTAAATCACTTCAGGAGCCACCCGTAATTGTCTGGCTAGAGTGTGATGCTTTCCCATATCCAATATTATTTGCCCCACTTCCACACCTGTCAATTACAATTTGAAAAGAATATTTCCGGCAAATTGTGCTCAGATTTAGTCACTGAGTATCATCTGTCACCTGCCACACCTATTCAGATTCTCTTCTTCCCATTTATCAAGTGAATGAAAAACTCATTTGGGATAAACTGAAACATTGCTATGGCTCACTTGGATTTAATGGGTCAAAAATAGTCCTAATAGAGGTATCTCTTCTCTTCACACACATGGAGAGAGGCGTACCTGCCTTTGTCTGACTTCTGTTCTGTTGGGGGTTTTGATCAGTGATCCTGACCGCGGGCCTGGCTTACCTTCTTCAAGGTGCTTTTGTATCAAGTTTGAACCTCTCTGCGCTCTTCATTTCTTTGAGTTAAAAGTTGGCCACCTGTGCTTGTCAGGCGAGTTAACTTAAGGCACTTGGAGCGTGTGTGTCATGTTAGCTTGCATTCCTATATTCTGTTTCTGCCATTTCTTGACAGAATCAGCTCAACTCCATGTGTCTCTCAGATACCTCTCAGGTTCTGTGGGAGCATCTGGTATCTTTTCATATGTTTGGTTTTGAGGGAGTGAAGAGTTTTTGTCACTATGACTATCAGCGATGGCTGCTCTGGTGAGAAGAAGCCTGAAAGAACCTCTGAAAAGCAGGCAGTAGATATGTTTAGAGGTTTTGTTAGAGAACCTTCCTGGGAAGTACCTCAGTGAAGTCACAAGAGTGAAGAATCCTGGTGTTGTATACTGAAACTAACTGAAACAACCAATTAAAAACTTCAGTGTGTCTATCAGCGGAGGAAGGATTCCCTCCTGAGTAACCTTAGACAGCCCCAACAAGGAGGCTGATTTTCTCACAGTCCCGAGATGACTAGTTTTAAGAGCTACTGTGAGGGCTACTGCAACACCTGGAACTGAATCTACTGATTAAAAATGATGCACAGTGAGGAGGTCATGAAAGCAAAACCTTTATCTAAAAGAAAAAAACCTTGAAAGACGAGAATTACTGAGCAGTGTGATTCATTTGATTAAAAAAGATCCGGCTTCAGACATGGCCTCTGGAGTCTTCAGCTAGATAAAGCTGGAAGGTACATGCACATCAAAAAGGCGTCTGTTGCTTTGGCTTTCTAAATTTCATGTTCAACAACATGTATCGTATACTTGAGGGAGTTTTAGCTGTATGCTCAATTTACTTTGGAAAAATTGACTTGATGTGTGAGCAAAACAAATGCAGACGTCATGAACCCTCTAAATGTCAGGCAGAATGAGTGTGTGTGTTTATAGAGATGGATTCATTTTATTTGATCTTTTATCCATTTATTTTTATTCAAGTGTAGGTACACTACTTGACTTGATTTACTCTAACATTTTAATTTTTCATGACCGTGACAATCAATTTGTTTCTTACGACTACTAATAATACCATTTTGTCTACTTCTTGTTTCTTCTTGGGGATCCTAGTCAAAAGCACCAAATTAGGCACATGCAGTTTGAAGAGATGAAAATATTTATTGAGTTCTTGTTTGCCATGGGAGAGAGGGAGCACATTGTCAGTCATTTTGAAGGTGACAGACAGATTTCCTCATGTGCTGTTGACTAACTTGAATGCTGTTCTTCCTAAAGTTTTTTTAAAGTCAGAAACCCAATACATCATTGCATAATAAAATGTTTTAGGACTATCAAATGAAATGTTTTGGCTCTATTACAAAGAAAAGCCTATAAAATGGTGAGATGAAGTCAAGAGCATGATCAGAACATGGAGTTTGGGTTAAAGTATAAATGCTTCCATCTTTGAGGCTGCGGAGGGACAGAATAATAATCACCCATGTTTTGTCAGATGACATAAATCACATAACTTATTTATTCTCAAAACATTATCAGTTAACATTTTTGATTTTATGGTTGTTTCTTACAGTTGATTACTGGAGTCCCCGGGGACCTGAGTTAGTAATCTTTGTATGTTGGTAGGATGGGGGTTAAAAGACACACAACTGTTGCAAAACATATTTAATGATCTGCTTAAAAATCAAGGCCCTGGCAGCCACATGCTGTTCATGGATTGTAACAGGGATGAAGGTTGAAATAACATGCTAACTATAATCTTTAATAGCCGTCATTAGTTCATAAAAGAAAAAAAAAAAAAAAAGCATTTCTTGGAATTTGACGACATCCATTTTCTTTTTTTCTTTTTTAATAAACGCTTGATCAATGTAACCTTTCTGCTTTTGATCACACCAGGGTGAAAATTGTGCTTTTTATAGCTCGTCTTCAACCCTCAACTTCATATTTTTTACCGAGTGATCATTATCGTCTATATCTTCCTTATGGCTCGCTGCACTTCGAGCCAACCATTAGGCTGCGGTCTGACTGCCAAGACAGTAAGAGTGTGAACGTAAAGGTTATAAAGTAGCTTACATAGAGAAATTAATTAGAACCTGTCAGGCTTATGGGCTTATTATTTAGACCAGGTTATCGTCCTCCCACATGCTGAAAAACTACAAAAGGTTAATCACGTTGAGGTGCATCAGGACGTGCTGGTAGGCAGAAGGAAATAATAGCAAGGAGGATAACAACTAGACACATCAGCCTCCTGGTGAAAAGTGGCTCAATCCTCCTTGTCAGATAAAATCTGAAAATTGGTGAGAGATGTTATTCTTCACAGCAAAATGGTAGTTAGAATATCTATTTTTTGGTCATGCGTATTCATGAGGACCACAATTTAGATTGTCATAAAATAATTAATCAAATATATTCACAATGCTCTTTATTTTACATCCTCTAAAGGTGTCCTCGCCTTAAAAAGGTTGCTTTATGGTAATACCAACAGCAACCACTCGAACCTGTTTCTTTATTAAAAACAAATAAAGAAAATTCCATAAAGTACAGTTCTACTGATTTGCCCTCTACAAAAGGAAGCCAAAGACAGGAACCCTGACCTCCTCAATTATACATCATCGTCTTTCTCTTGAGTACAGAGTGGACCTGGTACTTTTAGCTTCTCTCATAGACAACACTCTCACTGTATAGAGTGAACATAAGCATACTGTGGTTTGACACATCAGTTTGTAATATCTGCCTTGAAGGTAATGGAGTTCTTCTATCCTGCACTGGTTAAAAATGTAGTGATTAGTGCAGTTATCCACAATAACGGGTACAAATAATAATAAAAACTTGAATTTTTATAGCTGCTTTCAATGGAACTCCAGACACTTTACACATATGGAGGCAGGCGAAACAAATGACACAAGAACATGAAGAATAATAGCAGCCATATTTGCCGGGGACAACATAATTAACCATAGCCATAGCCCTTGGTGGACGGGTACATTTTCAGGAGTTTCAGTGTTGCATATCTCGGCTGAGATTTCCAAAGGGTGCCAGAGAAAAGGTATAAAGGTGGAGAAGGTCTAATAGGTACCAGGAGGCAAGGGCATGGGGGGATTTGAAAGGTGAGGACGATGATTTTGTAGGAGATACGGAAGGTGATGAGGGCATGAATGGGGATCTGAGAGTGATGGCCATGGTGATGTTTGAGGTGGCAGAAAGCAGATTTGGTGATGTATTTCATGTGTGACTAGAATAAGAGGGTGAAGGCCAGAGCGACAACCAGGTTGGGGACTTCCGGGGATGGGCAGAAGGAGCAGCCATCGATGCTGAGAAGAAGATGACCAGCCTTCAGGAAAAGCGCTTTGTTCTGTTTTGTTGCTCAGTAGATCATCACTTCTTGTATGGGCTTCACAATTCATGCATTTCAAGCAGTGTTGAGTTTTTATTGTTATGTTATGAATTCTTAGCTGCCTCATAGTATTTTTGTTATAACTGCACAAGCTGTTTGTTGTGCAGTATCAACACATTTGCATTAGAATTCTTTCAGAATATGAAACTGTTACAAATTGTGCATGTCAGAAGTTCAAATAATAATAAAAGGTATGACTTTTTCTCCTGGGCTCTCACCATCATCTTCTAAAAAGAGCGGCAGAGGAAAAGAAAAGACTCAGTCCTGGCTATGGATGACTGATAAAGAAGAAAAGCTGTCTGTTAAATTGCCTTTATTGATTTTTTTTAAAGTTAAATAATGTATGTCAGAAATATTTTACAATAGTTTCTTGGTTTTTGCCTCCCCTGTCGGGACCTCCATTTATTAGCAATAGCTCCACAGAATTCCTCTGGGTGACAGGGTGGAGTTACTCCACGGGTTAGAAAAGTGGCCTTATGATACTGAGTGGAAAAACAGTACTAGAGTGTGCACATGGATCGTTCAGCAGCTGTCACTTTAACAGACCAAACCAAGTAGCATTTTTGTAGATGTGTCTCTTTTGTAACACCGAGCAAATTTAACCGCTGATAGAGTTTGAGTAACGATTACTTGCCCTCTGATAAAAGACCAACTATTTTAGTTTGTTTTCTTTGCGCTGCATTCATCAATTCCGTCATCTTTTCTCGCATTGATCTCATTGAAATACTTGATATTGAACATGATTTGATATATCAAATGCTCATATGAAAGCTGCCTAACACTCTCCCCCGACAATCACTGTTAATACGCCCTCAACTAAGGAAGTGAACTCCCGACTGCTCCACTGAAACTGCTCAGTGGCCAACAGTATATGATTGCGGCTGCACAGGGGGGCAGCTCCCGAGGGTGCGCGAGTTTAACTGTGCAAATGTGAAATGGGATGTGGAAAGTTGTTGTGCTGTTGAAACCTAAATGAAATTTGCGAGATGATCTTTTAACATAAAACAAACACATTGAATGATGCAAAAGTAAAACATTGAATCAAGTCCCATTCACTTAGAATATGTAATATTTCATAATTGCACAAATTCAGAACATGAACATGATTCCCAGATGTGATTAACAGTGGAGAAAGGAGGGGGGGATCAATGTGAAGCAAATCAATTCATTACAGCCGCTGGTTTCAGCCACTTATTTGTCTAATGTGGTATGACATTCTTCCCAGATGACTCCTAGTCAGTTTTATCCATATTAATGAGCACCATCAGCTGGCAGACTGAGACGAATTCCCTCTTTCCTTCCTTGTCCTCAGACAGTGAAATCTGGTTGCAATAATAAATCAAGGGCACTTATCGATTTCAACACGCCTAAAGCAGCCAAACCAAAACCGTGCATTAAAATATGATATCAATCAGAAAGGCAGGGGGTGTGGAGCAAAGTTACACCAGGATGCTGCATTTCTCAAGATGGATGCCTTCGATTTTGAAATGGCATCTGTGTATTTCTAAAGAATGCTGTAGGCTTAAACATACAAGAGACATCTGACTGTCTGTATTTAAGGCTATTAAAATGTCTTTTACAGGTTAAGAAAGTGGACTTGCGCCTGTCAGTCTATCTAAAGAACAAAGAGTCAGTTCAATGCAGAGCTCTGATTAATACTCAAGGCAGATGGGGGCACTGCAAATGGTCTCAGAGAGCAATAAACAAGTTGCTAATCTAAACATAATCACTGTAATGCACTGTCTGGTACATGATAGACATGTTCATTGGAAGGCTTTCACGTTGTGATCAGCTTGTAAGCTAAGGCTGGCAGCCAAGCCCCATTTAACAGCCATATTTACTGCATTCTGCTACCATTGGACTATTGTAGCTCGTTGGTTTATGTGGAAATTAGTTAAGTCTCATCAACACGTTGTCCTCATAGAGCGTTTTGAACACAATGAACTAGCAAAAATATTACGTCAACCCCTTCCTTGAGTCTAAGTATAGCTCAGCTGCACTATCCTTGAGGCGGCATTGGCCAGGGAACAGAATCAATGGGAGGCACTTTTCTCTGCCATATTCCTTCATTAGAGGGATCTGTTTCGTTAGAAGACCGACGGCTGGGATCCAGGACCAGAGGAGAGGCGGGAGAATTAGGAATGATTTGTCTGGTCACGGGAGGCCAGTACTTTGTGTTGACAGATGGTTGGAGACATCTCATTTCTGAAATGAGGGAGTTCTCAAGTGGAACGGACGAAGAGCATAACACACGAGATCTCAAGAGCTGCTTTATTGCCCACCAACAGTGCATCAAGTCATATGGCAGTACTTAAATCTGAAAGCCTGCAGTGATGCAAGTGTTATTCCCTCACTGCCAAGGTTTTGCAATAAGTAACAGTGTCCTAGAATGAGAAGAAAACTGCATTAGTCTGGTAACTGCAGTAAGTAATTTTCCCGATTTTGATTTCCACTTCACGGTGACTCAGATGACACAAAATGACAACCTCTCTAGAAGTACCTTGACCTAACCTCAGTAGAGGATGCCCTACTTTTTCAGCATCCAAAAGTCATGTTCTTGCAGAACATAAGAAACTGTGACGTTAAATGGACAAATAACAGCCATTACTACAAGAATCAAGAGCACATGAGCTCCCTAATGTCCCCCATAATCACCATGATATATTAAACACAACCATTTATGCTGAGGAGGTCAGTAATTAAGCTAAGTTACTCATTAATTAACAGATCTCACCATACTTATCTTTACATATCACATGGGAAGTATTAAAATTAACTTCCAGTCTCACAGCCTTAAGGAAGTAAAAATTAAAGAGAATCACTTTTTTCCCTCATTATGTTGCAAATGTATTCAGCTTTGTGCCCCTGTCTAACCAGATCCTCTGCTGGGGGGAACTTTTGGCATAAGTATGATGTTTCCATGAAATGTGCAGCATTTATTGTGTTCACATGACAGATTTCTTACAGTCAGGCAGGCAGCAAGTTGTTGCTTACAATGTTGTAATTTAACTTAAGCAACTGCTATATTTCTACTGTAGCATCATCATCATTGATTCAAGATTTTGGAGGTCAAATGCATCATCGCTCTTATGCCAGGAATTGTAATAGTGATATCAACTGTACATTGTTTCAAGAAGCCAGGCTGGCTGAGGGCGTTGGGATGTTTGGATGCCAGAGAAGCCTGAAATATGACTTTACTTGCTATCTTAAAAAAAGACAACCACATGCAGAAATAGAAAATACTGACAAATGCAGCCTTTGTAATTTGCTTGATGAAATTTTGAAATGGAAACTATAGACTATCTGGTCTCTTGATCTACTTTAATTATAATATATGGTTATTTGGACCTTGGGATTCTTATAATCTAAAATAACACTTTCTTTATTTACTTTATTTCATGGTATAAAGTTTATGCTGCATCATTCTTTTCAATTTATTAGACTTGTTTTCTGATTAATGTTCATCAGGATGTTTGAGCATGTAAGAAAGGAAAGGAAAGAGTAATTAGAGTCGCATCACTGGGCAACCCCTCAAAATCCCACTAGAATTTTTGCTTGTTCTTTTACAAATACAGACACATCCATCAAAAACTTTGTCTTGCTAATCTTATTGTGTGCCTTTGTGCGGAAAAGACAGAGATGGAGTAAAAATGCCACATTTGGATGGCTGATTGTAAACCCTGCAGAAAGCTCTAGAGGTGATTGAAGTTTATAATTCATAATAATCTTCCCCACTATGTGACATTAGCAATCATGATTTCAGCTGCAAAAATCAAACGTGTTACTTAGAAGAACAGGCAGTCAAAACAAGAGACAAACAATTATTCCTTTGAATTACTCATCACCCCAAAAAGTATTATGTTATGTCCTGACTGTCAACACCACATGGACCACACTGAAACTGACTCAGCCCTTCTCGGTCTGATAAGTCATGATGCCAAAATCATACCTCTAAATCAGCTAAACAATCACAATGTGTGGTCTCGGCTTTAAGAAACCTTTAGGGCTCCTGTTTGTCAGAGTAAGTGCTGCCCTATAAGTGTAGGGTGGACGGGTAAGAGGGATGAGAACGTGCTAAAAAGAGGAAGGAGAAAAGTAGGTAGGAGAGTGAAAGTAGTAGAGCGTAAATTGCCTGGCAGAATGTGGCATGAATGTAAGGTGTTGCTGATGAGTATTAATGATATCCAAAAGGTGCAGCCAAACATGCACAGGGAGGGGACAGCAAAGACAGACTGTAATGGATGTGGCTGGCTCTCAGAAGTGCAGGATCTAGTTGGACTGCAGCATGGCGCATAGGTTCCTGGATATTAAAAATTAATGACTATCTCAGTGATTTACGACAACACAAAGACGCTGAAACCCAACCTGTGTAAGATGGATGTCTAGGGGATGCTCGAAAAAGACTGATACAAACCTGGTGGACTACCAGAGAACAGGACAATGGAACTCAACCCCCATCCTCAGGTACATCCAATGGATCTATTTGATAGAGTGAGCTGCATTACTGCTTCAGTATCGCTAACATTGATAAGACATTTGAACACACACTGATCGTGGATGGACAGAACTGGAGAATTCTGAAGCAAATTTCCTTTGAGTCAATTTTATTATACTCTTCTTTTAGAAACTTTGACAACAGCCTCTGCGCTACAATACCTTCACTTCAATCACATTACAAAGCTAGGGTGGCAAAAGGCACTGTACTTTTGCTGAATACACTGGTGTGTGTAATATTGCTGTCTATCCGAATGATAGATTTCATAGCAATGACATTTTTTTTCCCCCAAAATTAGAATCTGCTACTGTATATCAAAATAAATAAGTGTGGTTGCTGTCAGATGTGGTGGCCAGTAGCTCCCTTAAACTTTGCAACATTTTTGATTTGTTATTTTTTTCACCTTTTCTTTACTAAGCTGTGACAGAAATACACTCATCAATGTCAAAAAACAGAAGTGCAGGGATTGGATTAAGTGCAAGTGAATTAATGTCCGGTCGCAGGAGTGAGAAAGACTCTGAAAAGCCGCTGAAAATCAGCTGTGCCCACATCCTCACAAAGACCCGGTACCATCACAACATCCCAGATCAAGCTATTGCGCTTGACAGGCGGAACATGTTTGACACAGACAGAACACAAGACTCTGGTAAGATGAGGAGAGGCGGACGCTGAATACCAACCATCAATAATGTAAACACATAGTCAAAATTGATGGACAGTGTCTTCCAGATGTCGAAAAAAAAAATGCAGTGGAGGACATGTCTCATTAGCAGTCACATGACAAAACAATAAGATTGTGATTTTGATGAGACCTCAGACATTTTTTACTAAATTCCAACAGCATGTACACAACTCCACCAGGGGAAGCAATTCCCTGGACTATGCTTAGTGAACTTTTTTATGGCAGCTACAAATTCCCCCTGCTCCCACATTTGGGAAGTAGCCAAAAGCCAGGAAAGTCGGCAAAGCCAGAACATCAGCAGAGACTGGAGAAAGACCTCAACACCAACAACACCAAAGACATGTGGCAGACGATCCAGACCACAACAGACTACAAGATAAGTTTAACACATTTTGTGCTCGCTTTGATCTCAACAAAGATTCAGCTGTCAAGTCTAGTCTGCCTCCAGAAGACTGGCCACTGTCAGTATCGAGAGCGAATGTGAAGAGAATCCTGCTGAGAGTGAATATGAGTTAAGCTGCTGGACCTGATAATCCCTGGCCATGTGTCAGTCAGCTAGTTGATGTCATTACTGTCATTTTTATGGTTCCCACCTGCTAGAAACAGCCACTATCACTCCTGTACCTAAAACTTCCACAGTGTCTAGTCTAAATGACTATCTGAGGCACTCACCTTCATTCTGATGAAGTGCTTTTGGTTCTCAAGCACTTAAAAAATAACAGCTAGCCTGCACCCTCTCCCATGACAATCATTCTGTGCTTGACTACCACAATGATCTGCAACTGGATATTGGCCCTTAAAAACAGACCCCAGATTGGCGGTCACACCCCCTCCATTGTAATGCTGAACACCGGAGCCCCCCAAGGCTGTGTGCTGAGCCCCATCCTGTTTACACTGTTCACCCCTGACTGCAATCCCAGAGATGGAAACCATGGCATTTAATTAGTCTCAAAACCCACACACATGAAAAACTGTGATATGCACCTGATACGAGCGTTTAGAACAGGATCTGTGAGAGGAAAATCATCCTCGTGAGGGTGCATTTCTGCTCTGTGTTCGCAGAGAAGAGTATCTGTAAGTGGAAAAGCATTCTAACGAGGGAGCGTTTCTACTATATGTGCATAAATGTGGTCCCACAGCACAGGGCTGTGAAGAGCGGGAGCTCAACCCTCCCTACATGCTCACAGCTGCTGAACACTTGCACACTTGTCAAGTTTATTTTTGAGACCCTGGAAGAGGGGGTTCCCCAAAATCAGTACCTGAAAACAATATTAAAATGACATCTTTCAAAGATGTTGACGGCCATGAAAATTGTGTCTCTCAGGCAACTGCCTATCTTTGACATGTATTAACATGGATGTAGTATCTGTGATGTCACCCATAGGTTTCAAAGAGCTGCTGTGAAGCTGTGAAGTGTGGTGGCTCATGCCGTCGCCATCTTGGCAGTCCTGCCTCCATTAGCTCTCCACTAATCCAAAAAATGGGCAAAGACTTGGAACGTGGGTGGAGCTGAGGCAGGTTGAAGGAAGCCCGGTTGCTTAAACAAGCCACCTGCGACGGCACCCACCAGTCAATGAAAGCAGCCACGCTCTTGATTATGTATAACCTTAAGCCGTAATCTGAGGCTTAAACAGGGAAATTAGCAGTTTATTTCTGCTGTGATGTTGGGCGTTTTAACAAGGGGGCTTATAGAGACTGACTTGTTCTGTAGCCAGTCTCAAGTGGCTGTCTGAGTAACTGCACTTCCACATTAGCATCGGAAGTTGAAGCTTGGTCTTTGACATTTCCAGTGATCAAACCAAACAACCAATCAAAGGTCATGACCTTTGATTGGTTGTTAACACGTAAACAGCAGTACCTCTAATGTGATGTTGTTTTAATAAATGAACCTTGAAACTCGCTTGTGTGTCTGTACTCAGCCCAAGATTGTTTGTGAGAGAAAAAGCTGCAACCTGCAAGATCACTGCACAATTTAATAACATAACTGATAAGTTGGATTTTATTTCCTGCTCGCAAACAGAATGCTAAATTTTAATACGACTGCTAAAAAACATTTTCACTAAAAGAGGAGATCATTGTTTTTTATCCTTGGGTTACTTTTGATTTTATTTTTTATTTGGATATAGAAAAACTGCCTTAAGCAGAGAGGAAAAATCCGGGCTTGGTTTGTCATGACTGGGTGGGTTTCTGAAAAGTATTGTTTAAAATGATACATCATTGGAAGATCATGAACAAAAGAAACTAAGCCCACCGTGTCCATTCCTATTATTCTCCCCTTAGGCTCCCCATTGCAAGTTGCCCTTGCCCGCCCATGATCCTGATATCATTTTTAGTTCTACCTTACCTATTATTGTAGTTCGGTTGCATTGCAGTGTTTTGGGTCAATGCCTGAAGCACGATTAAACAGACGGACAGGATCTAGTTAGCTGCAACTTGCGGTCATTATGACTAATCGAGCCAAAACAGGAAACATGAAAAAAAAGCAGAAAAGCAGAATGTTTTTTTTACCCAACTTCAAGCAATTCTGCAATATTTAGCTGCTTTTTGTGAAATACCTACACATTATTGCAGAGATGTTATGTCTGTTTGAAGCATACCACTCAAAAACCCTGAAACTCCCCAGCCTAGATACACAGACCTGTGGAAGTCTAGTCAAAGAAAGCAGTAGCTTGCTTTGTCGCTGAATTATTTAATCTGGTTCCTATAGTAAAACCTTCATCTTTTCAACCCAAAAAACACTGGTATGATGTTTGAGTGCTGCTCTGAGTGAGCGAAAAACCATGAGGGAAAGAACACAAGCAGTATTATCTCACGGTTACTTCATGTTTTAGTGTATGTATCTTATAGCTCACATTAATTCCTTCAGGATAATAGCTTCCAAACATATGTTATCAGCAAAGGATGAACAGTATTGTTGAAGGCAAAATTAAACACTTAAACATTCTCTACAGAACAACAGAGCTCTGTGGTTTTACACAACTTTCCGAAGAGGTTAAAATATACGTTAGGCCTTTGTTTCTTTTTTTCTGTTATTCAGTCAGCACACTAAGCATATCTGCACCCAGTGTTTCAAGGAACTATGTGTAACAAGTGCTGAGTACTTACTATACTACTTATACTATACCATGTGAGCTGGACATAACATCCACCTGATCGTTAGAGGCATCTACGTTTCATGATTTCTGAGTGAGATATGAAAATCACTAGGAATTTCAAAGACATGAATCAATGTGACATCTGCTTTTAAGGTTTCAGTGGCCTCAAATATGGATATCGCCTATAATTATTTAATAGCTCCAGATAAATACTCTTGATTAATGCATGTTAGGCATTCAAACCATGTCTCCAAATAACTGAAATGAAAGCCAAGCTACAAGAGTAAAATAAAAATAAAATATCATAGCAAGAAATCATTCCCTTTATACTGTAGACATGTGGAAGTGTTGTATTTTGTGTAAGTTATTTTTAATTGCCAATTTCAAACTAACATGTGGGATGAAAACATCTTTGTGTCCATTTTCATGCCTATTATTTTTTGTTTATTTGAAACATTTAAGAACATTACGCATGTAGTTAATATAATGTCCTGTTTGAGAGTGAGAACAGAAACACGACATCATGTCATGTTAAATGTACCTTAAATGATTTTGAATTATTTTGATGACACACTGACTTCTAATCAGGTGAATAGTGCCTCTGCCCCTCCCAATCTGTGGCCCCGTTCACCTGTTCTCACCAAGAAGCAACCTCCATGGCTGTGAAATGAAGCCAAAGCAAAAGTGCCAAAACTGCAGTTTGTTGAATGGCCACTAGAGGCTGGCTACAGAACAGATCAGTCTCCATGAGCCCCCATATTAAGAAATTCACAGCAGAAATAAACATGGTGACAGCCTGGTACAACAAACAGTCTCTCTAGCTAATTTCCCCGTTCACGACAACTGTACTAGCGATCAAATCATATTAAGGCTCAAAGTTATGGATAATTAACAGCGTGGCTGCTTTGATTGACAGGTGGATACTTTCAGAGGTGGTTGTTTGAGCACCCAGGCTTTATTCAGCTCATGTCAGCTCCACCCACGCTTTACATCTTTGCTCGTTTTTGGATTAGTGTGGAGCCGGCCGAGGCAGGACTGTCAAGATGGCAGCGGCAGATGGCAGGAACCACACTCTGGGCTTTACAACGTCTCTTTGGAAACCTATGTGTGACATCAAAGATACTAGGTCCATGTTTTATACATTGATGGTTTTCACACTATGTAACTATGTCAAAGCACACACCTACAACTATGTCAACACAGAGCTGGAGGATCACATGATTAGAAAAGAAGTATTATGGCTGCAACACACTTATACCTTTTCAGGTGCTACAGCAAGTTACACTGGCACTGGAAGCAATTCAGCTCACAGCCTTCTTCAACAAAGGGGCGTCAATTCTGGTGTGACTGCACCTTTACTCTGACAGACCTGCCATTTGTCACCACTCAGCTCTCCATACTCTGGCTTACAAGGCTAAGACAGGGACCGTGCCATGGGTCAGCTGCACATTACCTCAGCCATCTCTGGTGCAAATCTGTCCACCTCGGAGAGGGGCCATAGGGAGCCATATTATAAAGGGCCTGTCAGCAGCACAACAGTGGAGCTGGTGACACTGAGGGAAAGCAGTGGCCCTCACTTGATATGTTCAGGCCTGTCCTAAAATACATATCAGCAGCAGAGCAGCAGTTACACCGCCTTGTGTACTACTCCTCATTGAGAGTGAGGGACTAGCTATAAGACAGCCTTGCTGTCATTAAGTCTGAGTGGTAAGTCTTGCTCTCCTTAAGGACAATGGTTGTAGGGAAAACAGGATTTACCACCTGCTCTCCAACTAGGCTTCAGTTCTGCCTCTGATCAGTGCCACACAGAATGCAAGGCTGGATCGCACTCACCCAAAGCTGAATGAGAAGCTTTCGTCTAGGCCCTGTCCTCAATGCTAGCAGTGGCTCGCTCATTACAGAGGAACAAAAGGCATAGCTTGTGCATGCCGACTGTGTTACCAAGCAGAACAGGTCAGCCCTACGAAATCCATCTATGACTATAATGTCAAACACTGTCTCTGCAGACAAGGATAGGAGAAGTGAAGAAGTGGAAATGGCGTGACTGCAAACCCTTACACATGAAACATAAAACAAGAAACAACTGTTTCCATACAGTTGTGGCTCAACTTGGGTGGACGAGCATATGCAAACATATTTTTAATGGAAGGCCCATCTACAGTTGCAGGTCAAACCCAAATGACATTGCTGAACACGGCAGAGACACTTCACACTTCCAATCTTTCAAATGATGTGACTGACCCTGGGTCAGAAGCCAGAATTAAGGGTCATTGGCCTTGTCATTGCAATTGTGACTCAGGTTAGCAAGGGCACCTGCACGGTGGGTGGGGGGTAACGTGAACCACCAGTCTGTTTTGACCTACCAGTGAAACTCATCACATGTAGGTGTCACAGAGGTGTTTGTCCGAAGCCCTTCACACATCAACCATCGAGTTAGCAATGAAAAAGACTGAAGTGTAGAAGAAACCGCAGGTTGTTGTAGATTTTTGCCGCTATTTACTCCCAAACAATACAAATAAAAAGTGAGAACGAAATCTATGTAGCTATTTAAAAGCATGCCTTTTTGAATTTTTTCTACAACCATTAAATATCATTCATGTATTCAAATAAAACTCGTCCACAACTGATTTTTAGAAAATCAAAGAAATCAAAAGCATAGCACTGAGAATTAAAAGTACAGTTTGATCAACAATGAAATCATACTGGTGTGCTTTTTATTTTAATTTCCACTCCTAAGATATTTTCATCAAACAATATTTGTGGTGGTAATGACAGTTGCTCAGATATTTAGCAATCATTTCACATTATAGATCGTGGATTTTATCAACATTGTTATTTGAAGCCATTAGCGGCAAAATGGGGTGACTAATCTAAGTGCTCAAGCCAAGGCAGGAAAAAAAAGCATGCACACCTGCAGTACAGTCTTTGTTTGTATGGTTCCAACCATCAGATGGTATCTGTGTAAGCCTATAATAATAATAATAATAACACAAATAAATAATGTTGTGTACCTGTATGTTGATTAAATTCATTTACCAGAGAGGTTAAGTCTGTATACTCCATCCACTGCCCACAGCGATAAGACTTTCCACTGATTAACAAACAGAAGAAATGCCCCCTGGCTCCAGGGCTAGTACTAATTTTGAGATTCTGACATATTATTACATTATTCAACACCACCTAACCTGCATTTTAATTGCCATCACTTGCAGTTTACTGAAATGATGAACTTTCAACACCAGGCATGTCTGTTAGGGGTGACACACCCTCCCAGCTTTCAGCTAATTAGAATCAGATATTTACTACGATTGCCATATTGACACAAATACTGGCATCGTTCCAGCAAATTAGAATCAATTATTCACAAAGAATCACGACGGTCAGGATATAAATGGAATTACAGTACCTGGAAATACCATGCTGAAGACAAGCTGGCATCAGCTGCTTATTTCTTTAACATGTGCAACTCTCTTTATTTTCCTCCTGTGATCTCAATTTCATGAAAAAGAAAATGTAATATTGCTACTAAAGCCGTGTTGGATGGTGCTAATTATTCTGCTGCTCACATCTGCTTAAGTTCCTGCTGGCACTGGGTTTCTTTATGTGAGAATGATACTGCTTTGTGTTCCCCTTGACTGTCTTAATAAAACAACCATGAAGAAATAAAAAAAAAAGGAATTTTGCCAGCTACAAGAAATCACTCACATGCAGCAATATTTCATTTAAAACACATTTCTAGAATCACACATAATGTTTCCCTAGTCTAAAAGCTTGATAAACCTTTGAATTGGCAAGCAACACATTTTTTTGGAATCCTGAGATAGAAAAGCTTAACTGCGCCAGGCTGGAACGAATGTATCACTCTTAAAATCTCTATTTGTCAGGCAACGTTTTCTCCTACATGGTATCATGAAGTAATTTTACCTTTAGAGTAATGTCACAAAGACAGGAATGTGAGATACTGACTTTCAAATAGCCGTAGTGACAATATAACATATATTAGAGCCTTGTTTATGTGGCAAAATGCAGGTTCCAAGCACTGTAATTTATGTGGAAATGCATGAGTATGCTGGTAGAAATTAGTTGAATAAAAGCTGCATTTTCATACATAATGTGCTGAAATAAAAACACAGCAGCAGCAGTCAATTTCTAGTCTAGTCTACCCATTATGTAGATCAAATAAGAGGTCATCACCACAGCCGCCCTCCTCTCCAGCATCCTCTCCAAGGCTTCCTGCTGCTGGCCCGCCTCCCTGAGTTCCAACCTCACCAGCCAGATGCCTTTCCAAGCCTCTGCATTACTGCCACTTCTTGGGTGATGAGGGAGTTAGAGAGGTGCCTCACATTCAAGGCAGTGGGTCCACACAGCAACAGCCTCAGGGTGCTCCGGGCATGTACCAGTTAGCTGTCAAATCTGCAGACAATGCTATCATACACCGGCTCCACAGGCCTTATTCCCACCCGCAGAAACTGGGAAGGAGGATGAGAATGATGTCCTTTGATTTCTCTAGCACTTTCAACACCATCCAGCCTCTCCTGCTTGGGGAGAAGCTCAAAGCGATGCAGGTGGATAGCATGGTTTCCTGGATTATGGACTGACTAGCTCACTGACAGGCAGCAGTTCATCTTCCTCCAGGGCAGTGTCTTGGATACACTGCGCAGCACAAGGACGCCCCGGGTAACTGTATTGTCAGCTTTCCAGTTCACTCTCTACACCTCTCCTTTTAAGATTCAAGTCAGGGTCATGGCAGCTCCACAAGTAATTTGACGACTCCTCTATTGTGGGGTTCATAGGTTAGGGCACAGAAAGGAGAACTGCAAAAAATAAAAAAAGAGTCCTGTCGGCTGCTACCGGTGCAACCATTTGCAACTCAACATCAATGTGGGAAAAAGAGCAAGAAGAGGATTTCAGCCTGTCACCATCCAGGGTGAGAAAAGTGGAATGGTTAGTTTCAGTGGTCCTGCTAATCAGTAGAGGCCAACATACATTTGAAATGGCTGAGAATGAAGTCAAGATTAACAGACTCTGTTCTGAGGCTGCACAGAGCAGAGAGAAGATAAGGACTAAACTGAACTCCATCTTGGACAACACTTTCCACCCCCTCTGTGGTGAGCTGGTGCAGCTATGGCGCATGATCACCTTCCACCTCATCTATCCAAGGTGCAACAGCAAGCTGTTTAGCTTCTCGTCCGTGTCAACGGTCATCAGACTGTGCAATAATTCTTGTCCAGAAACCTTGCGTCTCAGCCAGCTTGGAGCCAGCTGAACTGTGCTGCCCTGCACTGACAGCTTGAGGTACTGAACGTGCAGCCTTTTATAGGCATGGTAGTGTGACTACATTACCAAGTAGTCACATTCACATTAGAACTACACATGCATATATCTGCTCTTATAGCACATCATTTGCATGACTTAATTGTAAAATTAAATAAGCAATTAGCACTGTTACAACTGTGCATGTTGAAAATGATGCCTCCATTTAAACTCACAACCTTGCACACATTTGTATTGTTTCAGTTCCCCCTTGCTGTCTGTTATGCTCATGTTTGTTTTTCTTTCATTTTTGATTCATTACCTTTGTTGTTGATCACTACAGTTTATCAGATCTTTTTTCTTCATTTCCATAAAATATTATGATTTATCAGCCTTGTGATTGACTGATGACCTGTCCAGTGTGTCCTCTCTTCCAATGTCAAGTGGGATTGCTCCCAATGCCCCTGTGAACCCGAGAATAAGTAGATATAGCCAATGAATGGATTGTTATGTTAACATATTGTACAATTCAAATCTTTTTCCAGTCGTATTTAAGTGATAAGAAAACACTGTTTGTACAAGACTGTGTGTGTGTGTGTGTGTGTGTGTGTGTACAATATGCATGTGTATATTTGTGTGTGTCTTGGTATTTGTGTGGGTGGGTTGGTGGAGCCGGGGCCCTATCTCTCTCATAGATTCTGACTTTCTATCCCCACACCTGATCTACTCCTATACAAAGAAACTATTGCAAACACACAATACAGTTTAGAGGCACAAATAAACACAGCGAGTGGAGGACAGATAAGAAAACCGTATTACATGCGATAAAGACACACAGTAAAACCCTGAGGAATATCACGATACAACTGGAGATTAAAAATATATAGGATTAAGTGTGATAAGGCCACTGAAAAACAATGGCAAGTCCTCACAGGAGCACTATCCTTTAAAATGACAGTGTTGTTTTTTTTCTTTTTCATGAAGGCTTACCTGATTATAAAAAATAAAAAATAAAAAAAACTGTCTATCCACTCTTCCAAAACATTTCATGAAGTGTAACGAAAACATCACAGCCCCGAAAATTAAAGTCATAATTGCATTTGTTTCTCATACCCAAATCAATACGTTCACAACCCCTCCCAATGCTATATTTGAGTATCTCTGCTCTGTGCATCCTCAACAAGACATTAACCAACCGAATCAATAACGTTCAAGGGCAATGAGCAGGAGAGGATACATGCACAGTTTTGCACGTTAGATCATAACTTGCACTGACGCGCGTGCAGTATCAGTTATTATAATTAATCTCAAAAAAATAAGCATTTGTGCGTTTTTATATTAGGTTGTGATGACCTTTAGTAACTCCTGAACCGTTGCGCTTGGTTAGCTGTTTGGACGCACACATGCTGGAAAACAGGAGAGTCAACATCCGTTGCGCACGAGAAGAGGGGATGATATTACAGTGATGCGCTAATGAAATACAGTTAAAGACTTACTTTAAGACGGCGCTGTCCCCCTGTCTGACGGTGATGTTGTCCTTTAATACAGAATCCCCGCTTCTGGCTGGAACTCCTGCAGGTACAAGGAATAACAATTTAAGTCCGAGGACGACAAGGCATTTCCCAGGTACCGCCAAATAGCCACAAATTCCCATGTTTTTCTGTCACTGCGCAACTTCCAGGAAAACTTGAACCGTTGGATTATTCCTTTTTTTCTGCGTCTTGGAGCTGCGGATCGCAAATTACCACTCCACAAACAAGATGCAGTGTCGCCTACTGGAACTGCGGACGACCTGCTTTTTTTTTTCTCTGCTCCAAGTAAACAGGCTTGTTATGAAATACTGTCCGTGTCGATAAACGCAGAGAGAGAGAGAGAGAGGGAAAAAGTGTCTTTCCGCCACACAGCCGCTCTAGGAAACTGACTTCGGAGGAGAGAGAGAAGACGTGTTTATGAGAGAAATGCGCACCGTCTCCTCCGCTTCAAACTGTAATCGCCGTGAAATGGATGCTCTCGGAGAGATGCATCAGCCAAGTCTCCTTGTATGTTTTTTTTCTTTCTTCTCTCACTCGGTGTTCTCTCTTTTTTCTTGTCGGGCTGAGACTGTGTAAATCTGTGTACACTCAGAGCAAAAAAGCTGAATTCGCTTCAGTATCTTTTTTTTTTTTTTCGTTAAGTAGACTACAGCTCCTGGAGTACTCCTCTCTCTCTCTCTGTCTCTCTCTCTCTCTCTCCCTCTCTCTCTCTCTCTCTCTCTCTCTCTCTTTTAATCGCCAGGTAGCATCACTTGCTGTATCATGAGGACCATATGGTCTGCAGCCTGCCGTGTTCAGGTGTTAGAGGTGGCTCCCAAACTGAGGTCCAGGGACCTCACTGGTGTTTACACACTTCCATTTAGCAAAGTGACACTAGAAATCAGAAAATTTGTCTAACATGATATGATTTCATCACAGTGAATGTGAGAGGATCATGTGCTTGATTTACTTTTTTAGTAGTGGAAGCCCTTAGAGTTCCTGTGAAGGTGTTGAGTCTAACGAATGGTTAGACAATTCACTCTCATACTAATTGGGATCACTTGTAACACAGTGCTCCCACAATAGGTGACTGAGGGAGCACCGGCAGGCCAGGAGGTTACAAAACAAAATGAGAAACTGTTTAATTCCACAATAATTTAAATCAGAGGATGAGTAATAGTAGGTTTATTACTCACCACTCTTATCACAGTAAGTGCTGTAAAACATATTTTTGTTGATGTCCTGTTGAATGATTGAAGATAGAGGTCCAGTATTTGGGGTTTTATTTGGCTCCCCATGACCTGAAGTGGTTCAAGAACCCTTTACGGTGGAACTGAATTGTAGGGAAAATATTCACCATCTCCTTAAGAATTTTATTCATTGTATGACACAGAGCTACAAAACATGTTATTGCTTTGGGGCTTTATTCAGGTCCTTAACATCCATCAGGGTACAACCAAGGCTGGGAAACCAAACAGGCAAAACAGGCGACTGGCCCACAGAACGTCCTTGAAAGTTTATTTTTTGGAACGTACCAGAATCAAATCTAATCCTATGAATGTGTGTTTGATCAAGTTAAAACCTGGAGCCAGGTTGTATTTCTTGCTTTTATTTTATCCTTTATCTCCTATTTTTTTTTCATGAAACTGTTTTGTTTTGTCTGTTTTTGTCTTTTAAAATCTAATTTTATGACCTGTTTTATTCTTATTTATTTTTGTGAAGCACTTTGTTACCTGGATTTTGAAAAAAGTGCACTATGAGTAAAAAAATATTATATTCAGGCACTGAAAAGCAGCTCCTTTTTCGTCTGTCCAGTGTGAATGAACAGAAGTGTGACACGCTGCAGTCTAAACTGCAATTCACTCATTTAGACAAATCATACCACAAGTGCTTTTTTTCAAGACCAGAACCTTCCAAGTGATATGAAATAGATCATTTTAATGAAAAGTTGTGCCTTTGACCTCCGCATAGAAAGATCTGCGCTGATGTCTTTAATTAAAAGTTACATAACCGCCCTGTAGACTTAAAAAGGCAGAAACTGAAACCTTTGATCAGAAAACTAATTTTTGCACATTCTCTCATTGTGCTTACCTGCAGCAAAAATTAATACTTTATTCAGATAGTCTACCTACAGTTGTTTTTCTGTTTTGTACATACCCTAACCGAGATGTTTTCTGTGCCAAAACCTAACCAAACCTTAACCACAGTGGTGCAATGAGAAAACGGTTTAATTTGTCCAACAGTTGAATTGTTGAATATCGACTAATAATGGGTTAAAACCTTACCCCAGGCCTTGCATTTGTAAGGTGCTATTTTAGACAAACTTGGTAAGTGGATGATGGGTATTTTCACTTCAGTTTTCAGTTCCTCTGTTTATTTGATGGATAGCGTGAGAACAAGAGGCACTTTTAGGGAAAGGGTTCAAGTTAATGAGAGTCTGAACTTCACTAAACCACAATGACTTTGTTTACTAATGGGCTCCAGCTCGGTTTCTCCCCAGCCATATCTGTATGCATGGAGGGGATGCTGGCCACTGGGGATGAGAGTGCCACTTTGCTGTGCATCTAACAGCAGCACTCAGAATTACCATGACAGCTTTTGAGTCTCATGAGAAGACTGAATAAGATAATTTTGTTACCTTAACATCAATTTGGCATGCTGTTAAGATATTGTGATGGGAGGCAACAAATGACAATACGCTGACAGCTTTGGATGCCATCAGTGGGGGAAAGATACAAGTGACACATGGCATTGTTCTCGTCTGGCATCAAATGTTTGTGCAAGTGTGAAAGCGTTGACGGCTTGTGTTTGTAGGCCACAGTCTGCATTCTGTTGTGTGTTCATCAATCTTGTCTCACATGCAGTTGACTTCATCGTAAAAGCTTTTCTCTTTACAATAAACACACTAAGTGCACCACATGATACAGTGCCAAAAGACAATTATATCTTTTAGCAGGTGTGAGGCTTTCTACAGATTTTATCACCCACTTTCTAGTATTCTCAACAGTACAAGACAAAAACTTCAGCACAATGGAAGTAGACCTTCGGGTGTCATTAAACATAAAATATATTATCCACACTGTCCTGTGTGTATATGCAGTGGGGTTGTGGTGTCTGGAGAAGTGTGTATAGTCTTAATTTATGTCCCATTTCTGAGCCAGTAGTTTTTGCACTTTGTCACTTAACTTCTGCTGCTTGACTTCAGAGGGAGTAAGGATCAACATTAGCCACAGACGAGGTGCAGATTTTGCCATAAATTCTCACCAACATACAGATGAGACAGCTAGATAATTATGCCTTTTGAGTAAAGTAGTTAAGTGAAGTATTCGTCCATCCAATCAGAGGGGATTTTGAAGTAGATATACCCAATGCTGACTGAAAAAAGTAGAAATGCTCTGAATATTATACATATACATGTTATTTTGTTTCCACCATTAAAAGGCAGCAGCTATACAACATAACACCACTGATTTGAATTCCAGAAAATGTACAAAATAACCAACGTAATTAGGCATCATGTTCGGCAAAAAGCCTGACGGGTCAATACTTGTAACATATGAGCAGCTCATCGCATTTACCCAACTGTTGTTCAGTGTATTCCAAGGTTGTTATTGAGGAATTATGATGATGTCTTGTACCGGAGAAATTGGGCAAAGATAAGACTTAATTAAAATGATATCTGCCTGGGATGCAACACAAGTCCTGACTATGTGCAAGTCTTAATGGCTTTTAAATTAAAACCCCCTCCCTGACCTCAGCAAAATCTAAGATATGTGGTCTTAATTAGAGTCAAGGGTACAGGGAGGGGGTGGACAGAGGCACTTGTTCACAGACACCTCCCTCAGTCGATTAAAGCTGAAACATTTGGTCATGTGATGTCCTTTTAACACCTTTTTTCTATCAATTTAACACGAGGATAAAGAGGGTCTAATAACAACAACAACATTGAGAGAAAGAGGGGAAGAGTTACAGTTACGTGCAGCATTTTCAGCAATCAGTTCCACACAGGGGTGTTTGGGGGATAAAACAAGACTGCAATCCATTTCAATCCATGTCATGTGCATTATGTTTTTGACCCTCATTGTTCTGCCTTACAGCGGGTCAGGTACATCCGGTGACCTTGCCAAAGCTCCACTATGAGCGAGGGTGCCAAGCATGCAGAAATGACAAATTAGAATGGCATTGTTTGTTGCACGGCCCGCATGAATCACTTTTGATGTATCACACAAACAAGAATAGGCGGAGAGCCAAAGAAAAAAAGCTAAACTTCGTGGCCCAGATCAACTATCCATGCTCTAATATAGAGGTAGGCGTATTGATTTTAACATGCTCAAATGAACAAAGCCATTTCACTTAAACCAACGATGATTTGATTGGTTGCAGCCGTATACAGTCCAGCTCATCCTGGCAGAGTGTGTTTCTCATTTATTTCACTTATACATGCAGTGACATTCACATAATTTCCTGCTGTGACGCATTAACGCCAGACCCTGGGTGGTTTATTCAAACAATCCATGCTAATCTTCATTCATATCATGCAAGGATGGGCAGAGCTAGCAGACAATGGGGCGGCCTCTGACCAAAGCAAGCTAATACCCAAGCAAAAACATGGGTAGACTGAATAAAGAGCGCTTCACTCAATGGATTCAGCCATCTGCAGAAGCTCAGATTCACACTGGCACACGAACACTAATGTTACGCAACTTATTCATGAGGGGCTGACAGTCTGAGGTCAGTCCAGCAGAGTTTTGTGAAATGTTTTGAAATGAAACTTGTAAGAGGCGATGGCAGGAATCAGAATTTTGTGTGTGTGTGTGTGTTAGCAAAGGGATTTATTTTTTATTCAAGGAAATTAAGTTTGGGGTTATGTTTAGGTTAGGTTAGAAAACAAACACACACTAGTCCCTGAAGATATTAACCAATGTCAGAATAGATATCATGTCCACTGGGTACTCTAACTATTAAATATACGACTTCATTTTGTGGTTAGTAAAAGCACAGGGACGGCCTCTTCAGTGTAATTTTGTCCCTTTTAACGATGGCTACAATTGTGGACATCCACTTCACCAACTTATGGTGTATCACTCTGACAGCGATTAACATTAATAACATTATTACTACTATCGAAACAAAAATGAGGACATTGGGAACTAATGAATAAATAAATATAATTAGCACAAAGTGAATGATTTGAATGGTCAATCATTAATATAGTATATTTGTATAATGCACAATATAGAGTAATCCTTATCTTACAACATGAATATTCAACAACCACCGACTCATTTTGATGCACAAACAAAACATGTCATGACCTCTCATTCAGACATCTCCATTATCATGAAACTTAAGTTCCCAGCACAGGGAACAGTTCCCACTGTTTTTCCCCTGCAACCATAAAACCAAAAATATTGACTTGTTTTGTCTCTAGACAGCATTCAGCCTACAGGAAGTACAGCTGATTAGTCACAGAAGAAGAAAATGTTGGCTGGATTTTGGCATGATTGGGTCAATATTTACCAGAGTGAGTGTATCTTACAAAGTTAAAGTGTTTTATTATGAATCTCTGAGCTTCAACAGACAGTGTTTCCTTGCTTTTCCTTGCTGCCATGGCAGAAGGATTGTAACACAAAGTGGGAATTTCATACTGCCAAAAATGCAATGTCACTTGATTTGTCTAATTGAGACTGCTGAAGCTTCATATTAGCTTACTGCAAACATTGGAACGCACTTTTGCACAAAACTGTTGATTTTGCCCCCAATTACTTACAGTGAAATTTAAGAGGGGATCTCTTTGTGGTGTGGAAATGAGAAACAATTAGGATATTTTGTCCGTTTATTTTATGTTGGTATGCTGACCCTGTCTCTTGTAAATTGTGTTTATATAAAACAAATTATCAGACAAATACGTCTGGTGTCTGAATTGTAATGTGATGTCTTACTCAAGGCTAAAGAAACACATCTGCCAAGTCTCAATATTTTATGTTCACACTTAACATGTCTTCCCAACTTAACTTGACAGCGCAGACTATTTGCTTCTCTCATAATGTCTGCTGTTGGTCAATAAAAAAGGTCAACAGTGACTTGAAACAAGAGACATGACAAATTTACTTGTGTAGACTATAAATGTATACTTAAAAATGTATTTTCACAGAGACCGGGTTGGGATCTGAGGTTTTTTTTGTTCTCAGTCAACATTTCCCTCTAGTCTCACAGTTATTACCAAGTCCTCATACCAAAAAAACTGAATAGGTCGATTGCCAGTGACTCTCAAATTGACATATATGACCATTCTCAAAATAACATCTCATTGGAGAGTACTAGCAACAGGCATACCGGACCTTCATCGTCACATTGTTAAAGTTGAGATTTTTGGTTTAAAATAAATAATTGAAGTTTTGTAATGTTGGTTGGGTGTCTGTATTTGACACATGTATCCACCACCCAACCACCTCCATACACAGAATGTGTTGCACCTTTTTACTTCGTCACCCGACGTCCTCCTTTGCTCCTGTCATAATTATGGTGGTTACTACGGTTCGCCTGACAATAAACGTAAATATGGGATTTTCTTTTGTCAGGAAGGGCTATGTCTGATTTACAAGGGCATCGGGACACCTCCAAACAAATTGGAGACCCGAACTGCAGATCAATTAGAAACAAATAACTGTTGCTGTAACTTAACTGTCTGAAGTGCAGGACAGACTTGAGAGCAAACTGATTTCTTCTATACTGAGATTTTTTTTTTTTTTTTTTTTTTATAATCGAATAGCGACTAGATTCAGGTCTGCTTTATACTGTGTAGGAGCTTAAGTGCTCCTGGCATGGAGAGCTGCACATGATTCCAACTTTGATCTCAGATAACTACATCTGCCTCGGTCTTGACTTATCAGACAGCTTTAATCAGCTGCCTTAGCTTCAGTCACAGCATGTGGAACAAAAGCTTGTTTATGTCTGTAGCCAGACTTTAACATGTAAGGTTGGTCCTCCTTTGCTTTCACGGAGATGTGCTGCCCTTTGTCACATTTGATCCAATCCCAGCCCTCCCCGGTTCTCTCTCTGCTAACGCTGCAGATGTAGTGGAGAGGCAGTCAATGTATGCATGCTATAAAGGGCACGAATTATTTAAGAAGCTGGTACCTTTAAATGTTTTGAATGTTCAAACATCCTCTGTTATCAATAGGTGTAATATTCTCCCCCCCCATATAATCGGTCAATATTCCAACCATTTTTAGCAACTCTATTGACTACAAGTACAATGGACATGAGAGCTGCTTGAAGGTCAAAGCTAAATCCTCCTGCATTAAGGCAACCAGCCTTTATGTGAGCCTAGAAAATATGAAAGGCATCAACAAGGACTGAGCGTGTGTGTGTGTGCGCGTCTGTCTCCTCAGTGAGACCGACATATTTAGACTCTGAGATCAAAAGAGAAATCATTTCATCTCTTGAACATTTTCTTTTTATAGTATTAAACTTTGTATCGAAACTTTGTTCCAGCATTGCTAAAAGAAGGCACTTTTTGTAGTTTATGCAGCGCACAGCTGTCTGAGTAGAATGGAATCTAGGTTTGTCGCTCTGTAAATGGTTTGGATAATGACGGCTTTGAAATGGCATTTCGACAGTTATCGGGAGGGACGGGGGAGGTTGCCTAATAAGTTTTTGGAGCGTGTTAGGACAAAGAGATAAGACTAATGAAGAGTGAAATGATCCGGCAGTATTTAGTCATGTTTACCAGAAAAAAAAAACACTTTTACAGCAGCTTCTTCAGTAAACAATTACTAGGACTTTCCTTCAAACAGTCACGGCTTTTTGTTTTTTAGAAAAAATCCAATATTATGGGTCATTTAAACAAACTTTAATGAGTAAGAAGTCACTTTGGTAAGTGTATTTATCAACAGCATCCCATACTCAGACATTTGTTATCTAGGAGAAACGAGTCAATATTGCTGCCATTTCAACCCTAATGTCAGTTTCATCAATATTAAATTGTTCATTTGTATGTATGCAAATATAGCCGTCTTTAACCCTAAGGTTATAAACAATTTAGATGGTGACAATAACTGTGTCCAATCTGAAGTGAGAGGAGCAGCTCCCAGTAATGCTTATTTAGTCAGAAACTGTCATCCCAGAGATGGATTCTGCTCACTTCAAGGTGAATGCATCTGACTGAGCAATTTCCATTCAAATATTAGTCAAATGGAACTAATACCTTGGGATGGAATGAATCAACCATTCAGATCATATTTGACACTGACATATGGATGGTGGTTTGGGAAAGTTGGGAAAAAAAATATCTACATGATGAGGGAATATTTAAAGAGAGGTTACGCACAATTTCAGATAGTTAGTCATCCAATTTCCACATCAGCAGGAGTCAATCAGAGAGTGATATCTCTGATAAATTATTTTTCAGCGCCACTCCAGTTGTCCTAAAGATGGGAATTTGTACCCACATGAGGGTCTGTTTAGTTTCTAAAAAGCCCTAACTGTAAGATTATCAGTGCTGAATTCTGAGGCATGAGAAATGTTGCAGAGAGAAGTGTTTTATATTTGTGCTCAGCTGATGCCCTTGATAGCCACGAGCAACTAAACCATGGTAGACCTCTGCTTATTCCGAATGTTAATGACGGCCCTTATTTGCAATGCACACTTGCCTGAGACACACTGTTCTAAAAAGTACTGCCTGTGTTAATGTTTGTTTCACATCGAGCACATGTGTAAATGAGACTTTGGGTAGAAAGTGCAAAAGATGCTGTGATCACAAGACCTGTTTTAGTTCTGACCAGAGACCTTTGTTGCTTGATATGACCCTGTTTCTACCTCAACAATTTCCTGTGTCTGCATCGCAGCTGCTATCTAATAAAGGCAAAATGCCAGAAAAAAAAAAAAAAATCACTTTCAGAAAAGAAAGAAATGCGGAGGAGATTATGCTTGTTGCAAAGATATGCAGAAAGGGAGAAACAAATGGCGAGAGCAGTTAGAGTACCAAGGCTGCTCAGTGTTAGGAGTGCATTATTGATTTCTTTTCTAAACGCAGTCCAGATAGCATCATGATGTCAGTTTAGAGGAGTTGGACAACAATATGGGAAACTTTTACCTTTGAGACTTTTACCTTCAGTCCTGACTGAATTGCAGATTAATTGCTGAATTCCCAATTTATGTCAGACTGACATTTGTTAAAATTTAGCTGAGTGCATGAGAGAGATACTTTGGGTTACTTCAACAACAAAGTGAATAACTCAACCATGAAATCTACTGAACAAATGTCTTTGTGATAATAGATACGATAGCTTTATTTTGAAAGAGGGCATCAACAGATGTGGGTAAAATCAACTAATTGTTTTCAAATTAAGGCATTGTAAAGATAGTTAGGAACAGCTCAGTCTACTACTACTTGACTATTGTGTTGGCAAATGTTATGAAATTAAAATGAAGAAATAAACACAGAAAGCTGCATGTTTAAAATAGTGCTCGGCTGGTTATAACTCTAAAATATATATATATAGAAAAACTTGGATGCTTTAGCTTTTGAAAGCTACTGTGAGTTTGTTAGAATCAATATTCTTTCATTGCTTTTATGCTTCCTGGGCTAAGGTCATCCTGTCTTAATGTCTTTGTGCAAGAGCTCAACCGATTGTGCGAGCTTGAGTCGGAGGTTGAGAAAAGGAGGAATTTTGAGGACGTTTGCCGTACAGTGCTGCCGACTGTCTCAGCGACTGTGTGGGGGAGTAAAACTTTCTAAAGCTAAAAGTAATTAAAAACTATTTGCACACACTGGTGCCTCAGGATGAAATATGTGGACTATATGTGGTCTATCCATTAAAAAAAATAACTGCATCCAGTATCTGGAATATACAAATATTACTGCTGAGTTTCCTGCCCCAAAAAAGAAAAAATGTTCATATAATTCTCTGTATGGTGCCCATCACATTATTTTGTTACAACATCCCGGCCTTTGTTTTTTGGGAAGACTTCAGAAGCACCGAAAAATACAGCAGAGTGTGCATAAAGCTGCTGCAGCTTAATGCTTAAAAGGCAAAAAGTGCACACGCACACACACACACACATTTCCAAATCAGACATCATTTCCCTTACTCATATTTACCTTTTGTTTTCCCATTTATCACTGGATAGTGAATTTCAAACTCCATTTATATTAACTTCTGCCACATAATTAGCTCGACCTTGAACCGCAAATAGCTGTATGCACAAACGCATGATAGTGATCCGAGCCTCGCATGCCAAGTTCACACAGGACAATGGATCAACCCTCTAACAGCTCGGTTTCCCTGATGTATATGTGTGTGTGTGTGTGTGTGTGTTTGTGTTCCAATTGTAATGACAAAAACATTGGCTGTGGCTTGTACTGATCTTTTTGGATGAAACTGTCACCAAACCATTTTATAGGCTTTGCTTGGTTTACAAATATCCTTGTTTCTATTACAGTCATACACCAAGTGGCATCCTCCATGGCTGTGAAGTGAAGCCAATGTGGAAGTGCCAAAACCTGCAGTTCCTCCAACAGCCACTTGAGACTGGCTACAGAACAAGTCAATCTCCATAAGCACCCATGTTAAAATGTCCAACTTCATGTTTACAGCCTGGTACAAAAACCAGTTTTGGTCTCTATAGCTAATTTCCCCGTTCATGACAACTGTACTGAGGGTGAATTTTCATAGAACTCACCCACTCAAATCATATTGAGGCTTAAAGTTATGCATGATAACGAGCGTGGACGCTTTGATTGACAGGTGGGTGCCGTTACAGGTGACTTGTTCGAGCACCCAGGCTTCATTCAGATCATCTCAGGTCCACTGACTGTCCACGTCTTTGCCCATTTTTGGATTAGCCGGGAGGCAGCAGAGGCAGGACTGCCAAGATGGCAGCGGCCAGAGATACCAGACTGAGCTTCACACTGGCCCTCAGAAACCTGTGGGTGATGTCACAGATACGACATCCATGTTTGTGTGGCTGATGGAGAACAACTTTTAAACCCAGTTTGTTTAGTGATGCTCTACCATTGTGTGGATGTTTTAATTGTGACCTGCTAAATAACTTCAGATTAGATGATCCCCTACAAATAAAATACGTTTAAATGTTGCAGACGTGTAAACAAACACTATCATTCATATTTGTGTAAAGTTACCCTGACTAAAGTGGCATTGGGGAGTCATGCTAGTGTTGACAGACCCACACATTCATGTACACGTCACCAAAGCCAACAGACTTGCTGACATGATTCATGTCTTGTGATCGCTCGCCTTCTCTCTCCCCTACGAATGATTTCCAACTGAAAAATTCAGTCAGAAAAGACTGCAGAGTTGCAATAAATATTTGTCCTACTTACTAATTGTGTTTTCGAAGTTGACAAACGATCCAATATCACTTAGAACAATTGCACAAATTAAGTAATTACACAGAAATTGAGACATTCTCTAAGAACTGTGATCATATTCTTGCCTTTTTCACCGATTTCCATATTTAATTAACCTAACCCAATAAAAGGTGATTGCTTTCCTGCTTGTGTCACACAAAAAAACACCAGCAAATGGCTCATTGGGGCATTTTGAATCAGCCAGGGCTGTTTTCTTTGGCCAACCAATTTTGGAGCTCACTGTATAAAAGTCTGGAGGGCACAATTACAACTAGCAATGGAAAGGAAAATGTTGGCATTGAGAAGAAAAATGAGGAGTAATCTGACTCATTTCTCTTATCTGTGGAAGTCCAAGAAGCCTGAGAGGGTACAGTATTTCCCCAGATAAAAGCCCAAACGATATTCCACTCACACAAACATCAACGTGGAAGTACATAACAGTCTTTACTATCTCCACTTGGTATCCCTATTGGTTTGTTCTGAATTGAAGAGGGCCAAAGCATCTTCTCCTCCATCTCAGAGTCAGGTGGATTTGGCCTCCTTTGGAAATAAATAAAATTAAACCTTTATTTGTGATTATTTTTAATATTATGTCATCATCTCTGTTCCCCTTCTTGCAGTAGCAAAAAGTACTCACAGATAAGACAGGTCCAGTGATTGAAGACATTTGCAATGGCACGACTCGATTAATTCCACACACTAGATCTTAATTAACTCGGCATAACCACACAGATGATTTGTGTGCCGATGGGATTTGGTCAATGGGGATGATTGCATGAAGTAGATATGCTCATTCAATATTCATTATCTCCCTGTCCCATTTTCTCTCGGGGCACAGCAGGTCCTTCCTGAGATCAAGATATCTTCTTTATGTCTTCAAATACATAAAGACTCGGATTTGAAGCCATCATGTTAAATTAATTGTATAAAAAAAGGTTGACCTATTCTAAAAAAAATAATCAGTACTGAAATGTTCTCCCCAGTTGTTGATTTGGCGACCTTTTTTAACCTGTGAATCAAACATGAAATAAACATTCATTTGTTTATTCAATGCTGTGAAAATTACTTTTCAAAGCTTCTTTTCTGCGTCTCAAATGTCTGATTTCAGGGCCAGTGTGTTTACACTGAATGGTATTAGAGAGCTAAGAAAGCAATAGGGCACCTTCCATTTTTAGTATGTCTGTGACAAAGATGAGTGAAAAGGCTCAGAGGACGGATTTATTATCCTTATCAAAAGCGAAAGAGAAGACAAATATAAACCATTCTTCTGCCCGTGGCCCCTCAGCGCAAAGCCTCGAGGAGTGGCATAAAGACAGCTAATATGTGGTGTTTAAAAAGAGTGTTGAAGGGAAACGCACCAGTGTTTCACAAACCCACAATAATATGATGGAGAGTGCAGTGCTGTGGGCTCTTCTCTAAAACATGTTTTTATTTCAACGTAACCTTCAGCTGTTATTTCAGTTTCAGACCCTTCAAAATAAATAAATCCCAGGACACAACCGCGGTTATTTCTGTAGGGCAGCACCTTAAAATGCATTTCTGTCAGTCATGTGACTGCTGAAGTTTTAAAGGCTGGATTTATATGTCAAAGACAACAGACTGTTCAAAAATATGTAAATTATTAATTTAATAATAAATGAACAAATGTACCTTGATAATGACTAATTGAGATTTTTTAAGTCCTCATTTGAAAATACATGTCAGAACGCTCAGTGTATTATTGAGCATGCTTTGTAATTAAAACTGATTAAAATCAATAAATGAATCACTTTATTAAAAAATATAGAATAGATAAATACATAATAATGATAAATAAACAACGTGATTATAGGTGAATGTTATTCCTGTAAACAAGTCTGCACAGATCAGTATTGATTAGAATTATTTATGGCTGCTGGTATGATAATTAAGATGAAGAATGTACAGCCTGTAAACCATGAATGGCTGTGCCTCGGTTTGTGGCAAAATCCAGCAGCTGTTGACACATTTCACTGGATAATTTTGACGAATGCCTGATGAATGCTGACACATTCTGTCTGAAAAAGATAAATGCACTCTTCAAAACGTTTTGGCACAACCAGGTAGATTGAAGATCATCATTTTAGAGCTGACATTTTAGAGAGACGCCACCGACAAGCGTTCAGGAGCCTGTGTAATGTATTAATAATTAACAGAGCTATGCTAGAGACTAGAGGAGGCTGCATGCAGGTGCTTTGAGCTAAATGCTAATATCAGCATGCTAATATGGCGACAATGCTAAGATCCCGATGCTAAGCATAAGGATAATAATCTTCATCTGTTAGCATGCTAATTAAGGTTCAACAAACATACAGCTAATGCTGATGGGAATTAGTTTTGCTGATATTTGGTCATGAATCAAGTGAGTAACCAATCATGGTGCAAGATAAGAGTTAATGAAAGGGATCACCAGTGTTATTAGTATTGATTTTCTGGAAAACCATGAACGTCTTCTGGCTCAGTCCCTGTGGGCTTACATCTAATAGGTATAATATTTCAATGTGTATTAAATGGTGGACCGACCAGACGACACTGCCTTCACATTGCTAGCCAAGAATGCATGGGAATTGGGACATTTGAATTTAGGACAATTCCTGGCAATAAATATGACATTTTTTATGTGTCATGATAAAGAGAATAATGCCTTGTTGTAAGTTAACCACATATTTGCTTTGAGGAATGTCAAGTTGAGCAGTGTTTTCTGTCGTGGCTTAGTCACGTGTTGCAGGAGTTGTGTGTCAACCCAAAGAATCTGTTGTGTTGCGTTACACACTCCTCTGAGCAATGACCATGCGTAACATTTTGTCACTAGTCTGTCAGTAAAATATTGAGGCAGTCTGGATAAAACGATTTCAAAGCCTGTGTGAACTCTTTGAAAGGCTCATATCTCTCCAAATGCGACGTGATGTACGACCACACAGTGGGCTGTCAGTATTACTTGCTTTAACAGCCACAGTGTGTGTGATTTGAGATAATAACATTTACTTCAAATATTATTACAGTGTTTTCTGGTGATGCTTGATTTGGTTTAGAAATGTCTGTAGTTCTGGGTGTAAACATATCTTGACTGTATTTTGAGAGTACTGAGAAATACATGCAGTGAATTTAAGTGTAAAAGGAAATAGAGTTTTTCAGTTAAGGTGTGACTCTGGCATTATCACATCCATAATTAAGTCTTCATCTGGAAGGAGCTCTCACACCAACACTGTTTTAACTAGGAACTAAAAAAAAGCTGACATAATCTCACTGAAAATTTGTGATACATTGGATAATTGCCTAGATAAGTATAGTACAATACTTTGGATACTTGCCTGGTGGATAAAGACATATGCTTTGTGAACCAGATGAACAAACTTTTCAAAAGATTATCTTGGCAAAGCTGGGGAGGCTGAAGATAGAGCCGCCTGCACATCATTTCATTTCCACGGTGAACTTTGTGAGAGACACAAGCGATGACGGTGTACAGCAGCCTACAATCAACTGAAACCTGAGAAGAAAAACTGTGACGACTGACACACAAAGATCACGGGTCTTTGAAAATTACGTCCTTACTTTTTATGTTCATAAAGAATCAAATCAACTGAAAGCTCATGATTTTTTTTTCTTCTTTTTTTTCCTAAATGGTCATCATCTTCTATGCCCTCTTCTCACTTCACCCTGGTATAATACATTCGCTCATTATGGGCTTGGAAGCAGAGTTGGCAACGTCGGCAGCAGCAGATAATATCGGAATTAAAATTAGAAACAGCTTTATTGGCCAATACAAGGAATTTGACTGTTGCATGTACGATTTATATCGATTCTTATTCATATTGACATTGATTAAAGTATAATGGACATAAGTAGATGTTTTAGTGTTTGAGGGTTATTAACGCAGCATGATTGACATCAGCCACAATGTCATAAGTCAAAATAACTAAATAAATAAAGACATCAATCTTACTGCTCTAGTAGATGTGTGGCAGTTTAGCCGGCCAACAGAAGAAAAGACAAGCAAGAAAACCGAGACTGTTGCCTGAATAAAACTCTCTGAACATTGTTAGAAATATTTGGGGTAGTAGTGGGGTCTAGTGTTTTTAGACATTTTAATGCAGAAATGTTACATATTATATATTTAATCTAATGCCTTGCATTGTAGTTCACTGCCAATGTTCTGTGAATGTTCAGGTGAATTAGAGGTAAATTTTAAAGCACTTTAGATAAAAGCTTCTTGTAAATGCTGTCGAGCATCACTACTGAATGTAATCTGTTGCAACCACACCCAACAGCGATGTCACAGGGGTTCTGGGGTACGCCTGCACATCGCTACAGCAAGGTGAAGTTAATCTTCAAACTCCCGTGCAAATCTTATCTATATTATATTATCAGGTTATAGCAACTGGTTGTGACCTCAAGCATAAATCTATTTTCATACCTTATCTGTGAGATTCATTGGCCATAATAGCCACTTCCATGCCAGTGTGTGACACTGCTGTAGCTCTCACTGCAGAGCCACATTTATTTTGAAGTCATGAATGTTTTTTATTGGAGGATGGCTTGGGAGGGATGGGGGCAGGTGGGGTCTCTTGCTTAAGACATACATTGTATTGCAACTCTTCAGATATAATTTCATAAACACATAGTTTTCTGTCAGCTGTCCTTGACAGTACAGTATGTCTTCTCATGTGAGTGCAGGAAGCCACATAGTCATAAATAAGTAAGGCCACCAATGATCTAATTCAACACCGGTGCTTCCAAACACTGGCAGAGGGATATTTGCTTCCTTTGTCCATAAATATCCCAATCCTCCTTCATTCAACAAGAGTCTCAAGTCAGCCGATGATGAATATCCCATCTAACCCTGAAACGACTGAACTGGCAATGATGACTAATGTCAGAGCAGGAAGGACTTGTGGAGCCACAATCCCTCACTGTCATAAAGTTTTCCTCACCCAGACGACCCTCCCCAGAATTTTACTACTGTGGTCATCTTTGACTTGTAGCCTTTTTGTCATTTAATATTTATAGATTTGAAGAAATACTATACATGTTGCTCGTTTTATTTTCTATGTCGCCGAGTGCTTGTCATTCTGCAGTAAATTAGAAAGCCAAGCATGGTGCGAGTAAAGCCTTTTGAGCATCGTCTTCAGAATAACTCCCTTTGAGAAGTCCTTTCTGTGCCTCCTCTTCTTTTTGTGCTGCCTCATCCCTTAATATCCACCCTTGACATATCCAGGCCACAATATGCCATACTTTAAATCTATAAACAATTTCAGCCGAAAATGGCTCGAGGATGTGAAGGGAAAGACCTGCTCAACATTAATACCGTAACTTCTGCAAGAATAGGGAAAAAAAAACAAAAAAACAGATGCATTTTTTTTTTTATCTTTGCAATATTATTAAAGCACACAGTTAATTGGGTTGCTGCTGCATATCATTTGGAATGAATAAATGGTTTTAATTTAATTTACAATCTGAATCACCTGTAATTAGTTCTTCATGTTTCAGATGAGTAAGTACAGAGAACAGGCTGTCAGGACGAGTTGTCAAATTAGCCTTCACTGACATTAATTGAATGTAATTATTTTTCTTTTTTTCCCCCCCAGTGTTTTTTTTTAAAGAGGTATCTTAAGACGTAAGCTAATTTCATGTAAACAGATGTGCCATTCATATCAGCGGTCCAGTGGAACATTTCAATTTAATTAGAAACAGTGGAGTCATTTACTAGGACAGTTAGATAAAAGAAAACATTGTTTCCTATTAGCAATTAAAATGCATTGAGCTCCGCCCGTCTCATAACTCTTAAAGGGTGTTTGATCTTCAAATAGCATCTTTTGCCATCAGTGATGGTGATGCTGATCATGCCTATTAACTGGTGACACTGTGCTTTTATTTCCTTGAACCACAAACACCTCAGGACTAAAAAAGGAGCCTTAAGATGAGTAAAGAATGCTGAACTTCCAACAGTAATGTGGTTGGTGTATCACCAATTCCACCCTCGGCAAATGCACCGGAGCTTGCTCAGATAAGCGGCTGTCATTTAAAAATGCCACTATCTACTGACAGTTTGTAGGGCTCAGCGAAAATAGGGAGTGATGCTGGCGTTCTTAGAGAGGAGGGATTTTCTGTCTCTTATCAGGAACTGGACAAACTGACAAGTTGCTCATGTAAAAAAGGTAGGGGTCAGAGTCAATCAAGCCCAGTATTTTGCAACAGGCAACTCAAGCATGTTGTCATTCGATTTACCATAACAGGTGCATGTGAATGAACTATGAATTACCTGGCAGGAAATTGAGTGTTAGAGTCTGAGCATGTTTCCAGAACAACATGCTTCTAATGCAGATTTATGTTTGGGTGAAGGCAGGATTTAGGATTTTGAGGTGAAATCTGTCAACATTAAAGAGTCTATGTATGATAAAAATCACTCTAAAAGCAACCCTTTGAGTCCCTGCAGGAATACGACAGTGACAACACGTTCCTACTAAAGCCAGCAAAAAGGTGCTAAGGTCTACGTATCATGGGCTTGGTATCGTGGACTGCATAAACAGTGGCAGTGCAGATGGAATGGGACAGAGTGTGACACCCTGCCACGCTTCGCTTTTGACCTCTGTCTTTAGGGATATCACAGAGGTCACTCAGATCATGCAGCTCCCTGTACAGTCTCTTTTTTTTTCCAAAAACATACACACATACACACACACAGCATGATAATGATCATATCTGAGTAACCAGTGGCTAATCTGGAAATCTTGAATGTGAAAATATTCCATTCAATATTTCATTCATCAGTAAGAGTGTGTTCAGTTTTGACCACTTCCATTTGTTCTTGGAAAAATTGCTCAACAATAGTAATTTCCATTTTTTTTTTGTTTTGTTTTTTTTTAATCCTCCCAACTATAGCTGTCTTACACTAGATATTGAAAGTGATTTATTACAGATTTAGGATTACTCTAAGGTAACGTTTTGAGTTTGGGCTTAGAAAGATGAACAATGATGCAAACTCACTCCTTGTATGATGTATCAACAGAGGCCATTGCAGATGGAAGTGCAGGTGTTGCTGCATTCGCTATTTCTATGGTGAAGGATTTCAGGAGCTGTGTGTCTTCAGACACAATGTCTTAAAGAATGCTACTCGGGAGAAACTGGTGTTAAATGTGGGAGCATTGGTGTCATATACATAAATTAAGTTTTATTTTAGTATAACTGAGATCTGTTGTTTACTCTTTAGTGAAATTGTTTCCATCGATTCATCCTTTTATATTTGATTTTGGCATAACATCCAGAGTTTGTTGTTCCAAAATTGGCTATAAGTCTGTTGCCTTTGTGAATCCACTATAAGAAAATTGTTGTGTACTATTGATCTCATGTGGTTTGCCTTTTTTTGTACAATTTCCAGATGCTATCATTGGCTATAGTAATTACAAGTCATAAGTCGCAAGACTGATTAGTTCTTTTGTGCAAAGGTACATTTAGCATTAGCTTGCTGGCTTCCAATAAGCTAGTGTGTGATGACTGAGGTAATTAAGTCATTATCATGATTTGCATTATTCAAATTATCACCAAATCTGATGATTTTTACGTTGTTGGTGTGGACACATTTTAATCCAACTATGTAATAGATTATATTTCACTGATAAAAATGTAACTATACTGTATGAAATACTGTATCAACACATCCATTCAGACAATATCTGATATTATATCATAATGTTATGAACTCATATTTAGTCACACACATTCTGACCAGTGTTTACAATTTCTATGAGAGGATGAGCGGTACTATCCTTCTGATCACGAACAGAAAAGAGAAATCCACCAGACAATATATGGACGTGATTGCACTCCTCAAAGGTGCACATCTCATCAGGGACAATGATCATCTCGTCTCTCAGTCAAGGTTTATTTACAACTCTAATAGGAAGCAGTGGATTGACATTGACTATTAAATAACCTTGAATTTAAAACGTTGATTAGCTCGACATACTGGGCAACATGGATGCGCATCTTTCAGTAAAAAATAACAATCGTGCATTTAGCCAAGTCATAGTGTAAACAGCATTTTATACAGGGGAAGAGTTGATTTACAGAAATATTTTATTGTCATCAGCTGTAGTTTTCCACACCGTCATCGGTATTTGATTAGCATTGTAGTGTTCAGAGCAGAGAGCTGTCTCACCTTGTTATATTTTATTTACAGTTTGTCAAATTATATCAACCATATTTTGTAGACACACAAGTGCACATGGCAACCCTGAAACAACAGAGCACCTCACGTAACAAATACCAATTTAACCCCCCATTATAACAGTAACACGAGCATCTGATCCCAGAGCTGTGTGGGAGAACTAATCTAATCAGTGTTGGTGTGTAAATAGCCATAAATGATTGGCAGACTGCTGGAGGAGGAAAGTGTCTCATTTTCTGTGGTCAGTCATCAGAGACGTAGGTGCAAGGTGATCACCAACGGCATCTTTCCACTTCCAGTATCACAAATTTCAAAAGACAAAACCAGTTGGACGTCTTTCTTGTTGCTAAAACTTATAAGGTCAATAATTTACTCTAGAACTTCTACACTGAGGTCCTTTTTTTGGCAAGCTTAGCGGTCGTCAAGTGTACCAGACCGTTTTTAAATTAATTTCAGATCCCAATCTACCCTAAAGTCTGCCAAACCCACATCCAATGTGCACATTACTTTACTCACACTGCACTAAATACTTGATGCGGAGAAGAGTCTGCAGGTGGACTGTATAGTGAGACACTTACTGTCATATTATCAAATGAAACTGCTGGCTACTTCTCGATGACCCTGGAGTTCATCTGCCCATTACACCGCATACAAATGTATACAGAGATCTAACTAGGCGATGTGCCACAGATTCATATTCAACAGGGTTCAATTACAATAATATTATAAAATGATCGAATAAATAGATCAGTTGTTTCAGTGAGTGTTTGCCCTCGGACACCAAAATGTAAAGAAGTAGCACTGGCTACACTAACATAAGCTGGCAGAATACAATGAGCACACTCACATGCGCACACACACTACGCCCTAGCACATGACCTTTGTGATTACTTTCCACCTACTGCTCACTCACTTACTACTTAGAATGTAGTGGTTCAAAATGAATTGAGTTTAAAGCAAAGCAAATTGCAACTGCAAAAACCTTGCTATATTTGACCCTATAAGGAACACTGGAGTTAAGCAGATAAATAGAAAAATGTGATCACATTCATCATACTGATATTACCCTAATTGCATGGCACTGAAGAAGGAAATTAAACCCTACACCTATTTCTATGCCCCATTTGTCAGGAAGTGAATGGCACTTAGAGGTTTAGCCAATGCTGATGAATTGTTGCTGTTAAAGTGTAAGACTGAAATGCTCTATCATTTCAGTGAAGTCTCAGACAGGTATAGTAGGTTTGCAGATGCTATAGAGGCAACATAGCATTTGCAAAAAAACAAAAACAAAAAAACAAATGAAAAGGCCAGTCCTTAGATGGAGTCTGGGATGTCTCCAGTGGAATGACCTTGGCTAATACAGCCAAGGCTAAACTGGTTGCCAAAGATTCTGTCTGATCCAATCAGCATCTTGTTCAAAATCAAGGACTTGGGATTTTCAGTTTCTCCTGGTTCAGGGTATTGCCATTCCCTCTGTGAGCTACACTACAGCCTAAAAGAATTTAAACTCATCTACAGTGAATCCCTCATGAAAACCATATTTGTGTCCTTGAGTCAAAATGAAAAGATTCAATATAGATCTGTTTATTCCATCCTATAAGTACAGAGGTGTCTTTGATTTTCCACATGCACACATTTGCAGACAGCATTGTGAGATACAACAAAAGCCAGACAGTACCGTAATTGTCGCAAAGTGGATGACTCCTCGCAGAATATTGCAGTGGTCAAACAAAATGAAATAAAACTGTTTGGAAAAAATAGAAATCTTATAGATGATTAATGACCCCAAATCAACACAAGATGCAGCCTTGTATGGATGAAAGTCAAGACAAAGCCTGATGATTCCCATTTTGTTTCTCAGTGTCTATTATTTATCATTTTAAATTCAACTTAATTATGCTCTATACTTTATATAATGCAAAACCATGATTAGAGTTAATGAAAACATTGGAAATGTATTGACCGTGTCATTTTTCTCATTGTTAGTCTGTTTTTATCAGCTCCACTTGGCATGTATGCATATATGCAGTATCTTTTTATACATCCTATATATGAGAATAGAAGAGAAACAAAATAATAAATAAAAACATAAAAACAGCTTCATAAAAAGCATATGGTGCTGGTTACTGATAAGCAAAGGTAGTGGTAGTTTAGTGGTATATTGGTATTTTTATAGGCCATCATTCCTCACTGGAGTTGCTAGTGTTGTGTTTCACTCTAAATTAGAGTTTTATCACTGAAGCTCTTGATGAAGGTAAAGTGAAGCATATTTCATTTGTAAAATAGCACCTGCAGTCTTATTTAGGCTATTACCTAAATAAACTATGTCCCAGGGAATCACATTAGAGGTGACAGTTCTTGAATGTCATTTGCCGCAGACCTGCATAAAAGAAAAATCAATCTGTTGTGCAACCTGGCATAGTATCACTGCATAGGTTGATATGGGGGCGACGGTTACCTAGAGGTAAGAGGAGGCGGCTTGAGAATGAAAGCTCAGTATATTACAGACAACACTGCAGCTGGTGGTTACTTTCACTATTCATCATTAAAATGCCATGAAATAATGATCAACACAGATCAACAAAAGGTCAAAGGGATATCTACTACAATCTATACATTTTCTAATCATGCGAAATGTAGATAACGTTGAGGCCATTACCAGATCATACTGTAACATTATCACTCTCCACAGCAGCATTCACCTTGATTCATTCATTCATTGTAACCTTTAATTAAATCAAACGAAAATAAATAAGTCTTAATTATAATACTGTACTATCGTAGAGGACATAGGCTGCATTTGTATGGCAGAACTGCTGTGTCGTAAGTCACAGGCTAACCTTTAACATGGATAAGAGAAACTGAGTTATGAATGAAAATCAGGGAAGGGACAGACTTCTTGGACCTTGAAAAGATAGTTTGATTAATGTTATTAATTAATAAAACCTCTTGGGTGTTTGCACTATTAGATGATTGTCATTAAGCCATTTGTTTAATCTAGATTCAGTGTACAGTATCTGCACAGGTTAAACACATTCTAAGATTTTTAAAAGGCTGAGAATCAAGGACAATCCATCACACTTCTCTCAGCTTTCAGTGTTAATCAGAAGGAAACAAAGCATGAACCAAGGCTGGACCACTTGCCTGTTCAGCTTTTTTGATCACTCTAATAGTTCATTTAGTTAATCAATATTTTGATCACTTTTTGAACATTTTGCTT